>OX387919.1:20281650-21510579 GCA_947578465.1 Thera obeliscata | reverse complement strand
AGATTTTTTATTGATCGACCTTCTAGGTCAAATATTGTACGAACAAAATGAATATATTTATACATTTTCATAGAATAAAGCTATATTTGTAGCTTTTGTTTTCATGACCTAGTCTTCCATTGACAACTCTTGTTATTAACCGACTTCAAATAAAAAACGAGAAGGTTCTCAATTCTGTATTTTTCGTGTTTGTTATCGCTTTATTTCGTCATTTATGAGCCGATTTGAAAAAAAATACTTTAAAGTTTATACCTACTTCCAGATTATTCCCATAGAAATTTCATCAACACTGGTTCAGCTGTTTGGTCGTGAAATCGGTTTCTCAAGTTTTATAAACTTTTAAGTAGGTATTACTTTTCAAATCAAAATTTTCAAATCGCACACATCCCTTAATTTCTTTATCAAACTTCAAAAACGCCATCGGCACGGTACGATCAGATTGTAACCGACCTCGAAAAAGCCAATAAAATTAAAACCAGTAGTCAGCATAAATCACAGCCAGGCAATAATGTGGGCTCTAACCCCAGGGGTGAGATCGGGGATGCAGACAGAGAAATGTGAACACTTCCTTTTGTCACATAATTGCCTAAATTGTTATTAGGGAGAATAAAGACATATTGCTGAGAGGGAGACTTATCCGTGGTTTTATTTACTGTGGATGGACAGGACACAGTTTTTGGAATAGCTAGTTTAGAAATAGTGCTCTTGATCAGTTTTTTTTTATGAATACCTAGGTACCTCAATTTTATTTCTAAATAAATAATAAATATTACCTATGCATGTTATTTTATTTTTATTATACTGCCTTTGTACATGTCTTTATATAAGTTTTCTAAATGTTGTCTATGAGTGTGCAATAAAGCATAAACAAAATGAAACGAAATATTGTGGACAATCCATACAACACTATCTAGCCCCAAATTAAGTAGTGCTTGTACTGTGGGAACCAAATTGCTGATGATATAATACTTGTATATATTTTTTGTAAATATATTAGAATGCAAAATAACACCCATTTATAGAAGAAAATATCAAGGATTTTCTGTTCATTGTTGATATTCAGTACTTATAGAATGGAACTTTAAACTACAGTAGGCGCATATCCCGTTTATACAAATAAGGTTTGATTGAACCTTATTTGTGTAAACGGGATATTTCGTATGATTGGTGAGTTCGAATTGTTTCCCAATATTCCGTAGTTAGTGAAAATAATGATCAAAACTATATTTTTAAAAGTATTGTAATATTTAAGTTTTAAGTATTGAAATACTTAAAACGTATTATAGTATCATCATCAATAATATAGTACTTAAGTTTTAAGTATTTTTCGCACTCATTTTCGGTGGACAATTTCATGCTTTCTCGATTATGATCGAGCGTTCAATTTAACTTAATAGTTATAACATTTAAAGAGCTTAGATAATGACTCTATTAATTAATCTGTTTTTCGGCTCGTGTTATACATTTTTTTACAAAATAAATCGTCGGCTCATGTTTTTTCATTTTTCTACCCGATAAATAATCATGATACATTTCACACATTTTACAACTATTGACACGTAGGTAAGTAAGACTATAGGTACCATTATTTATCCCACGTTATTGAATATATTAATTTAATGAGATAGCACAGATAACATAATTTTTACATAAAAGCAAAAAGTTAATGACAATAACAATGTGTTTTCTTAATGAAGACAAAATATTTTGGTAACTATAGGGTTGCCAAAAATTTGAGCCTTTTAAAAATCAATTGTGTGTTGTCAGTTGTCGGTAGTGAGACAGCTGTTGTCCTCTGGCTGTGGGATGGGTGTGATATATTTATAGACTGGTTGAGAGATGCTCTTTTAATAGTGCGATTTGGGTGAACGGTTGCCAGTAATGAATGGGATGTCGGTTCTAATTGTGATGCTGTTTGAAATATTGTTGTAAATTGTTCACTATTTAATTTAAATAAGCTACTTGAAATCCATTGACTTATTTTATGATAATTATGTTGTTTTGTATTTTCGAGTAAAAAAAATATTTTATACAACTTATTCGACAAACAAGCATACCTACAACCCAATTACAATCCCAATGGGACGCGGTTACCGTACTGTCTATGGACGCCTGCATTACCAAAAGTATAAAAGCACGTTGCTGACTCTTTAAAGCTTTTAAAACGTTATTTTTAAAGACAACAGTTTATTTAACAACATCATTAGAAACTCCTAATAGTTTTACGAGGACGCGGTGACAGTAAACTGACAAACATTTCGGCGGCCAATAACAATATTATCAGATACACGTCTGTGTGCGGTCTTACAAATCACTGCCACATGTTTACATTCACGCAACAAAATGCACAAATGACAGATATATTAGCGGCATTGCATTCACATAAAAACCTCATCGTGATTTTGAATTTAGAATACGAACGAAATTCGATCTTAAAGTTTTGTCTACACGGTTTCGAATATTACCCATTGTGCATTTATAAATTAATCTAACCTCAAGTTCTCAAATGCCCACTTGAAATGTTTACAGACAAATGTTAGTATTGGAACGCGTTTGACATAATATATTGTAGTTTTTAGAATAGGAAGAAAGTTTTTACAAATTGTTGAGCTTGTGGGTTGCACGTGTGGATGTTGATTGAAGGGTAGTTGGTACACGGGTGGTATAGGTCGGACCTTGTGTGGTCCGAAAGAAAAAAGTGTTGCATAAATGCCTAATTTTTTATACCTTTACAAAAAGTTTTGGGCATAATATTTTGATAACACAAATTTAAATAGGGGCCCACGTTCACTATTCCTTAAAACTTATGTAAATTTTTGGTAACGCAAATTTCAGGATGGTAATTTGCTAGTTCGGCATCTTATTTCATAATAAAAAAATGTAACACTGTGTCCGCTTTCTCGAGCTATTAAGCCGACTACAAAGCATGTCTCTTGAGTACTAGTTTAGGACTTTCAAACACAATGTCAAAATTACTTTTATTTTTAAAACAAAAAAACATTCTGTTTTCAAATAATGCGTCATAAGCTCTAGGTTTGTTTGCACCAACTCGGCCCCCGCTATGTCTCCTCCGTTACTAATTGAGACATATGTTGTCACAGTACATTTGACTCCGTACTATGACATCCGTAGATGAAGACAGACTCATTAACGTTTATTACTGTCAGTTTGTGTAAATACAGACGTAAATAATTTGGATGAATAAATGAGATGCAGTTTACAAAATAGCATATTCATAAATGAAGTCTATGTCCTAATGATGTCCTATTAATACAGAGCTGAGTCTATGATTTATGCGTTTCGTTTGAAATGAGAAGATGTTAAATGATTTGATACAACTTATTTCAAGCGTGGAAATAATTAGACTGAACTGAGTTGCTAAATAAATGCAAAACGTGTACATAATAATATAGTGCCACTCACATTTTGAAACACAACTTAAAAGTGGGGTTATCTAAGTCGGTGACTTCCGTAGTTTCCGCAGACCATTTCCAAAGCATTTTTAAAAATACCAGTACTCTCAAACGTCAAGGAAAACATTGTGAGAGAACCAGCATGTCGTAGAATCTAAAAATCTCGAAATCACTGTGTCACAGTGCACAAAAAGGGCCTCTCTGATTTGAAAGAATCAGTGACACGATAAGAAGATGAGAAATGCATTATTTACGAACTACACCCACTAGTAAAACTAATATTAGCGGACTCTACTACACAATACAGTGAATGTATTTTTGGTGAGTAGGAACATCTTTCGTAATACTATCAACTTAAGTTCAAAATTTTTCGATATAACTCCGCATCCGATGCAATAAATCCAGCGAATAAATCTAAATCGGCGGCGACGTTCAAATCGACGCAGCTTATTCAGTCTGTGGTTCGACATTCAAATTGTTTCTCTCTGGTTTCCCTACTCGTAGTAACTGTTAGTGATTCTGTGTACTGCTGACTGGAACAGATGATTTGTTTGCATATCGTGTGTAAAGCTTTGGCAATGGAGATGAATGAAGTAATTTCGTAGACGAAATGTTGTAGATGAAGTGAGACTTGCCCTTCTGAACTCGTAATAACACCAGATAAACAATTAAAATGAAATAGCTAAGTGACTTCCCATAATTACCGAAAACGAATCCAGTCGGTTTGGTCGAAGTCTTCTTCTTATTATTATTTAATGGCATCTGTCCATTTTGGATCAATTTTGCTAGTGTCGAGTTAGGATATATTACATAAACAAAATAGTTTTTATAGTCAAATCAGTCATAGACAAGTCAGCCCTAGTTGGCTTTGAAAACAAATGATGGTCGTTTGTTTTCAAAACCATCAGAAACATTTTCGATCAAATCAGAATATCACTTAATACACTTTCATTCCAAATGCTAACACTTTGAGCTAAGACCTCAAGTAATGTTGGTTAAAATACCACCGAAATTAAACAATATAACTCAAAATAACACCAGAAAAACAATTAAAATGAAAAAGCTGTGTGACTTCCCCTAATGACCGAAAACGAATCCAGTCAGTTTGGTCGAAGTCGGAAATCTAGAACTAGATGTCAATACTTCATCTCTCTGTCATTTATCACTATTGATTGTCACAAATCGACAAGTTAAACAGGGACGCCGCCGTTCACCAGTGACAGTTGATAAATTGTTAATCGATTGTCCCTTGGTAACGAATCGTTGACGGGAGGCAACTTCTGAGGTCAAACGGCAAGTTAAGAACTCTTTAGTTTAAAGCTCTTTGGTGAAAAAAGGTCTATCTAGCTCAGAATAAAGACGATATATCTACTCTGTACTTAAAGTATTAGGTAGTTTTGTGTTGTAAATTAACTCTTAACTTAGTTTAGGCCTGCTATCCTAGAAAATAGCTATTTTCACGTCATAAAATCCTCACATCTAAAGATTTCCATCATTATTTAACCCCAAAAAATCGTAACGTTCCGTTTTCACCTTTCCGCGCGATTACTTCAAGTCACGTAGTGTTGTACCCCGATCCCTTTAGCAAACAAATGATCCCGGATTAGGGGGACAATTTGAAACAAACGCGGGTAAACTCGAGAGCGGGGATCAATCCCTCCATTTGTTACTATTACTTGCAAACTGATTTCGGGGACTTTCCCACTGTTTATTTTAGCCAACTTTGAAAAATAAGTTTTTTTTAAGAAAAGAATAATAATATGCTATACCTACCTGATATAAAATAAAAAAAAATTGTGTACAAGCTTTAGTTAATTATGTTTCAAAAATAATACTGATTTACCTATTCTAAAGCTCTTTATCGTCGTAGCCGTATGTGTGTGTAATATTTCATTAGCATCACTTATTAATGAGTTTACAATAGAGAATTGTATAGGCTATTGCATAAGCCAATTATTCATTAACGTCAAGCAAATAGATCTACATTTAAGCTCATAGTTTACATAATAATTCACTTTATTCTCTGCGCAATTCTCTTTATTATTTGCGTTTCTACGCAAACGAGTTACTCTAAAAACTAATCACTTCATCAGTTTATGATATATTTTACTGCTTAGTTTATTAAATGCAATCAACTATAATGCAGACTACACACACACCTGCACATGGGTGCAAGCAAAAAAAACGAATATTCATACCGAAATTCTACTTAATTGAACTTATTTTTATTTTATTCATACATTAAACTTGAAAAATCGAATGCCTAATAAACTTGAAAACCTTATATTGAAAGTACTACAATTAAAAAAGTTTAGGAATATAAAGAAAAATTTGATTTAAATCCCGTCATAAAAATGATTAACATTTACCTATACCACGACGTTTCTCTTTCACATTTTGTGAAAAAGCTTTCTTGAAAAATCATATAAAAGCTTAGAGTCTTCTAAGCTTGTTTTTCAATACAGTAGAATTGCAGTGACACAGGTTTACTAAAGTGAAATTTCGTTAGCAGGGTGGGGGGTGACACTGGGGCGTTTTCCATTTCACGCTCCGTTCGCCGCTGATGACACCGCATTCCAGCGAGCAAATGGCTCGACAAATGAACCGGGGCGCAGCAGGACACGCCCTGCTACGTCATAACTGTCAAACTAAGGGGCAAATCTACCCGCTCCCATTTTAGGAGAGAAACTAAACTGACAAATTGATTCGATTCGTGTTTTGTACCTATCATTTGTCTGCAACCTGCATAAATAACTTTCTGACAAGTTTAAAAATTTGAGAAAACGATTTCTTGGCCAAACTATTGAACTGATTTTGATGAAATTTCTATGGGACCAATCTGAAAGTAAAATACAACTAATGAAAGTAAAAAAATATTTATCAAATCGGCTCATAAAATAAAAAAAGTTATGCGATAAAAAACATCCGAATTAAGTCTTCTTCTTTTTTGTTAAAAGTCGTTTAAAAACCTGACTTCATGACCGCAATTTTGAGGAACTAAGAACTTTTCAAATCGGTTTTATCAAGCATTAAAAAAATGCAACTGATTTGATAACAATCTCTTTTTTTAAGTTGTTTAAGGTATTTTTTTCAAGTAACGTGTGCTCTATGTTTTAATATATTCTATTTAGCTATTGCTTTGTTTAATTGTCTATCTTTACAGCTCAGAACGACGGTCGTAATCGTGGGTGATTATTTACAGGAAATAAAATTGTTTTAATTAGAAATCGTGTGAGTTCATTAGGATTATTGGTCTCTAACAATAAAGTATGTGTTTAATTATTTACTTTATACTTAAACTAAGCACTATATTGATAGAAGATTTTCAACACTTAGCATTAACTATTTACTTTCACTAATTAACTTTCATTAGTTAGTACAACTATTGGCCTCGTGCACAAGCTCAAAGTTAATACAATGAGCTATGGAAAGAGTTATGCTGGGAGTTTCACTACGTGATAGAATCAGAAATGAAGGTATCCGTAGAAAAACCAAGGCCACCGATATAGCTCGTAGAATTTGTAAGTTGAAGTGACAATATAGGCAGGTCATATAGCTCGAAGAACCAACTACCGGGGAAAAAAGGTTCTCGAATGGTAACCACGAACCGGAACATGAAACGTAGGGCACCCACCCACAAGATGGACCGAAGACATTGTAAAGATCGCGGGAAGTCGATGGATGGAAAGGGCTCAGAATTGTTCTTCCTGGAAATGTGTAGAGGAGGCCTATGTCAAGCAGTGGACTTCTTCAGGATGATGATGATGATGATGAGTTAGTATGACTAAAATTCTTGGCCAAGCAAAAACTAAAGATGACCAAACATCATATAGAATTTGGTTAAGACCTTATGTATTTAATGGTCTTAAAATATTTTTCGTAGATTTGAATTCGTATTTTCTACGTAGTTCCACTAAAACATGGACAGTAAGTTTACATAAAACTGGTCAAACTATTCGACCAAAACGTTTAAAAGCCCATTACAGAGAATCCAACAAATGAAACAAAAACATTGATCATTGAGCATAGTTTACTGCCTTCCTATTGGTCCGCACCGTAAGGTGTTTTCTCATGCCGAGTCCAATTGTCACGGGTAGCTCGTGACAACTGTCAAACACCTTGCAATGTGCAACCGCTTGACATAAAAACTTTTTGTCCGCCTGAGTTAGCTATCAAGCCCACTGTGCGCGTGCATCTGTTAAAGACATACACATTAATGTCAATTGGTTGTTATCAATGTGCATGGCTTATTGAAGGTGATTTGTAATTCTGACATAAGCTGTCAATGTAGTTTCCATAGTACGAATATAGATAGATAGATAGAAAATTCTTTATTGCACAAAATTAAAAATTACTGTACACAGGCGAACTTAATGCTAGATAGCATTATCTACCAGCTAACCTTTGGGTAATAGGGAGATAGGTTGGGTAGTGCACATATAAGATGAGGGCTTATGTAAATACTATACTAAAAATAGACACACAGTTAAGCGACAACTATCATGACTAATACACATAATCAGGAAATTCCTGCATAGCAAATTAAAACTAAAAAATACGCAATACTTATAATCTAACCTAGCATAAACTCACTTACATGAATATAAGTCGGCAAATTTGATTAAATCGGCATATTTGTAAAATATAAGTTATTCCTAGCTAAATAATACCACAAAACATATTTTTGTTATAAGGTTATTAGGACGTACGACGTAAGGTGTAACTGACTCTTACTTTAAAAAAAATACGATTAGTCGAACACTCGATTAAAAAACATCAGTTTATTTTTAAACAATTTCCATCCCAATCTAAGCGAGGAAGCAATAACAAGAAGCGCTACCTTTTAACATTTAAAACCTCTTTCGTTACAATGCGAACAAAACCCGGGCTCGATTCCAATCCCGGCGCGGCGGGGTGGCGGGAATCGTCAAACAGGTGCATCACTACACCATAGAGACTATGACAATTTGAAAATGGAATGTCGATATGATCTGTCATTTGGTGAAATTCGACGCGCTCGATTTTATAGTGGAACGGAGCGGATTCCAAGTTTTATGCGATTGTATGATCATTCAGGTAATGATTGTAAGGCCCATTTCACACCGTAGGTACCTAGCTACTTTAATGGTCATTGGCACAGTCATTCATATTAATTATTTTTTCATTCATATTTATTATTCAAAGAAATATCTATCTGCTACTGAAGTGATGTGCTAACAAACTTAACAGTTATTTTAGTGTCAACAACTTCAGGGAAATAACACTGACGTGGTAAAACATGCTATTGCAGTCTGACTCGTTATAAGATCTTGATAAAACAGTGATAAATAGCATGTCAGTCGTCCAGTAGGTACCTAATTGCGATTTCGTTTTCAGCGACACATCGTTGAAAAATGGCGCGCGGCCGTCGCCATCCATTACCGCTCGACCGAATGACAGCTCGTTAAATGTCGCTCAATGGGTTTAATTGGAATTCTTATTTTGAATTTGAATTTTATTTTTTAAATTCATGTGACTGTATGTCAATGTCATTTTGACAGCTAATTCTAGCTTCTGAAACTAACTCTGTTTGTGTTCTGTTTTAGCTGGAATTGATGAATGATTGAATTTAGTGGGACCACAAACATTATCCTGGTACCATCATTATTGCTTCGATCATGGATGTAAACATTAATTCAAAGTTTAATAATCTAAGGTTTGATGGACCCATAACTTATACCACCATTGAATAGAAAAACAGTTCAAAACGTTGAATTGCAAACAGATTAGTCTTTTAAACTAAAAATAACGTGGAAAGAAACAATGCTAGCTTTAATTAATTAGCTACTTACCTACTTAATTTGCACGCTATACTTATTTAATGAGAATAAGATTATAATCGCAGCAAAATCTCATTACAAGTTTCATTCTAAAATGAGAAACTTAATTTCACGAGTAAACACATTCTATCCGTAAAAACTACCAAATTATCTCAAGCACATCTTCTCAAATAAGTCTTTATAGTTTTATGTTGATGAATTCATTATTTACCGTTAGGAATAATGTAAAAACTACACCCAAAAACATGTTATTTCAGTCGTTTCTCTCTGAGGCAACAAGCGTGAACTCAAAGAGCAGATAAATTGCGTCCGTCGGACTGACTACGAAAAAACATACAAAATGACCAAGAAGTTTCAAATCTATAGTCACTTTATCTTTACCGTGGATGCGGTAATATGTTGATCATACAATTCCACAATTATTCGGAATTTTGCAGGATGACCAACCATACAGCCTAAATATTTGTATATCGTTTCCTGGGTGTCTTTTACAGATCTGCATAAGCTAACAATTATTATGAATCAAAGAAGTGGTGCAGAACAAAAATTAATTACTAAATGCCATCTGCGCAGCTTTGCGTGAGTCGCGGTTCGCTAGAGGGCAACTTATTTGGCGCTTATTGTTTATCGAAAGAAATCTTTTTCGTACCCAAGGGCGGGAAGTCAGTGGAGAGTTCTAAAATCTTACTTATATCCTGCAAATTCATAGGGAATACTCATGCCCTTTTTCTTACATCCTGCAAATTTACAGGGGATGTTTATACCCAGTGGACTGGTACAGGCTGATAATGATGATGTATTTTTTTTAGCTCCATGTTTCAACAAACACGATAAAACAAAAAAGTTGCTAATTAAGGAGTTCGCTGCTGCATAGAGACGAGACAGAGATTCGAAGATTGGCTGCAGATCGGGAGATTAGCGCAGCTAAATGTAGTGAGATGGGCATCAGAGATGGCAGTACATCCACTGAGTTCCAGGGAGCATTATGTTTATTTATATTAGATAAATGAGTATGTTTAGATCAGAGGATTGGTAGCTTCCTTCCTACTTTTATTGTTACGAGTAGTTTCATTTATTTGGATGCTTGTGGATATAGTTTGGAATTATTGATAATTCGTAACCTACAATCAAGACATTTAACTGAACTTAAGCGAGCTGAAAACCTTGCGTTCATAAAATTTGAACGAAACCGGAATGAAATATTTTAAAATTGTGTATCCTGTTAGATTTGAAATGAGACATACGTGCTCGTAAGCCAATGGGCCCAAATAGGAATATCTCTTTTAAAGTCACAGACCTTATGCTTAAAGAAAAATAGTCTTACTTGACAATTAAGTAGGTAACTGACGGACAAACGGAACACAGTGATTCTGCTTTTTCCATGGGTTTTTTCCTTTACTCCAGCAATGTTTATATCGACGTATGATAATAAACGATCATGCAACACGTGAGTGTAACCAACCCGATCATTCATGATTGAGTGAATCTCATAGTGACGCGAATTGTTTGAACATTCACTGGTTCAACAGGGCTGTTCTGTCCTGTTAAACTGACTAGTCAGGACAGAACAGCCCTGTTTTTGTAATTTTTTTTCTTAAATCATAATAATTATGTGACTATCATAATGTTAATTTAAGAAAAAAAAATATGTGATCTGAGGAATTGACACTGACACTTATATTTTTGTCAGTCACTGTAAACGGTCATGGCAGTGGCTGTTGGTATTCACCACTACAAAATATCAACCACTTTTGAACATTTTTGAACATTTTTGTACAACGTACTTTTTATTATTACGTTTATTTTGTGAATATAGTATTTTTTATGGCGATTTTCATTATTAGCCGCATGTTTCTTACAAGTGTAATAGACCTTAGCGGATTATGAAATATCTATTTTATTTAAAAAATATATTATGGTTAAATAGGTACTAACAATGAACTGATTTATATAACATATTTTAATATCTCTGGTAAATGAAACATTGCGCTATATTAAACAATAAGCATCAGTTGTAATTTTCTGTTACATCAAATATAGGTAAATAAAGTACCTTTCTAGACTTAGACACCTTTTATAACTGTAACCATTTTCAAAATAAACTTTACTATATTATGTATTGAGTAGGTACTCATTTTTATAGCGACTAGTAAAAGTATTTAGAAACCGTTGGGTGTAACCCACAAGAGATCAGGGGGCTAATTCTCGGGCCGATCTCGATCATTTTGAAATTTTATTTTATTGCTTCTTTTCGAAGGGGGAATGGATAATTTCCTTGAGTAATTCATAAACGAACTCTTCGTAAAAGCCTCGACAGCTACGATATACGGAAAACGTACAAAAAGTGCGGGGTTGTGAAAAGAAGCAATTAAATAAAATTTCAAAATGATCGAGATCGGCCCGAGAATTAGCTCCCAGTTGCTATAAAACCTATCGGGGAAGTCAAAGTTCAAATATGACGTTCTACCACAAAAACTACGATGATTAAAAAAACACAAAAACATAGCAGTTTATTTCACACTCCCAAATAAATCTATTGACACGTCTACAACAATGGAGCCGACCACTGGGGCCGACCCAAAGGCACCGCAATAAAGCAATATGGGTGGCAAATGGCAGCAAGTGGCTTGGAAAATAACCTGGCACAAAGACGGGGCTGTGCCACTGTGGTATATAAACAGCTGGCCAACTTTGGAAATGAACTTCGGTCACAACGCAAGCACGCGGGAAATTACTGGCACGTGAGGCTGAACATCTGTATGCCTCATCAAGCTGATGGATGCCGTAGGGTAAGTACATCGTAGGGCACGTTCCTGGCGTGCGTGACCTACGAGGCAATGCTGTGTTATATGCGATGGTTACCACTTAACATCAGGTGGGCCATATGCTTGTTCCATCAGTTAGGTAGTTGTATAAAAATACGAATGTTTAATATTTTATTGAAAGAAAAAAGAAATAAGTATTTATTAGAGAGATATATAAGTATTTAAGTATTTATTTGACATAACACACATAACGGCTGAAACAATGCAAACTTAGTATTAGCAAGATAGGTGAAAAGAAAATAAGAAAAAAAAAATACAATTGTTGATATTTTAAAACAAACAACTAAGTACTTAGTAGCTCCTTCCATATTTTGTATATGCCATTTAAAAACGGTAAGTGTGCTTTTATGGAACTTCACTGAATAATGCCAATGTAAAGCTACCCAGCTACAACCTCCTTAGCTGCGATCCCTCTCGGATACAGTGAGTTTATGTTTGTTCAGTGTTGACAAAGAACTCCTTTGTTGGGATAATAGCAATGATAGTTTAGACAGAGTTTGTACTTTATAGGCTCAGAAGATTAATTCCAAATAATAGAAGCCATTAAATAAAAAGCGCTGTGAAATACCGTTTTAGGTATCTATTAAGAGGCAATAAACGACCATCATTATCCTTGAATAAATATATAAATATTATTGAACATTTAAATTGCAGTTAATGCTTTCAATGCACTTAAAAAGGCAAAATAATTAAACTTTCATGAGCCTTCCAGCAATTTGTATGAAACATGAACATAAACTTGGCCGAATAAATACTTTAACTTTGAGAACTTTATGGTGGCTATAACTGCCAAATTAAAGATTGCAGAAATGATGTACCGTACCGAATCACTCGCTTCAGTTGAGAAATGGTACGGGGAATTACCCAAAATAGTTTTGCTATGGGTACGACGACACAAAATTCGCGAAAAAAGAAAATATGGGTTTGGATCTTTTTATTTAGCTTTTTCGTGTTTTTTTCTAGTAATTTTGGTAGTATTTTAACCAACATTACCTTCTAGATATTTAATTGAACTGAATACTTCTAGTATGTTTTTGAGTATAGTTGGAACGAAAGTGTACCTATAATTTATTGTTGTAATACAGATACAATCTGATTTGAATAAAAATGTTATCTAGGTTTTAAGAAAGCTCATCATTCTCTTGTCCTTGTCCTACTTTATGTAGGGTCGGCACAACAGGTTTTCGTTCTCCACTCTCCTCTATTAGCCGTCATTTCAACAGTCACTCCTTTCTTACTCAGGTCATCCTTCACACAATCCATCCATCTTTTCTTTGGTGTACCTCTACTTCTAGCCATCTTAAAACAAAAAATATAACTGAAAAAATGTGAAAAAAATTGAATGTTTGAATGTTGAATGTTTTTGTTTTTTGTCTTTTTTTCATAAGCAAAAGAGAGAATAGTTCTGACGTTCCGAATCAGATACGTTTTTGAATGTATTAAAATGGCCTATAAGGAAGAAAAACTACAAGAAAACAGATTAGCTGAGAGAGAGATTAGATTTTGTCAAAAATTGCGATTGAAATCGTGAACCCTTTATTATGTTTGAGGAATGTAAAGATGCACCCTTTCCATTACGCCCCTAGTTCTAATCTCCAAACGTTGTTACAAACATCAGCGGCAATAGTTCCGAGACTCATTCAGCAACCATTCAGCCCTCAAATTAAAACTTTGAAATGCAACCGATCCATTGCGTGTTTAGTTCTATCTATTATTATTATGATAGGAACATTAACAGCAACGGTTGTGTAATATCGCAAGATTTAACCGTTTAGATGCTTCGGGGCATGAAATTGAATTCAGTCAATAAAAATATTGACGCAAATGGATGTTAATTGAATTTGCACGCCATTTATTTTTAGTTATTTTAAATGTTTGGTCTGTGCAATCTCTGACACTATTGTGTATGTGTGTGTATACTCAATTAGGTTACAATGCAATATGCAATTACTTTTTCAATTATTTAGTCAGAGATAAATTGAGTTTCTTTGTACAAATTGACACGTGTGTTTGTTTAATTGATTTGGATACATTTGTCCATTTTTTTGCATACGTTTTATTATATATTAATAGAAATCTTGCTAAATATACTCCACAAAGACATTGAATTTATTACTATACTAAGGTATTATCTACTATATACGAGCATTTTAGTAATAGTTTAATTCAAAGTTATGCTACAGTAAAATAGGCGAACTTATTGCTGTGGGCGATTACATCTTAAATGAAAAATTAATGAAATGTATTTATTCGCTTGAAGTATGGTCAATATTAAAAATCTGACTATTAAAAATCGAAGTAAATTGCAAACTTAGTCTTCGTCAAGCTATATGTAAAAATTTATTTCTTTCTTTCTTTCCTGTTATCGAAAGTTATTTAGATAACAAGACATTTTTAATATTGTAAAATCTTCAGACATTAGTTATAATGTCGTGAGATTTTATAACAGCACGACAAAATTAATACGTAGTACTTTTACAACGACATTTGTAAATCATGAGTACCATTAGTAAAAATAACTGGGCATTTTTTCATACCAATGGAAAACCACAGCGGAAATGTAAGAAGGCCTACTTCTCACGAAACCTTCATAAAACCTGGCCCAATTAAGGGGAAAACTTCAATTTAGGTAACTAATTTGTCATAAAAGTTAGCCATTTTTGTTTGGGATCATTTCAATTATTTTGATATAAAATATCACTAAGTTTGGCAACACGAATTTCAGGCAGTCTTAATTTTCTTTTCGAGTATTTAGAAAAAAAATTGAAATTCTGATAAAGTTTTATAGAATATTAAATTGATGAAATATTTTTGGAACCTTTGTCGATAGAATACGATTTTTTTTTATATAAAATTTCTTGGTACAGTATTATGTCCTTGAGGGTAGGTATAGTGGTAAAGCTCTTTAGCTCTTTACCTTACTTTCCTTCTGCATGGAAATGATTTTGCCTCTATGTGAACTGTTTTTTTTTTTACAATGTATCCATTACCAGTAACTTCTTTTATCGTACCAAATTAAAATTTTTATAGAATAAGAAAGGAATAGCATCATCTACTTGAATCATGAATGGTACATTTTAGATACGTTTTTTTACAGGTTAAACCCGGCTTTTTCGACTGTTTCCGGCATCCGGCTTTTTAATGTCACTCTAGTGTCGTGTGTAGGCACGATTTGACCGATAGCCGCACGCAACAACCTACTTTACTCTCCAGCCAGCTATTATTTGTAGTAGTAATGATATTATCAGAACTATTTGATATTATTGTACCTGCGATAGTAAATCAAAAAGTAATTTTATTTGACGGTGCACAAAACAATAAAAATACAGGCTAAGGTTTTATGTATTTTTATTTTTCAAGCTCGGCTGGTTAAACGTTTGTTTATTCTTACCTTATTTAGAAGGTACTAGAGTCAATTTCGTATGTATTCAAGTCAAATAGCGGGGCAATAAACAAGCAGTACCTACCTACACCTCCCATTGTACACAAAACTGCTTTTTCAACCTACTCAAATATTAGGCCGGACACACACCGGGGCGACGAAAAAAATAGATAACGACTCGCATCGCTACCGGTCAAAGAGACCCGTGCCGACGCAGCCATGGGCGGGGCGCATCACGCACAAAACAAACTCGAGTGACGCGCCAGACAGAGACATCCATACCAACGACCGGGTGGTGACAGAGACGACAACAGCCCGGTGCTCGCACACGGCTAATTTAAAACTGGAAAATAAATTGACGGTGAACTCAAAACAAACAGATATGGCTGACAAAAAAAGGACGGCTGTATACGAAATCTTCATTAGCGAGCGAGCTAGAACAAGGGCGCCGGCGTTCCTAATTTAAAACGAAAGCAATCGCTATCATGATTCGACATTAATTTTCGAAAACTAAAAAACTCTCATTTCGTATTCAGAACGATGATTTTTCAGAAAAAAACAAAGAGTGACAGAGCAAAACACGGTTATAAATGAAGGGTTAATAGTATTAGCGAATTGAGACCGTTAAAATGGAATTATCTACCGGATTCATTAGCAGAGTAATAAATCTAGAGTAATCAAGCGGGGTATTAAATCAGCTTCGATTGACGCGAAACGTCTAAGGATTGTTCAATAACGGTCGAGATGGAATACAGAATCTAATCTCACGGTACAAACTGATAATCACGGATATGGCAATTACAACATTATTAAAAACAGCAATACAATCATAACGGTCGAAAATAATAAAAGGATAATCATAAAAGCTATAAAAAGGGCGAGTTATTAAAAGATATTGGTATACTTGAGCCGAAGTTGCGACAAAAACGCTACCTTTATGACACTCGATCGTTTTTCTCCCGGTTTTTTGCTAAAGTGGCGCCAATGTTTTGACAGATGAGCGATGTGTGGCAACACTGAGCAGACTGAGCGCTGCATATTGTATCAATGTTATGATATTGTAAGTGGGCGGAGAGATAAAGACTTCAGTCAGCTAAGAGCATTTACGATTTTCTATTAGCATGACGCGATAACCCACTGATGGATTTACTGATTAGCATAGTCCTAAATATGTCTTTGTCAATAGAATAAACATTGCAAACACAGAACGACCGGAAAGCGCATATTTTTAAACAGAAGACACAAAATATTGCCCAAACGATGTTTACTTTAGCAAAAAAAGACCACACATATTGTTCTTGAAAGTTGCGTAACATCGCAGGCTCAAACATTTTTTTTTGTCATCTATATCAGTTTTTACTTTAAACTTTTGGATACCGCCATTGTTTTCACACCATGTAGGTACCAAATTTAAAAGAACATAATTCTTCGTATTGTGGAGTCAAAAGATGCGATTAGACTTTGGCTGATGAAATAATCATAGATTAGATTAGGTTAGGTTTAGAATCAATACCTTTATAATTGTGATGAAAGATGACATGGATAAGAAAGAAGTGATTACAGAGATGACGGCTGATAGAAGAGAATTGGAAGAGGAAAATAATTATGTTGTGCCGACCTTACATAAAGTGGGATAAGGGCAGGAAGAAGAAGATATAATTTAGATGGAGAATTTTAAGAAAACATATTGTGATACAATTAAAGATCTAATTTATAATGGAGTAATGGAATATTTAACCTTTACGAAATAATGGATACCCATGCTCTAATAAGGCAAGGCGTAGGATAATGGCGAACATCTTGCTGGTAAATTGGTAACCCGACCGGCATACGGGGAAAAGGAATTAATTTGAATATGGAATACATACGTACAAGATCCGAAAAAGGAATAAATTAATTTGAATTTAGAACACACGTCGTTATACGTGAATGAAAAATTATAATAGTTTAAATTTGTAATGTAGGTATGTATGTCTAAGTAATTATTATGCAGGTATTTTATATTTTCTAATAAAGGTATGTTACATTGCAATTTACATGTCAGGTAATTATTTTTTAATCTTATAATTGAAAAATATACAATACTTCTCAGTTTTTAATAAGACCAGGTTATAAAAAAAAATTAAAATCAAAACGATCATTATTTGACCTCATAATATTTCAATAGGACTAATCTGTAAGTATTGTATACGTTTCACTTTTTTTTTATTCGGTTAATAAATTACGAAGTAATGCGATATCAAACATAAAAAAAAACACGATATGAGAACCTCTTCATTTTTTAGGTTTAGTTGTAAAGTTAAAACTAAATGTGCACTTAGTTTACTTATATTACCAACTTTGCAAACCGCATGTTTTCTTGTAAATAAATATTTTAATATAATTTCAAGTGGGTCAAAACACATTTAAGGCGCAAAAAAAGCGCAAGTTATGAGAAGCACCTCATCAGCTCTTCGGGCAACAAGTTGAAGAGTTCTCAGATCAATTAGAGTGTAATGAGGGCCACATCATGTTGTAATGAGATATAATGTTACCCCTTACCGTTCTACTCGCTCGTAGTGTGCAAGTCATAAGCGAAGCGTGTATTAGTTCGTTAAAATCAAGATCGTTTTTTTTTTTTTTTTTTTTTTAATGTAACTAGCTGATGGAACAAGCATATGGCCCACCTGATGTAAAGTGGTAACCATCGCCTATAACAAAGCAATGCCTCGCAGGTCACGCACGTCAGGAACGCGCCCTACGATGCACTGCCCTGCGTCCATCAACTGGAGGCATACAGATATTCAGCCTCACGTGCCAGTAATTTCACCGGCACCCACACCCTTCAAACTGAAACACAGCAATGCTGCTCGTCTCGTAAGTAGGGGCATTGAGTAAACACTAGTTGCCCCTGACGCTATATAAATACTGTGGACAATCCACACCACCTAGCCCAAAATTAAGCCGAGCTTGTACTATGGGAACTAGACGGCCGGCATAATACCTTTTTTTTTGTAAATACAACTTAGAATACAATATAACACCCAGACAGACAACAAAAATCTGTGTTCACCACACAAATATTTGTTCTCGGTGGGGATCGAACCCACGACCTACGGCGTAAAAGGCAGAGCTACTACCAACTGAGCTGAGAGGCCAGTCAATTCGATTCAATTCAACGGATAGGAAAACGAAAACACGTATGACGCGTGTCGGCGGCAAACATGCAAACCGTACTGACACGACAGGACGCTCACGGGGAGGTGAGCGGGGAAGCGGGCAGGGCACCGTTTTCCAGGGAGGTGCAAACTTAACTCGGTCGATTAGTACGTATTTTATAATTATCGCGTCATCTTATACCTTGAGTGCGTTACTAAGATATGTTACTGTAGAGTAAAAACGGTATTGTTAACGCGTAGAATCCTAAGGTAAAATGGGTTCTATTACGAATACCGAGAGAGTAGAGTTACTCGGAAAGCAAATGAGGTTTACTCACAGATCAATTAAGTAAAGGAGATCACCGTTCGAATGCATAAAATCCACATGTGACCGGTTTTACAGAGGTCGACCACAAACTCTGTCTGGCTCTGGCTTTGAGTCTGTGTGAGTGCTCACCAGTGTACTGTGTTTGTGACGTTTCGGCGTAGGATTTATGTAGGCAACACTCACACAGACTCAAAACCAGAGCCAGAGTCAGTGCCAGACAGAGCTGGTTGTGGGCCTACTGATTTGGTTCTCAATGACTTTTTTTACGACGAATTAGATAAAGCAGCAAGCCACCTAATGGAAAGCCGTTACCGTAGCCTTAGTGAGGCCTGCAATACCAATAGAATCACAATCGTGTTGTCAACCCTTTTTGTAGAACCCTAAGGTTACTTTTTCGTCTTCAGGGAAAATTTGGAAAAAATATTCAATTTTTTATTTGATGCTACGAGTATATTGGCAAAAAAATAGCATTCTTAAAACATGTTTAAATATGTCATTAAACAACGCCAAAATTCGGAATCTAAGTTTTAAGTCTGAGGCCTGTATTCAGGAACAGTGCTGGAGTCTGAGTCGTCTGAGCCTTGCGCACGTCTAGCGCGATGGCGATGGCGATCAGTGGAACGTTGTCAAATATGACAGCGTTATTTGACAGCGTTCCACTGATCGCCGTCGTGCGTCGTGCGCAATGCTCAGACGACGCAGACTCCAGCACTGTTCCTGAATACAGGCCTCAGACTTACAACTCTGATTTAGAATTTCGGCAAAGTTTAATCACATATTATAAACATGTTTTCAGAATAGCAATTTTTTCGCCAATATACTCAGTATACAGTGTTTCTGAATACGGGTCTAAGAATAGTTTCCCGATCAATACAACGCCTACGTACCTACCATAATAAGTCCTAATTTAGTCCACTTACCGATCATTGCCCGATGTCGCAGCGCGTACGACATAAACTGCCAATATTAATAACGTCTGTAATCGATCGAACGCGACAACTAAATTACCGAACATAATTACACGGTAAGGAGTGTATAATTGGATAAAGAGCCCACATTTTCTCTCTAAATACTTTTTTATACTTGTAGCAATTACGTTGACCTCGAGTTATCGCTACCGACTTATAAAATTGTGGTTTTTATCTGTGAAACTAATTTAATTCCTTATTAATTCTAATTTAATGCTGCTTGTGCGGGGGCCTTAATAAGACTCGCTTAACCTAAATTGGTTTTTAAATAACTTTTATCAATACTATTGGATACAATTTAAAGGTCACTAGTTGATAAAAACCTTTTTTTCATAAATATAATGTAATGTGTTGTTCATAAATAACATAATTTAACTCTAAATATGATAAAATGAAATTGTTATTGTTATTGCAACCACTTAACGCCAGGTGGTATGAGAAAGAGAAAGTACTTTTTCAGTAAAAACAACTTTTTGACGTGACAACGTCTTATCATTCGATGGAGCCGGCTGCACGCACGAAAAAACATGACACATGCAGTGTTACCTCGCTCTGAGGCGTTCCATTTAAGGCTTGAAGTGCAAGCGAGAGCGCGGAACGAGCGACAAAGAGTCCGCGTTCGGCAGCGTTCGACATCTGTGTATTTTCTTATACGTTGTCACGTTCAACTATCGTCAGTAAACCGACTTTACAGGCAACCGTTTTTTTTTCCGGTCTTCTTTTCTTCTTATCGTATCATTGTCTCGTGTGAGCCAGTGTATGGTAAAATGATTTTAAATGTACCTCAAAGAGGTTCCTTTTGTAGAGTTTTTAAAATGATTAAATAAAAATATAAGGAATGTGTTTGCTTCTATTGTAGGAATATTTTATGTAGCATCAGGGGCAACTGGTGTTTACTCATGCCCCTCATGCCCCTACTTATGGGACGCTATAGTGCCTGGGAAAAGATTTAAGATGAAATAGGCTTGCCCAGCACCCATACCATTCTGACAGTGAAGTCTGCCTAATCCACAGGAAAGACATGGTCGATACATGCTAACTAAGGGGCCAATACATGCGAAGCTAACTAAGGGGCGGGTTTCCTCACGATGTTTTCCTTCTCCGCTTGAGAGCTAACATTGTGTGCATAAATTTTTCAAACATAAAAATGCATAGGTTCTTGATTCGAACCCGCGACCCTAGCGATCAGAAAGCGGTTTTACTACCACTAGGTCAACAGTGCTCTATACAGGATTATTCATAATTAGCTGCAAATACTCAGGAATTAGGTTCAACAAATAAAATAAAAAATATTTATGAAATGATTTTTTTAAGTTTTGTTATGAAAATCCCGAGAAAATCGATAAAGAATATCCTTTGGAATCATTGGCGCCTGACCTATTTTGACCTTTGATCCGCGCCCGCGCACCGTGAGCGACACTCTGCGTTCAGTCACCGCCTGGGTGGGTCATCGTCCTGTTTTCCATGGCAATAATTATGCAATAGCCGTAAAAAAATTAATAAAAATAAAATTTTCATACAAAAACTTAAATCAAAACTTAAAAAAAATCATTTCATAAATATTTTTATTTTATTTGTTGAACCTAATTCCTGAATATTTGCAGCTAATTATGAATAACCCTGTATATTTAGGTACTACGAGTAAGTAACTATGCAACTAAATGGAGACCATTATGTAAATGAAAAAACAAGTGACTTTTTAACACTAACACTTAATAGTGGTAACGTATAATTAGAAGTCGTTAAAACTATGTTCCAAGTAATTATCTACTTGTAATTGAGTATATTTATTAGTGCTTATGTATTGTGAAACTCAATTTGTATACAAATTAGTTTTTTTAATGGGAATTTGTGTCGTATTAGGTGGGGTTGAGCTTTCCATCTTATGTGACTGGAAGCAGGCGAGTCTATTACAAATGACACGAAATTAAACCAGCTCACGTACAATTAACCACCGTTTGTGCGTGAACTACGAGACAATAAATAAATAATATTTATAATAATAAGTATTATATTATATCAGCTTTCTGGTTCCCGAAGTACAAGCTCTGCTTAGTATGGGACTAGATAGTGTTGTATGGATTGTGTATAATATTTATTATTTTATTTCAGTATTATATTTGTTCTCAGTGGGGATCGAACTTACACAGAAGGCAGACCAACTGAGCTAAGAGGCCAGAAATAAGGCCTGAGGCCTTATTAATTTGCAACAAACACTCTCAAGGACGTCGTAAAATGATATTACAGCTTCATTCAAGGCTAGTCTGTGGCGCTGGGCAGTTGTTCTCAGAACTCATTTGAAGCAGTTCCTTGAAAACTCATATTTACAATAAAAACTACTATTACTATCCCGTCATTACTTTTCATCAAAAGTCATTCAAAAGTGTGCTTTATCCGCTTGTGATACGAATCATGAGTATAGATGTATCTAGTGATCTAGAACATTGGTTCCCAACGTGGTCCAGGTGGACCCCCAGGGGTCCACGGTAGACTCAACAGGGGTCTACGATGGCGTGCCAAAAAAATGGGGGTCACAATTCGTAAGCAGGGTGCACGGTAAATTATCTGGTTACGATAGTGAAAAACTAAAATGTTGGCTTGACTTCACCTATCAATGTAAGCAGATAATATTTTACGAAGCTTAGCGACTGTTACTTGTATTAAACTTTTTCGAAAACTGTTAATTCGTGTTAGGAATTCAGCCGCAACGCAAATGTCCATAGTCCATATGGACTTTACGTCCATATTTTTTGTCGACTGGGAACATAGTTAAAATGTAGCTGCAGGGCAGGGGATCCACTGGAACCGGCAAAATTTTCTATTTATTTGATTTTAGGTCTAGGTAGGTGTAATTTCAACTGTAAGATCCACGGGGTACAACGCCAATATTCTCGTCGTCGATCTGTATGTCCAGGGTCCCGCTTGCAATCAATTTCAACTTTCAATTTTGAAAGTGGTCAATGAGAAAAAAAAGGTTGGGAACCTCTGATCTAAAAGGTAGATCAGCCTAAGGCTATGGGCTCATTAAAGTGAGCTAACGATGTAATTGGCACTACAGCTCTGTGACATGCAATCTTGTGAATTGGGTCGTTGATAAAACGTCTAGTTTGTATTAGAAAATGTCAGTCAGGCATTATACATGTTAGTTGCTGATTAAATAGTGATTTCTTTGAAGCATTTTGAATTAAACCAGGTTTAAAACTACGTTAGATAGTTAATAGACAATAAGGACTGGTCTCTCAGATAAGTTGGTAGTAGCTTTTCCTTCTGCACCGTAAGTCGTGGGTTCAATCCCCAGCGAGAACATGTATTTGCGTAGTAAATGCAGATGTGTGTTATATTATATTCTAAGTACAAACGTATTTGCAAAAAATATCTAAGTATTACATCAGTTATCTGTTTCACATCGTACAAGCTCTGCTTATTTTTTATACAGATATTCAAGTCACCACGCACACGGAGCTATAATATATATTTCTATGACGTCACCAATTTATACCGTAACTAGCGGCCTGTCCCTGCTTCGCACGTATTTATTTTTTTAAATACTACATAAATATAGTTTATGTTACTCAGGGTGAAGTAGCTTTCCAATAAGGAAATAGTTTTTTAAATCGGCTCAGGTGTTTTTGAGTTTATGCATTACAAACATATAAATCTTTCCTCTTTATAATATAAGTATAGATAAACCGTGATATACATATTACAGCACGGAATATTAATATATGTTATAGCTACGTGTGTGACGGGCTTAAATTTTTTTTTACATTTTTATATGGCAGTTCAGACACTTTGCCAACTGCCTACATTAACACTTGCGCTGCAACAATAACAAGACAGTTGCATCAAGACTATCAAGTCTAAGCGACTGTCATTGTGAAACAATTGGCTGTTGTTTAAAGGTCTCTGTGATTGAGGAATAGGTATGGCGGTTAAACACGAACTTCTTCTTCTTCTTGTCGTGTCACTCATTTTTCAAACCAGTGTGGTGAAAGGGCTTTATTTTAGTATGTATTTAACTGGTATTTAAAAAAAAATCGATTGCCTGTAAAGTCGGTTTACTGACGATAGTTGAACGTGACAACGTCATACAGCTGTCCACGCGGACGCATCACTCACTCAAGTAGGAAAGAGACAGATGTCGAACGCTGCCGAACGCGGAGGCCGATTGTGCCTCTTTGTCGTTCCGCGCTCTCGCTTGCACTTCAAGCCTTAAATGGAACGCCTCAGAGCGAGGTAACGCCGCATGAGTCATGTTTTTTCGTGCGTGCAGCCGGCTCCATCGATTTATAAGACGTTGTCACGTCAAAAAATGTATTATAACAGCTATCTGGTTACATATAGTACAAGCTTTGCTTAATTTAGGGCTAGATAATGTTGTGTGGATTGTCCACAATTTTTTTTTCAAATTATAACGTTTAGTTAAAACTAATATAATTATTATACTAATATAAATATTATAAAAAACCTCTGTCTGCCAACCTCTTACTATTGTAGTGTCCTAAAGGGGCTCACATGTGCTAGGTACTTACCACTGTTTGTATTGTAAACACAAATGTTGTTTGTAATAGATTTATTGTAAACACTTACCGTGCGTTTACAATAAATCTATTGAGTATTGAGTATTAGTTTTATGAACGGCAGGATATTTACCATGATTTAATGTTGTGAGCTTTGACTCGCGATATTTCAGCACAGAGTTGTATACCATCATGGTCACGGGTTAAAACCATAGTCAAAGCATTCATTGATTGCTTGAAATACGTATGATGTATGTATGTGTGAAAAGATGTTTAATTATAGTACAATTAATAATAAATAATATAATCATAAATATTGTGGACAATTCACACAACACTACCCAGCCCCAAACTAAGCAGAGCTTGTAATATGGGAACCAGATAACTGATATAATACTTGAATACATTTTTTTTTTGTAAATACATACTTAGAATACAATATAACACCCAGACAGAGAACAAACATTTATGTTCACCACACAAATATTTGTTCTCGGTGGGGATCGAACCCACGACCTACGGCGCAGAAGGCAGAGCTACTACCAACTGAGCTAGAGGCCAGTCAATTGTACAAGTAGTGTTAAAAACCATGATAGTTCCAAAAGTTATATTATCCTATTCGTTTAAATCGATTAGATGTTAGACGCAAACAAGCTTAGTTAGCGCTTAAATTAACTACCATATAAACTTTTGTTTTAAATCTCTTAAATAAATTAAGTATAGAACTTTCTAGACATAAGAGTAGAAACTGTTGCCCGCAACTAGCAAAATCTATCAGAATTTTAGCAGTGGATAAAGACACTGTGCACTCTGCACTGTAGGCTGACAGAGACAGAGCCAGACAGAACTTGTGGTAACAAGCTCTGTCTGGCTCTGTCTCTGTCTCTAGTTTTGAGTCTGTGTGAGTGTTGACTAAATAAATCCTACGTCGACACATCACACACACAGTATAATACACTAGTGAGCACTCACACAGACTCAAAACCAGAGCCAGAGACAGAGACAGAGCCAGACAGAGCTTGTGGTAGGCCTACAGATGTGCAGTTGTGCATCGATGTAAAAATGTTTAAAACATGATAGCAATATTTAACAGCGTTTCACTGATTGAAACAGGTTAGGCCATTTTCATATTTAACCCCTTATTACTAACGGATAGAAGATGCAAACTTTTAAATAAAAAAACTCGTTATTTTAGTCACGTTATGTCTAGTTGTTGTACTTTATTAGGTAGCTCGGTGGGTCATAAAAATACTCGTAAATAGTGGACTTAGGTCAGAGTAGTAAAAATACACGGGCAAGGAAGACTTCTACCGAAACCTTGCAACTTAAATTCTTAAGCCGATCGCAAGATACGTAAGTAAAAATGTAAGGAAAAAGTCCTAAAAAATTATTAAATAAAATAAAAGTAAGTAAATATTAAAATCAAAATAAATGTTGATCCATTAAAATAATTATTTTTTAATAGGGTTTTAAATTAATTGTGAAGTTTGGTTAAAATAAAATTTACATAGTTCGTCCTTGAAGTTTAATAATTAGTTTCTATTTAATGGCAATGACAGATAAATCTAGATATTGGGGATTAAAAGTAGTGATTTGCAATAATAAATTAAGTATTTTATTACACTTACTTGATAAGTGCATATAAATTAAGTAATTATAATTATGTTAAATAAAATATGCTTATGCTTATGTCACTATGTTGTGTTAAACATTCGCCGTGAGACAAGTTGAACGATGCATAGCCAATAATGTTGAGCAGATAAATAAAATGCAAAAGAAAGCTGTAGTTTTGGATTTTTTTTGTTCATGCTATGCCTTTTGTAGGCTACTAGCTAATGGAACAAGACAATTACAAATCCCTCCTCCCCTCGCTGCTTCTCTCTTGTCTCTGATAGTGAAAATATTTTTTTCTGAATATCAGATATTTGACGACCTTCATCATTATCTCTGTCCTTACTATTTCAGTAAATTTACCCCCTCATTCATAATGCCAGACACTTTTAATCGGCTCGCAAAAAGTCTCTTGTCACTGTCATTATCGTGTCAACAAAGAGAGATAGCAATAGATTTTTCGGCAGCAGATTCAGCTAAGCAGAATGATTGCTACAGGTCCACTAAGAATATGAGCATTTAGTCTGTAATCTAAAACTATAAATTGCTACGCGTCGCGTAGCAGCGTGCTACGCTGGCGACGCGTAGCACTCAGAAACTTATCAGAATAACTTGCTTACTGTTCTTACTTTCGCTGCATATAGCTTGCTCTGTTACTCTGACGTCCATAAGTTAGTTGATGAGGCCGGTAGCTTTGATGCGAATTCTTATAATAATTATGCTAATTTTATTAAATAAAGCGCCTACCAATTTTGGAAGGGTTATAACTAGCAGTCACCGGTGAATTTGTGTAAAATAAAAGAAACATGATAAAAAATAATTATCGTCGTTCGTCTTTGTTCCCATTGTTCAACAAGCCTGGGGTTTTTAAGAAACGATGGCCGTTGTTTAGCGGTCATATTCTATTAAAGGCACTTCATTATATTATTACTAATGCCCAACTAATAACACGTTAAGTGTTAGTAGAATACTACAAACTGAGCTGAGAGGTCAGTCAAGTCAGTCAGTTTATAGTAAAGTTTATTGATGGACTGAAATTGAAAGTTAAAATAACTTTTCTTTTCCTGACTCTGGGAAGTGTTCGTATGTTTAATTACATTATACGTGTTTTTTACTATTCATTCAGCTTTTGACGTTTCAAAATGATCTTGTGATCGTTATTCTTGTGTCAATTCTTTGATTACTAAAATAATTTTTAGTCATAAAATATTATTTTTAAGGCCTGCGCACACGTAGTTCGCTGGCGGTAGCGATCAGTGAAACGCTGTCAAATATCGCTGTCAAATTTGACAGCGTTTCACTGATCGCCGACGCCAGCGGCCTAGGTGTGCGCAGGCCTTTAGAAACAAGGTACTTTGGTTACTAAAAACATTTTTAGTTACTAAAGTATAATA
This sequence comes from Thera obeliscata, assembly GCA_947578465.1. Classification (NCBI taxonomy): domain Eukaryota; kingdom Metazoa; phylum Arthropoda; class Insecta; order Lepidoptera; family Geometridae; genus Thera; species Thera obeliscata. Next base: position 21,483,182 of record OX387919.1, on the reverse strand, counting down.
GGCAACAAATATTGCACATCGGCTAATTTCAGCTTTATAGAGCGTAGTGTGCGTCAGAAAGAGATAGCGCTCTACGAAAGCAGAGTAAGCCGATGTGCAATACAATATTTATTGCCTACAACCGTTCATATGTCTTTCCCTGATTTATTCATAAACAAGATTCAAGTTTGTGTAAGTACGGCCTGTTTTTTTTTATACTACTAGCTGATGGAACAAGCATATGGCCCACCTGATGTTAAGCGGTAACCATCGCCTATTACAAAGCATTGCCTCGTAGGTCACGCACGTCAAGAACGTGCCCTACGATGCACTGCCCTGCGTCTATCAACTTGAGGCTTACAGATGTTTCGCCTCACGTTCCAGTAATTACACCGGCATCCACGCTCTTCAAACCGAAACACAGCGATGCTGCTTCACGGCAGAAATAGGCATGGTGTAGGCTGTTACTTTGTATTTGAAAAAATTATGCTTCCACTAAATGTATTTAGCATCAGGTGAGCCAATGATTGTTCTATGAGCTAATTGTATAAAAAAAATATAATACTTGCTTTGAGCGGCTTTTACAGTAAGCACCCTTACTTTGTAAGTAACTATGCAATTTACGCTTACTCTGTACCCAAAACGCGATCCAAACTCGATACTAGACAGTTGTAAAATCGAAAGTGGGAGTCAAGTCGTCTCGGGCCAGCTAATCGCACTTTAATAGGTGCGGCGACTTCAAAGAGCGCGCTGCCACGCCACCGTGTCGGAAGAATGTGTCGATGAATGGGCTGGGTGCGACTCTAAGCTAATTACTAGAATAGGGTTAGTGTTTTAGGTGCTAGATTCGTCGGCATAAGATTTTTTCTAGATTTATGTTGTGTATTGAAGCTCAGTAGGCCTACCACAAGCTCTGTTTGGCTCTGTCTCTAGCTCTGGTTTTGAGTCTGAATGAGTGTTGACTAAATAAATCCTACGTAAGTACACTAGTGAATTATACAGTGTAATATAGAGTCAAAACCAGAGCTAGAGACAGAGCCAGACAGAGCTTGTGGTAGGCCGACTGGTAGGTGTAATTAGTTCTGTTCCATAGTTTTTAATATATTTATTATGGTTGGTGAAAAATATTTTGACGTCTGAGAAAATGAGGCCATGTGTAAATAACTTGAGTGCTTGTGGAGGAAAAAGTTTTGTTTGAATATATTCTCCTCGGGTTAAAATTTAGGCTAACTTTTAACTTAAGTTAGGTTAGTTATTTAGAATAGGTTATTTATTTGAAACATAATTTAATGATAATTATAATTTCTGGATTCTCTATGTAACTTAACTTTTTGCCACATCAGTTACATAAAGCTAATTCTCAAAATAGCAAGATCTTATTGTTCCATACAATAGAAGCCACCCAGATGAATATCGACCTACACTGTGAATGATCGTACTCAATAATGCTATTCTGTGGCAGATACCTCCACGTCTTGAAATTATCACACCGAGTAGACAACTACATAGAGTCATTTGAGTGTCTTTTAAAAATAATAATAAATATATTTTCTTAAAAAAAATAGTTTATGTTAAAGCTATAAACAGTTTAGTTTTCCAGCGTAACTGATTGAAAAAATCATCTATCAGTATGCATGGATTATTTTGATAAATGTAAACAAGTCGGCTTTAGAAGACTCCTAAAAAGTTAAAAGCCTGTAGAACTTTCCTATTTTCAGCGAATTCGTTCTACTTCTAATTTCAAATTGAAATCCAACGATTCGAATTTCAAATAGTTTTACTTTTAAATCGTCTCTAACACCCGCTGTTCTGGCTTGTCATAACCAGCCAGTAGTAAGAATACGTGACCGCGGCCGCCTTTGATATTCATCCTTTTTCTTTACCATTTACACGTTTTTTTCTTTAATTCATTTTGTTATTGGTTACAATATCTGGCGGCTACCGGGCGCAAAGGGGTTATAATTCAGTTTTATTTATGCAAAATAAAAGTGATGGCCTCTAAGATTTATTGGAGGTCGGGGTGGTCGGTAAAAGATGAAGTGGTTAGTGTTTTTATTACACTTTCTGCATTTAAAATTTACTAATTTGACTGTATGATTTGTAGGTGCTCCTGTTTTTTTTAGAAAATGAGGCTTTATATCTCTATCTGTAATAGCTCTTATTACTATTAGCTATAAGAAGTTTCAAAGTGAATAAATGTGAGTGTTTCTATTGAAAAAATACTTGATTTTTATTTTATTCAATAGTAAAACGTAGTAATACTGACCTAAATCAACTCAATTAATTTATTTGGAAAATAGAACTTCGTGCGTGACTTATTTTTCATGAATTGTATTTTTTAAAGACTGAATACTAAAATGGCTAAGAAAACTACAGCTTCTAAAACCAGAACAGAACATTGTCCTGCTTCAGAAGTCGAACCTGCACCTGGCATATCTTTTTCTGTGCGTCTGCCATGTTGAATGGAATACCTTTGGTTGTTTTATTTGGCACTGGCACGAAGTGTGTGGGAATTCGTCCCGCCCGAACTAAAAAACAACAAAATCTTATCGGAATAGGTGTTGCGGCTAAATATGGAGGCGTTCGTTATAGTATATTATAAAAAAATCGTTATTTAAATTGAACGTATTAATTATAAACATTTTTGAAGTATAGTGTGAATTATTAATTTGTATTTTATATGTGAAAACCTTGTTGTCATAAGAATTAACATTAATTTAATTATTAATGACGTTTTGTGCAACTGAAGGCTTACGCACATCTATGCGTTTCGCGGTGGCGATCAGTGAAAAGCTGTCAAATATGACAGCGATATTTGACAACATTTCAGTGATCGCCATCGCCATCACCTAGAGGTGCGCAGGCCTTTGGCCTTTGGCCTTCGTTTCATTTGAGGATAGTTTCACCTCAAAAGGAGAAAAATGCATGGGTAATTGAGACCTCTTTATTTGCATTTTAATAATAATAAGATACAGATGGTATCATTTTTGTTTTTAATTTTAGTTGCATGCTCTGACTCTACTTTTCATAAAAGTCTATTGTTACTTTCATACCAAATATAGAAAACGGTAATCTCTGTACCCATCCATACCGAATAATTAGTTTATTAATCAACCATATTACCGAAACGTGCGAGCGAGACAGCCTATTAGAGGGGGAGGCAAGACCGCGGTGGTCTCAAAGCGGCGGCCGACGCCAAAGGCGGGCGGCGCACACTGGTCCCGATTGAAGAAATGAGGGAAATAGGGGTCGAAGTCCGAATTTCGATCTGATTTTTTTAAATTAGGGTCTTTGAACAATTCTAAGCCACTTTTATGGAATACCATTTTATAAAATATCGCCTCATTTCTGAGAAAAAAAATGTTGTAATATTTTTTGTATGGAGAAAATTAGTTTTCTTGGACTATTTCGTGTTGAAGGCGAGGAGTTAAAACCAAACCTAATAGAGATTATAGAGAGCATAATAGTTGACATTACTGCCGAAGACACCTACTCGATTCGTCTGCCGCTTTAAAAACGGCAGGCGTTCAAAATCTGAATTAATTGTATGTTCTTGAATTTTTTTAATTAAGGTCTTGAACAATTCTAAACAACTTTTACGGTATACCATTTTATAATATTCCGGCCCATTTCCAAGAAAAAAAATATTGTAGTATTTTTTGTATGAAGAAAATTTGTTTATTTTTGATTATTTCTTATTGAAGGCGAAGAGTTAAAACCAAACCTAGTTAGTTAACCTATTTTAGTTGGTGCCAGGTTAGCTACTTCTTCATTAATGGCTGCTGTATGTTGCTAGATGTATAGCTTAGTCTCCTTGACGAATTCAAACATCACAGGTCTGCAGTAATTCGTTGAAGATGGGCGTGGGTTTTGCCAGATCACTACATCATTACACATAAGGCGTAAAGGCACGAAACTTGTCATGAATACTGAAGAGTCTGTAAATGCTTCACTGGTTTTTTGTTTGTAATTACTGTGTGATGAAGAACCATCACAGCCCCACTTGCTCATTAATTTTAAAGATTTTGAATCAAAATTTTGATGGCCAATTACTTTGAATATTTTAGTCACTGTGAAATCTAGAATTGATTGTAGTTTAATGCGGACGCCTGTTTCAGAAATTGATATATCTTCAGGATAGCATGCCTTTTTAGCTTCAATTATTTTGTGATATGATGGCAAAACTTTTTTATTTTCTTCTGCCAATGATTTTCGTAGCGTCAAATATTGCCATTTTGAAAGATTAAGCGCAGTTACGAGTGCCAGTGATTCATCTTCCGGTAAATTTCTGTGTGGCTGTTTAGTAAACATATAATTATAAACATGTTGGGTCTTTTCACTATCCTTGTATAGACAGTCAATGATTTTAGCTAAACGTGTGTTTTCTTCGTCTTTCAATTTATTGGCTAAAGCAAATAGCAATTCTTCTTCTGAAAATGATCTTTGAGTGATGAAAGGCGCCTTCTTTTCTGTTTGTTTGATAAATCCTGAAATGGCTTTCTTGGTACCGAAGTATTTAATAAATAAATAAATAAATATTCTGGACAATTCACACAACACTACCCAGCCCCAAACTAAGCAGAGCTTGTAATATGGGAACCAGATAGCTGATATAATACTTGAATACATTTTTTTTTTTTGTAAATACATACTTAGAATACAATATAACACCCAGACAGAGAACAAACATTTATGTTCACCACACAAATATTTGTTCTCGGCGGGGATCGAACCCACGACCTACGGCGCAGAAGGCAGAGCTACTGCCAACTGAGCTAGAGGCCAGTCAATTTGTTGCAGCATCTGAATGTGACGTGAATTCAACGGTGTCCATAGAAATATTTAACACTTCGTGGGAGTTATCCATATTTTCTTGAGCAAATATTATTGTCAAACAATCTAAAGATTTAAAAGATGGCCACTTTATATCTAAATGTAACCACTCCATGTTCTTGTTAAAAAAAATTTTTGACACCTATTGCCCTGCGACCATTTCTTGAGTATATTTGAAACAAAGTTTTTCGTGAACTTTTTCAGGAGTTCGAGATCCTCCTCACAAACTTCCACATTTATACACTCCAACAACACATCGCATAGAACATTACTGGCTTTTAGATTACCACTGGATTTAAGTGCCACATATAAATCTAAATTTGTATGAAATTGAGACGTTATTAGAATGAGATCAAGCGTATTGACACTAGGAAGAGTAAAAATCGAATGAGTAGAGTAGGAATAGAAACGTTACTATATTTAAATAATGCAGGTAACCTCAATTATTATATATTATTCAAGTGTGAAATGGACTGATAAGGATTCCATAAGTACCTTGCACCATAAAAGGCGTACCCAATAATATTAGACAATACCTAGAATCACTAATAATTAAACTCAGGTTGTCTCAGTACTCAGTATTTGTCTCAGTACTTAGAGATTATGTGATAAATAGTTTTATGACTTTTATAACTAATACCAGTGAACCTATTGGTCATAAGATATCTTTAATTATACTATTGTTATTTGAAAAGAAGAATGCAGGTAGGTAAACTGTGTGACTACTATTTTGACGTCACTAATTTAAATGGAATTTAATCATTATTTTTATTTAAATTCTTTATAATTAGAGCCTCAAAAATTATCTAATACCAACCGCGTTATGCCCTCTATAACTTCACTAAGTTTAGCTTTAATACATAGCCGAAATAATAAAATAAACAAATCTTCTCTATGCAAAAAAAAAACAACATATTTCCATAATAATGGGCAAGAATTTTTATAAAATGGCATTACGTAAAAGTTTTTTAGAATTGTTTAAAGACCTTAATTTAAAACATCAAGAACATAAAATTAATTCTGATTTTGAACGCCTGCCGTTTTTAAACCAGCAGACGAATCGAGTAAGTGTCTTGGGCAGTAATGTCAACTATCATGCCCTCTATAATCCCTACTAGGTTTGGTTTTAACTCCTCGCCTTCAATAAGAAATAATCAAAAATAAACAAATTTTCTTCATACAAAAAATACTACAATATTTTTTTTCTTGGAAATTGGCCGGAATATTATAAATTGGTATACTGTAAAAGTTGTTTAAAATTGTTTAAAGACCATAATTAAAAAAATTCAAGAACATACAATTAATTCAGATTTTAAACGCCTGCCGTTTTTAAAGCGGCAGACGAATCGAGTAAGTGTCTGCGGCAGTAATGTCAACTATTATGCCCTCTATAATCTCTATTAGGTTTGGTTTTAACTCCTCGCCTTCAATACGAAATAATCCAAGAAAACTAATTTTCTCCATACAAAAAATATTACAACATTTTTTTTCTCGGAAATGAGGCGATATTTTATAAAATGGCATTCCATAAAAGTGGCTTAGAATTGTTCAAATACCCTAATTTAAAAAAATCTGATCGAAATTCGGACTTCAACCCCTATGTCCCTCATTTCTTCAATCGGGACCAGTGTGCGGCGCTGCGCTAATTGGAGAGAGCGGCAAGATCAAAGGCAAGTTACATTATTTAATCTGTGGTACAACGTTTATATTAGGCAGGTACGGCCGCAGAAGAAGTCATACTTCCATGCAGTTTCTTCACTTGAAGCTCTGGTGGTGTAGTGGTATCTAAGCTCATGACTGTTTGATCCCCAGCAAGCACAAAATATTTGAATAGTAAACGCAGATGCTTGTTCTCTGTCTGGGTGTTATACTGTATTTTATGTTACACTGCCAAGCAGTTTTGTTGATTCGGTGTAGTCGGAATACGGGCCTAAGTGCGTATTTACAACAAAAAAAATGATAAGTGTTATATCAGCTATCTGGGTCCCCTAATAGAAGTTCTGCTTAATTTGGGGCTAGATAGTGTTGTGTTGATTATTCACAAATTTACTATTAGTGATTCAAATTTGTTGTAAGGGAAATATAAAAATTATCCATATTTTTGTTCCATTTATTCCTACCTATTTTTATGTAAACCTATTTAACCTTTATAGCCTTAGAAAAAGCGTGCAAAATGTGCAGTCGCTCACATTGTTTTTCTTCGCTGTTTGATAACACTTTTTTTTTTTTTTTTTTTTTTATATAAAGGGCTTTGTCGCAATGCGACCACACTGCCCTATAGTAACACAACAAATAAAACTTAACTTAATCTAAATTTATACAAACTTATTACCTATTGTCTAGCTAAACCAATTTCTGCTAATTTATATAACATGATTTGTGTATTTTTTACCAAAAAGGTTTAATATAATAATTAATTTTGAATCTTCAGCCAGACAGAAGCCAGTTCATAATTCAAATTGCTCCTAAAATTCTAGACTACACAATAATTATATGTTACAGTACCAATTTATTAGTAAAATATTTAAAACGTAATCTGAATTGTCATTAATTAGACCACAGATAAAAAACCCGGATGTTGCTATGCAAAACGAAGATTAAAACCTTTTTGCGTTTGCTAATTTTGAGCCACCATGACCCAACTTCTCTTTAAAACCTTAGTTGATTATGTCAGCGGGATTTCGAATCTTATAGCAGTGTATTAACGGTTATTTTACCTTGAAAAATGCTGAAGAGTGACTTGGGGCAGGCGGTATGCAAGGATTGATTAATTTCGAGATCTGCCACAGATTGAATAACAGTTATTAGGTAATCGCGTATTACATTGTATGACTTTGTTGGTCACTTGAGAATAGCGGATTTTTGTTGTAAAAGACTTTTTAACACACAAAAATTGTATTCACGTCAGTTTCCTTGCAGTTTGTTATACATATATGGGTAGGTAATAAGGTGTGATCCAAATATAATGTTTGGATGTACCCTGACTACAGCGTTTTAGACATCCTCAAAGAGTCGTGAGTTGGTATTAACACATTGATTGCAAAGCCATTTGTTTTTTTAATATTTTTTAACCAAACCCGTTGTACCTTTCAGATATTAAGTCTCAAAACAGTTTCATTAAGATAAGAAATAATAAACTTGTCCAAGAATTGACGAAACTCACGAGATTTGTCGTCGTTTTTTACCAACTTTTATAGTCCCTATTCTGCCCTTCTTCCTCTATATAACAAGTTCAAAATAGAACCTCTCAAACACGATTAGCTTCAATAAACCGTCAAGAGTCCAAAATCGCTCAAAGTGATCTTCAGACGCGTGTAACTTTGTTCCTAAACAACAAAGGTACCGGTCGACCCTACACTCATTTAGTAATTTCACCGTGAAGTGTTGACACTAAGGCCAATTCGATCTGGCTTCTCTCATCTCAAACCTCACCCTACCAACCCCTTATTTTAATATAACTAGAGTTGAAAATCGTTTACTGAAAGGTCAGGTTGAAGTGGTGGAGTTTCCTTTCGGAACTTTTGATAACTCGGATTTGGGAGAGAATGATTGGATTAGGGTGTCAATAGCATGTAAATCAGTCGGAGTAGGTCATTCAACTGTAAGCTGAATGATGTTTTGTATTGAAGTTTGAAGGCTCTAAGGAACTCTAGAAAACTGCTTGCTGAGGAGTTTCTAACCCCTTTGTTTTAAACACTGCTAAAGCACAGACTTTGCATTGAAGTTTGCTGGCTCAATGGTTGGAACACTGTATGACTGTATCCCAGACTTACGAAACTTCTTGCTTTATGAGTTTCGAACCTCTTTGTTCTAAACACTGCTTAAGCAGACTTTATATTGAAGTTTGAAGGTTCTCTAGATGACTGAATCCCAGACTTAGGAACTTATTGGTTTCCAACCTCTTTGATTCCAAACACTGCTCAAGCACAGACTAAAAATAATATAGCATCGATTCACACTTCGTGTTTTTGTAGAAAATCAAAAAAGGATAACCGATTACTGATCTGATGGTTAGCTATAGCGTAACGGCTAATTATTTATTTTACACTAGCAGCTACTCGCGGCTACGCTTGCGTAGTATTGTGATTGCTAATATCTCTTTTGGGGCACGTTTTTTTTTATTCTCGATCCTGTTAATTTTTCGGGTCAAAAATCCGTTACAAACTAAATTGATTTCAAATTTCATCTAAATCAGTAAAGTCCTCAGTCGATAGATAGCTATGTTTTTTTAATATCCTCATTATGCTTGCTACGTAGGTACCTGAGACTTTACATCTCATAAAAAGTTTTACCTACTTTTATAAGTATTCGTAGAATGATGGCTAATGGCCCATGGGTCTAAATAAGAAAAAAAACTTAGTCTATTTAGCCGTTCAAAAGCGGATCTAATTTATAATAAGCGGATGCCGTCAAAACACGAACAAGAATGTCTTATCTATACTAATCTATAGCATCGATCCTCGGGCGAGAAGGAATGGCTCAATCTTCACACAGATTCTTAAGAAGTTATTACTACGGTTAGCGACAAGTTTTTTTTTAATTATTGAAAGCTAAGCTTTTGTCTGTCATCACACCTGATGGAAAGTGAATGCAACCTCAGATGGAGCACGTTTAGCGCTTATAATCCACGTCCACCCGATCTAAAATCAAATTCAATAGTGTTTTATGAGTAGGTAAGACGTAGCAAGCAATTGGTCCGACTGTGATAATTATGAGTCTTCTTCTTCTTAATTAATGGCATCAGTTCATTTTGGATCAATGTTGCCAGTGCCAAGTGAGGATAGTAGGTATATTACATAAATAAAATAGTTTTTAGTCAAGTCTAATAATAGACATGTCAGCTGTTTTCTTCAAAACCATCGGAAACATTTTAAACCATTTTTTTTTTATACGATTAAGTTGACAAACAAGCATACGACCTACCTGATGAGAAGCGGTTACCGTACCTATGAACGCCTGCAATACCAGAGGCAAGACAAGCGCGTTGCTGACCCTTTAAAACTTTTAAAACGCCCTATTTGAAGAACCCCATGCTATAGATATAGATATCACATAATGCACTTTCATTCCAACTGCTCACACTTTGACCTAAGACCTCGAGTAATGTTGGTTAAAATACCATCGAAATTACACAACAGAACTGAAATAACACCAGAAAATTAATAAAAATGAAAAAGCTTCCCGACTTCCCGAAATGACAGAACAAGAATCCGGACTGCTATATCTGAGTTCTTCCACTAAAACGTTCTTATGTGGCATTATACTGTCATTTTAAAATACAAAAATACCTCGATAATCTCGATGTCAGCAAGCATGTTTAAAAATAATCAAATCAATACCAATAGCAAAACTTGAAATAGTTTAAATTTGGAACAGTATAAATAATTTAAATTTGGAACAGTAGCAACAATTGAATGATCAATCTGAACGAACGAAACCAGCCAATCAATTACCATTTAGCCACGCGCTCACGCTAATCTATATCTATTCTGCACTGAGAAAAATGTAAAGCTGAAAAGTTCGTAATTAAGGTGGATTTATTCGTAATGAAGGCGAAAAAACGACCAAGCGTACTTGGACGAAAAACGCCTTCCTAGGTTGGAGGCGTTTTACGCCTTAGGCGTGAGGCGCAACAAATAAGCAGCATTATACTCTCTAATGTGTGTTTTAGACGTATTTTTTTACAGATTAGCCTTAAATAAAAAGTTATTAACGTGGTAAGTGAGATAGGATCGACGAACTGACGATGGGATTTAACTTCCGGTAAGGCGATATAAACGGTAAAGAAGGTGCTCGGGTAACACACGTTAACCTTTCCTAGAGTAATATCCGACACATCATTTTGCCACAATTAACTTCTAGTAAGGCGTTTTACGCCTTTTCTTACTGCGGTTTGATTTGTTCACAAAGATTTTTGAATATTTATTTACTGCTTCCTAAGTCATAATAGACTTTTAGTAAGGTATTTTATACCTTTATTCGCTGCAATTTAACCGATGCACTAAGAGTTTTGAACGTTTCATAAATCGTAATTCGCTTCTAGAAAGGCGTTTTAAGTCTTTACTTACTGTGGGTTTAACCTGTCCACTAAGCGTTGTCAACGTTTACTAAGTCGTAATCGACTTCTAGCAAGGCATTGTACGTCTTATCTTACTGTAGTTTAATCTGTCCATTAAGCGTTTTCAAAGTTTACTAAATCGTAATCGACTTTTTGTAAGGCGTCGTACGTCTTACCTTACTGTAGTTAAACCTGTTTACTAAGTCATAATCGACTGCTAGTAAGACGTCGTACGTCTTACCTTACTGTAGTTTAACCTGTTCATTAACCGATATTGATGTTTTTTTAAGTCGTAATTCTCTTCTAGTAAGGTGTTTTACGTCTTTACTTACTATGGGTTTAACCTAAGCATTAAGCGTTTTCAACATTTATTTAGTCGTATTTGCCTTCTAGAAGTTATTTTAAAATGTTTCATACGATTAGGCTAGCCGTATCGTACGGTAATTTGTGCTTTCTTTACGAGCAGAAACGTTTTATAAAGATCGGAAAAAAGCCTTTTAACGGCTAGTAACGCTGTTCCCTAAGGGCATGATTGACTTGCTTTACTATCATTTAGTTCATATTAAGGGCATTGGGCCGCTCAAAGGTCACTCTTAGGTAACGCGGGCCAATATCCTTCACATGAACTTTATGATAATAGATCAGCCAAACATGCCTTCAGTGAACAGCGTAGCCTGCTGCCTCAGAAAGCTGTTCTCCCAGTCTTTGTAAGCTTCTGAAATTAATAGAACAAAAATTTATAAAGCACCTCAATAATAACTCATTACAGGTTACCAAAGATATGTACTAGATAGACTAGTATTTTCTCAACCCAACAGTTTAACCTCAACCTAGCCTAATAAATAAGCCGATAGCTTTTGCATCTTATATAAATAATGGTGGTATTGCAATAAAACCATTCAATAAAAATCTATAAATCTGTATTAGAAAATCAATTTAGATTAGTAATTAACTTTTTATATACTTAAAACAAGATAAAATCGTCTTGGAGAATGCCCTTTTCGTTGTAAAGCTTTTGTAGGCACGCATTTGCTGTTATTTGCCCACAGGCTAGCTCCTCTCATGGCGTAGCTCCTTCCTCGGCATCCGTTATTGCAAGTAAAGCCTCCTCAACCGGATTGCAATATCTGAAATAAAATAATGTATTTTTTAGGAAATAGTTATCGCTAACAAAGTAGAGCATTCTATGGTGGTAATTAGTACAAGTAGGTACCTATTATGTTTACCTAACCAAACTACGACCACAGGTCTATTAGAGGACAGGTTGGCCTGGCATTGCTGGTTCTAAGTCAGAGAGATCGTTTTGAATCACTGATAGCAAATGAAAAGTACTTACAGCTATAATCCTTTTTAAATGGTTCTCCAATACCCCGTGCCCATGATTGAAATCACTCCATTGAAGTTTGGTGTTTGGATTTACTTCTAGCCCAGAGTCCAAATGGGCCATTTTTTTTCTTTGTTTGGAATCCAGGAAGCCATTAACAGCCTGTTAAGTAGCCCGTCCGCTTTGCGTATTATGTTAAGTACACCATATCTGAAAAAATAAACAATGAATTTTCCTAAGTTTAAAAACTCCTTTGTACCAATTCACAAAATTAAATGCAAAAGTTCAAAACTGAAAACACTAAGTACATATTTTTATAAATCATTTTTCGTTCTTGTTTCCAACACAACCAGAATCTAGGGAGTAGGTACCTAAGCTTATCAAATACAATACATGATTAGGTTCAATAACATTAGGGAATAACTGTGTTTGACACAGGTACTCTACTTACTTCGAAATGACGTATCAATCAGGTGTGTGCCCCATTTTGTTAATCTGTGGGATTCTGGTCTGCCACGTTCGAAGCACGAAGATGTTTGTCTGGTTGGTTGCTGCTGATAGGTCTGTCTTGGACCTCTCTACATCTGTTTGTCTGTGCTTCCATACACTGACACAGCCAGCAGCGTTCAGAAAATGAGGGAAAATAAAAAAACCCGCAAAATAAACTTTGAATGACTCAGAACTAAACGAAACACTCCGTCCAAAGTAAAACCAAACTGACGAATGAAACAAGTCGTTACGTACGTGTTCGTGGCCTCGTGGGCAGTGCTGCCAACTCGACTACTGCAGATTATGCTAGTGGTGGATGTTAAAAATAACAAAATAATAATAAATAGATATTCAAGAAAATCTACTCAACACTAAGCAGAGCTTGTACTATGGGAACCAGATAGCTGATATAATACTTACACACATTTTTTTTGTAAATACACCTTAGAATACAATATAATGCCCCAACAGAGAAAAAACAACTGTGTTCACCACAAATATTTGTTCTCGGTGGGGATCGAACCCACGACCTACGGCGCAGAAGACAGAGATCCTACCAACTGAGCTGAGAGGCCAATCAAAAATATGATATACGTAGTCTTTAAGCCAAAACTGTACTGCATTACTAACTGCCTGTGTCATGTGTGTGTCGATTGGCCTATACTCCAAGCATAGTTCGTGTAGTTAGCACACAGCACAGAGCAAAAGTAGGTATTGAATCTCGTTCGTCAGGGTTCCAACCAAAAAGCGAGTAAACTCAGGGAAAGATTCTAAATGGGTGTTTTCACGGATATTTTTTTGTTTGTTAGCACATAACTCGTAAACTAATTTGAAAAATTATATCTTAACTTTACTTTCAGATTAGTCCCATATAAATTTCATCATAATCGGTTCAGCAGTTTTGACGTTGGGTTTTCAAGTTTATATACTCTCTCTCACACAGTTATACGAACCAAGGTTATTTGCCTTGTAGCTGGCAGCATTATTGAGATTTTCGTTGTTCCTGCGACAAGTGCCTTACAAAGGTGCATCTCGCAGTAACTAGAGAGTTTTTTTAAACTTAACCCACCAATTAACTGAAAGTCGTTAAAATAATTAAAACTGAGTAAAATATACTTTTCTTCCACCAAATTATATACAAATATTTGCGGACATTCCACACAACACAATCTAGTCGTAAACTAAGCAAAGCTTGGTAATATGGGAAACAGGTAGCTGAGACTTATATTACCTAAATAGGTATCAAATTTTTGTAGACACTGGTTTGGGTTCTTCTCTTGATCCAAGTAGATACCTACCTACAGGAGAGCAGGGCTTGTGTGTAGAAGCGAGGGTTCTGCCTTTGAATAGCAACAAGGAGTCATAGAGCGTAGCAAACTTTTTTCAATGGAACAGCTATTAATAGGTATGGTTTATTAAACAGCGCTATGATTCAATAGGAACCTCCCTAGTAAAACACAATGAAACACATAAGTGGGTAGAGTACCTACTTAAGTATTTAGGTAGGTAATGTACAAATCTGCCTACCTACCTTCTTAACTAAAATGTGCCCCTATTTGAGATACATTTGACCCACGGCCAGGGTTGCTCAGAGAAATAAATCGGCAGCACTAACTATCCTGCCACTTCTATGTACCTACCTGTATGCTTGCTTTATGCTTATTAGGTACCTTGTATGGGTTGGGTAGATATTTAGCTAGGCAGGTTTTAAGTTAGATTTGTAAATACTTTGTTTATTTACTGTGTGCTGTACAGATACGTCGTCTGTTTGTGTGTCAATAAAAATATATTCATTCTATTCTACCTACCAATACAATACCTAATATTATTATGGTAGGATAACTAAGAAGTTGAACCTCGCCAAATTACCTAGGATCGTACTTATGTAGGTTTTAAACGTTTGTATAAATAGTTACGAAAGTATTATCCGTCGAACATTGCCATATCTACGGTTTCGTTCACAGAATATGTAAGTCGCTAGATGACGTTATTTCACCATTTGATCAGTCATAACTTGGGCATTATTGAGCGTTTATGTTAAGGCAAATATTGCTAAATTTACGGTTATATTAGCCAAATATGTATGCCCTTATTAGGCTTTTTAACGTTTTACTATATAATATCTCAAGTATCATCCACCCTATCTTAAGGTGAATATTGTTATATCTACGGTTTCATTTACTGAATATGAAAGTCGTTAAATGAAGTTATTTCACCGTTTGGTTAGTCTTAACTCGATCGTATTTCGCCTTATGATACGGTAAATATTGCCAAATTTACGGTTAAGTTGGCCAAATATGTATGGCGTTATCAGAATTTTAAACGTTTGATTAAATAGTAACTAAAGTATCATCCGCCTTACCATAAGGTGGTTGTTGTCTTATCTACGGTTTAATTAACCGAATAAGTAAATAGTTTTATGACGTTATTCACCGTTTGATTAGTCGTAGCTTGATCGTATTTCGCCTGATGATAAGACTAATGTCACCAAATTTACGGTTATATTGACCAAGTATGCACGTCGTTCTATGACGTAATGTTACCGTTCAATCAGTTGATACCTGAGCATTATATCGCCTTATGATAAGGTAAATATTGCTAAATTTACGGTTAAATTGGTCATATATGTATGCCGTTATATAACCTTATGTTACCATTTGATTCGTCGTACCCTGAGCATATTTGGCCTTATAAAAGGGCAAATGTGGCCACATTATACCTTCATGTTGCCGAATTCATACGCCCCTGAAAGACTTTGAGTTTACGTTCAATTTTTTCTGACTAAAGTATATTCTGCCTTATTGTAAGGTGAATATTGTCATGCTTAAGATTATTTATGCCACTTTCGAAAGTTTGTTTATGACTTAGGTTTAAGTTTGTTTAGTTTTTATTAAGGCATATATCACCATAATTTAATTTAAATTTTGCCTTAATTACGGTGATATTCACCACATATTCAACGTCGTAAATTTAAAACGCTTTCAATAGTCCATTACTGCTGTATTAACAGTATTTAGTTGGATTCCAAGACTACCTTACGGTAAGTCATTTGAAACGGTTCGTGTTTATCATAAGAGACGTACCAGTTTATCGCAAACGAATAGTAAAGTCAAACTAACCGTAAGCGTTTCAAAATCGCCTCGCGTCATTACAATTCAGCCGTCAAAGGTGGAATTCATCTTAGGCCAGAAATCCATTTTTCTCAGTGTGTCTGCGTATGTAATTTTAATTTGTCTCTGGTTCTCTGGTATAGGTATGCTTCTTTCTTTTTTTCTTAAATTTAAGACATTTGCTCTTGTCGGGGCTTTGATGCAGTTTTCTCCAATTCAGTCTTTCGAATGCGGCCTCCTTGACTTCCTTATTCGACATGACAGCGACCTTTTCTTTTATCGGGCTCACGTAATTATTATTCTGGGCTTTCCTCTTCCCCGTTTTCTTTCAACCTTTCCTTCAATAAATCAACATAATTCTTTAGCGAGTAAAACTTATTTCTTTACATGGAATTGTAATATTTTGATCGAAGAAAGTTTTCCTGCGTTTAATCGGGGACGTTATTTTCCCTGCGTGTGATGCATGCTAAATTAATCAATGTATTTTTACTAAGCAATAAGTTTGTATTACCCGCATTATTAGCTTTCCTCTATAAAAACAACCATAAATATACTAATCTACTCTGACAAGATCGGCTGTACATTATTCATTTTCGAGTACGCTGCCATCAACATTCAAAACTAAACTCTATTAATAAACAGTATAAGGTCGACAGTGGTAAGTTAAATCAAAGAACACAGTATACATAAATGATTCACACAAATCACTATTGCGTCGATTTGCTCGATACATGGCCAGTGCAGGCCATAAATAGGCCATTGTTGTTCTAACCCTGTCAACTAATCGGGCCAGTGTTGCCAACATAAACCCTATGTTTACAGAGTTTGTTAAGTCAAGGTTTCTTTAATCGCGACCTCCGTAGTAATTCACCGTTAAGGGGCAGATGTCGATGAAATTAAATATCTTCATTTGCACGAAGTATGGTAATTGGTTGACTTAAACCTTGCGCACATCTAAGTGTTCTGCGGTGGCGATCAGTGAAACGCTGTCAGAAAGTGACATTTTGTCAGCGTTTCTCTGATCACCATCGCCTAGATAATATGCGCAGGCTTTCAAAGTAGAAAGATATCTGATTGACACACTTCGCTGGAGCCAAGACAAACTTCCAAAAAAATTTGAAAGATATAAAACACACAGTTTTATTATTCGCTAAATTTTATTATTATATTATTATCAAAAATATGTTCAGTGATTTTATATTTTTTAATTAAAAGGTCAAAGAGTGCGAGCGAGAAGCTGTTTCACGGAGTTCAGCATCTTAAACAAAAGCTTAGAAACTCAATACCTTTATAGAATGACGTTATTCATGGACGTAAAATTGCGATCGCTTTTTAGAGAGCTATGGTTTAAGTAATCAACTGGTTTATGAGCCTCTTACTTAAGGCCTAGAAATGTGACATAAAACCTTTAACTGTAGGTTAACTAAAGAGGATATTTGAAATGTATGAGTGTTTTTAGTATGCATTTGCCTTCCATGCAAAAAAAAAATTGGATGGAGGGCAACATTGCTATTTCTTTAAAAAAAAGTTCCAAATTCTTAATTAACTTTAAGGTGAATGGCAATATAGCAGACATGCGTCTTTTAAAATCTAGAAAATCTAGGAAAAAACCAGTCAAGTGCGAGTCGGACTCGCGCACGAAGGGTTCGGTACCATTAACGGCAAAAATATTTATTTATTCTATCTTTTAGTTGTTATAGCGGCAACAGTAATACAACACTCAGAAAAAAATATTGTTGGTTCCAACAATAAAACTTTAACAGGGGAGAGCCCACCATGGTGTATAGTCCGTGCGTCAATGTTTTTATTGTCATGGATCAAGTTGTCATTGCAACAATGTTTATATTTTATCAATAAGGCGTGTTTTGATACTTCAGCAATGTATCTTTTGTCAGCGGAACTAATTTCGAAAACGAAGGACTAAAAATGTACAACTAGTAGGTACGAAAGACCCCAAGTGTGAGGAGTAAAAAAAGAAGATTTGATAAGACCGAAGGTGATCCGATGCCTTCATCGGATCAACTCCAGCCATATCAAATCTTCAACGGATTCATTAATCCGTTGAATACAATTTCATAAAACCACTTCTACAATATAAGGAAACGCCGTGCGTTTTCGTCAGCGCGTTCTAGGATCGTTACAATTTTAGTCACGCCATCTAGTTCTAAATTTAGTAAGCAGCTTTTTTGTTAGTTTTCTTTACTAACAATGTTCACATTGACACACTTGCAACGTTCCATTTTCACCTCAGCAACATACTTATTGTATGACAAAAAGTACTCAAATGCCACAACTATAGTTACTTTGCTACGTTTTTTAACAATGTTCACATTGACACGCTAGCAACGTTCCATTTTCACTACAGCAACGTATCTATTGCATGTCAAATGGTAGTTAAATGCAACGACTATAGTTACTTTGTTAGATTTATTAACAATGTTCACATTGACACACCTATAACGTTTTATTGTTATATAATCAATTTTTTTATTAACTTTGATGTAAGGACAAAGCTAAATTGTTCCTTGCACATTAAATGAAGGAAAATCAGCGGACAATAAAAACGTTGCTGAACTCAACAAAGCTCTTTCTGCTAAAGTAACAGAGTATTTAGTTGCTCCGACAGGAAATTTCTGACAATGCATTTATTGTGACTTTGTTGACCCATTTTTTTCTGTGTGAATCATCTGTAAATTTTCAACTGTCTGACTATCACAGTTCATGAAATACAGTCTTGTGACAGACGGAGAGATAGACGGATGGACAGCGGAGTCTTAGGATCCCGTTTTACTTTTTGAGTACGGAACCCTAAAAACAGTAACCGTAAAAATTAAATATTAATTATTTATGAATTTTTATTTTATTGTTTAAATTATAGTCCAAATTACAATAAAGATTTAAAAAATTAATGACCTAAATGTATGTACGCGCTTATTTTCCGATTCACTAGATAATTCATTTGTTTGTGTTCGTTACGGTCAAGACAAGGTTTATATAAAAAAAAATACTATTTGTGTAGGTTGCGTAGCCACAAGCAAAGTCAGCTACATATTACTAGTCGTAAAGACCAGGCCAGTAATAATAGCCAGCTCAATTAACCGTTGGTACTTCACTTTTAATAGTGGATTGGAAAAGTAACTGCTAAACGGTAGAAGGGGCTATTCTCGGATATAAACAGTAGCTCTGAATTAATTTCTTGATTTAGACTTTCCCCTCCTTTTCTGACAACCTAGCGTCGACTAGACGAACTGGACGGACTTCGGTTCGTACACTATTATATCGTTGTTACACGAAAACCCCGGTTTCAGGGATTTCCAGCTGTGTATTCCAAATTTTGCAGGCAAAAATTCGAGTTAAACAACTGTCAAATATGTATTTTATTGGTCGATTGGTAACTGTGAAACTGGGCCTAAGTGTTATTTTGTTTTTGTGTTTTAATATGTTCAGTAAACAAAAACATAGACCTTCCCCATACAATTCAAGAAAAATTTTTTTGGGATAGCAGAGTTTTATTCTATCAATTTAAATTTATGTAACTTAGAATAGGTTATTTTTTTGTCTCATTTTAGGTATAAAGCTAGTTTTTAAATATACTTAACTTTTTGTTTGGGATCTAAGAGTCAGAAAAATAACTTTTTTTGCGAACGTTTTATTTTTTATGTTACACTGAAACAGTTTTGCGTAATTTAAAACTAGATGGAGCTGCATAAATTTTCCACATTTTTTTTAATTCCTTCTCAGTCTTCGTACATAAATCTCCATACCACTCCATGTGGACGTAATAAGGTTATGGGCACACAATTAGACCCGACGACCACCAGCGTACAAAATTATGCCGGTTAGCGACCGGTTTGACGCACGCGTGTGCATTTTATTTTCCCAAATTTCGCCTGCAGAAGGTAAATGGGTCTTTTATGGGGAACACTGTACGCTTTTATAATAAACTTCCGGAAAATGCAACTAAGCTTCCTATTCGGAAGTTTAAAGCCTATGTTAAGAATAATTTAATAAAGAAAGCGTACTATACTCTAGATAGCTATATGAATGATAAAACTGCGTGGCCCAATGTCCCGGTCACTCTACCCATATAGGAAGCTAACATGTCGATTTGCAATGTCTGTACCTACTATTTCGTATCTTATTTTTATACAATAAGCTGTGTAGATACTATAGTATAACTTTGAAGCGTAGCGTGTGCTGTCTTTGAAACTTTTGCTTTTGTATTATTGCATTGCATACGTCTGACTAAGTGAAGTGGCACCACACTGGAACTTCACTGCTATTATTTTAGATTATTTTTGATTTGTAAAAGGATCATATAAAAAAACAGTAGGAACCGAGACGTAGTTTGTTGCCTGTTCTTCTACGCTTGGTCGCGTGGAACTGGCACCTAGACTCACCTAGCTTTAAGACGTTTCAAAGTGATTCTTGCATCGTAATGAATAAAAAATTATTGAGTTTGAGTTTAATACCTCATCGCCTCTGACTACCCCTTAATTTGTTCTCAAAGATCATTTTCTTTTAAAAGTTTTCAACCGAAAATGAAGTAATGAAGAAGGAAATGAAGGTCGTGTACCTATTATAAGAAATTATACAAAAAAAATGACCACTTTATAGATAAAAATGAAGTCAGGCGTAAAAAAAAAATGGCGGGTGTAACTAAGTAGGGATATGTTACCATACGAAATAGGTTGCAAGCCTATTGCCACCAGAGCGGATTAAGCCTATCGGGGGTCATAGGCAATGCAAGCATTACCAGATATTAATAATGAAGAATGTCACGAATAAAACGATTTTTCTTTGTTGGTGCGCGGCTCACATCGACTCGGCCCCCATGGACCCCTAGTCAGTTTGGGGCCCCTAAGCAGTTGCCTTATTCGCCCTATGGATGCCAAAAGTAATTATTAGGTACTCAAAATTGCGTGAAACAGAAATCTTGCTAAATGAATAACGAAACGTAAGTGAATTCAACTAATAGTCCGTCAAACATTCAAATTGGCTCCTTCCTCGTCTTAAATTGAATGCGGTTTACATTATGAAACTAAACGCAATCGCCCCACCACAGATTAGGGAATAGCTGATGCGGTTTAGCCGTTCTCATGGTGTCACTTTGATTGTTGAAACAGCTGGTTCAGTTTCATAGAAATGAAATAAAAGACATGTATGACCTATTTTGGTTCATTTAGTTGTATAATACTTGTGTGACATAAAATAAATTACTTGATTTGATTTGATTCCACTGCAAGTCCACTGCTGGACACAGAAGGATCGATTTGGAGCCCTTTCCATCCACCCACTTCCCGCGACCTTACAATCTAATCGATCCATCTGGTGGGTGGGCGCTCTATGTTTCGTCTTTCGGTTCCGGTTATTTGAAGTGCGTAGTGAAAAAATATATATAAGGATATTGATAGCCAAAAATAGAAAAATAAGGTTTAAATACATGTTTGTAATTAACTAGCATCTCATCAGCTCTGTTGGTAGCAGCTCTGCCTTCTGCGCCGTAGGTCGAGGGTTCGATCCCCACCGAGAACAAAAATATTTGTGTGGTGAACGTAGATATTTGATCTCTGTCTGGGGCCCATACTCTTTACGCCACTTCACGTCACTTCACATCACGTGATCTAAGTCTGTATCGAACATTTTTATTTTACATCACAGAAAGAACATAATCAAGACACAAAATAAGTGACAAAAAAAGGTTTCCACTCATTTGCCATAAAAACGGAAGGGCTTGTATGGCGCTGGTTTTCAGCGGCGCTGTTTATAAAGTTACCAGGCCATTACAAGTTTGAGCTGTGACTGCAACATGGCCTATTTACTACGCAACAATCACAAGGGAGAGTGCTAGGATGAAAAGCCTCCAGATTTAGCACGGTTTTGCTACCGCTTTCGAAATAATAGTAGAATTTAAATCAATATGACAGAAACACCAGAAGTAATAAGATAAATCTTTTGTCAGGAAGTTTTGTGAAGTAGTTGGCCAAAACTAGTGACATAGTTTTTCATGGTTTTCTCGCAATGCTGCAAAAATTTGAGGTGTAACCCAAATGTTTTTCTTTTAATATTTGATGGGTTTATTGTTCTGTTGGTCATCCATGGAACCGGGACTAGGGTATCGAACATATACTTAGTAGGTATACTATATATGGTATAGGTACGTACTCGTAGGTAGGGTATAGTGGGGCAAATGCGAGTACTATGACTAGCAGGGGTAATACCAATATAAAATGCGAAAATCACACTAGTTTTTTTTTAATATACCGTCCACACATTATAGGTAGGTACTCTGCTATAGCATTTTCCTCTTATAGCGATAATAATTATTATAAAAACGGTTTTACAGAAGATTTCATATCATTTTACCAACAGATTTTTACCTTATTGCTCTGCGACGTGTTTTTAGAAAATAGCTACCTTTAGTTTAATCTTTAATGGCAGTTACATTTAATACAATATTTATGTAGAGTCTGTTCAGAAAGAGAACCGTCGTGGCCAAATTGAGAACTAACGTTTCGATTTTTATACGGCAGCTCATCCCTTTCTTTCTGTCAGCATTTTGCATCATAAAAATTAAATAAAGGAATAGTCCACTAGATGTGATAGGATCAAAACGCAACAGACGCGCTATTGTATTGCACACTAAACAAAAAAGGTGATTAAGCACAGCAGCGCCCTCCAATTCCACGACGGTTCTCTTTCTGAACAGACTCTAAGTACTTACTCGTGGGTACACCTAAGTTTTAAAGCTATTAAAAATAAAATAATAATGTTATAATTAAATAACCAAGCAAACACAAACAGTCCGCCATTATGATTCCTATTTCAAACGAACCAATCCTGAGCAAGCGTTCCATAGCCAATGTGTACTCTATCATCACTTCCAATGTAAACATAATTCAATTAAGTGTTGTACACACTATGTTTTGTTACCTTATCGATAAAAGCGTGGCGAATTGTCAGTAATAGATTGCCTTATCAGCTCGAGCAGGGAAAAATCTATAATCGCGCTGTAAGCGAAGAGAATGAGTTCTGCGATGTTAATTAAAAAAATATAAGTAGGTACCTATTCAAAGACACAAAACTAATTTTCACGTTTAAGATTTTAATGAGGGTACCTATATATTTGCGAACTGTATGAACCTACATTTTGTAATCAAAAGATTTTTGAATTGAACTAGGTATTTATGTCATGTTTCACCGATATAATAAAAATAACGATATGATACTTTGAATAAATAAAATTGTACAATGCACCTTTGTAGGTAATTATATTGTAACAGACTGAAGATCTGCTACGATAATTATTTCCGAAATGATTCTGTAATTATTTATTTCAAGTATTGATATATCTTCACACACGAATTAATTATGACAATAATGAATGTGTTTCAATAAAAATGTGGTAGATATTCGTGAGTGCTTAAAAATCGAAAATGAAATTCACGTGTGAAGTGCAATTACATGTGGTTGAAATTAAAAAGAAAAAAGAATTCAATGTATAAGTGTGAATATCCCTTTTGTTCGATTTTTAACCTCTCGACCGATAATTTGAGCTGAAAATGAGTTGAAAGCTCTATCGATATTGAATATATTTTCGCAAAGGAGTTTTAATATTCCACCACGTTGAATGCAATCGTGGCACAGGAAAACTTTATGTTATGCCAGCATTGAATGTTAAAAAAGAAAGTCGTGATGTAAAAACTTTTTGGAGTATAATAGATATGATTTAAAAAAATGATTGAAAAGTCTTTATGACGTTTACAGAACGTTTTTGAATTTCTTCAGTGTGGTTTTATTAGATTTAAATTGATTTTGTATTGCTAAACTGTTTGCGAATTTTATTATAATATTAACCTACAAGCAATATTAAAATTAAAAATTATGATAGACTTTCTCTTCTTATCTTCTGGATCTTATTCTGTATTATATTTATTTCACACAATAATGCTTAATACATCCAATATTATGATTTTTAAGTACGTGTAGGTAAACCTACATACAATGTAAAAGTTTATAGAGTACATACCTACCTAGATTTTTAGAAGTTGTATTCAATAGTTATATCATTATTTGGCTTAACATTTTTGATCTTATAAATAAAAGAAGAATTATGATGATTTTTAATACATAAAATTGCAGAAAAGCATGCGGTACATCATAGGCATTGAATAATTTCTGAAACAAAAAAGTTAATTTCTGACTTGTAATCGAAGCTTATAGTCAACACTCACCTCCATTATACTTTATTATCCCACAAATTATTGCGCTTCTATTCAGCCTTCTGTGGGGTCCCAAGGTGTCAGTCCCGGCACGTTCAAACTACCCTCTTTTACAAAAAAAGGCGGCAAAAAGCCGCTATTAGGCGCTCGATACACATTTTCACAAATAATGCGAGTTTCAATGCAATATCGCTGACTAATTGATTGTAAAGAGCCTTTATTAGATTGGATACCGATGGGGTGCAAAGGGAGATTTTTTATGGGGAAATGAATTTTATTTTACGGTTGATAGAAGTATTGTAATCAATGTTCCTTAAAAACGGGTGCAATGTTGTATTTATAATTAAAAGTAGGTACCTATATTATATTTTTTATAATAACTTAAGCCTTCGAATGGAGATGGAGGAATAGAGGAAACTGGTAAACTTTCGGGGAGGCCTTTGCCCAGTATTGAGACGATAAAGGCTGAAGAGCTCATTGGTATACGTATTCGAACCCACGATCTTAGGATTGGAAGGCTACAACTAGACAACAAAAACTAATAAATCATGTTTTATTTAATAAGAAGGTTAGTACTTAGATAATACAAAACTAGAATGGAAATGGATAAGTATTGTGATATACTTAGTTACAATAAGCAATTAATTATATCAAGTTATGGTATATATAAATAAAATTAATTAATTAGGCAATAGGTTATTTTGCCCATTTATTACTTCGCTTTATTATAACACCTATTAAATAATTAAGAGTAATATTGCCTTCATTAAGATTGCATCGAAATTGCAAAATAAAAACAAAAATACTGATAAATATTCTAATAGGATACCAAACTAATAAAACCATCATTTGCAATCAAAATTATCTCAGTCCCAACACATTAAATACCAATAACCTTTTCAACAAAAAACTCTTCCATCTCTGTCATCCTTGAGCGTAAGACAAGGACAGGTGTAAATTTTTGTTAATTTAATTATACGGGTTCGGAGTCCATCTGTGGTCGATCTTAGATAAAAGGGTGTCAGATGATGATTCTTTCGGCAAAATAAGGTGCGACATAAAACTTTAATGTTACTTATATTTAAATATTGCTAAAATTAGCTTTATCACTGACTGTCATACGTATTGGTGGCAATAGTTATGCATATTCTTTTTATACCTACACTTTTCATAAAGAATATCTACATCCTCTAAATTTTGAGTCACCAGGACTAACGGTTTGCTTAGGCTGTTTTTTTGTGTCACTCACCCAAACTCTTTTATTAGGTGGTGTGATTATGATTGTAAAACGTGGAACAACTATTCTTTGATGTGTACCAATCGAAATATTTATTAAATATCAATGTTTATAATTATCTTCGATAAATATTAAGCCCCTGCCGTGGTATTTTATTGGTCCTAGGCTATCAATCCCAGTTATGGTTACCGCATAATAGGTAAGGTGGGTAGGGCCAATTTTCAATAATCTTTTTCACCATAAATGTGAATTTACTAAAGTAAGGTTGAACTCAAATCTAATAAAGATTAATTTAATTTGTACCCATTGTACCCTATTCCAGCGCACACGGCGAATATAAAGGAGGTTCATTAGGTACTAATAACCCCAAATTTGGACACCCCAATGCCGAATTACAGACGATGTTTTTGTAAATAAACCTGGCCCAAGAAGCCTGTTATTTTGTTTAAAATTGGTGTTCAACAAAACGCCTAAGGTGTGTGCTTTGGGCATAACGGACTTACTTTGTTTGAGGTTGAAAACTGCGCACAGTCATGTAAGTGTTTCTTACTTTTTAACTTATTTCTTACTAGCGGCCTGTCCCGGCTTCGCACGGGTGGACATTTATTTTTTAAACACATTAACGCCAATGTTACTCAAGGTAAATGTAGCTTCCCAACGGTAAAATAATTTTTGAAATCGGCACAGTAGTTTTTGAGTTTATTCATTACAAACATACACACATAAATACAAATCTTTCCTCTCTATAATATTATAACTACTGGACTGGGAAAAGTAAGTGTACTCAATGCTTGGAGGAAAATTGATGATTTGTCTGTATATTTAGAGTGTACTATAGTTTGAATTGATTTGTTGCAAAATAACAGACTCTGTTAGGCTATGGACGCACTGTAGGTACTTGTAAATGCACGATTAAACTGCAATGTGTGCGTATACTAAGCTCTACATTACAACGTAGATTAATAAAGTAATACTTAGATTGTGTTTAAAAATACTTAGTTGCTATAATATACCCCTGATGAAACATAATATACATGTGTCCGAACTAACGGCAAATTTTAACCTATCCGAGGGGTTGTTTCTACCCCAAGATATTAATTTAGATAAGATCGACCCCAAAATCAATCGATTGATTTTTTATTTTTCTAATCGACTGCGCTTAACGCAATTATGTGTTTTTCCAATACCTTTGTGAGTTTTAGAGTCAGGTGTACAACCTTTTTTAATAGGACGGATATAAAAGGTGCAAAAGCTAAGAAGGTTAGTTTATATTACATAATATACATTTTAAAAGCCTACAGGTAAGTAAACGAGTACCTAACGACTTTTTTATTGTATATTATGTCGTTTTAATACATAATAAGTATGTGTTTTGACTTCGGCTGGCGAGCATTTTGTTAGGGTTGAAGTCAATAGAGGTTTTTTTTATTTTATCATAAGGATTGTCACTTTGAATTTGTAGGGCCGTATGCAGTGCAGAAACAATGTTTGAGTCTGAGTCGAGCCTTAATTATACATTAATGACACTTTTAAATGGAGAACTGTCAAAAAACCTACACTTGAGGCTTGACTCAGACTCAAGCATTATTTCTATTATTTATTGCTTATAAAATGTTTTCTTAACAGTTGCAAAATGTAGCTTAATTTGTGCCGCTCCAAAAGATGCAAAATACCTATGATTTTCAGGTACCTATAACTCACCACCATTAGGTATGGACATATGCACATAATCACGTAAAGATTGAAGCGATAAAGTACTCGAAATAAGTACAGTGAAATTATCAGCACATCAAAATTATACCATAATTTACAGTTATCATTGAGATAATCAGTGCCTGAAATTATGTAAAAATAATGACATATTTAAGCACAAATCGCTCTACGATTAGCGTGGAGTCAACAAAGCTATTTCAAATCAGTTGGTTTTACAATGTTGCAAAATTGGATTTGAACAATTTACATTGGGACCATGGACTATTCGAAACACAAATTTATTTTGAACAATTATTTTTTATTAGGTGTATAGTATCATACGTGGAAATGAAGATTTCAAATCATAACAAATTATTATATCCGTGATATCTAAATACGCTTTCATTATAAACACACACGGTATTAGACTAATGTCCCGCTGCGGAAAGGGGATGTAAAAAAATATTATTTCCGTTCTATTATACAAGAAATGACTTCCTCAATCAAGAGCTCTTGTTGCTCTGAGCTACGAATGACAAATGACCAACCGCTTACAGCTTAATCTCGTAACATATGGAGCATAGACAATTCCCGCCTTTCTAACGCCTATTTGAATTTCGAATCATTTTTTTCTTTTTTGATGTCTTCTTTTGTGCCAGCAACAATAGAGTTTTTGCAAATTGGGTTACAGAGCCTTTTAAATGAGCATACACTTTGGGGTCTTTATAAGTTCATTGACTAACTTGTTATATTTTATTTGGTTGATTTGTGTCAATACTGTTCGTTAAGCGTAACTAATAACTATTTAAAGGTGTGTTGTTTGAAAAAATGCCTGTGAAGCATAAGTAGGTACTTAAATATGTATTACAATTAAATTTCTAAGTACTTAATTAGTTTTCCAATCAGGTAAGACCGGGCATTTACTTTTGTCATTAATTTTTTTAAATAAATGACACAATTAAGTTGTTTTTAACTAAAAATAAATAATGCAAGGAATATATCTATATAGGCACAAATAGCAGGACTATCCACAAATTAATAAACTACTCTCATGTATTAAATAGGTGGAGGTTTATTAAAAACAGCTTTTAGTTTAGGCCTCACTAGAAAATAATTCAAAATGCAAAAGTTCATGAACACTCCGACATTAAAACATGAGTGATCTCTATCAATACCAATGACAAAATACATTTTAAAAGGTAGTTTTTACACAACGTAATGACAGGGCCAAGACGCCGGCGTTCGGCCCGGGCTGTTCAATTACAGGCCGCTCAGTGATCATAACGTAATCGGCTATTTCGGCCCGACTCGATTGTCATCGATAATCGATAGATGTAACGTGTTTATCGATTATTTTTAATGGGGATGTGTGAAGTGTCGGTTACACTGTACGATGGCTTTTGTTGTGCGATGATTTGAGACCGAATTTTTGAGAGTACACACCATTGTCATTTTATCTTGCCGTAACTTTCGTATTTTTTTAATATAACTTTAAACCCGTAAAAAGTCACGTCATTCAGACGAAAACCTTGCCATTACAATAATAATAATAATTTGCATGGGATTTACTGGCTAATAGGCTTTGTTTCACATAAATCTATAAAAAAAAATGTTGTGTATTTGCCGCCACAGTCACAGCCAGAATAGTATTTTATACTTTTTATTCCGTTTTGATGAACAGTACGTAATTTCAAATTTTCTTTATTCCATTGTATCACAAAGACCACATTGAAACGTCTTAAAGCTATACGAGTTTAAATGTCATTTTTACGCGACTAAGCCTAGGAGAAAAGGCGACTAACTCTATATGGCTTGGTTCTTACCGTTTTTTGCGTGATTCTTTTACAAAGCAAAGATAAAAAAATATATATATTCACCGTATTTTTACAAAATTGCACAAATTAAGTACTTAAATACCTACCCACTTCCTCTTGGCCGAGACCGAGTCGCTGTAACTATAGAACAATTTTATTAAAAATCAATTGGGCAATTAAAAAGATTCACCAACCAAATATGGTGTCAAATAAATGACTCAATGTTTGTAATAATTATTTAAATGGATTTCAAAGTATTTTTCGCTAGCTTAATAATAATTGACAAGCCGTAAAACTTGACCGTTTATTGGTAATTTTATATAAATACATAGAAATCTATAAGGAATTATCATTACGAGAAATACAAAATTGTCCTCAATTACTTAGCATTTAGGCAAAATACATAAATGGGTATTCTAGAAAGTCTTCAAAACGTACCACTTAAATTTTCTTTACAATTATTTTAATTGGATTCCTTAATAATTCTTGTAGATCTTTTCGATGGTATTATTATATCAGCTATCTGGTTTCCATAGCACAAGCTCTGCTTAATTTGGGCTTAGATAGTGTTGTGGATTGTCCATAATATTTATAATTATTATTTATTTATAATTATTATTTATTTATAATTATTATATAAATCAAAAAGAATCGATGCAAAGGCCTGTAGACTTAAAAATTGAAATATAGTATGAATACCTACACCTTTACCAAATAAAACCTAACAATACTAACTTTACGATAATGTTTAAACACATCGCACTAACGTTATAACCGTTTGTTATACCAACATAATAAAACAAAACCTTGTCTAATTAAATCGTTTGGCCTTCACTCAATGATTAAGACAAAACTAAGATTGCATGTAACAATTGGTGGTATCTGATATACAAATTAGTGCAATTAGTTCTCATAAACAGGCTGTGGTACAATTAGCCAAATCCGTGTAAGTAACTATATAAAGTACCTACTTCATGGGTAAAAATAACAAATAAATAAATATTTTGGACAATGGATTATAGCTAAATATCAAGATTCAACCTTCCTGTATTAACAGTTATTTAAGTGATAGGCATAGTTTAATTAATTGTAAGTTACAAACTTACAATTGATTAAACTATGTCTATCCTAAAACTCTCTCTAACCTCAGTTTTAATATATGTATAATAATAATAAATAAATAAAATCCACACAGCACCATCCATCTAGCCGCAAAACTAAGCAATAAAGGTAGCTGGTATAATACTGTTTTTAATATATATTTTTTTTTTACACCACCCTTTTTTTTTTTTTACCACCAGCCTTTGGCTACAATCTCACCTGGTGGTAATAAATAATAAATATTGTGGACAATTCACACAACACTACCCAGCCCCAAACTAAGCAGAGCTTGTACTATGGGAACCAGATCTGATATAATACTTGAATACATTTTTTTTTTGTAAATACATACTTGGGGTGTTATACAATATAACACCCAGACAGAGAACAAACATTTATGTTCACCACACAAATATTTGTTCTCGGTGGGGATCGAACCCACGACCTACGGCGCAGAAGGCAGAGCTACTTCCAACTGAGCAAGAGGCCAGTCAAGGTAAGTGACGATGTAGCAGGATAGTCTAGAAGACACCTATTCACTCTTGCCTTGAAGAGGCCCAGATTGTAGTGGTCAGGAAAAACAGCCGTCGGCAATGAGTTCCATTCCCTGGAGGTTCGCATAATGAAGGTGCATAATATACTAACAATATCACACCCTGATAGAGACAAATGCCACACAAATGTTTGTTTTTATCGGGAATCGAACCCACGGCCTACGGCGCAAAGGCAGGGTTACTAACAACTGAGCCGTGTAGCCTGACATAAAATAACATAATGCTTGATTCCCGTAGGCCCATGTAGACCTTCGGTATATTCTTCAGGCTTTCGACTGGACTATTACCTACTATATCCGTATCTTATAAAATTGTTCCAGCTCTGTTAAGGATACTTTCAAAAACTTAAACAAACAAAAGGATCTACGAAAAGAGCCTCTTTGGGGCGCACTTAAAATCCTTTCACTACACTGCACTGGTTCGAAAGAACTACTCACACAGCAAGAAAACTTTGACACTCTTTTAAAGGGTTAGTTATTTAATAAGAAAGATAGATAAAAAAAACAAACAAAAAACACATAAAAAAAGGAAAAGTAAAATTACAAAGAAAATGAAAACAAAATAAATACTACCAACCAAAAAAAGATGGTGTGTGTGTTGCAGCCAGACAAAAAGGTATAAATATAAATATTGTAGACAATCCACACAACACTATCTAGCCCCAAACTAAGTAGAGCTTGTACTATGGGAACCAGGTAGCTGATATAATACTTTTTTTTTTTTTTGTAAATACATACTTAGAACACAATAAAATCAACGGGAGGCAGCTCAGCGCATAAAAGTAGGTAGGTAATCGAGTGGTCGAGACATCGGAAACCAATGTACATTGGTTTCCGATGTCTCGACCACTCGTATTTGTATGAATATGTTGTGTAAGTATAATTGTATATCCCTAATAATGGGTCTAATAAGAATTCTTCCCATATAACGCCAATTCCTAAATTAACTGTCATGACAGTCTAAAATGCAGTTCATGTTCTATCATTACTATTGCTTCTTTAGGCCGGCGGCAGCAGCGGCACTTCCACAAAAGAAGAAGGAAAGAGAAGAACGCGTTCCTTGGCAAAGGGAATACTACAGTGTTTTTATATCACTGTGACATTGATGGTTACTCCAGTAACGTTATTCTAATAATGACTAATAAGAACATGGATGTGTTACAAAAATATTCATTGTAACGAAGGGCTTTGCTTCATGATATGAAATAAGTCTTTATTTATACCATTTTCTCCCTGTTCAATGCCGTAGCCTTTTAGAACCACAGGGCTATTTTAAAACAAGAAAATGTTTCTGATTGGAAACGTCAGAATTTGTTTCATTAGCTTTTGTTTTGTTTGCGTTATGCCAAATTTTAAATCTATAGATAAAATAAGTCAGATAAAATATATTCATCTCATTTGTAGGCTTGTCAAAAACAAGGACTGACTTTAAACTCGTCGATAAGCGTTATAAAAAGATAGAAACTGATATTTCAGACTAGTATGTTAAACAATACCCCTGCGGTGTTGTCAGTACGGGCAATCAAATACGGTGTTGTCACCGTATTTTATCAAACTTCTTGATTTTCAAATTAATTAAACCTTGTTATTCCAGTTAGGTTTATTTTGAGAAAAAAAATAATGTTTGTTGGATTATCCGACTTACCTTGACTGTCAGGATTGTTGGCCTCGAAGGTTTTGCTCGTCATATGGAACAGAGCATCCAACGGGGTATGTGGTGCGTTGGATCCTGGCTGTGACGCTCTCCGTGGCTCAGAGCAGCAGTCGGACGCAGACGAAGATCTCTCTGACACCGAGTCGCAGCATTCGGCTGGTGCCATGTCTCTAGGCCTCAGCAATCCCAATGCTGCTAGCCGCCATCTCTCCCCATCCAACAAAGCCGCACCGGCTAGTCTCTGCAAACGCTGCAACCGCTCAAACCCAGACGCATCCCAAGGCCGCACAATACGCGGCGGTGTCCGCGGGCTGTGAGATAAAATGTCCAGGATCGAAAAACTCTTCACACCATCACCACGACGCTCCTCCACCGGCTCCGAAGCCATCTTCAATCTTTTCAATGGTCTGAAGTAGTCGTGAGGCGACGGCGACCGCGACGGCGCCGGCGACGGCCGCCCAACACTGATGTCGTCTTCCGAACAGCTGTGGCCAGACATCGACTCCTCCTCGATCATCTTTCACAGATCCATCACACAATTCACCGATATTGTATCGCTAGTTCCTCACTACGGATGCGGCTGACGGGTGGACGCGCCTCGGTCAACTGACGTGGCGCGTGACAGCCCCAGCCCGGGCGGTGAACGTAGGCGTGGCCCATTAAGCTCCGGCCAATCGGAGGAGAGGGCTTTATTGCCGTTGGAGCGAGATTGGTGGGTTCGGTGTGACTAGGCGCGGAGGATTGTCGCGCTCCGATCTCCAATAAAACTTTTTAATCCCTGGTATTGGGGGCGAGATTCGTGGTGTGATTAATTTAGCCGCGAGGAGGGGGGTGCGAGGGGGGTAGTAGTTAATTATCGGGATGAAGACGCGAGTCTAACTACTCGCTCCATTATTTAGCGTCGATAAGGCCGCTGTTTGTCACTAGAGAAATTGCCACTTTCCTTCATTTATAGTTCATCGGTTAATTGTCGAAACGCGATGTCCTGATGACGTAGGTGTCTAGGTATACCTATATAATGAATAGGACACCTATCTAATACGTATGGGTAAGAATAGTCGTTGGCGTGAATTGAACACGTGTTTCGATAAATGTTAGTTAGGCAGTTAGTTTTCTTTGAATGGTGCATTGTTAATTTGGTTTAATTTTGAAATTTTAGATTAGATTAGAAAATACTTTATTGCACAAAAATAGTATATAGGCGAACTTAATGCTAATTAGCATTTTCTAATTTAAATTTTTAATTTTAGTATTTATTTATTTTTATTATGCAAGTAATTTTATTTAAAAAACACATTATCTACTTTTAACTATATACCTACCTTAAGGTCTAGGCTAGCTTATTCTAACCACGTGAATGAAAATCCTTATTTTAATAAAAATAATCTTTTCAAAATACATACCTAATAAATTCACTTTCATTATAAACGAAATTATATTAAAATTAACCAAAATTGGTGACTACCCGCCATTTTGATTGTTTGTTTTCTTCGCGGTCTGTGGGCACGAATAAAAAGTCATAATTTGACATTTAATTGAGTTTACGACGATCAGCCATTGGGGTAGGCTCATGGTATATTACGTACTGTGTAATTAAAAGCGTAACTTTGGTGGGAATTTTATGGTTTTTGTGTGTTGAAAACTGTGTTTGTAAAACATGGTTGTTGTCTAACAATGTTGCGACAGTGCTTTTCGTGAATACAGATTTTTAGGCCTTGTTATAATCATCACCTGCCTTTATCCTACACTACATGGGGTCGGCACAACAGTTTTTCTTCTTCCACTCTCCTCTGTCATTCGTCATCTCAGTCAAAGTCAAATACCTACATAATGTATTCAGTAAAATAATCTGTATGTAGGTACATCAATAAAACTACTTATTTAAACACGTATTTTAAATAATTATTGAAATGGTTTTAGAACAGCTTTATAATTTACTAAAACGTATCTGCTAGTTTGTCTTTATCAATAAATGAACCTAAAGAACAATTTCGAACAATGTCATTATTTTACGAATAAATGTTCTGGAACAGACGCCATATTGCTCACTTTCCCGCGCTATGATTAGCCAATCACCTAAGTAATATCCGGTGGCATCCAAAACGTTTTTTTTTATTTGATCATTTTTATACAAATTAGGATAAGTATTGTTTTAGGAAGTAGTAGCTAAAAATAACATGACACAAGAAATTAGCTTGTGTCCACTATGCTGGACATTGGACATAGATTTTTAAGTTTTTTTTTCACATTCCAAGAAGAACAAACTTTAGCTTTCTCAGCTGTTGATTCTAAAAAAAAAGTTTGGTGATTGCGTGACGTCGAGTTGCATTTGCTAACATTATTGGTATGTTTAGATAAGTATTTCCTGTGCAATATACATATCCGGCCGAGTACTAAGTACTAAGTAACTTCTTATAATATGCATCTAGGAAATACCAGAGTGATAGTTCTTGCTATATCTTCCCATTTCCTTTCCGCTCTATCTAATTACAAAGACCATTTCCATCGAAAAGCGATAGGTTGTAGAAAACTTAATGGTTCTGGTAGTTTAGGCTTATATAGAACTATTTGAGTAACATACTTGAATGATTTATGTCACGTTTAAAAAACGTTATACCTCATCCAGATTGGTCGCAAAGAAATGTGTTAAGCAGATAAAAAAGATTTTTTGAAATTGTCTCATAAATGACGCATTTATGTGATAACAAACATTAAAAACAAAACAATAACCACCTCCTTTTTATTTGAAGTCCTTAAAATGGTTAATTAAAAGTAGATAACCCAAGTACTTCCAAGATCCAAAATGGTTGCAAAGATTTAAAATTAATAGCTTTTTATTTACAGATAATGTTTTAATTAATGGTGGTTACAGCTTAATATAGGTACAACTAATACAATGCTACCAGCCATTTAAAATAAAGTCGGTCTTCAAACGTTATTAGAGAAATTAGAGTTATTAGTAACTATATATGTTTACCATTTAACTTAAAAAAAAATACATTGACATGTATTTTAGTTCAAAAAAAGACATTCTCAACAATAATTATTAATTGAAGTATCCTAACAAAATAGATAATTAGCGTAGCAGCGCTACGGTAGCTCGAAGACCCGTGGCGTAGTCGTTACGTAGACGTTTTGTAGGCGTCTAGTCTATGTAGTCTACGAAAAGAATCTTTTTTTTCGAAATCGACGAGCTCAAAAGTCTACTTTACTATATATTAACACAATTCTAATAAAAATATAACCAAATACTATCGGTTTTATAGACAATTAATTATTTTAAGAAATAATAACATTTCACTAAAAAAATACAACCTAAGATAACTTAAAAATAATATTGTAAATATCAAAATAAAAACATAATTATAATTAGCATAACATCAGTTACCAAATAAAATATACTATTATTACTAGGAGCTTTTTACATGAATATATTTATTGGTTTCCTAAAAAGTAAACATGTAATCTTAAAAAAAATATACATACTTATACGGTATATCAGATTTTCCAAACTGTTTGAACTTATTTTACTCCAGCAAAGAAAAGTCAACAAAGGAAATACTTATCATGTTTTTCTACACCTTTTACAACTAAATAATTGCCTCCGTCATTCTTCAATACAATTATACCTCTCTTATAATTATTGTATGTCTTTCATTTGTGGCGTGGGTGGTATATTGTATTTACTTTAATTGCTTCGGGTATTAGTAATGAACAGGTTCTATACGAAAGGAGCCTCTTTGAGGAAACAATCCTTTGCCACGCTTATTTTAAAGAACAATTAACACGATGAGAAGAAGAATAGGTTTTACATAAGGGTTCTAGAATTATTGGGATAGAATAGGTAATAATAAATAATGTAGACAATCCACACAACACTACCTAGCCCCAAATTAAATCGAGCTTGTACTATGGGAACCAGAGAGTTGATATAATTTTACTTATTTTTTTTTGTACTTAAATACATACTGAGAATACAATATACCACCCAGACAGAGAACAAACATCATTGTTCACCACACAAATATTTGTTTTCGGTCGGGATCGAACCCACGCCCAACGGCGCAGAAAGCAGAGCTACTACCAACTGAGCTGAGAGGCCAGTCGACGTAAATATTAACATTGGATAAGTAAGTTTATGGTAGTTTATCGACCTA
Source organism: Thera obeliscata (assembly GCA_947578465.1). Lineage (NCBI taxonomy): Eukaryota > Metazoa > Arthropoda > Insecta > Lepidoptera > Geometridae > Thera > Thera obeliscata. The sequence continues at coordinate 21,446,959 of OX387919.1, read as the reverse complement.
GTGTGTCAAAATAAATATATTTTCTTTCTTTCGTTTCACCATAACTTTTTTATCACTTTTCATCTGGTAAAATTGCGGTCAAAAAAATATCACAAATTTTTGTCTATGTCTTGAAATGAATGAAAAACCCACCAAAATCAATAATGCCCATAGTTGCAAATGATTGCTACTGACTTCACACTTCCTGTTCAAAGTTACCGCAACATCAATTTAAACCGCGCCAATTTTATAGAATGACGTCTCTATCATAATAATCAACTTAAAAAAGCTAAGTTCATCTTTGGCATTCAGCCGGTGACGTGTAGTAATAGATTTAACGTGGAAACGTCTTGTCTAGCCTGGAAGGACATTTATCAGGCAACTTTTAAAAAGTTGCCTGATAATAGCTTCTCAACCTGTTCCAAGCACAAGTCCGATCGTGTATGGAGTACTGTTCTCATCTCTGGGATGGCTCTGCCAAATACCAGCTTGAGGCATTGGAATCTATTGAGAGACGAGCCAAAAGACTCATTGGTAGCGACACTCTAGTCGAATCTAAGCTCTTGAGTCTCGAACATCGCCGTAAAGTAGCCAGTCTATCGGTATTTTATAGGATACATTTCGGAGAGTGTGCGATGGAACTTCACGATTTAGTTCCCCCATCCCCATTTTATCATCGGACGACTAGACGTACGGAAATGCGACATCCATACATGGTTGATGTTCCAACTGTCCGCACCAAGCGCTTTGCTTCAACTTTTTTGTTGCGGACAGCCAAGGAGTGGAATTCCTTGCCGGCGTCTGTTTTTCCGGACACTTATAACTTGGATGTTTTTAAGAGTAGAGTGAACAGGTATCTTCTAGGTAAGCGTGCTACACCGTCGACCGCATCATCACTTAACAGCAGGTGAGATTGCGGTCAAACGCAAGCCTATAATATGTAAAAAAAAAAAAAAAAAATGTAGAATGAGCTTATTACCGAGGGTTTTCAAACAAATATGTTAAAAAAACAGATTCCTTCAATTCCTGTTCTCCTATGCTTTGTCACGTGGAACTGGCACCAACTTTAAGACGTTTCAAAGACGTGCTCCTTGTGATACAAATGAATAAAGTTTTGAATTTGAATTTGAGTTTTGAATTTGAATTTGAGTTTTAAGAACGTCTATCAGGTGGCCTGTCACCCTCTTTTCCTCATCATGGAGTAAAAGAAGGTGTTATTAATTTATTGATGCTGAATTTCTTGTGTATAATAAGTATTATTATTTCATTAGAGTCAACGATACTACTACAGTTTTGACACAGTTAGCTTTTACTCAAACTTTTTCTAGAACAAATTATCCAAACCATAAACATTTACCATTTAAAAAAACTGCGGTTAGCATACATACATTCATTATCGGAAGAGAGGAATATCGGAACCCACGTATTCACGTTAAAAACTTACACCCCGAATATTTTTAATGGGCAACCACATCTCACTCATTCTACCAGCGAACCTATATTTAAAAGTGGCAAACTATTTGGTGGAATGGATAACGGAAATAAAGGAACGGTGCGGTGTCATTAGGAGACTCTAGCACCCGTAGGCACGATAGAGTGTCACTCTTGCTAATGCCAGTGGATTAGACACCTCTGAAAAATGTGTTTAGGAGAATGAGAATCCAAACTTGCTTCGGAAATTAAATTTTCTTTCATTTTCGTTTCTGTCTTAACTGTTATGGTATGCTCAAATTCATCTTATAAGTATTGGAGTAATACATAAACAACAACTGACTTGACTTGAGAATGGCTGCCATTGTGTGTGGTGAGGATATTTTTTTACGATTTCAAGGATTATTTGTAGATACTTTTGCCATTATCACTCACATACGTCAGGTAGTCAACTATGATAAGTTTTAGACTACCCTGTAAGCAACAGGCACCTGTCATGGTATTCAATAGGTAAGTTCTTAAGCCAGAATCAACAGCTTAACTAGCTTCCTGAAGTATAAAAGCTCTCAGATGTTTCCATACTTCAGCCGCTGGTTAACTTAGTCTGTGTATTATTTTAAGAAAACAATACCACGAGTGTTTCCATCCCACATTCGCCATGTAATTCCCATAAATATAAATAGTTCGAATGCCTCGTCATTGACGGGAACATCGGCTTATAGATTGTAATTTGGGAGTTACGGGTGCGGTCGTTATAACACGTCTCAATTTGGTTTCAACACATAAATTGTAATAAACAGACTCTGTATGCGGGTGGCCTTATAATATCATAATGCGGTGAGTGACTTTGGGAAAATCTGTATATGAAGCACAGCGTCAGATTTGTGTGCAAGAGGAATGCTCAAGAGTCCAAATCATCACTAGAGCATTGAAATTATCGAAATAAGAACCATGTTTGACCAAAAAACGTGCATTAAAGAGTACAAAAACTACCGCATAAAAGACGCATGTTTCAGATTTTCCCATACTGTTCCAGTTAAAAATCACTGAGTAGGTATATTGAATATGTAGGTACGTTGGAATAATTTATTTTATATGAGAAGTCCACTCCAGCTCCTCTAAGTTCTCCTTCCTTCCTCAAAGTTAAGCCCGAGTCCTGAATGAAACCTTTTTAATTAACCCGCAGAGGTTTGTTTCAAAATTGGAATAAGTTACGTGATAGAAATCTATAGGTAATAGCTACAAATACAAATCCCGAGTATAAATCCTGAATGAAACCTTTTTTCATAACCCAGAGGTTTGTTTCAAAATTGGAATACGTAATAGCAAAAAAACATTCCATTTTCAAAATAATGGAGCAAACACGTCCCGAGGGCTTATTACGTACATTAACGTGCCCTATTCCATAGATTAGTGACCTTAATTCCGAGGTGGCTATTACGACACATTTCTATTTGTACGCAATGTGTGGCCTAATCGCTTCTAATATAGTAGAGGGAAAACGGAAGTTATTTGTTTTTTTATGAAGAAGGATATTTATTTACTGTTAGTTCACAAAAACTATTGCTAGGAAATAACTAACCACAGTATTTAGGGAAGCTGGAAGATGGAGTGGCTTTCTTTTTTTTTGTGGTAATTTGCTTGCCAATATATTTTTTAATGCGTAATAAAACTTCTTAGTTACAAACGTACTTAAATGAAAAAGCAGCCAAGTGCGAGTCGGACTCGCCCATGAAGGGTTCCGTAGCATCAAGTAACATAATATACAGAAAATAAACAGGAAACAGGTTCTTGTAGTTCGTCGAAAGGTAAATTGCGGTTTACGATTTATGACGTATAAAAAAAAACTACTGGCTAGATCTCGTTCAAACCAAATATCGTTGAAAGTTTGCATAGTAATGTACAACATATATTTTTTTTAGTTTTATGATTCCCTTATTTTAGAAGTTAGAGGGGGGGGACCAACTTTTTTCAACTTTGGAAGTGTCTCTCGCGCAAACTATTCAGTTTAGAAAAAAACGATATTAAAAACCTCAACATCATTTTTGAAGACCTATTCATAGATACCCCACACGTATGGGTTCGACGAAAAAAATTTTTTTGAGTTGCAGTTTGAAGTATGGGGACCCCCAAAATTTATAGTTTTTTTTCTATTTTTGTGTAAAAATCTTAATGCGGTTTACAGAATACATCTACTCGCCAAGTTTCATCAGTGTAGCTCTTATGGTTTCGGAGAAAAATGGCTGTGACACGGTCGGACAGACAGACAGACAGACAGACAGACAGACAGACAGACAAACAGACAGACAGACATGACGAATCTATAAGGGTTCCGTTTTTGCCATTTGGCTACGGAACCCTAAAAAGGCAGTGATGAGAGTTTGGACGAGATGTGTAGGTTATATAAATTAGGACTAATATAATTTACTTACAGGCATAATTCGTGTGAAATTGTATACTTACAAACAAAGGAGCGACTTCTATAATTTCTAAATTATTTACAAACTCGATTCGTCAGAATTGCATGCTGAACGATAGTGATAGCATTCAAATTGCGTAAAATTGCGATCTATCACGATTCCCATCAGAATTGCTACTGGTTTTACAATTATCTGGCCTCTCAGCTCAGTTGGTAGTAGCTCTGCCTTCTGCAGGTCGTGGGTTCTATCCCACCGAGAGCAAATACTTGTTTCTCTGTCTGGGTGTTATATTGTATTTTAAGTATGCTTTCACGGCTTTTTGTCCAGACCACTACAATATAGGCCTCTTCAAGGCAAGAGTGAGTAGGTGTCTTCTAGACCATCCTCCTCTATCGTCGGCTACATCGTCACTTACCACCAGGTGAGATTGTAGCCAAAGACTGGTCTATATCATGTAAAAAAAAAACTTCGTCTGATTGTAGTGGGATATAATCTGCTTACATATAAGCTTATAAATACTAGATTCCATAATAACTAGTAAAGTTGGTAGCTTCCTGAATTAAGTTTGATGAGTTTTAATTATATTATCGCATAAAATTAATTGATTTTCGCTTAATATTCTTAAATACTAATCCATATCTTAGTTATTAGAATAGATGAAAAGCTAAATAATTTTTGATTGTGTTTATTTTATGGTGTCATATACTACGAGGATTTTTTACTAACTTCATAATCTTAGTTTAAGCCCTAAACCCACCAAAGCGTTACGTGCCCAAACATGTATCGTAAAACCTGCGATCCATTAACTTGAGGCATACATAATATATCATAATATATTTTGAGGCATAATTTTTTTAATTTGTCATTTTATTTTATGTTTTGATGATCAACTGAAATTTACCAATTCAGAGTTGGTAAATTTCAGTTGATGCAGTTTTTATTAGTTTTTTTACAATTACTTTATTTTTTACAGTGACAATAATTGGCGTGCGTTGCGTTTGACAGCAATCTCAACTGCTGAATTAAAAAAAACTATTATAGAATCTTTAGGAGATACAAACACATCCATTTTCTGAACTCCAAAACACTTCTTACGATCAAAGGGATCTGCTATATAAAAATTTTCACGCACACCAAAATATGTAAAAAAAAAAAAAAATGAAATCTGTGAAATCTGAGCTAAAAAATAATTTTCGAGGCAAAAGCTTTAGTAGACCTTGAGCTTTATGATTATTCTTACAAAAAGTAGTAAATTTAGGATTACTTTACTTTACGGCACGTTAAATAAGAGCTTCTTAATTAATACGCTTTATATTGCTACCAAAAACCAAGTAGATTTTACCTTAAAAAACAACTTACAGCCTCACTCAGAGCCTTAATTATCATCGGTACTAATAAACATTAGAAAATTAAAGCACAAACCAAATAAAACGAAACCTAATTATGTACCTATAGGTATAAATACTTAGCTTATATAATGTGTTTAAAACACTATAAAATGTTTAAGTACTTACTACCTGCTTAAGGTAGTATATTTTAAGTTTCATCCAAATCCATTCAGCCGTTGCGGAGATAAGTAGGAACGAATAAAAAATGCTGTGGTAATGCAATTGTTGTCTATCAAATTAACCACTTAACATCAGGTGGGCCAGAACCACTTTTACTAATAAAAAAATAAAATGTAAATTCTGATGGAGTCTCTAAGGAAAAATGTTAGCGCAATAAAATTAGTACTTACAAATTTAGATGATAAAAAAAATTATGATAACTCTACTGCTAATAGAGAAGCCATTAAGACCACCTTTCTGCCTCTATGGGGGTCATAAATGAATAAAAATAATTATTCAAAAACAAATTTGTTTTGCCTTTCCTGTTATAATTCCAAATATAAAATAGACCGTAACATGAAGGTGAGAGAAGTGGTTTTAGATAGGCAAGTTCAACAAACGTATTTTAGAATGCACTATGTGTAGGGAATAGAGCACAGTGGCACAGTTAGCGATTTTATCGACGAGTCGTAGCGGTTCGTCAAGCATTTCAGACCGGCCTATCAGCTCAGTTGGTAGTTAAATAAAAAAAACAAAAGTGCATTTATTCAGTAGAATCGCAAGGATCACTTTGAAATGTCTTAAAGCTAGGTGAGTCTAGGTGCCAGTTCCTCGCGACCAGGCCAAGAAGAACAGGCAACAAACTACGGCTTGGTTCCTACCGTTTATTTATTATGATCCTTTCACAAATCAAAAATAATCTAAAATAATAGATAGATAACTCTTTATTGTTCACCACACAGATACAGAAACAGGGATACAGAAACAGGATTTATGTTTTTTTTTTTGGAAAAACAATGCCCTACAACCCAACCTTATCGCTGAAAGCGATCTCTACCAGACAACCTTTAATATTATCGTGAAATATGCACCATTTCTACGTCCGTTTTCCAAACCAACCGGTAAAAAGATTGCATTACGTAAAATGGACACTCCTGTGTCAAAAAATACTGTTTTTGTTTTATTATGTTTTTTTTTATAATTTTGAACAAAATGACGGTTTTTACTTATTATCGAATTAAAATATACAACTAAACCATATTAAACCAGTCAGCTTATTACATCAAATCGCTCCGCTCATCACCACGCCCGCACCCGGCGGCAACTTGAAAGCGCGCGGCTCCTTTGTGACGGCATCGCTGCAATTAGGCCGCGGTAATGAGAGGAGCGACAGCCACCGCTAATCGCTGGAAGCCGTTTCCGAGACCTGGTTTGTGGAAACCAGGGCTTGGAGTGCTTGGTGGTCCAGTTAGCGGGCCCGCCTTCTGGTTATAAGGTTGTGGGTTCAAATTTGGACAAAGACGTGTGTTTATCAATCGTAAAGTTAACCCAACAAGAGCCTAGTGGTAGCGACCTCGACTTTCGTTCCTAAATTCGTGGGTTCAAATCCAGTCGTGTACCAATGCGTTTTTTTCAGCCCTTATAATAAATGTGACTATGCCAGTACTCTCACGGTGAAGGAAAACATAGTGAGGAAACCGCCATGTAGAGTCTCAAAAGTTCGAAAAAACATGCGTCAAGTGCACGAAAGGAGCCTCTTTGAGGCGGGTTAAGGCCTAGTTCGCTGGCGGTAGCGATCAGTGAAACGCTGTCAAATATCGCTGTCAGATTTGAGATTTGACAGCGATATTTGACAGCGTTTCACTGTTCGCTACCGCCAGCGAACTAGGTGTGCGCAGGCCATTAGTCCCACGAATACAGATCCACAAATGAGAAATCAAAATTTTCATACATTTAGGTAGTCCCAGCCAATGACGTATTAGAACCTTCGTTTTTCAAATAGGCGCACTTAAAACCCCTTCACCACAATGATTTGAAAGAACCATGTGACACGATAAGAAGAAGACCTACTTCGAAAATTACAATTTAATTTTTGTTCTTTTTTTGAGGTAATCGATCAAGAAATATGGTCTGAAAGTACCTACATAAACATAATATCTATCAAAGTCTGCTCAAAATGGTACTGATTGAAAACCCGATTGTATTGTAGTCCCAAAAGAGGCATAATGTGACATCTCTCGATGACAAATGATCATCAAACCGTTTTGTATAAACCTATCACTCTATTTTACACTCTATGGTTTTTAAATAAGTGTCATAATTTTAAATAAAGAACTTGAAAACTTCTTTTAAGAGAATTTGAATTTTAAATATGTAGAACGCGCTAAAAGGAGTCCGTTTAATATTATTTATTCTAAATGAACGTCAATTGTTGGTTTTATGATAAAGACGTTGCATCCATTTTTTTTTTGGTTTTGTATTTAAATAACAGAAGGGTTCTATGTGAAAATTAGCGCGTAACCTTTTTTAAAAAGGGCCAATATTTGGCGTCAGTCAAATCATAAAGGCCTGCGCACACCTAGGTCGCTGGCGATGGCGATCAATGAAACGCTGTCAAATATTGCTGTCAAATTTGACAGCGTTTCACTGATCGCCATCGCCAGCGACCTAGGTGTGCACAGACCTTAAATTGGTACAAAAGGCTCAAATAATGTCAGTTTTGACATTATTTTGAGCTTCGATTGCAATAAACAAATTGAAACATAACGTATGCTTGACAAGGAACGATTGCAACAAGACCGAATTTTGTCGTAATAAACATGAGATAGCGAATAGGAACTTTGCGTTGTAAAACTATTCCTATGACAACAGATAGATAGAGGTCGAAAAATGATGGCAACAAAATATGTGATCACTGTTCCTTGCTAGTATCATTTATCCAATTTTTGATTGCAACGGACTTCACAAAAGAGTTCGCAACTGTTCGCCTATTGGTGTCGCCAATCTTCTAGTTGAGTAAGTAAGTATCTAATAGAATTCTACGACTAACTGAAGGGCCCAAGTGTATGAAAGCGGCAGATTTGTAACTCAATTGGGCGTGTATTGTCCCTTGGTGTCGCATTGCATCCATCATGAAGCCATCAAATGACGTACAATGTCAAGTACATCCGTCATGGGTAATTAAACGTGTGTTTAGGGTGGCCATGGCTTTTGAAGACAGTATGATTAGTGTAGATTTTCTAGCTCTTTTTTGGTCGCGTACTCTTCTTCTTATCGTGTCACTTATTCTTTGGAACTATGTGCGCACTCTAAGATTGTGGAATACTTTTCCTGCTGAGGTTTTCCTTATAGACAACAGTAGGTATATGGGGTTCTTCAAAAAGAGCGTTTTTAAAATAAATATATCAGCAGTCAGTAATACGCGAGTGATGCCTCTGGCGTTGTAAGCGTCCCTAAGCTACGGTAACCGCTTTCTTACCATCAGGTGGGCTGTATGCTTGTTTGTTAATTTAGCTGTATATAAAAAAATCGGTTGTGTGCAAAGTCGGTTTACTGACGATAGTTGAACGTGACAACGTTAAAAGGAACGCCTCAGAGCGAGGTAACGCTGCATGAGTCATGTTTTTTCGTGCGTGCGTCCGGCTCCATCGAATTATAAGACGTTGTTACGTCAAAAAACTACCGAAACTAAAGCCTTGCGCAAATATAGCTGATCTACGATGGCAATCAGATCAGTTTTAGTATAAGATTTTGCATACATCCGCCAAACTGCCGCCGCCGTGGACTTTGACATTTGATCTGCAATATTTAACAGCAGCACACTGATCTCGCAAAGCTTTTGAGCGGTTTTCGCAAACAATACTTACAACATTTAACTCGTTATTTTTTTTCGGGGACGGATTGACGCGCCCGATCTCCTTAATGAGTTGGCTCGGTTTTACACTCCTGACCGCTACAGCCGGGGTAGGAAACACAAGCTGTTTGCTGTCCCTTGGTGTCGTACAGTTGCACGCGCCCACTCGCCGCTTCTTCGAATTCTCACAGCGCTTAACAATCTTCTCGAGACCAACACGGACTGCGATTTGTTCGTAGATGTATGGAGCTCAATACTAGCGGCTTGTCTAAAGTATTGTGAATGTGACATATGATTTGATTTTATTATTCTTATTTTGATTTGTTTATTTATTATTTTTGACTTTATTATTTAATTTGTGTTTGTAATTTTGTTTTTATTTTTATTAATTAATTGTAAGTAATAATTTGTTAATTAGTGTAATTGGATAACATATCCGTTCTAATTAATTCAATAAATATAAATATAAATATAATATAAATACCTACTATGTCTAAATTGACCCTCACTTCAGCATTGATTTTTCGACACGTTTCAATAGAAAACTGTAAAAAAATCAATAGGTACTTGAGGTTAGAGACATTCGTATTGTTCATAAATACTTACCACCGTGTTTTACTGTAATTGATTTCATTATTTTTTATTGTAATATTCAAACAAGTGTTTTTGAAATTTGTTTTTTTAAGAATGCGATGAATAGATATAAAAATGTAAAGCATTCTTAACAAGTCACTATTTCTCCTGAAATCCATTGTCACCCTACAGCCTCCAACATCTGCACTTCCATTGTGGCAACAATACGTGATTAGCCATGTCGGACGACTTTATCTGATGTCTATTAAAGAGACATTGTCGTGTTTCATTGTCGTGTCGTGTCGCCTCGCTGACAGCCGTGTCGTCGATATGATGATCGATGACCATCTTAAACAGCCTGGGTAAGTCCACTGTTGGACATAACCCTTTCATATTTGGGGGTTTTGTTGTCACCACGCTTGACAGTCAGATTGGTGGTTTCTACAAAACAAAAAAAAAATAGCAGAGCTTGTATTATGGGAACCAGATATAATAGCTGATATAATACTGGTAAGTATTATGCATTTTTTATTTGTAAGTAAATACATAATTAGTAAACTATTAACACCCAGACAGAGAACAAACATCTGCGTTCACCACACAAATATTTGCTCAATCGAATCTACGACCTACGGCGCAGAAGGCAGAGTTACTACCAACTCTAGGCCTACCACAAGCTCTGTCTGGCTGTGTCTCTGGCTCTGGTTTTGAGTCTGGGTGAGTGTTGACTAAATAAATTCTACGTCAAATCGTCATACACACAGTGTAATGCACTGGTGAGCACTCGCACAGACTCAAAACCAGAGCCAGAGACAGAGCCAGTTAGAGTTTGTGGCCATCAAATATGTAGGTTTTTTACAGCCGTAGGTTATCTGTCTAAATAGTAATTGCCTGAACTATCCAATTCATAAACCCATTAATACAGATATGATATCAAATTGTGGGTAATATTGGTAATATCATTGCCGTAATAGAAGCAAGCGATTTGATTCTACGCACCAATATCCCTTGGTCTACCATGCCCCCTCTAAAGACCATTTACAAACTTACCTACTACACTTAGTATATGCTTTATAGCACCGAAAATACAGTTCAATTTTCTCTGCGTTTCTGAAAACGGTAAAATGATATGGTTTTAAAAGGGGGAGTTTTAACACAGAGAGAGATCTCTATAGGAAAAGCAAAGAGCATTAAGTTATTTTATAATATCTCTGCAATTTTGCTATTAGTCCGTTTTGAAACCAATTCGATGGTTCGTGTTACGTTTGTACCTAATCTATATTTACCAACCGATTTCAAATAAAAAACGGTTCACAATTCGGTTGTATTTTTTTTACTTCATACTACTCAATATATTTATTGCATATATAGAATCATACATAACATAATCATCATCATCATCTTGTCCCAGGCACTATATCATCCCCCCATCTCAACAAAATTATTTTTGCTCTTCGATATCTGAGTGCAAATGCCGTTTTTATCCGCTATAGACTAGAAAATTGTGTGCAGAATTGAAAACACCATAAAACCTATTTATACTTCGACCTCCATGGTTCATACAACCTTTTTTAATTTGTTTAAAACTCAGACTCTGAACCTTCTTGGTGTATTATAACTTTTTTTTTAACTTGCTTTACGCGCGCCATTATTTTTTAGCATTTAGTAATTTCCTCACTGAGGTGGGATGAAAAGTTACGTAATGCACTCGTTGCTTGCTCGGTCGTCAAAGCTTTGCACTCTTGTATAACAAATAACTATTAGGTATTCACTAAATAGAACATACAAGAAAACCTATACCTACATAAAGAAAAAACCTAGGTACTTATTTATATGTGTAGAGGTGGGTTGGTACTTTTATCCCAGGCCTAAGAGAATAGGCATCGGATTAAGATGGCCATGTTAATAGAACATCTATCATCTCAGCTGTGTGTGGGCCTTTCATACAATTAGCCGCCCGCCCGCCGACGACTGAGAAAGGTGCGGTGGGAATTTGAATGACATTCCACGGGAAAGAGTGAGAATTGAGAGAATTGCTGGTTAAATTTATTATGGTGAGGAGTACTAAAAATTGACAGAAGTCAGCAAAAGTTGCAGCGAAAAGCGTTTGAAAAACTGATTAGGTACTAGAATTTTTCATTGGCTCTTAGGGCGAAGTCAAATCGTTGCGCACATCTAAGTGTTTTGCGGTGGCGATCAATACAAACGATGTCAAAATTTGACAGCAATATTTAATATTGCTGTCACTGTCAGAGAGAAATATTAGACAGTGTTTCACTGAGCGCCACTGAAGAACAGAATTTTTCAAATTGGCTCATATTATGACGAAATCAAAGCCTTGCGCACATCTAAGCGTTTTGCAGTGGCGATCAATGAAACGCTGTCAAATATAGCTGTCATATGTGACAACGTTTCACTGAGTGCCACCGCAGAAAGGTTATAATAGTGCGCAAGACAAAAGTATTTATCTAAATCGGTCTAATACAATGACGGTTATATCATTGATAAAAAATAAGTTCAGCCAAACATAGAACCTCCTCTTTTTTTAGGAGTCTGTAAAAACATTTACCTTCAAGATATAAAAAGCCTACAAGAAATAAAAGACCACACAGTAGTGTAGTCGTGATACTACAAACATTAAGGTGAATGGGGTACACAGACCATGCATTTACCTACATGCTTTCATCGTTCCCTATGGTGGTCTTCATTATGGGCTGAGTGCGTTCAATTCAATTCTAGAGTTAATACATTGCAAGTATTTGTATTTTGTACTAGCGATAGGATGTGTGCAAGGCTTTATTGTTTGGAAGGGTATAGAACTCCAGATAGGTACCTACACCTATTATAAGGTACCGTAAACCGGGGCTACTTTAACATCCAGGGTAACTTTGACAGTTTGATTGTTAAAATATGATCTCATTGATTTAAACCTCAATTATAATTATAATTACTTAGAAGTCTGATAAAAGTGCCTTTAGAAGTACAAAAATTATGTTTAGAAAAATATTATGTTAAGAAAAATATTATGTTAATAAAGATGTCTATTTGATTCTAAAAAACATTGTTTTTCATGTGTTTTTCAATGAAATAATATATTTTTTTTTCGAAATGGTGTCAAAGTAACCCGTGCTTTTAATATCTTTGACAATATAACAATAGACATTTCAATAGACTGTACCCCTGGGGCTACTTTGACATTTTTTTTTAAATAAATATAAATATGAAGGGGGATTGGTGCAACCTAAGTTTCTTAACGATCTGATAGCCAAAAGATACATTGTTCTATTGACGTAAAAAAAATTGAATTTAAGTTAAAAAAAAATTACATACAAAAAACACCCAAAACCTGTTCAAAGTACCCCGGTTTACGGTACTAGTCTCATTCGCAGCTCCAAGTTTTCCATATGTATGCTGATGATCTCCAACTTTACTATTCTGCTTCCCCTGACAACTTAGACATTGCAACCCGTGTCCTCAATGAGGACCTATATCAATTACTCTCATGGTCGGCTCGATTTGGCATAAAAGTAAACCCGAGTAAGTGCCAAGCCATTATGATCGGCAGCTCACGTCAGCTCGGTAAAATTGATGCCTCCAGTCTTCCTAATCTCTATTACGGTTGCTCTTTAATCCCTCTCTCGCCAACGGTTAAGAACCTCGGGGTCATCTTCGATAGCAACTTAAGCTGGACACCTCATGTAAAAGAGTTATCAAGAAGGTTCTATGCCACTCTGCACTCCATCTTAAGACTCAAAAACTTCCTTCCCATCTCTACAAAAGTATCACTTGCCAACTCACTTCTCATCCCTATTTTAGACTATGCCGACGTCGCCTTTTTGGATCTGACTGAGGAACTTCTCAATAAGCTCGATCGTCTCCTCAACACCTGCATACGCTTCATCTTTAATCTACGAAAGTATGATCACGTCAGCGAGTTTCGGGCTAAACTCAAATGGTTACCCATTCGTGAGCGTAGGAATTTGCGAATCATGTCTTTGCTCTTCTCTGTTCTTAATGATCCGCACACCCCTAGCTACATAAAGAACCGCTTTAACTTTTTAACCGATGCACACGACAGACAGCTAAGGTCTGCCAATAATCTTTGCCTGTCTACCCCACTTCACCGCACCTCATGCACGTCCAACTCTTTTTCAGTAGTGGCGGTTAAGCTCTGGAATAAACTGCCGCTATCTATTAAACAAGCTGAGTCCAGAGATACGTTCAAGAGATTGGTACGAGAGCATCTTCTCAACAACCTAAAATAAACTGCTTCACACCTACCTATCTAGAATAATTTTGCTACCTACACTACTTTTAGTTACAAATTTACAATAAAATAAGTATGTTTATTACTATTATTTATAACTGTTATATATTATGTATTTTATTTAAGTAGTTTTAATTACTATTATATTATGTATTTTATTTAAGCAATTATAATAGATTCTCACCTATAGGTATATATTTCATACCTCTTTATGAACTTTTTCTATTTCTTAAAACCAACCCATAGTTTTCATAAAAATCACGCCACACCATCTTTCTGCACGCCCAGGAAGACTGGCAGACAATGCTATTAGCATTAAGTCCTCCTAGCACTAAAATTGTGTGAAAGTTTTAAATAATAAATAAATAAGTTTTATTCGGCGGAATTATTTATGTAGATTATTATTTATCTAAAATCCTGTCCCAAGCACAAGCGGTTTAGGGTTTAGCGAGTTAAAGATTTACATGAGTGAAAAATTACCCCGCCACAATTCCAAAGTCGATCCCGCAACTTCGCAATGCGACGACGCACATTCCCGTTCAAACGAAACGCATGGTATGGTCCACGAAATAAAGAAGTAATGGAACTAGTATGTAGACGACCTTCTCACGCTCCAAGTACGCGCAGTACAGCAGACTTCAAGCCCTCCTTTGTTTAGTCGTGTTTGAAGTCTGTCAGAAGAAACGTAACTGAGAAAAACACGAAAAAATATAAAAATACCGTATTGTGCTGTTTTGCAGTGCTAAAACGATAGCCGAACCAATAATTTAACAAAAGGGGGCATATCGTATCACAGGTTAGTATTATTTTATTGCCTAAATTGGTTTTGTTTAGAATGCAAAACCATCAAACAAAAATAGACTGTGAATGATATTGGTTAAGGTCGCGTTTCTATAAATCTCAACTTTCGCTACTCAATTAGGGCTGTACCTACCCCAATAAAGTGATGAATGTGCTATCGAATACTTTATTAGTTCTGATCATATAAATAGTTAGGTTTAGAGAGCTGACTTTTTTTTTGCTTTATCGATGATTTTATTCCTTATGTATTATTCTGTTATTATTCTGATTCTTTTCTTATTCTTAGCCCACAGTGGCTGGGTAAGATGAAAATTACAGAAATATTTTGAAGAAATAACATAATAATTCTGGTTTCAGTTTTCCGATATTCAAAATAAATGTATCGATGCAACAGGAAAAAGAAAACACAAGAAGAAAAAGAAACAATATTTGAAACAGTTAAGTATACAATTTTACGAGTTGTAAACATTTGATTGGGTAAATAAAGAAAGATAGATAAGAAAAGCTTTTTATTTCGACCACCATATATTATATAACCTGACGTGCTACCGATCGTTATACATCAGTAGGTAGGTGAGAGCGCTGGTGGGCTAGTGGTAGCGGCTTCGCCTTCTGATCCTTAGGTCGTGGGCTTAAATCCAGTACAACCAAAGGGGTTTACTGCCCAAAAATTAATTTACACTATGCCAGTGCTCTTAAACGGTGAAGAAAAACATCGTGAGGAAACCGGGCATGCCATAGAACTTAAAAAGTTCGAAAATATGTGTTAAATAAGTGCACGAAAGGAGCCTCTTTGGGGCGCACTTAAAATCCTTTCACCTCACTTGGTTCGAAAAAACCAGTGACACGATAAGAAGTAGGTAGGTAATCATCGATGTCGATTCATTTGTCTTGTATCCACCTTGGCACATCACTAAGTGAGTGGCTATGTCAAGTAATAGCCATTGTATTATGAATCTTATACCTTGTGGATAAAGACTAACAGAATTGTTTTCTATAACGCCATCTAGCGTCAAGTAGCTTTGTTTTGTTGTCAATAAAGTAACAGCCATTGTATTATCAATCTTATTGTAACTAGATAGAGACTAAAAGAAAAAAATACTGAATGAGAAGTGCCATCTCTTGGCAAATAGAATTTTATTTTAGCACTGTTTATTTTATTAAGTTTAGAACCATGTCACGATAGCTTTAAGGTTTATTATCAATTAAATTATTTTTTTGGTTTTAGGTCCTTTTTAACGTTTTTTTTCGACCAATCATAACTTTTATTTCTATGTGTGTTTGTTTTTACGTGTATGAGTTTGGCGACACTGGTTCTCTTAGTAATACGTCATCATACTCTCTCTACTTTGCGTAAGCAAAAGCGTGTTTGGTGCTCTGTGGTATGGTCATTGTTAAACCTGTAGGTGAGTAGACTAAGTAATTATTTTTTACTATTACCTGCTTTTTTAAGTCTATGTAAAATATTTGGCTGGTCGGCCATCTGCCGCCTGGCGCGATGCCGATGCGATGGCGCCCGCCTAGGTTCCATAACTTCCAAAACAGATTTTACTTGGCTGTCGTTGAGCGTCATCTCTTGTTGCCAATATAAACTAAACTAACCAAACGAGCATAAGTTGTAGTTCTGCCATCTATTGTGGAGTAGTAAAACCATTACATCACAAATGATAAACACTGCCATCTATGGATAAGTAGTGAAACTACATTGTCAGCTGGTTCACTACTTTAAATTGACAGCTGCTGTCACTGTTTAAAAATGCGACTAAATAAAAAAGCACTACAAAAAGTGAACAAATTAGTAGGATTTACGCGTTTGATTTTAGGCGTATTCAAATCTACGTTTTGTGTTGTGAAGTTTGAAGTGAAGTAAACCAAACGTCAAGCAAAATTCCAATTGAATACTTGCTTTGTTGGGTTGGAGCGGGAATTTGTAATCGAAATCTCGTTTGTTGATTTCCGAAGTGATTGTCTGAGCACCTGAGCGATACGCGACCTTATAAATAAATTTCGCCGATCAGAATGCCGCCAAGTAGCTTACGAGTCGTCTACGCGTTCGCCAGAGAAATGCATCCAAAAACTACAGATGTTTTTATTGAGTACGGCACCGCTGGATTCCGCACAAAGTGAGTAAACTATTCATTTTATACCTTTGTCTTTAATTCTAACGTAATATTGAGGTCATTACATCATTT
Source organism: Thera obeliscata (assembly GCA_947578465.1). Lineage (NCBI taxonomy): Eukaryota > Metazoa > Arthropoda > Insecta > Lepidoptera > Geometridae > Thera > Thera obeliscata. The sequence continues at coordinate 21,430,115 of OX387919.1, read as the reverse complement.
TAAAACCATTTTTGTAGCACCTTTCTCTCAGACCGCCTTGATGTCACGTAAGCAATGATGTTCGGTAGTTTTTCAATAGTAATTTAGTGACTCATGTCGGGGATCGCGTATGTATAATAAATTACTAACGGGAATTCTCCGATGTTATCATATGGTCAATGACTGGGTTATCATATAAGGCAAGATAATGAGTAGGTTAAGTCTAGTCAGTCGTACCTACTGATTAGTCATATAACTTGTATGGGCAATCCAAGTTTTTTGTAAAGTAGGTGTAGCTTGCATTAATAAGACCTTGTTGCAATTAAAACATTAGGTGGGTCCGTTGAGAGTTATTTGTAGTCCATGTTTCGCTGTGTGGTCTTCCTGGGAGGTCTCTGGGCAATTTATAGAATGTTAGTTACTTCTCAAACTTATTTATTTATTCATTCATAGTAGGTACCTATATTAAAGTTCCAGGCGAGTAAATAAATATACTTATAAATAATTTTTGAATGTCCTCTTAGTTCAGTTGGTAGTAGCTCTGCCTTCTGAGCCGTAGGTCTTGGGTTCGACCCCCACCGAGAACAAATTATTTGTGTGGTGAACACGCAGATGTTTGTTCTCTGTCTGGGTGTTATAATGTATTCTTATTATGTATTTACAAAAAAATGTATATAAGTATTATATCAGCTACCTGGTTCCCATAGTACAAGCTCTGCTTAGTTTGGGGCTAGATAGAGATGTGTGGATTGTCTATAATACAATAAGTAAATACAAATCTAATTACTTTATCTAGACTTATTATGTCATCTAACTTTGGTGATGTATACTTTGATTCAACTTATTAAACTTGTGGAATACCCAGTTATTAATATTTATTTTTACCTGTCCATCCCATACTTAGTACCTATTGTAAATAACATTGCCTTTCTGCCTTTTTCCTTGTGTCTGTTTTATTTGTAAACTTTTAAATAAATAAATCTGTTAGTAGTAAAATAAGTGTAAAATAGGTGTCAAAGTTTGTATGGAAATATCCTCATGTGAATAAAATAACATAGGATTTCACTTCTCTAATACACTTCATAATATTCGAACAAACAGATCTATTTCCATCAACTTCTCTTAAAACAGGTTAGACAAATAAACCCAAATGCTTGAGGTAACAGTATTTGCCTACTTTCATTGAGTGCCTTTTAATTTTATTATGTTGGCAATATGCCAACCACTTGGATCAATTCCACTGTTTGTGGTCTAAATCTAAATGATAGTGGTTTCATGAAGATTTATTTTGGGAATAAAATGATTTATGGCATTTGTGGTATGTTTGTTGCTCGAAATAGCAAGAGTTGAATGGCTTTTACTTTGTTGCAGACCAAATAGTTTATATAAAGGTTTTGGTAATTTAGGATAGTGAACGCTGTGTGGCCCACACACTTATCAAATAATGTCTTAGAACTTTTGAAACTATCATGGTTTTTAACACTATTTTTATGAAACAACGGGATATTTACCATGATTAAATTTTGTTGAGTTGACTTCCGATATTTCGGCACAGTTGCATGCACCATGATCACGGTTGAACTGAAGTCCACGAGTAAAAGAAATGAAGTCAGCTGAACAAAATTAATCATGGTAAATATCCCGTTGTTTCATAAAAATAATGTATTAGAAGTTTCTAAGTAGGTATAGTTTATCCTGTGTGGCCAATTCCAGTAGGTTAATATTTTTATTGCCAGTTCTACTACAGTCAAATGACTTTTTTAATTAAAAAAAAGCTGCCAAGTGCGAGTCAATTACAAAATATATAATAATATAATATAATTAATATTTTAATGTTCATTTAAATTTACAATTTAAAACTCATGCAAATATGCAGGTATTTATGCAAAAAAAATGTATTTAAAACCGACTTAGCAATTTCAATGTCTAGTCTACTTAGGTAGTCATACCTACTATTTTATTCCAACCTAGCTTTATAGCAATTACTGAGCTGTATGCCATTTTAATGCATAGAACTGGATCTATTAGCAATGCTATAAGGCGCTTTGCTATGTAATTATGTCATACACAACCCCATAATGCACGCATTCAATCACCGCTTGTAATTTTCTATACTCACACACTTAGGCTACATACGCACTATGCGGTTACCCGCAATGCGGCTAGCCGTCCGGCTGACCGCAAGCACAATTATGTACGTAATATTCATTTCTATGCGCACTATGATGCGGCTACCCGCAGACCGACAGTGCTGTTGGAAGTCGAAGCGTAAGCACACCCCGGACACTCGACCAAATCCCATACAAAAGCCGCGTAATAACTACATCATCGTTCTATTACACAAATGTCATTATGTACGCGTGCGTCTCATGTCGAGTTATATACACCTGTCGACTTTTTTAGGCAGATGATGATAGGCTGCTTATAATGCCCAAGACGATTTTTACTGCTATTTTTATTGGTTTCGTAAAATGATCATACAAAAAAATTTTAGGAACCAATCCATAGTTTATTGCCTGTTCTTCTAGGCTTGGTCGCGTGGAACTGGCACCTAGACTCGCCTATCTTTAATGGCCTGCGCACACCTAGTTCGCTGGCGGTAGCGAACAGTGAAACGCTGTCAAATATCGCTGTCAAATCTCAAATCTGACAGCGATATTTGACAGCGTTTCACTGATCGCTACCGCCAGCGAACTAGGTGTGTTCGAGCCTTAAGATATTTCTAAGTGATCCTTGTAATACACCTGAATTATTATTTTTTATTTTTACGAATGAGTGCTTAGTAGTACGGGCTGACTCTGATGTCATAAACTGCATAATAAACGTTGTGCCTTATTGGTTTAGCAGTAAGCTTGCATTAAGTTAATCATGCATAGATTATCTCTTTATAATATACGTTTATACTTATATTATACTAGCAGCCCGTCCCGGCTTCGCACGGGGTAGACAATATTGTTGTACATTATTTTGTTCTATCGCTAATAGTTTCGGCAGCGCATTCGACGAAAGACATTATAAGACTCATTTTTCTACACCTTCGGTTACATTGTTCAAATTTTACCAAGGATACCTAATTTTTTTCAAAATGAAATGTAGCCTATGTCAAATTGGAAGAATGTAGCATTCTATTGGTGAAATATTAAATTAATTTTTTTAAATTGGCCCAGTACTTTTTGAGCCTATTCATTACAAACATACAAAAATAGGTACAAATCTTTCCTCTTTATAATATTAGTATAGATGAAGTTGAAGAGCTCTTTGTGAAGGGCTCGTCCGGGGAAGTACTACCACCATGCCTTTTTCTGCCGTGAAGCAGCATTGCAGTGTTTCGGTTTGAAGGGTGTGGGTGCCGGTGAAATTACAGGCACGTGAGGCTGAACATTTATGTATGCCTCTATTTGATGGACGCAGGACAGTGCATCTTAGAGCACGTTTCTGACGGGCGTGACCTACGAGGCTATACTTTGTTATTAGCGATGGTTCCCACTTAACATCATGTACGGCGTACGGTATTCCGATACCTACTCACATATTATATTAACCCATCCGATACTTAAATAGGCAATCGTGTGCGACGGATAGATAAGCTATCAGTATAAGTACTAATTGGCAATATTGATTTTATTCTAGTATGCGATAAAAATATTCAACAGACAATATTCTAACTAAACTTACAGTGAATATTAAAAAAAATAAACTGGAATTTGCATCTATTTTACATCTATACTTACTAATATTATAAAGACGAAAGATCTGTATGTTTGTAATGAATAAACTCAAAAACGACTGTGCCGATTTCAAAAATTCTTTCACCATTGGAAAGCTACATTCACCCTGAGTAACATAGGCTATATGTACATACATACATGCATAAACCACGCCTCATTCCCATGGGGGTAGGCAGAGATCACGGATTTCCACTTGCTACGATCCTGACACACCTCTTTCGCTTCATTCACTCTCAGAACATTCTTCATACATGCTTATACGATAGCAAGAATACGATTACCCTCTATCTTATATTAGTTCCATCCAAATCAGTTGTTTATATTTATTTATGATCCAGCTTTACGACTTTGGAATTAGGGCGATGACAGATGAGGGAATCACATACTCGTACGTTTCTGAATGTATTTTGTCTGTTTGTTTCAGAGCAAGTCTGCTAGAACATGTGGTATACCGAATGGGTTTGCTGGCTGTACTTAGATCCAGGGTCAAAAATGGTAAATATCATAGTCGAAATAGCCCTAAACTTGCTCGTATTATGTATTTTTAACTTTAAGACCACGTAACACAATAATTGCAATAAATAATATTAGAGGCTTACACACAGACATACATTTCTGGACAGAAAAACGCATTGGTAGGTCCACGACAAGATTTGAACCCACGACTTTAGAATCAGATGGCGGGGCCGCTACCACCAGGCCACCAGTGCTCTGAGGCACTCAATAAAAGGTACTTTCACGGACTACTCATTCACAAAGAGCTCTGTACTCTGTACTACATTGTTGACAAAATATAATATACCAAATAGTCATAAAATCTACTATGCCCAAACAGACCTTGATCGCATCACAAGATGCTTCTTTAATCACATCTACACCACTATTTTGTAATTACCAGAAAAAAAAAAAACGATATTGGATGCTGATACTGAACACATCCACGCAAAAAAAAAAACAAAATTCAAGTCATAAAAAAATATCTTTAAATAACCACAATTTTTAGTCAAATATTGAGAAATGAATGATTCAACAAGCAAAAATAATTTCATTTATAAACGCTAAATACCAAGCGGAACCGAACAGCGTAATTTTTTTTCTCTCTAGTACTAGGTACGTATACTAATATTATGTCCATAACTTTTTGCAGGATTTCTGATTTTTTTTACATTTAATAGCTTTGTCATTTTATCGAAACTAAAAATTCTGATTGCACATTCATAATGTTCTACCCCTACTACATTACCCTATTTTTTTTTGGTAGTTACAAAATAGTGGTGTATATTCTTCAAATGGAGACGGTTGTCTGCGATTCTAGCTTCCTATTTATACGTAGGAAGTCAGTTTCCTTAGTCCTTAGGTACCCTAACTCACATCGTGAAGTTATGTCGGGTTGCCGACGAGAGTAGATAGGGTTACACAATAAAATGAAATGTTCGTTCATGCGCCCTTCAGTATTGCGCAAGGTCAAACGAGTAAAAGGTCAATCAAATAACAGATGTGGAAATTGCCGTTTTTAGGGTTCCGTAGCCAAATAGCAAAAACGGAACCCTTATAGATTCGTCATGTCTGTCTGTCTGTCTGTCCGTCCGTATGTCACAAGCCATTTTTCTCCGAAACCATAAGAGCTAGACTGATGAAACTTGGCGAGTAGATGTATTCTGTGAACCGCATTAAGGTTTTTACACAAAAATAGAAAAAAAACTATAAATTTTGGGGGTCCCCATACTTGAAACTGAAACTCAAAAATTTTTTTTTTCATCGAACACATACGTGTGGGGTATTTATGGATAGGTCTTCAAAAATGATGTTGAGGTTTTTAACATTGTTTTTTTCTAAACTGAATAGTTTGCGCGAGAGACACTTCCAAAGTGGAAAAATGTTGGTCCCCCCCCTCTAACTTCTAAAATAAGAGAATGATAAAACTAAAAAAAATATATGTTGTACATTACTATGGAAACTTCCAAAAACGATAAAACGAAAAACGATATTTGGTTTGAACGAGATCTAGTCAATAGTTTATACGTCATAAATCGTAAACCGCAATTTACCTTTCGACGAACTACAAAAACCTTTATATTATGTTATTTGATGCTACGGAACCCTTCATGGGCGAGTCCGACTCGCACTTGGCTGCTTTTTTTTTGTAGTAAATTGTAGATATGTGAATATTAGTGGGATACATAACAACAATAGCTATCTTTTCCTGTACAAATGTTTTGGATAAAAATAGTTTAGGCTCATCTGACGTTTAAAAGTGATATAAATAAAATAAATAAATTAATAAATATTGTGGGCATTCCACACAACACTTTCTAGCCAGAGCTTGTACTATGAGAACCAGATACTTAGCTGTTATTTTTTGTATATACATACTTAGAATACAATATTACACCCAGACAGAGAACAAACATCTCTGTTCACCCATCGACATACAATGTACTCAGTACATAGTAACTCGATGGTGTTCACCACACAATTATTTGTTCTCCGTGAGGATCGAACCCACGACCTACAGAGCAATAGGCTGAGGTAGGTACTACCAACTGAGCTGAGGCCCGTCAAATCATTAGCCAGTCAAAGTTATTGGTGATTCACGTGAACAAAAATAATTTATAATTTTGACTTACCTAGGAAGTTTGGTTGAAAAGAAAAATAAGGTTTTATGATATTCCCTGTGAACCAAGCCACGGTCAAAAGCTTGTTAATCTTAAGCGCAGATTTCTATGATTTATTTTGAACACGGATTTACCTACTCCAGCGATTTATTTCGTTTCGCTTTGAAGTGTTTAAATATAAGCGGCAGTCAAAATTATTGGTGCATACCAGTTTCCAAGAAATTATGCAATAGAAGCTAGACTACGGCCATTGTGCACCAATTAACCGGGCGTTTTGCTAACCCATCACAATTTCCTCTAAACAGTAATTATTATTATATTATATTATTATTTATTTAATTAATTAGAACGGTCTACTTTTCGACCGCTTACACTAATTAATACAAAAACAAAAAATGACAAAAACAAAACAAGTGTTGTTGGTGTCTATGGGCGACGGTGACCGCTTACCATCAGGTGGGCAGTAAACTCGTTTGTCTATCTTTTTCATAAAAAAAATAAAAAGAATAACAAACGAATTGAATGAGGGTGTTTGGTTTCGCTGTTGCTCAATCTTATGAAAGCTGTATCGATTTTGATGATTTACTTGAGGCATACAGATGTTCAGCCTCACGTGCCAGTAATTTCACCGGCACCCACACCCTTCAAAACGAAACACAGCAATGCTGCTTCACGGCAGAAATAGGCATGGTGGTAGTACTTCCCCGTTCGAGCCCTTCACAAAGAGCTCTACTACTACTAAAGTGATAGTTGCTAAACAAAACTAAAATTAGAGTTAAACAACTGTCAAATATTAATTGGTTGATTAGTTATCCGTGAAACCGGGCCTTAGTGAACCGCACAATCTAGGCTAGTCTAATTTAACAACGCCACCAATCGATATTTCCCCTTTACACTAAACCCATCTTTAAAGCATGTGTATTACGGTTTATTTTTGTATGTACCTATACTACTGTGTCATCATTTCCCTGTGTCAGTGGTAACCTAGCGGCCATCGGCCCCTGTCTATCAAAAGGTCGTTGGTTCGATTCCCGTGTGCCAGTGAGTTTGGCAACTGGAGTATGTCAATGTATGATTTTTATGATGCTTTGTGAACTCATTCTGTGTAGTAAATCATATGAAATTAGATTTGGTATATTTAATTTTTCGAGATCCTATAGGTTCGTGCAAGTCTAAGACGATTATAGGGATTTTACAAATACTTAAATAAAATAAAAAATTGAACAATCCACACACTAATCTAGTCCCAAATTAAACAGAGCTTGTACTATGGGAACCAGATCGCTAATTATAAAACTTATGTAACAAACTAGCGACCTGTCCCGGCTTCGCACGGGTGGACATTTATTTTTTAAATCCTTATTAATATTATAAATGCGTTTGTAACTCTGTCTGTCTGTCTGTCCTCCTGTCCGGCTTTCACGCCAAAACTACTGAACCGATTGAAATGAAATTTGGTACACAGATAGTTGAGGGCCTGAGGAAGGACATAGGCTACTTTTTATTGCGAAAAAAGGGTTGTAAGGGGTTGAAAATAGGGGTTGAAAGTTGTATGGAAGTATCGTCATTTTTAGAGCTAGAAACTTGAAACTTATTTTTTAGTCTGTTGATTTGATATAAAAAAATTTGTGCTGGGGGGGTAGAGGGAGGGGAGTACAGGGGGGAGTGTGGGGGGAGTTCGGAGAGGAATGCGGGGTTGATGAAAGTGTGGCGTAGTACGACGCCATATATATGTTTAAGTTTAGTAAGAGGGCAGACGACTGTGTCACGTGCACGCGAATATGACGTTGTTATTTAATTACTGTTTTCTTCCGCTGCAAATTAAAAATGCTACCCATAGACACTATACCACGCGGACGAAGTCGCGGGCACAGCTAGTACATAAATATAGCTTATGTTACACAGGGTAAATGTAGCTTTCCAATGGTGGAAGAATTTTTGAAATCGGACCAGCGGTTCCCGAGATAAGCGCGTTCAACAAAACAAACGTTTTATGTCTTGTCGTGTACAGTTTGTATAAATAAACGATTTTCTTTCTCTTCTTTCTTTCTTTCAAATAATCAAACTCTTCAGCTTTTTAATACATATTAGGATAGATAAAGTATAGATTTATATTTTGTTTTCCAGGTCGAACAATAGGTATGATGATCACAGCGTCACATAATCTAGAACCGGATAACGGTGTGAAACTCATCGACCCTGATGGTGAAATGTTGGAACAGAGCTGGGAAGAAATAGCTACCAGGCTAGCTAACGTCAGGTAAGGGCACACAATACTTGTCTTGTGTTGAGTTTAATTTATGTTACCCTACTTTCTATCCTATCATACTTTTCTTTTTTATAGCACCCAGACAGAAAACAAACATCTATGTTCAACACACAAATATTTGTTCTCACTGGGGATCAAACCCACGCCCTACAGCGCTGAAGACAGCAGTAGTAGGTCGTGGGTGGGGCCAATTTAGCTGAGAGAATTAATCAAAGCAGAGTTTAGATAAATTGGTCGACTTTGGTTAGAGTAAAGAAAAAAATATTCAACGCTAGTTTAATTTGCTCTTTGGGCAGTTTTTTCATACATTTTAAGTAGTAGTAGAGCTCTTTGTGAAGAGCTCGTTCGGGGTAGTTCTGCCACCATGTCTATTTCTGCCGTGAAGCAGCATCGCTGGGTTTCGGTTTGAAGGGTGTGGGTGCCGGCGAAATTACTGGCACGTGACGCTGAACATCTGTATAAGTTGATGGACGCAGGGCAGTGCATCGTAGGGCACGTTCCTGGCGTACGTTTCTTTTATTACAACCTAGTTATACCTACAGCTGTACCCAAAGTCGGAGTTTTGCTACCACATTTCGTCTACCAAATGTTGTTTTCGTGTGAGCTCGTGTCTCGCTCTTTTGTATGAAAAATTTGAGACAACAGCTCGTTTCGATCGTTTCTACGTTACGTATTATTGCTGTCTCATCTTTTCTTCATACAATCGTAAACGAAATGTTGCAAATGAAGTGGGACTTGCCCTTCTGTTCTATATATTTTTTCTTATAAAACATTTATTTTGCAGTGACAATGATTTGGAGTCTACAACAGCGGAGGTGATCAAGGAAGTGAATGCGGATATGGCGCTCAAAGCGAGCGTTTTCATTGGAATGGACACTAGGTATTGCAATCCTACTATTGTTTTAAAGATGGGTGTTTAAACGACAAGCATTTTTTATGGTTGTTCATTTAAAAAAAAAGATCTCATTGTCTCATTTCTCTATTTAACCATATTCAAGTAAAAAAAGAGGAGGTTCTCAATTCGGTTATATATTTGTTTATAAATAATAAATAAATAAATAAATAAATATTCTGGACAATCCACACAACACTATCTAGCCCCAAATTAAGCAGAGCTTGTACTATGGGAACCAGATAGCTGATATAATACTTAAATACATTTTAAGTATTATATCATTTTATTTTTTTTATGTTTGTCGTAATGTTCGTCATTTATTAAGAGCTGTGGATTTTGTTCTAAAATAAAATTTATGAATCGATTTAATTTGGTCCAGATTTGTCCCATATAAATTTTATCAGAACTGGTTGGGCATGAAGTCTGTTTCTCAAGTTTTTTAAAACTATTCTTCTTCACTTGTTTGAATTTAAAATCGTTCATAATCATTTAATTTGATTTGTTTTTTCAGATACACGAGTCCACGTCTAGCCGCTGCCGCCGTGCACGGTGTAATGGCTCTGAAGGGCACGGCCAAAGAGTTCGGAATTGTGACTACCCCCATATTGCACTTCTGCGTCAAATGTAGAAATGACAACTCATATGGCACACCTACTGAAGATGGTAAGTTATGCTACCTTTTTAAAGTTATTAGAGCACCGATGGTTTAGTGGTAGCGGCCTCACCGATAGGCTGTGGGTTCAAATTCGGTCGTGCATTAGTTTTTCTGGTCTAAAAATACACACAATACTATTTAGCCCCAAATTAAGCAGAGCTTGTGCTATAGGCACTAGATAGCTATATAATACTTATGCATTTTTTTTTGTAAATTTATACATAGAATACAATATATAACACCCAGAAAGAGATTCACCACAAATTTTTTGAGACAAAAAAAATATTTTTAAATAACCAAAATTTGTAGTCAAATATTGAGAAATGATTCAACAAGCAAAAATCATTTCATTCATAAACGCTAAATACCAAGCGGAACCGAACAGCGTATTTTTTTTTCTCTCTAGTACTACATAGTTTTATGCAGGATTTCTGAAAATTTTAACATTTAATAACTTTGTCATTTTATCGAAACTAAAAATTCTGATTGCACATTCATAATGTTCTACCCCTACTACCCTATTTTTTTATTTGGTAGTTACTAAATAGTGGTGTATAATATCTTATTTTTGTATCAAACTTTTTCAATACATATATTTCAGGTTACTACGAGAAGATAGTAGGATCATTCAAGAAGATACGTCAAAACCAGTCGATATACGGCGCGTACAACACGACGCTATTTGTCGACGGCGCTAACGGCGTCGGTGGGAAGAAGCTTAATATTATCAAGAAAAGTCTGGATGGAGAGCTAGATCTTAATCTGTTCAATTTGGGCGGTAATGGAGGAAAACTCAACTTAAATGTAAGCTTTTAATATGCCCCAAAAGTTAAGAGCCGAGCGGGATTTGAGCCCACGACGTTCCCCTTGGTACGGGGCTGCGCTGACCGCTGCGCCATCGGATCCTAATAAACACTTGACGAATAACTCTTAGGGACTGTTTGGCACTAACGCGACCGTGGCTCCATCTACAGGTTTGACGTTACAGTCAACTACTTACTACCAAGAGGAAGGTCGCGGGTTCAAATCCCGCTCGGCTCTAAACTTTTGGGACATTATAAAAATCTTTGTTAAATGTAAGTGTTTTGCTAAATCATTATATTTATTGGAGTTTATTTCACACAATAAACAAAAAACAATATTCAAACTACCCGTAAGTAAACTTTTATCAGTACCTAAATTGGTTTAGTAGCTCTGTCCTCTGCGCCGTAGGTCGTGGGTTCGATCCCCACCAAGAACGAATATTTGTGTGGTGTACATAGATATTTGTTCTCTGTCTTGGTGTTATATTATATTCTAAGTATGTCATCATCATCATCAGCCTGAAGGAGTCCACTGCTGGACATTGGCCTCCCCTACACATTTCCAGGAAGAACGATTCTGAGCCCTTTCCATCCATCGACTTCCCGCGATCTTAACAATGTCGTCGGTCCATCTGGGGGTCCTCTACGCTTCGTCTTCCGGTTCGTGGTCGCCATTCGAGAACCTTTATTCCCCAACAGATTTTTTTTCTTCGAAGTATGTATTACAATAAAAATGTACCTATGTAAAAAATTATTGTATTTCAGTGTGGAGCAGACTTCGTAAAGGTATCCCAAAAGGCGCCAGTGGGCGTCCCAAGCGAGCCTTTCCAACGAGTTGCGTCGCTCGACGGAGATGGCGATCGAATCGTTTACTACTATCTAGATGACAAGTGAGTATTTATTTATTAAAAAGTTCGAAAACAAGTGCATAAAAATTGCTTCTTCGAGGCGCATCCTTTCAGAAAGAACATTATTTTTATACTATTAGCTGATAGGCAAGCATATGGCCCCGATGTTAAGCGGTAACCATCGCCTATAAAGCATTGCCTCGTAGGTCACGCACGTCAGGAACGTGCCCTACGATGCACTGCCCTGCGTCCAACTTGAGGCTTACAGATGTTCAGCCTCACGTGCCAGTAATTTCACCGGCATCCACACCCTTCAAACCAAAACAGCAATGCTGCTTCACGGCAGAAATAGGCATGGTGGTAGTACGCACCCAGACGAGCCACACACAAGGAGCTCTATCATCATCATCATCATTATCAGCCTGATGAAGTCCACTGCTGGACATAGGCCTCCCCTACTCGTTTCCAGGAAGAACGATTAGCTCTACCACTATAGATAGTGCAATCCACGAAGGCGCGCCCCACTATTCCTCCTAACCGTTTTTAGTATATATGTGCAAGCTTCCGTCAATGTTTAAGTGTTATCGGTACACACTAATTACCTATGAGTGCACACGCACACTACAATGGATAGACTACGGTTCGCGACTGCCGCTCGGAGCAAACTCCCCGCACCCCGCGAGGGACGCGTCTTCGTGAATTGCACTATCTATAACTACTAATTGATTTCATAGTGCTTACTTCCCCTTATCTATTCCCCAGAGAGAGAATGCATATGTTAGACGGCGACCGTATAGCGACCCTGCTAGCGAGCTATATAACTGAGCTGCTACGCTCCAGTGCCGCCGATTTGAAGCTAGGCCTCGTTCAGACTGCCTACGCTAACGGAGCCTCTACTAAATACATTACAGAGCAACTGGTATGTGTATCATATTTTTGTAAAAATGTATGAAATATAAGCCTAAAAAAAATGTTGTAGACTATCCACACAACACTATCAAGCCCCAAATTAAGCAGAGCTTTTACTGTGGGAACCAGATAGCTGATATAATACTTAAATATATATTTTTTTGTAAATACATACCTATAATACAATATAACATCCAGACAGAGAACAAACATTCATGTTTACCACACAAATATTTGTACTCGGTGGGGATCGAACCCACGACCTACGGCGCAGAAGGCAGAGCTACTACCAACTGAGCTAGAGGCCTCCATCTACACAAAAATTCTAAAAAAGCCTTTGCATTTACTGTACATTAAATATGCCCTCGCTTCTATACACAAGTCATGTGCTTAGTTAGAGCGAGGTACTTCTATCGATGCCTAATCAAGGTCTTTCTTTGTCTATACTACAAAACGTGATTAACAAAATAACCAAAATTTGCCACTTTTACCTTCTTCTTCTTAAATTTAAGAGCTTAGCTCTTGTCGGGGTTTTGATGCAGTTTTCTCTAATTATGTCTTTCGAATGCGGGCTCCTTGACTTCCTTATACGACATGACAGCGAATTTTTCTTTTATCTGGCTCATGTAACTTATTCTTGGCATTCCTCTTCCCCGTTTCCCTTCAACCTTTCCTTCAATGATGTTCTTTATGTAGCTGTCATGTCGTAGAAGATGTCTAAACATTTAAATATTATAATTCACTGCAATACTTTTAAACGAAGTTTAAAGTTAATCATTAACTTAAAGTCTAGCCCTGTCACTGTTTGACATTACTCAGTGGTAAGAGATGGCAATATTAATTAAAGCACTGTTTATCTTTTGATATGTTTAGATTGATGTGTTAGATTCTGCAATAAATAATTTTTATCTTTTAATTGCGTCTGGGACAACTAGTTTTTCTCATGACTATTAGGTTTCTAAGACGTTTCAAAGATATCCTTGTGATGCTACAGAATTAATAAATTTTTCATAATTTTAATTTATAGCTCCCCAATAATAAATAGACTTGAAGTAGAATTCAAATTTATTCTATCATAAATTGTTCCAGAAAATTCCAGTTTCTTGTGTGAAAACAGGTGTAAAACACTTACACCACGCGGCCTTAGCTTACGACGTGGGCGTCTATTTTGAAGCGAATGGACACGGGACTGTGGTCTACAGTAGCAACGCTAAGAATACTCTTAGCAAAATCGCAGAGGAAGGGTAAGACGACAGATTCCTCAGATCTAATAGGACAGTTGGTAGTATAGGTAGCGGCACATAACTCTAGCGCTGACCGTTATTGCGCAGAAGTCAAAAATAAGGTACCTGAGGGGGCTAGCGGTATGAAGGGCGGGCGTGCGTAGCGCTGATTGGCTCTCCAGTCGCACTCCGCTCTCTGTACCAAAAGGACACTGCACACATCCACACATCCAGTGTACGACGACAGTCTACGACGCGTGCGCAGCTATCCCCTCCGCGTATCGCTTAGCGCTAAAGTTATGTGCCGCTAGTTATAGCTTGACGTTTACACTGTAGGCCGTGGGTTCGATCCCCAACGAAAACAATTTTTTGTGTGTTGGAAATATTTCCGACTTCATGGTCAAATGCCTGAACCGATTTTGATAGAATTTCTATGGGACCAATTTGAAAGTATAACTTTTCAGATAAAAAAAATTCTATGGGACCAATTTGAAAGTATAACTTTTCAGATAAAAAATAATTTTTGAAATCGGTTCATAAATGATGAAATTATGCAATAACATGCTTAGCCATAATCCACCTATTCACTCTTGTCTTAAAAGTTCCCAAATTATAACGTTCCTGAAATACTGACGCTGGAAGAGAGTTCCACTCCTTGGCAGTTCGTACTATAAAAGTGGAGTCAAAGCGCTTTGTACGAGAATGTGGAATATCTACTATGAAGGAGTGGCACTTGTATTTATTTATTTTTCTATAATGTTCCAGTGAGCCAGAACAACGCAAAGCTGCTACCCATCTCCTAAATTTCATTGACATGACGAACGAGACAGTCGGCGACGCTATATCAGATCTGTTCATGGTGGAAACGGTTCTATGCGCGCGCGGACATAATGTACGCGAGTGGATGACGGCCTATCACGACCTGCCGTGTCGACAGCTCAAAGTCACTGTCAAGGTAATTGTAATGCATTATCGACAGCTCTAAATAAGTCAAGGCAATTGTAAAATGCCGTGTCGACAGCTCAAAATCAGTCAAGGTAATTACAACATGCCGTGTTGACAGCTCAAAGTCAGCCAATGTAACTATAAAATGCCTTATCGACAGCTCAAAGTTAATGGTATGGTAATTGTAAAATGCTGTGTCGACAGCTCAAAGTTAGTGGTAAGGTAATTGTAAAATTCCGAGTCGACAGTTCAACGTCAGTCAAGGTAATTGTAAAATGCCGTGTCGACAGCTCAAAGTTAGTGGTAAGGTGATTGTAAAATGCCGTGTCGACAGCTCAACGTTAGTCAAGGTAATTGTAAAGCCGTCCTTCACTTCCACCAATGTTGAAGCCAGATGGATCACTGGCTCACACCGCGATTGAGAAAGCAAATCTATTTGTTACTCAATTTGCGGAAAATTCACGTCTAGACACCACAGGCGAAACTCCACCTAGCCTTCCGCGATGCGAAGCATCAATGCCGGAAATCCGTATCCAGCAAAAGGAAGTGCTCAAAACGCTACGTGGCCTTGACGTGAATAAAGCTAGTGGACCTGATGGTATTCCAGCCATTGTGTTAAAAACCTGCGCACCTGAGTTGTCTCCAATACTTACACGGCTTTTCCGCCTATCTCTTGAAACTGGTATAGTCCCCAAGTCTTGGAAGCTAGCCAATGTGCAGCCTGTGCCCAAAAAAGGTAGTCGCGCCGACCCGTCAAACTACCGACCTTTTTCGGTCACCTCCATACTTTGTAAATGTATGGAGCGTGTACTGAACGGTAAACTCCTCGCATACCTTGAAGACAATGTCCTCCTCAGTGACCGCCAGTACGGATTCCGCCGAAACCGGTCTACTGGGGATCTTCTTGTGTATGCCACGCACCTCTGGAGTGAAGCCATAGAGAAATGCGGTGAAGCACTAGCGGTTTCACTTGACATTTCAAAGGCATTTGACAGGGTCTGGCATGCTAGCCTTATTGGCAAGCTTTCAGCATACGGACTTCCAGCCCAGTTCTGTTCTTGGCTTGAAGACTTTCTGAGGGAACGATCCATTCGAGTAGTTATCGATGGCTGCTCGTCGGATCAATTGGCTATTAATGCCGGTGTACCTCAGGGGTCAGTACTATCTGCCACTCTGTTTTTGCTGCACATTAACGACCTGCTCATACCCGGTATCATGGGATATGCAGACGACAGCACAGTTGTGGAAAGATATACTTCCAATGCTCAGGCCAAACAGAATGTGGTTCAGCAAGAGAGAGAGGCAATGCTGCAGCGCTTGAATATGAAACTCAAATTGGTGTCTGACTGGGGTGACGCCAATTTGGTCAAATTCAATGCATCCAAAACGCAGGCTTGCCTGTTCTCAGCAAAGAAAAGTCAGTTTCCCCACGTTCCTGTTTTCCGAGATGTACCTATAGAGATACGGGATCACCTTGAGCTCCTTGGTGCTTTGCTTACGCCTGCTCTCAATTTTGGGTCGTATATTGAGTCTAGGGCTAAAACAGCCTCCATGAAGCTTGGCATCCTAAACAGGGTAAGGCGGTACTTCACACCAGGACAGCTGCTTAGCCTTTACAAAGCACAAGTCCGGTCTGGTATGGAGTACTGCTGTCACCTGTGGGACGGCTCTGCCAAACACCAGCTTGCTGCCTTAGACTCGATTGAGCGAAGAGCTTTTAGGCTGATAGGTGAGCAACACATGGTGCAGACTAAAATCCAGAGTCTGGCACATCGTCGCAAAGTTGCTTGCCTATCGATTTTCTATAGGTTACATTTTGGGGAATGTAGTGAGGAACTGCATGATCTTATACCACCATCTCCCTTCCATCATAGGACTAGCAGACGCACGGCTCAGTACCATCCATACCTGGTTAGCATACCACCCATTCGCACTAAGCGTTTTGGCTCCACCTTCATTATGCGAACCTCCAGGGAATGGAACTCATTGCCGGCGGCTGTTTTTCCTGACCACTACAATCTGGGCCTCTTCAAGGCAAGAGTGAATAGGTGTCTTCTAGACCATCCTGCTCCATCGTCGGCTACATCGTCGCTTACCACCAGGTGAGATTGTAGCCAAAGGCTGGTCTATATCTTGTAAAAAAAAAAAAAAAAAAAAAAAAAAAAAAAGTGCCGTGTCGACAGCTCAAATCAGTAAAGGTAATTACAAAATGCCGTGTTGACAGCTCAAAGTCTGTCGCTGAGATCGAGAAGAAGAGATCGCTTTTAGCGATAAAAAAAAAAGTTAAATAGTTCTAAAATATGTGTCAAGTGCACGATAGGAGCCTCTTTGAGACGTGAGACCTCTTTGAGAAAGACAACTTTGATGTTTTTCTGTATTCCTTTTATAATTTTATGTGGTATGTAATAATGTATTTTCTATCTAGGTATCATGAAATTTAATTTAATGAATTAAATCCGAATCAAGATTTACTTTTATTTTAGGACCGCAACGCCATATCGACCACCGATGCGGAACGGCGATGCACCGAGCCCGAAGGACTCCAGTGCCGAATCGAGGAACTAGTATCGGGGTACAAGGAAGGACGGGCCTTCGTACGCCCCTCGGGCACTGAGGATGTGGTCAGAGTTTACGCGGAGGCTGATACACAAGAGGTAATGTACAAATTCATCATCATCATCATCCACAGCTCGACTTCACCCACTGCTGGGTACAGGCCTCCCATAGATGTTAAAATATTAAAATTATTATTCATTTAACATATAAGAATGGAAAATAGAATAAATATTTGTGTGGAGAACATACCTAGATGTTTGTTCTCTGTCTGGGTGTTATATTGTATTCTATGTATGTATTTACAAAAAAAAAGTATTTAAGTATTTTATCAGCTATCTGGTTCCCATAGTACAAGCTCTGCTTAGTTTGGAGCTAGATAGTGTTGTGTGGATTGTCCGCATTATTTATTTATTTATTAGGTAAAGTATAAGTAGCGGCACGTAAGTTTAGCGCTGACCGTTGTTGCGCAGAACTCACAATTGATTTCTGCGCTATTGGCTCTCCCCTTGCATCCCCCTCCCCGCACCGATACCACACCCCGCGCACATCCAGCGTACAGTCGCGTTCTCCATTGAGTTATTGACAGATCATGTTTTTCTTTTTCTGCTCCCCACAAACTTGTTAAAAATTATGTCTTAGGTACATACTTCAAATCTTTGGACATCTTACTATTTGACATTACATTAAAATAATATCATTATCGTTATTTAGCTAATAATTACTTAAAGTTTATAACTTTAAGTAGTATTGCGTGCGCGACATTACACATGCGCAGCTATCCCCTCCGCGTATCGCTCAGCGCTAGACTTACGTGCCGCTAGTTATACCTACAGAAAGGCCTTTCTGTTAAATAATCTGGTTCCCTGACATGACTGCTTGACATTTTTTTTACAATTTATGTTTTTTTTCGGGTATTTTGTAACACTTTGTATTAATATGTTACAGGCTGCGGAGAAACTGGCGTCTGAAGTTGCCCAAGCTGTATTCGATCTGGCAGGCGGCGTCGGCGACCGCCCCACATAACTTATACACAGGCGGGTACCATCACCTTAACCAGAATACATTACTGGCACGTGAGGCTGAACATCTAAATGCCTCAAGTTGACACAGGGCAGTGCATCGTAGGGCATGTTCTTGATCTGTGAGACAATGATTTGTTATAGGCGATGGTTACCAATTAACATTGTGGTTCCATTAACTAGTACCTAGTATAAAAAATAATTGAATTGTATTCAACTAAATTACTTACAAAAAATAAAAATGGGCGATAAATGTCTTAGAAGTGACAGACGAAGAATAACATAGTTAATGATAACCGCCTCTTTAAAAAATATCTTAAAAACTCGTATCTTAACTAAGTAATATAGTTAAAACAGCTGTGTAGTGTATTTTCGTTGGCAAGAATATTTCTTAAAGCTACCCGAACACACCTAGTTCGCTGGTGGTAGCGAACAGTGAAACGCTGTCAAATATTCGCTGTCAAATCTCAAATCTGACAGCGATATTTGACAGCGTTTCACTGATCGCTACCGCCAGCGAACTAGGTGTGTTCGAGCCTTAAATTATGTAATTCTAATGATTTATATCATAATTTTTATATACACAAAGAAAACTACAATCAAACAAATACTTACAAAATGTACAAAACACACAAGAAACAGTTGAGCTATCTGCAGACCGTTACAAACGATCTAAAGATAGCTTTACTTATGCAAATCTGCACCAGACGCTGGCGAATGATTAATTGTTAAAAGTAGAACGCTCAAAAATGTCGTTTTGGATCATATTATTAATACTTTGTATTTGGCAAATGTATTCTTGTGACTTAAAAAATGTCTATCAATTCCTGGCACGTGAGGCGGAATATCTGTATGCCTCAAATTGATGGACGTAGGGCAGTACATCGTAGGGCACGTTCCTGATGTGCGTGACCTACAAGGCAATACTTTGTTATAGGCGATGGTTACTACTCAACATCAGGTGGGTAATAAGCTTATTCCCTCAGCTAGTGAATAAAAAAACCACTCTGACAGAGTAAATTTATTCAAAATTTTAAAAAAAGTTAAAAAATTATCTATTATCTCTCTAAAATATCGAAATGCTAGTCCTATTGGTAAATTAGTGATCTTATTTTACACTTATAAAATCACTTTCATCATATTTCTCTAGCTCATCACTTAGGTGCTACTTTAAAAGTACAAATCTCATTCAAAGTGCGCTTATGCGGTTTACGATCGGTCTTTGTAACGATAAAACTAAGGTAATAAGGTGCGAAAACCAAAAAAACAAACATTTTAATACGGTTGTAGGCAAAAAATATTGCACATCGGCTTTTCGGTTTTGTAGAGCGCTATCTCTTTTTGACGCACACTACGCTCTAGGAAGCCGAAATTAGTAAAAAGTTGAAGTCGAAAAAGTTTTCATAAGTTCAGTGATTTTCTATCTTCAGAAATGTTGAAATCTGATAACTAGAATTTTGACGGTCGTCATCCTCTTAACTTTAAACTGACTTCAAATAAAAAGGAGGTTCTCAATTCGGTTGTATTTTTTTGTTAATGTTTGTTAGCGCATAACTTTGTAATTTAAGAGACGATTTGAAAAAAAACTATTTATCTGAAAGGTAGAAATTTTGAGTCTAGATTGGTCTCATATAAATTTTATCAAAATCTTTTTAGCACTTTGACCATGTTAACCATGTACTCAAGTTTTGTAAATCTTCACTTGTTTTTAAGTTACAAGAGCCGAGCGTATTAAATCATGAATATAAGGCGATTTTAGGCAATCTGCTCATTGGAAACAATAAATAAAGATTATAATTATAATAATTAATACTACTTTAAGAAAAAAGTCCATCGCAATACAAACATAACATTAGAGAATAGTCTTTATAATATTTTTTGCATGTTTTAATCTAAGTCACATAAGGCCGGTTCACACTCCAATACGTATTTTACTAGTGTAAACCGGGCTTTAAACACACTGCCTGTAAAACCTGGGCCTCATCTAAAACAAGATGGGCTATTTTTCGGTTTAAAAAAAATACGTTCATGGTCGTTTGGATGGGTGACGGTTGGTGATATTTCCATGTTAATGTCACTCCTGGCTTATTAAGCCATAACAGAGTGTGTTCTGGCTTGAAAACACCATCATCAAAGTTCAGCGCATCTCCGTACCAGGGGGAAGGTCGTGGGTTCAAATCCCACTCTGCTCTGTTTTTTTGGGACAATATAAAATTGTTGAAACTACTCAATTAGTCCATACAAACTAAATATTATTTTATATGAGGCCCAG
The DNA here is from genome assembly GCA_947578465.1 of Thera obeliscata. Taxonomy (NCBI): domain Eukaryota; kingdom Metazoa; phylum Arthropoda; class Insecta; order Lepidoptera; family Geometridae; genus Thera; species Thera obeliscata. The sequence goes on along the minus strand of OX387919.1, from coordinate 21,409,399 downwards.
TAGAATTAAATATAATATGTTACTTAAGACTACGCCGAGCGAACATGGCGGACGGCAAATAGGTATTCACTGCAGCTGATTGTGTGCGTACTCACGCACACAATGATAGGTTCACCCGACGCTGTTTACACCTTGTGTGACAAAAGTAGGTAACCCATGATTTGAAAAAAAATGTTGGTTGGTTGAGTGAGCAGAAACAGTGCTTGAGTCTGAGTCGAGCCTCAAGCATTAGAGCATAGATTTGACTCAACATAAATCTTTTGACAGTTCCCCATTGAAAAGTGTCAAAAATCTATTCTTGAGGTTCGACTGTGACTCAAGCATTGTTTTTGGTTTCAATTTTTTAATACGGGCCTTAGTCCCGTATTCAAAAACAGTGCTTGTGACCGAGTCCAGCCTCAAGCATAGATTTTTTGACAGTTCTTCATTGAAGTGTCAAAAATCTATTCTTGAGGCTCGACTCAAACTCAAGCACTGTTTCGGAACACGGAATTTGAAAAAGACGAGTATTTTTTGTGATTTATAGTAGAAAATATTGCTCGGCGCAGTCTTAATCAATTCGTAATGTTAGTTTAGTCGAATTATTTTAACCAATAAAACGAAGTAATGTTCAAATTATGCACGATTTTTAAGTAATAATGGACCAAATTGTTGAAAGATAATTTTGATCAGAATATTGTGTTGTGCAAGTATTGAAAGCTAGTATAAGTACCTTGGGTTTGTGAAGAGATTGTTTTGTCCAAAGTGTGATTGTATAAAAATTTGATAATACCAAATAATAAATGGTATATGGTTCATTTTATGCAGGGTGTAGCTATCCACAAATTGGGTAATGGTATGGGGGTTTTAATTTTGAACACACTTTAGTACATGGTTCATTTTATACAGGGTGTACCTATCCACAAATTGGATAATGGTATGAGGGTTTTAATTTTGAACACGTTGTAGTATATGGTTCATTTTATGCAAGGTGTACCTATCCACAAATTGGGTACCTAATGGTATGAGGTTTTTAATTTTTAACACCATGTATTAATGGGAGAATAGGTGCTCTGTAGTCTTTATTCACATTATCAATTTAATAAAGAGATTAACGAACTATTCATTATTTTAAGTTTTTTTTTTATAATTTACCTTTATTCACTAATTTTAGCTTTTGAGTGCAATTTTTGTGTGAATGTTATCATTAGTTTATGCTGCTGTTATTTCAATAAAAAAATATTTACTAAAAAACGTAGTTTCATTTTCTAAGAACTTGGGTAGGTACAACACGTAACACCGTGCCTATTTCTGCCGTGAAGCAGCATTGCTGTGTTTCGGTTTGAAGGGTGTGGGTGTCGGTGAAATTACTGGCACGGCACGTGAGGCTAAACATCTGTATGCCTTAAGTTGATGGACACATGGTAGTGCATCGTAGGGCACGTTCCTGACGTGCATGAACTGCGAGGCAATGTTTTGTCATAGACGAAAGTTACCACTTAAAATCAGGTGGGCCCATATGTTTTTTCATCTGTGGTTAGTACGTAAAGATTGCCGGGACATAGGTTAAAAATTAAAGAAAATTTTAGTCAAAACATAATTTTTTATTTCCATAAATTAATAATACCACTAAATCTATGACAACCAAAGAGGAAGCATTTTCTAAGATAATGGTACAGTCAGCTGCATTAAAATGTAATAACCTAAGTAGGTACATTCAGTAGACGCTTATACTAATAGGTATATCATCTACACACACAGAAAACTTTCCAAATTTTATTGAATTAATAAAAATAATATTAATTTACATTTCATTTGTGATTTAATTCAACAATTATAATTGGAGATCAAATATAAAATACATTTAAAAAAATCTATTGATATTGGTATCGTAAATGCATATTAATTTCGTAACCTATGCCAAGTTTTAAGATTAGTTCCCTTTAAATCAGGTAAAGACATACTACAAATTATGTCGCTTATTTGTAAACAATGGTTCGGACATTACATATCTTATGTGATTATTTTAATATAATAGGGAAGACATCTAGTAGTTTTGGAAGCCTGCATTTTTCAATATTAAACATAAAGCCGTGACTACTTCAAAATATTGATAAACCTCACAGCCCAGTTGGTAGCCTTTGCGTTATAGGTTGTGGGTTCAATCCCTACCGAGAACATAAATTGCATGATAATTTTTTTATGTCTTCTTTTTTTAAGTAAAATTTGTAGTTTTATTCTCCGTTACTGATGTACAAGAAAAACATAATAAAGTCTATTATGAATACAATTGAGACTTAACTTGCTTCATTAACTAAGTTATACAATAAACATAGGTAATAAAGAAACATAAAGATACAAGCTTAAGCTAGCAAAAACTAAGAATCACACAAGAAAAAACAAATGAAGCCATTTTTAAACCTTGTATCAGGCCCTTGAGTAATATCAAGTACTTAGGTCTTACCTAAGTCATCAAATCTAAATGCTTCCTAGACGAGGCTTTCCTAGAAATTAATACTGAATTTTTTTGTTGTTGAATGTAAATAAAATGAGTGTCCACAAGTTGAATGTCAAACATTGGCCGATAAATTACACGAACACGATGCACGAACGGCAAAGCAAGATATAAAATACAATAAACGAACAGCAAATATGCATTATAAAAAAACCGTAATTGAACTCTAGGGCCCATATTCAGGAACAGTGCTTGAATCTGAGTCGAGCCTCAAGCAAAGATTTTCTGTCAATTCTCCATTGAAAAATGACAAAAATCTTCGCTTGAGTCTAGCACTATTTTGAATACGGGCCTAGGAGCGGATCACATTAAAATCGAAATATTCTAGGTGCCAAAAGTTGAGCAAACTTAATTCTAAGTGATGTAACTTATGGTAACATAATTATGGCATTTAAATCTAGACAATTTTATGGTCACGTCATTTAAGAATGCTGAAGAAATTTTTATAATTTTAATCAAATATTCTATAAGGTAACCTTAAGTTAGCTTTTTTAGATAACGCGAGTTATACAGGTAATATTTCATTAGAAATAAACAATTTATTACTTACAGACTTAGGGTCAAAATCATAAAAAATGAAAATTAGGCTGTATCAAAGGGATAGTTTTTCAATCTACAGATATATATTATATCCATCAGATAAAAATATATCCAATCTCTTTTTTTGAGCTTGTCAAAACAAGGACTGTCATATTTTTTATTCAATGAATAGTGTTATTTTGTAGATGGATAAATCTGCCTTTTATAAAGTTGTTTATCGTATTTTTTTTTCTAACCAGTCTACACATCAGATATAAAGTCCGATAACTAAGGAGTTTAGTTGTCTATTGTTAAAGTCAGTTGTGAGGTGGTGGGACAGTAGGTTTTAGGCTGCACATTTGGTTTGGCCGTTGTCACCCTATTGTGGTATCTAGTTTGAAATATTACTCTGTTACCAAGAGCTGGCAGCTAAATTAAAAGTTTACACAATACCTTAAGCTTATCACTACATTAAAAATTAAATCTTGGTAAATCAAATAAAAAAATAAAGCACAATTAATTTTGAAACTTCAATTAATTTGCTTAAAACATGACTTAGTTAAAGGGAATCAAATTCCTTATACAACCTAATTTATTTGGAAAGCTGCTGGAATTTGTTGCTCCAGGAGTCAATAAGGGTTATACTACACTTCAACTACTACACCCTTCAGTATCACAATAACTGTAGGATGTGTGCAGTATTCCTTCATCAAACAACAATATATCTACCCCTGGAGACGGTTCTATATTAGAACAGGTCCTAAATAAGGATGCTGATCACAATAAAAGCAGTCCGGCACTTCAGTCTCTTGTAGTTCAACTAAATTTGTACTGATCTCGTTGGCTACGTAATAATACCTACATTTCCGAGGACCGATTTCATCAATCAAAGAGTCATAAGGCGGAGATAGAATGTCGAAAAATGCAGCAGGTTCATCCAACGCTTCAATCTCGTGGAAGTTTGATATTGTTGGAGTGAGGACACAGGTTGGAGAGTTCGCTTTACAGTTACGATTATTGGATATTTTAGCGAACAGTCTACGTTTTGCGTGGATGCCTTGAGCGATCCTTGCAGCTTCGAACCGCGCGCGCGTTGCATAGTCAATCTCACTGACTGCTTGAGTCAATGGATACTCAGTGTAGCTCTTAATGTTTACAGTACCTGCTATTACCTTCAGCATCCCGTGCATGTGTGGGTGGTCGTGCATAGGCATCTTAAAACCTGGTTTCAGGACAAAAATGCTCATGTTGACTCGACTGTTTTGGAAGACTTCTATGTAAGTGCAGGGCGCTTTGTAGGGCTTTTCCCAAATATGAGGGCTGCTCAGATCTTTGTTGAACCCTAGATCGTCAGCTGTGAGCGAATCCATCAGTGTTTTGAGTTTTTTCATGTTGGTTTCTAAATCACGCTTGTTGTTGACATCGAAAGTGGTGAGAGCTTGCCGGTAAGTGGCCACGATGGGCGGTATACTGGTGATTTCCATGGTTGCCTTCGCATCCTCACTCTTAGCCATATGAATATTGACTGCACTGGTACACAAGAATTTAGATTTCCTAAAAATAGTGGAAAATAATCTGGACGACAACAAAGTAAAACTGTCAACGAGGGACGTCATCTTGGTTTTTGACGTTTAATATTTTTGCGTTCCGTTTATCACAATAGTTTTCCGTTACCTACAACAAGCAACCACATTATATTTGTTATGATATTACTCACTCTATTTCACCAATTTTTTTTAATGGATTTATTTATGCTGTCTTTATAATTACCTACCTACCTATCCATCTGTTATTCATATATACAACTAGGTTTATGGACTAATTAGCTTAGTGGCCATCTTGTGTTGTGAAAAGCCAAAAAAGCTGTCACGGCATGCACTTAGTATGTCCTTCGAGCCAGTAGATGGCGCTAGTCAACTTCGTACCATAAATAATGATATTTAATTTGTGGTACGGAGTTGGCTTGCGCCATGTAGTATATGGATACCATACAAGTATCCGTACTAAACTTGATTAGATTTTACTCTTGCTCGACACAATCGCAAGTAAGAGAGAGTAAGAGTTTGCTGTAAGATAACTCTTTTTAGGGTAGAGCTCGCCTTTGTCGTCATAATAGTTTTCTCAAAAACTCTGTTTTACTTTGTAACTCGGCAAACAATAGGTACATCTACGCATAACGACCCATCTTTTTCTATCCCGATTATTGATGTTTGTCGTCGCTCAGTCCCACTAGGGATGTCCTAATCCAAAAACCGGCTAACACTCGATAGCCTTAGATCTAGATTCCTATATTTAGCTATAAAACTAGCAATGAGAAAAAAGGGCAAAAAAACAAAGAAACAATCAAAACGAGGTTGAATTTAATGTGTGGTCTCTGGTTGCCCACCGGCGGGCAATAACACCACTTAAATAAATACCGGCCACTGTTAAAGATTTAACACTCAGAGTGGTAACAAGGTAGATGGTGACGACCTCAGAAAATAACCAATCCTATCTCTACTGCTAATGGTACTTAACCTCAAAAGTGATTTTTTTCATTTAATTCGTCCTATGTCCTATGTGTGTCTAGCCACCAGTGCCAGTGACGAAGCCAAGAAGAAGAAGTTTCAGCAATACCTATAAATGACATGTTTTTAATACAATTAAGTACACAACTAGCTGTTGGAACAAGCCCACCTGATTTTAAGTGGTAACTATCGCCTATAACAAAACATTGCCTCGTAGGTCACGCACGTCCGGAACGTATCCTACGATGCACTGCCCTCTGCGTCCATCAACTTGAGGCACACAGATTTTCAGCCTCACGTGCCAGTAATTTCACAAGACATGACATGATTTTTGACTTTGAATGACGTCGAGTACCTACTTATGTGTCTAGACGTAGGTATCAGGAGGAAATAAATCATTAAATTTTATTAAAGATTGCCGCATTTGAAACTAATGTTGATTTATAAAGTCGATTTTGAACGACATAATTATTGCCATAATTGAAACAATTTGAGGAAAATTTGCTATTTTAAATTTCCTAAATTGCCAATAAGCATTTTTTGTAAAATTTGACAGATTGCCACCTTTGATAATACGACTCAAGTGTAAGTTTCAGTTTAAGTTGTCTAGATAAATGTAGGTAAATACATTCAAAAGCAGTTTGTCGTTCACGGTGCTACGGTGATGCCTGGTTCATAGAGGCCCGAGCTCTACACCTAATTTATGGCTCTGTTACTAAATGAGATTTTATTGGGTTTCCCACTGAATAGTCTGTGTTTTATCGGGCGAACCATTAACTGCCAACTAAACACACTAGAACCCACTAGTAGATAAATTCATCAATACAAATAGATCGGTTTATTTGAGTTGGAGAAACAATGGCTATGATTTTATTCGGGACTCACGTAAATAAAAAGGTAAGAGCACTGGTGGACTAATAGTAGCCCGCCTTCATATCTTATGGTCGCAGGTTCCAATCCAGACGGGCACAAATGAGTTTTTCTAATGAATAAATTATAGTTTAAAAAACTAAAAAATTACGCTTTTACTAATTGAACTAAAAAGTTAAAAATAAAACTGTAATAATCAATTGAAAATTTTATATTATTGGAGGTACAAAAAATCGCGTTATGGCTAAACATGCTCCATCTTAGGCTATCTTCACTTTCCATCAGAAAGCTAAGCATTTGATGGCAGTCAAATGCTTAGCTTTCTGTACTAAAAAAAACTTATGCTTCAAGAAAAAAAAATGGGCAAACCTAGAGGGCAAATCCTTGAAACTACCACCACAGAACATAAAATAACGACTACTATCCTCTTTAGACTTCTACAAAACACGTCACATACATGGTCACGAAAATGCTTTCTTAATATATTTTTTTACTTATTGTCTCCGCTAAGATGTGTTCTGTTAGTGTTTAAAGTTTCAAACGTACTACAGTACGTAGTAGCGGCAGTTTTTCATCAGTTCAGTAGAAAGTGTGCTTGCCGCTACTGTGCTCTGCACTTCGTCTGTTTGTTTGTCAGCTGCAGATCTCATGGGTGGTCTTCTAAGAACTCCTCACTGGGCTTCAACTGGGAATTATCAACAGTAGGATTACAATTTGGTTGAAATTTTGTCAAAAAACTTTTCTCAATAATGAGGTTAAATCGTGATTGAAACTGGAAACGACGTGAGACTGGTTGTACCTTAAAAAAATATAGGAAAGTCAATTTCACAAAACGATAGTTTCGTAGATGTGCTACGTAGGCTCTACGACCCGTAGACCTTACGTAGACCGTAGAGTTTGATTTGTAACAGGATCTTATTAATGTAAAAAATGGTAGGAACCGAGCCGTTGTTTGTTGCCTGTTCTTCTAGGCTTTGTCGCGTGGAACTGGCACCTAGACTCACCTAGCTTTAAGACGTTTCAACGTGGTTCTTGCAATTCAACTGAATAAATACACTTTTGATTTGATTTGATTCTTTTTTACATTAATGTCGTTTAAGAACGTGTGACCAGTGGAGATGATTTAGCTCAACAATTAGACCTCTTTTATGATGGATAACAACACCTCTAATGTAACTGCAGCCAGGGCCAGCCATTAGGCCCTGTGGCCTAATGTTACTGCCCAATTGTTAAATATTACGCAGTGGAACTTGCAGAGCTTGGTGCCCAAAAAACAAAAGCTTGAACTATCTTTTTGTCAAGAAAAGATAGGTATTTGCTTACTTAATAGCATTTTTTACATTAGCTTATCATAGGTATTATTAAGTCGTAGCAGTAGGTCTATCACAAGCTCTATCTGGTTCTGTCTCTGTCTCTGGTTTAGAGTCTGTGTGAGTGCTCACCAGTGTATTATACGTGTGTGTGACATTTCGACGTCGGATTTATTTAGATAGCACTCATCCAGACTCAAAACTAGAGCCAGAGACAGATCCAGACAGAGCTTGTAGTAGGCCTGCAGTTTTTTGTTGCAAGCTAAAACAGAGCAGACAAAGTCACTGTGCTAAGTCCTTTAAATTGAGTAGAAAAAAGAGAAGGATGTTTAGTTTTGATGTTATTTGATTTGCATTGCGTGGAAAGTGCGGTAACGTTCGGAGTGCTGCCAAATAAACGCGCAGTGTAATTTAAAATTTCATAATTAACCTTCATGATCGTTTTGCGTGGTGAACTCAGTAAGAGATGGGTGTAGCAAGACCAGCAAGACCTATCTATCATGAACGCAACTATTTTTACTTGCAACCTCGTTTTAATGAGAATATTTTACGAGAAGTGAACATTAAAATGTGCTCATTACAGTAGGCCTACCATAAGCTCTGTTTGGCTCCTGTCTATGGCTCTGGTTTTGAGTCTGTGTGAGTGCTCACCAGTGTATTATACTGTGTGTGTGACGTTTCGACGTAGGATTTATTTAGTCAACACTCACACAGACTCTAAACCAGAGTCAGAGACAGAGCCAGACAGAGCTTGTGATAGGTCTACAGTACGCTTCCGGTTCATTGGCACTTGAATTAGGAGTTTTAGAAAACAGATTACCGGGAAAATGTGTTTTCATTTTGAATTTCCGCCGTTTATCGAGTGGGTGTTGGAAACTGAGAGTAAATCATAATAAGGTAAATATTTATAAACTTTAATGAATGCGAAGGTGTGTTGCCATGGCTAAGCCACCAATCGAGATGAAATTTATATTTCATGCATTAGGTTTTCGAGTTTTTTTTGACGAGCTGCAAAAGAAAAGAATAACTAAACAAAAGAAACGAATAACTTTAGTTAAAATACTCCTTTTTTATCTTTTTATATTAACCTGTTTATACTCTGCATGATTATTAATATCGGTTTACTTCTTCTACTTGTATTGCAACACCTTTACAGGGTAAATTATGAATTGATTCAAAAAACTAATTAGATGATCTGAAAATGTTAAATTTACATAATAAATATAGTGAAACAAATTACCAAAATATGTTTTATTTTTATTGCATTGACAAAAATACGTTTCGTATATTTAAACATAAGTACAGAAGCGAGGTTCCCTAAAATATAGGTCGATGTGAAATTCATATGTTTTAACCCCCAAAGCCTTGCGCACATTTTAGTCGTTTGCAATGGTGATCATTACTTATATCACTGTCAATTATTGCACTGTCAAAGCGGCCGCACGTGCGTATGTATGCAAAACCCTATATATGCTGAAACTGATCGCCATCGCAGATCGCCTAGATATGCCTAGATGACTAATAATATTTTCGTTGCCGTTAATATTTTTACTTTTTAGTGTCACTTCTGTGGCTTTGATATGACAGAGTCCTTGAAGCTTGAAACTGAATTCAAACCACAAAGCTCTCAAAATTACATGAAAAACCTGACCCAGTTTCTAGTTTCCAAGAAAAAAACTGAATGCTTTTATTTTTCCAATAGTTCTAATGGGTTCTGGAGCACACTGCCCACGGGTAGGTAATAGAACACTGTTGTGGCTCGCTGTCATTACAGTATGTACAGCCGGCATTATGCTGTCCCGCCACGTTTGAACATTGGTTGGCTTATGCAGGATGGAACCAAGATAAAAATGTTTAAAAAAAAACTATGGTGCTTCATAGGCAACTCGCAAAGATAATATATTTGATGGCAGAGCAAGATGTTCCAAAATAATCAATGCCTACAATAAAGAATCTCTCTCTCTCTCTGATTTAAATCAGTTGAGCTGGCTCGAGATCGTTTGTAACAGTCTGTAGATTACATTTGTGGATTGTCCGCATTATTTATTGATTAGTTATAGACATTATAAGCTTTAATTTTAAGAATATAGTATTGTTACCTAAAAAAATTGTGTACCTTATTATTGTATGTTGCTTTAGGAATGGATCGTGTTGACATCTGAATATACAAATTTTAGTTTAATTTGATTTAATTGTAGTTAGCCGTAGGGCAATTGTAACACCCATATTGGAGGCACCCACGGGGCTCATGTACTGGACGCTAGATGACCAGGAGCCTAATTCTCGGCTTATCATTTTGCAATTTTATATTATTGCTTCTTTTCGAAGAGAGAATGTATGATTTCCTTGAGTAATTCATCGACGACGTCATCGTAGAAGCCTCGACAGCTACGATATACGGAAAACGTAGAAAAAGTGCCGGGTTGTGCAATGCCAATGTGTATTTAGGGGACATTGAAAGTCTCGGTCGGCCCGAGAATTAGGCTCCAGTAAGACCTTTTAAACACATGAAGCAATAAATAAATGAATAATAAAGTGCTTTTGTTTCATGCTTCATCTTGTTGAATACCATCCGTAACCGGATCCCCAATACGTCTAATTGCAGATGTCGACTCGAACTAAAATAATTTATTTTTCATTACTCATACTCTGAAAGTAAGTCTGAAGTTGCCTGAGGGGCCTAATTGAAAGTAAAACTTTCAGCCCTAGGGAGAATCGCTTTCTACTGACAGCTGTCAAATTATAAAAAAAAACAAGTTTTATTTTATTCAACCATGTTCCAACTTTCTAAAGTCTTTCTAACTGCAAGGAGGTTGTTCAACCAAATTCCAACTTTTTATTCAGCAAGTAGGTTGGAAACCCATTACAACGGTAAGAAGTTTAAAAAGTCTAATTAGAGCGCAATGTAATATTTAAATTTAAATAACATAAAGATAGTATTAAATAAATAATATATCTTCTAAATTACTTGATTAGTGTATAGCTTCAACTATTTATTTAAAATAACATAGATTTAAATTATGAAAATGAAAATAATGGCTGAATAATGCTGGCGAACCGAAGCCGAAGGCCCGCCAGAGAAAAAGAAAAAAAAAAACCGGGAAGGCGGCAATTCAATCTTCATTTTCACTAATTTTTCTTTCATGTTTTGATTTTTACTTTCCTTGTATTCGTAATGAAAAGCACAGTGTTTACCTCGGGTGAAAGTCTTTTGAGTCCCTCAAGCTCCATTGGCGCCCTCGCTAACGCTCTGGCGCCAAACCCGTCTCGGGACTCAAAAAACGTGACTTTCAACACTCAGGTAACAATGTACTATTAAATGTAAATAAACCAGGAATTGGCGCAATGATAGCTTTTACAAACTTAATGTGCGGAACTCGATTATTTAAACGGTCGTTTTAGTAAAACGATTAGACTCATCCCCACATAATGCCGGACACATTATAACGGCTCGCTAAAAATGAAAATCACTGTCAAAGTACAGCACTCTCGTAGAGAGTATTATATTCCTTGGTTACTGCAACAGTCACTGTGATGTGATAGCAAATGGATTCGTGTTTAAGAAATCGCATAGCTTGGTTTTTCTAGTTTTATTTTGACTTCAGCTGTATAATTTCAGTGTTATTTTAACCAACATTACTTGAGGTCTTAGCTCAAAGTGTGAGCAGTTGGAATGTATGTGTTTTAAGTGATATCCTGATTTGAATGATAATGTTTCCTATGGTTTTGAAGAAAAACGCCATCTTTTTCTTAAAAGCCAATGACGGCCGACTTGTATAGTGACCAAAAACTATTTTATTTTTATGTATTATATCCTCACTTGACATTGGCAAAATTGACCGAATGAACAGATGCCATCTATTTAAGAAGAAGAAGACGGCAACAGACCGACACGGGCAAAATTGGAAAAATTCCGAAAAGGACAGATGCCAATCATTAAGAAGAAGAAGAAGCTAAATACTGACTTGACTTTACTAAAAACTGTTTTATTTATAATCATAATAAAAATTTCGTCTGGTTTTTCCTCATAGTTTCAGTACTTAAAGGCTGTGGTGGGTTTGTCTTCCTCGTTTTTTTCTCTTTTATCATGTCAAGTTTTTAGGTTTTAAGTGCGCCTCGAAGAAGCTCCATTTAATTTAAACAAAGCCTAAGAAGGTACTAGTTAAGCTATTACTTTATACCTGAGCTGAGAGATCAGTCATAGAATAATGATAAACTACCCTAAAAACAGTAGGTAAACTAGATTCTGATATCAAAAGAGATCTCAATCAAAGTCGGCATCAGTAGGACAAACGGACAAAAGCGTGGTCGTTTCCGGCGCAGTTGTTTGTGTTAACGCACCTCACTGATACTAAGAACGCCTAATTACGCTTCTGTGTGCCTAGAGTACTGGAAAACAAGAGAATACATCATCATCATCAGCCTGAAGAAGTCCGCTGCTGGACTAGGCTTCCCCTACACATTTCCAGGAAGAACGATTCTGAGCTCTTTTGAGAGGATACATATTTATTATTATTATTTATTTATGTGGATGGATATGTGAGCAGAGGTAGACCAAATATGGATGAACTGTGTGAAAGATGGCATGGCAAGTGCAAAAGGGCAGAAGAGCAAAAGTGATATTCGAACCTCAGAATCGCACTGACTACCAAATTGCTGAGTGAACTTTGTAGTAATAGAGCTCTTTGTGAAGGGCTCTTCCGGGGAAGTACTACCACCAGCCCATTTCTGCCGTGAAGCAGCATTGCTGTGCTTCGGTTTGAAGGGTGTGGACGCCGGTGAAATTACTGGCACGTGAGGCGAAACTTCTGGACGGCAGGGTAGTGCACCGTAGGGCACGTTCCTGATGTACGTGACCTACGAGGCAATGCTTTGTTATAGGCGATGGTTACCACTTAACCATCGGGCATATTCTTGTTCCGTCAGCTAGTTGTAAGACAGGAATATTGTATAATGTGATGACGATATTCATGTTTTATATTTTCGTATGGTTGTCTATATAGTATCGGCCACAGCATCTGTCACTGTCACTAGTTTACAACTACACATATAACTCTTCTGGCCAGCTGTATTGTCTATCTTGTGATAAGACATTTAAGACCAAGTTCGGGTTTGCGAGCCATATTCGCTCACATATGAAAAATAATTCAGGTTCGCAGTAAGGTTCGCCATCGACGGATACGTCGCGAAGGACATCATCATCATCAGATACTATAGCAAAAAACCTATCTAAAAATATGTTTAGCGTTGCAACAATGCAGTGACATCTCTGTATATTCCCTACTCTACGTTCAAGAATCAAAGCACTGGCGTGTTTCCAGCCTCGTCAAAGACAATGCATCTATCGTTTGATCAATTGTTACCCACTAACGCGGCTGTAATCGGTGAACGAGTGCACTAATATAGACCAGTGGCCACCAGTGCCACCAGTGCAGTGGGGTGATTGTGTATCTTTTATTGCAATCGAAACCTAGTTACATCTGCTAGCTTTAAAATCATTTTGAGCTGCGATTGCAATAAAAACTAATTATATAGAAAAACTAAGTATATAGAATAGGATAGCTTTATGTACTCACCACGGATGACGAATCACCCAGTTAAATATTTGACGGTTGTTTAACTGTCAAAAATGTATTGGTTAGTTCGTGCCATCGGGCCTAAAAGTATAGTAGAGTGCTAGAGTGTGTTAGTAGTTAGAAAAACTAGCCTCGTGTATCCCGGGCATAAGATCTGACAATGTTATGTAAAATTAATTCCTATATTATTTTAGAAATAATTATTGAAGCTACCATTACCAATTTAAAAAGGTGACCATCCCTGCGTCTTAAAACACGTGGTCCACAACTTAAACAGAGTAAAAAACCAGCGGAGCCTTAAAAAATCTTAAACGACTATTAAAAGTAACCCGCCCTCTACACGAGGCTAGTAATGTAAACATTATCTTAGTTTCAACGACAAAAAAAAATAAGGAACTGTTTGACTGAAAGCGAACGGTATATAGAAAAAAAAATACAACCGAATTGAGAGCCTCCTCCTATTTTTTGAAGTCGATAAAAAACAAAATGTTTTTATAAAGGATTTTTCTTTATAAAGGATTTGGATCTCGTCTTTTAAGTTGTAAAACCTATATTTGAAGATTCCGTCTCTTTGCCGTAACTCAACATTGTTTTGTGACACATCGTTCAAAGGCCTAAAAATGTGCTCTATTTGTTTTAGTTCTTGGTCAGTTTTGTTTCAAATACGTTAAAAAAAATGAATCGGTTGACTTTTTTATGAAAATGATACCATCAGGTGGGGCATACGGCCCACCTAATGGTAAGCGGTCACCGTCACCCATAGCCATAGACTCCAACAACAAAAAGGGTGCTGTCGTTGCGCTGCCTACCCTGAAGAACCTTTTTTAAATTGTTCTTGAACCCACTCATGTGATAGCTGAGGGGAAATACCCCTGGAAAGACCTTTGTAAAGGAAAGAGGAAAAAAAAGTTTTGGTTATCATTTTTGTAGTTAATTTTGTTTTTCTCTCTCGATGATCTCGATTTAAATTTGAATGACTGTCTTTTTGGCTCACTGTTGCCAAAGATTGCGAGGTGTAGAAAAAAGGGAGGGAGGCCTTTGCCGTGCAATGGCCTCCTTCCCCTTGGCAAAAAAAAAACCAGGCCAAAATAAAATAAAATAAGTACTAATTTTTTTTAGTGCAAATCCATAAAAATATCCTCATGCAAGGTTAGCAAATTCAACATCTATATACACTTGGAAGCTGATGGACGAACGTACGTCTTTTCAGTAGTACATTGTTACCCGAGTGTTGAAAGTCACGTTTTTTGAGTCCCGAGACGGGTTTGGCGCCAGAGCGTAGCGAGGGCGCCAATGGAGCTTGAGGGACTTAAAAGACTTTCACCCGAGGTAAACACTGTGCTTTTCATTACGAATACAAGGAAAGTAAAAATAAAAACATGAAAGAAAAATTAGTGAAAATGAAGATTGAATTGCCGCCTTCCCGGTTTTTTTTTCTTTTTCTCTGGCGGGCCTTCGGCTTCGGCTCGCCAGCATTATTCAGCCATTGTTTTCATTTTCATAATTAAAAAAATGGTAAATTGTTTGCTCAAATCTATGTTATTTTAAATAAATAGTTAAAGCTATATTGATTAATATATAGCTTTAACTATTTAAGTAATTTAGAAGATATATTATTTGCTTAATACTATCTTTATGTTAATTAAATTTAAATTTTACATTGCGCTCTAATTAAACTTTATAAACTTCTTACCGTTGTAATGGGTTTCCAACCTACTTGAATAAAAAGTTGGAATTTGGTTCAACAACCTCCTTGCAGTTAGAAAGACTTTAGAAAGTTGGAACATGGTTGAATAAAATAGAACTTGTTTCAACGCCAAAAAAAAAACTTGTTTTTTTTATAATTTGACAGCTGTCAGTAGAAAGCGATTCTCCCTAGGGCTGAAAGTATTACTTTCAATTAGGCCCCTCAGGCAACTTCAGACCTACTTTCAGAGTATGAGCAATGAAAAAGTATTTGCATTCGTTAGCTGTCATACAAACGGCACCTTAAAATAAAATGAATGGCAGCGTCACGTGCACATATTCTAGGAAACTAGTTAATTACGTGTTGTAAACTCATAAAATGTAATAATGCGTCAAAAATGTGTTGAAGCTTCACAGGCGAGATTTCAGGAATTTACGTGTATGTTTGAAATAGTCAATCTTACCTTTTCTAAATACCAAAAAGTTGGTTTACCCCTTTCTTTTGCTGCAGAACTCGTATTTTTAGCTTTCACTCGAGAAGATTTTAAATGCCGTGATGTCTCTTTCACTCAAGAATATTTAAAATGTCTTAATGTCTGTGAAAATCAATAATAACTTGAGTTATCATTTTAAATTCCTGTGATGATTCCGGTGACCAAAAAACTACGCCACAAAGCTACTAAGTCATAACTACCTGTATCACTGTCAAATATCGTAGCTTAATGCCTAGATGTGGCAGGACCGTAACAATACATTCAATTTAGTTATTATCATCTTGAAGAAGTCCACTGGTAGACCA
Organism: Thera obeliscata; assembly: GCA_947578465.1. NCBI lineage: Eukaryota > Metazoa > Arthropoda > Insecta > Lepidoptera > Geometridae > Thera > Thera obeliscata. The sequence goes on along the minus strand of OX387919.1, from coordinate 21,393,638 downwards.
CCAGTGGACTTCTTCAAGATGATAATACCATACATCGATTTCCAACTTTATAACATCGCAATGGTAAATAATTATCATAAATAAAATTAAAAAAAGAAACCTTTAATGTTCTCTGATTAACATAATTATTTTAAATAACTAATATCTTAAATTTTATAAAAACTAACTAAAGGCCTTCTCCAAAAGTCTCCATTCTTTCCTCTCCTTCGCTTTATTCGTTCAATCTTTCCCATCTATGCCATCTTCATTTTTCATCTTTATTTCTATGTCATCTCGCCATCTTTCCTGTGGTCTCCCTCGTCTCCTCTTGTCAGCTGGGCCATTCTGGTTGTTGTTTGGGTCCAATGGATTACCATTGGACATATTGTATTAACATGGAGTCTTATGAATAATCAAAAAATCGTGGGAATGCTGACAGAAGTGAGAACTTGAACAAAAACCGATGACCTCTCCGACTTTTGGCGAAGTTAAGCGATCTTTGTCGAATAAGTGTCAGTGTCGTGAAATCATTGGTTTAACTCAACCCTTAGTAAAGATTTTAGTTCAAAAACCTTATTAACTAAACTTATATTCGTAGTAAACATCTCATTTCACAAGAGGAAATCGCCTGAAGTTTCAATCGTCAGCCTAATATCCCCATTCCCTCACTAAGCTATTAATAAGCAATAAAGTACACAATTTAGTCCATCAGTGTGGCGTACTGTAAACCATTTCAATCGTTTGAAAGCCACATTTACGTTTCAGTAGCATAAACGGTGATATGTTTCCCCTACCTGTTTACTGCGGTCGGAAGTATTCGTGCCTCGTTTGAAGCGACCCAGTAGCTACCCTATCCAACTGTCCTAATGTACCTACTCTTCTTCTATTGTGTCAATGGTACACACAAGACAATTATTAAGTTGTGTTTTGCCACCTCGCATTAACTTTGGCGTTGGCAAAATCGCCCTTTGAGCAGATGTTTGATGTACTGTACTTACTATTTTCTATCTTATTTTAATACATATATACTGTGTAGGTACTTTATTATTACTTTGAAGCGTAGCGCACTGCTTGCTGCATTTGAAACTTTTGCTTTCCTACGTCTCTCTAAGAACGTGTGCGGTGAATTAATTTGCAGTGGACCTCAAAAAAACTCCTTTCATTCACTTAAAATAGGCTTCTTTTGACTGGCATGTTTGTCATATTTGCGCCAAATATTTTTTTCTTTGTTGGGTTTTTACCATCTCTAAGTAACCGTCAGCGTAAATTTTTTTCGTCCCTTCTTTAACCTTGACAAAAATAACTACGAAAGTATCGTGCATTAATTATAATAATTTTTAATTATGCACCATACAAAAGACATCAACGCGTCGTGGATAAATAGATACAGCTATTTTCGTGTTGTCATTGCAAAATAATTTTATTTTTAAAGCTGTGTTTGGCAAAGCCATAATCTTGGAACTCTTTAAAATGTAAATCAATGTAGCCATACAATTTTGGAATTATAATAACCCAATGTGTTTCATATCTATCTATACATTATTTTTATCATGATTTACGTTACCAGCTGAAATTATGAAATTCACTACTAAACGATACTCAGCCAGTTTCTTTTTTATGGCAATTGTCCGTATATTTTAGTAATTTCTGCTCGCGTCACGTCGCCCAGTTACTAAACAAGTGTAAACACGGCAAAATCCTTTCAATTGTCTATGGGCGTTTTATTTTTACACGCGCACGTGTTCCCGCCATTGCTGGCTTATTCCGGATAAAAGTTAATTGATTTTTAAACGTTCTCAGAAGTTTGTATGATTGAGTCATTGTAAATAAAGTGAAATGAGCTAAATTGGAGGCTCAGTGCACTTAACAGTAGCTTTGATGGAAATACTAATTATCAATAATACTCGGGCGTAGACAAAGGATTTGGAATCAATGGTTCTCTTTGATCTAAAAATCGATGAAGGTAAATTAAATAAGAGGTTGAAAACCTTTCACACTTTTTTTTCTAGAAAAAGTTATGGAATTATCATGTCGGACGCTTTCGATTGGGCTATTTCTATATTGCTTGCAACAATTTGCAGATAGCTCAACTGTTTCGTGTGTGCTTGGTACATTTTGTAAATACTTGCATGTAATTTTCTTTGACTATTCTCATCTGATTTTAAGCGGTTACTTTTACCTACGACAATTGCATACAGTACACGTCCATTGAGGACGTGCCCTATGCAATGCTTTAGTAGCGACAAAGTTTAATTCTGGAAACACTACTGTTTCACAAATTTATGAAAGTTTAAATGGTCCTTACCACATAATTATCATAATACCCTTATCATATATTATTATTATTACCAAAGTTGTCGACATAGCCCAAAAAACTAGCAAGCTGAAGTGGCAGTAGGCCAGTCATGTTTGCTGAAGAACTGATAATCGCTGTTAAAGACGAGTTCTGGAGTGGAGACCGTGTCTAGGCAAACGTTTAAGGTGCTTGAGTCTGAGTCGAGCTTCTAGCACATATTTTTGACACTTTTCATTAGAGAACTGACATAAAACCTATGCTTGAGCTTCGACTCAGACTCAAGCATTGTTTCGGAATACGGGCTGTCAAGTAGGACGACTTCAGGCTAGATGGAATGACGACTTGCGCAGGGTGGCGGCCAGCAACTGGATGGGAAGAGCCAAAGACAGGGGGCTCATTGGCGCGCCATGGGAGAGACCTATGACCAGCACCAGCAGTGGACTGCAAAAGTTTGATGATGATGATGACCTTATTTGATACCTAACCCTAAATTCCACACAAATGTATCACACGCAACACAATTTCACCATCTGTTCTTAAAATATCCCAATGAGAAATATGAGCGCCGAATACATTAAAAAACATAATCACCCGTAATCGTACCCTGCTTAAATAAACGAGACGTTTTATTGTTGCTTTAAAACAATAAAAACTTATTGACACTGACACTTGTCGAAATAAACAGTGTAAACACGTGTAGATTGAAAAACACAGCAGGGTTTAATGATCCGTTATGTATTGTATCTTTGATCATTCGGATTTTACTTTGGGTTAATAGTACATTATTGCAAAGGCAGCGAAATAGGCAATTGCAGGTCGAGTATGAGTTTGAAGGCCGAGCCGCTGGCGAGGACTTCAATGATACGAGACAGGCAATTGCCATTTCGGCCGAGGCATATATAGTGCTTTTCTTAAACAAATGCAAGGAAATAAAAAAAGGGTCTTTTACATAATAAATTTATTGTTTATTAACCAATTATCAACGAACTCCGCTTTACCGCCATTTTTTTTTTTTTTTTACAGTTTGTGCCGAAAGGTAAACGCATCTGTGGCTATACAGCCACGAGAACGCAATGTGTACGATAGATGAAAGAGTTCCAAATTCAAACAGCACACCGTTTCATACAACATTGCCGGAGCGAGAACGCGCCGGGAAGTGATTTTGGTTTTTCAGTCTACGTAAATATGATACTTCGCGTGTTCTATATTCAAAAGTAATGACAATATTTCCGCGCATGTTTAAGAAAAAGTCTTTTAAAGCCTATGACCATGAATCTACATACTTCTTGCCTATGACCAAATCGTGGCTGAAATCAGGTTTGTGCTAGACAAACACCACCGTCGATCTTCTTCTCGCTCGCACATTTTGACCTTTTGAAAGATATAAAACCACTGAACTTATTTATTGAAAACTACCGGCCTGTCCCGGCTTCTCACGGGTGGACATTTATTTTTTAAACACATAAATATAGCCTATCTTACTCAAGGTGAATGTAGCTTTCCAATGGTGAAATAATTTTTGAAATCGGCATATCAGTTATTGAGTTTATTTTTTTCAAACATACATACACACAAAAATACAAATCTTTCTTTTTAATAATATTAGTATAGAAGTATAGATTGCTGCCAAACTGTGCAAATGTCCCCTCTTGATTTTCCACTCCCCTCAATTCTTGATCCACTCCTCCCATTTGGTGTTAAAGGAGGTTTAGTAGGGTGGAACGAGAAAAATCTGGCGAGATCGCCAGAGTTTTCTTAAATACTTTTAAAATATTCTAGTGGGCATATTATATTTGGGAACAATCACGCGCACTAAAACACGGCAGAAGCTAGTTCATAAATATCAATCGAATTATCCAAATTAGTTTTTGCACTTTAAAATACATAAAACATAACATTTTGAGCTAAAAAGCTTATAAAAATGATAAGGAACCAATATACTTGATGATTTATGAACGCACGAGTGTTTTGAAGTCGGTGCTATTGAAGTGGGTTCGTTATTGATATCGCTTGCGTAACCCTAAATCGAATAGATACTACTTGAGCTGGACGAACGTCTAGACAATATCCACTGCTAAATTGCCAATATATTGGATATTCTGTATATTGGTAATTTATTATTAAATAATTTAATAACAAAATACTAGTTCTGATATCTTACCTCCAGGGGGGGGTGATTCCTGTCACTCATGGGATTAAGAAATGCTTTTATTTTTTTTAAGAAATCTGCTTCAAAAAATAAATGAATCAGGAATCATGAATGTGATCTTGCTGAAAATTAGGAGGACATAGGATAGATGCTTTTTATCCCGAAAAAGTAACAAGAACAAGGCGCAACGGGAACGGGGCGAGTGAAGCCACGTGCGGCCGCTTAGTTGATATTTGTGTTCACCACACAAATATTTGTTCTCGGTGGGGATCGAACCCACGACCTACAGCGCAGGAAGCAGAGCTACTACCAACTGAGCAGAAAGGCCAGTCGAAAGATTAAAGCGACTGAACATTTCACGGTCGCCCACGTTATCCACCACTCATATAGCCTAGGTAATACAGACAAAAACCAGGTACACAATCAAACAATCACATAAACTTAAACTCGCTGCTATTTCTAAAGTAAGATTACTAAGATAACAATAGAGAATAGAATTAGTAAACATAAACTCCTACATTTGATTACATCAAGTCGGTTAAACTCGTCCCGTTGACTTGCTTCGTCCCTATTTGTATGCATGCTTGATTCTTACATCTTAAGGCGCTGTAACATCGCCGTATTAATAGAGACTGTACGCGTAGCGTATATAATACGCGTACAGTCTCTTTTAATAACTCATCATTCATGTTCACTAACAAAAAAGTCAACCTAAAAAATCCTCAAACTATTTTCAACTATACTACTACTACTATATTCTACTATAGTCTAAATATCTCGGGTACACTCGATCCATTAGCACCGTTTACGAGCTGTGCTCGCACGGGCGCCAAATAGAATCTTGTTCGCAAAAGCTCACTTACTGCTCTTGTGTTAGACAGTACAGTAGATTGTTAAATTAGTAAGTACTACAGTAGATTGTTAAATCTACTGTAATGCGAAAAAAAGTTGAAAGTGTAACGTCATTTTTAGAGCTAGAAGCTTGAAACTTATTTTAAGCTGTTGATTCGATATAAATAAATGAAACATTCAAAGCTTGTAAAGTTTTACGTGGCGGTGTACGTGATGGGGAAATATGCCTTAGGGTTCTTACCCGAACGGACAGACGACTGTGCGACACGCATGCCTAAACAGATTTTTCCGCTGCAAATGAAAATACTACCCGAAGACATTATTCCACGCGGACAAAGTCGCAGGCTTGCTTACAGATAGGGTTCACGCTGTGGAAGTAAAAATCATGAATTATTTGTCTTATTCGTTTAAATGATCGTTGTGAGCAATTAAAATCATTCTCTGACATGTAAACTTACTATTTAGACTTGTGACGTTGATTTAGCATATTTGTTGGTTTAGTGGTGGAACGGAAAAAAAGATTAAAATTATTTATTATCAGATTCATAATTTTAAACATGCTCATTTTGAAAGTAAAAGGTATCTGAACCAATTTAAAATTTAACATTATTAAGTTAAATTTTCAAAAAAAAAATAAAGGCGAAAGAAAAAGAAAAAGTTACAAATAACGAACAATAGAGTACAAATTAAACAAAACATTTTTTTTTTTTACAAACTTAAGATTGTATAAAAAACGTTTCGATAGATGCTTTTCCTATAATGTGGTGTTGCTAAAAAAATATGGCTACTGACCGTCATATAGACGATGCTTGTGCTCTCAAAGGGAGGATAATAATACATCCAGTTATTGTACACCCCGTTATTGCGATGCCAGTTAAGTTTCTACACTGTAGCAATAAAAAGCGTGTAAAAGGAACCGATTTGTTTTTTTATCTGAAATGTCGTACTTCCAGATTGGTCACATAGAAATTTTATCAAAATCGGTTCCGCAGCTGGGCAAAAAGTCGGTTTCTCAAGTTTTTTAAACTACACTTCTTAGTTCTGCTTTTTTGTTCTCTTTTGACGTGACAACGTCTTTTAATTCGAGCCGGCTGCACGCACGAAAAACATGACGTCATGCGGCGTTACCTCGCTCTGAGGCTTTCGGAACGAACGACAAAGAGGCACAATCGGCCTCCGCGTTCGGCAGCGTTCGACATCTGTCTCTCTCCTACTTGAGTGAGCGATGCGTCCGCGTGGACAGCTGTATGACGTTGTCACGTTCAACTATAGCCAGTAAACCGTCTATACAGACAACCGATTTTTTGTCCATAGTATTTATTCTATTTCAGTCGACTTCTCTGTGTAACTTACCGCTGACACAGTTTACCCCACGTCAAAATAACTTGACGGATAATCAAAATATTTGATTTAAAATTGACAGACTGATTGATAGTTGATTGTTGGTTCTTACAGGTTAATGGCCTTTAAAGGGTAGTAAATTTAGAGGTAAGTTTATATTTACTACAACACTTTGTACCTACCTGAGTATAAAAAAAAATCATTTTCACAAAATTAATAAATATTTTGGACAATCTACACAACAATATCAAGCCCCAAATTACGCAGAGCTTTTACTATGGGAACCAGATAGCTGATAATATAATACTTGAACATATTTTTTTCGTAAATACATACTTAGAATACAATATAACACCCCGACAGAGAACAAACATCTGCGTTCGCCACACAAATATTTATCCTTGGTGGGGGTCGTCCCCACGACCAGCTGAGCTGATAGGCCAGTCAAAAGTACCTTAGAATAAATTTTTCCACGTCTACGATAGAGTGGTCAATTGACAAATAAATACGCTGAGTTGGCCAGTAACTTACCACTCCAGTATGTCATATACAGGGTGATTTAAATCTATGAAGTTTCATGATAATTAGAAGTATCTCAGCTCAGTTGGTAGTAGCTCTGCCTTCTGTGCCGCTAGTCGTGGGTTCGATCCCGACCTAGAACAAATATTGGTGTAGTTAAATAACTAAATGTTTGTTCTCTGTCTGGGTGTTTTATTGTATTATAACTATGTATTTGCAAAAAAAATTGTGCTGCTATCAGCTATCTGGTTATCAGGTACAAGGTCTGCTTAATTTGGGACTAGATAGTGCTATGTGGATTGTCCACAATATTTAATATTTGTTTTCACTGATTTCCACCGCAGAACGCTTGATTGGCAAGGCTTTAAGGCATATTTCTTCAATGCACCACACTGCAATAATTCTTTCAAATAAAAATATATTTATCTCTTTTTTATACATGTCAAAAACAAAGACTGACAGTTTTTATTTGACGAATAATTCCGCAGATGTAAAAATCAGCTCTTACTCGTATGCAATTATTTTTTTGACAATTATTTTTTGTTGTTGTTGCAAATAATGCAATCTTGTTTAAAAAACACCACCCTTTGAGTAGAAAGTACCGATGACGCGGTCAGGTGTGACTGCCCGGTCCGGTCGGGACGGGGCGGGGGCGAGGCAAGGGGGGCGGGGGCAGACGACAATCGCACCCTAATGAGTCGACTTCTAATAATAATTATCTAACTACACTTTCTGTTCGACGACTTCGCTATTGTGGTAGGGCTGGCATCATTTTTTATGAGTATTTTTTTTTCTAGAGATTTAAATAGAAAACAGAGATGCTCCATCTCTGTAGATTTCTATTTAATATTTGGCACAGATGCTACAAGACAAGTGCTATTGTAATTTGAAAAATGGTTTTAAACAATTTCGCTTGGCATTTCACTAGTTATCAAAGGACGTTACCGAAATAGCGAGTATTTCAATAAAAATCTCCTAAACGTAATTAAATAAATATACAAGGTTTGATGTGATTTTTAATAAGAGAGGCACTCAAACTTTTTGAGCCTGAAAAGCGTAAATTTACGTTTTTTTTTATTTCACGGGGTTCTAAAACAAAACTAAGAAGGATTTTTATAATGCTCCAAAAGTTAAGAGCCGAGCGGGATGAACCCCTTATTATTATTATTATTATTATTATTTTCCCCTTTTATTTGATTTCTATAAGTGTAGTAAGCACTTTTTTTTAGTAAACACTATAAAATCAATAAAAAGTTAGAAGGATTTCTAATTTTGTCAATAAAACCAATCGCATGAAATTAGGAAGCTAATACTTCCATGCGACACCCCTAGCTCCCAATAATAGGAAATTTGTTTTCCGGTTCGGTAGCGCGCACCAATTACGTGATTAAAGAATTATTTCCACTTTTTTTCCCTCCCTCGCTGGTAATTCCTCCCTCGTGATTCGAGTAATTTCTCGGGTGGTTTCCGCCTATTGAATCTCTTTTGATTAGTCTTCTTTCCGTTTGATGGTGAATTGACTTCGCGCGCACGTTTCCGAGTAAATTGGAGATGTATTGAGCGACCTCTTCTATAGAGTGTTACGGACTGAGGCTTGAAAAGCTAGATATTTTTGTGGAAAATGTAGCTTCTGATATTATTTAGTCATTTATTTTATAAAGAATCTAATGCGCACTTGTCTGGTCCCCATTATATCTTAAAACTTTCATGTTTTTCTCTGTCTGTGGGTGTTAATTTACCCAAGATCATTTACTTTTAGGTATGTGGCTATCTGGACTCAGTTGGAAGTAGCTCTGCCATGCTTTCTCCGCCACAGGTCGTGGGTTCGATCTCTACCGAGAACAAATATTTGTATGGTGATACATTGTGTTATAATTATGTATTTTTGTGCTAGGATAGGTACTTTACTCTATTATTAATGTTAGATTTTTTTTGTGATTATTTTAGTATGTTTGTCAATGTTCCGTTTTGTGTATGTTATGTTAAATAAATAAATGTTCTTTGTTTCTTTCTTCGTTTAGAAAAAAAAGATGTATTTAAGTATTAATATTAGCTAACTGCATGGTTCCCATAATACAAGTTTAATTTGGGAATAGATAGTGTTGTGTGGATTGTCCACAAAATTTATTTATTGATCGTATTTCTAACCACAAAATTGTCTAAATTTTCAATGTATTTGTTTATTTTAAGGCCTGTTCTTCATTCATATTGGCATAACATTAAAGCTAGCTACTACGAGCCCACTTCACCATTAACCCGAATGCACGAGTGTGGTCTAAATGTGGCCGCGGTGGAGCACTTGAGTTTCGCTTGCCCAATTCAATGGCACTTCTTTGGTGTACATTCGATTACAAAACTGAACATGATTAAGAGGGAATCACACAGGCGACTCTCCATACAAACGTAGTCCCCTATTTCCTCCCTGGATAATGCCTCTAGAGTAACCATTTTGTCTCATAAAATCCAGATCTGCTTTAAATGTGCTCGTATGTTTAGAGTCACCTGTTTAGAGTCACCTGTGTGATTCCCTCTTAAATAGCATCTTGGCTTGTCCTTTGTTCGGTCAAGCCAAGTTGTTAGGTATATAAATTAGCAGAAATTGGTTTAGCTGGACAATAAGTTTGTATAAATAAAAAAACTGAACATAGCTTATATTAAAAATATTTTTAATATCAACTATGTTCCACAATTTTTAAAACTATTATGTCATTACTATTCTATGAACAACCGGATATTTACCAATTTTTAATTTTGTGAGTTTTGACTATTACCTACTATTACTATTACCCGATATTACGGCACAGTTGTTTGGAATTTTCCGTGACTTCGTGCACTTAATCCTGTTTTCAAACAAACTTTGACACCAGCGCAAGTTATTGGTCACACATTTCACGTTTTTTTTGCTAATGGAATAAACACTGGTGATCATCTGACAATTCTTACAGCACTACTGAGCAATGTCTTTAAAACATAATAACTTATAGCCTTACCAATAAAAGTATATTAAAAGATACACCGTGCTTAAACTATTGCTATCTCTTACCATTGGGTAATGACAAACAGGGACAAACGAACTTTAAGCAATGATTTAAAACATAATAACTTATAGCCTTACCAATAAAAGTATATTAAAAGATACACCGTGCTTAAACTATTGCTATCTCTTACCATTGGGTAATGATGACAAACAGGGACAAACGAACTTTAAGCAATGATTAAATTTAATTTGCGTTTAAAGGGCTGTAAATTAATAAATGTATTCATGAACAATCAATAACAGAAAAGTTTCTAGGAATAATAAGTATAGCATGGGGAGTCTAAACTAGTTTTCTTACCAAAAATAATAAATAAATACGTAAACTAGTACAATTTAGTACACTTAAGAAGGCAAATTCCATCGAGTAACTGAGTGAGTTGTTGGAAACCGAATCTGGTTTAAACATAAATATTTTATGTAATGTTTTAAGCACTTTCGTGCATGCATGTACATTGCCGATTCTTTTGGCAACCGGTCAGGTTAGCCTGGACCTTAAGCACTGATTTTAAATACTTTCTAATGTATATTTCTTTATATTTTATAAATAAAGATTTAATATATTTTATAACTGTACATAATTGGCGCCGCGCTATAGCTGCGGCGGTGGTAATAAGTTCTTTTAAGCTTTTTTAAAAACAGCTCTCTCTCATCAGAACCTCTCTCTTATCAGAAGCTCTCTCTTATCTCTCTCATAGCAGAATCTTGAGAAAGAGAAAGAGGCAATAATGTTCGGCCAGTTAAGGAACAGCAGGTTAACACACCGTTTTCTACGATTTGGATTAACGGGGAGCACAATAAAAGGCCGCGCATTAACATGCTGTACAATATTGTCACTTGTTGTTATTGTACACCCCGTTATTACGATGCCACTAGTAAAATCGTCATGCCTCATTTACATTGTACCTACCAAATCATTTTTTTTTTGCTTTGTTTGTTCTGGCACTGTCTAAGAGATCTAATGGTATATTAGTGCACAAAAGGAGTCCCGTTGAGGCGCACCTAAAATCCTTTCACCACACTTGGTTTGAAAGAGTCAGTGACACGATAAGAAGAATAAAAAGGGCATATCGACCATACCTGGAAAGCAAAATCAAAGCCGAAAAATGCATGTTTTTTTATTTGCATACTCGCTAGTGATGTGAACGTCTCAAACACTAGTGCCAAGGCCTGCCTACTCATGGGGTTTTCGGACGCACTTACAGACTGTATCGTAAATCATGCTTCGCCTTTAGCGTGCTTTAGCGTTACCATCATTGCGCCGGATTAAATTGTTATTGGTTTTAAATGATTCTTGTTGATCTTAAATATCTGACCTCCATGATAGATCTTCATACAAACATACATACATGCATAAAATCACGCCTCATTCCCATGGGGGTAGGCAAAGATCACGGCTTTGATCCTGATATACCTCTTTCGCTTCATACACACAAAAATGTCGTACCTAATTCTTGCATATTTAGCAAATTACTTATCAAATTTTTTTTTCATCAGATTTTTTTTCAATCTTATTTTCGTATAAAAATATTTCAATAAAAATAGATCCATATCTTTTTAGGCTATTCAAAAAAAAGGACTTACCTACATGTTGTATTCGAAGAATAACGTTATTCCGTAGATGGAAAAATTCGCTCTAAAATAAATGTCACGATTTGTTTCAAGTTGATAAGACGAAAAACATTAGCTCATTCGTTGCTAACTCATAAAAAATAAATTGTAACCTTTTTTGTGTGCGAACTCTTTGGTTCCAAGTTCAAACAGACATCAGTTTCTGTTACAAAGCACTACAAAATAATCCTGGCTCTCAAGTCGTACCTAAACAGACGAATGAGCAGATAACCAATGGGTTATCCACTTGCTGTGGTGCTTAACAAAGTGGCTAGTGATGTGATGTCGATTGTATCGATAGTCGATGAAAATGTGCGGGCCAAACATTTCAAGATGTTTATTTCGTTTATTTTCCTTGATACAGCATGGTACTATGCCGTGGAAGATTTTCTTCCCGTTACTTTACCACTAGTGCCGTGGGTACAACAGCATTCTCCATGACACTACCATTCGCCATCATCTTTATCAATCACAGCCCGACTTGATGGTCCAGTGCTAGTTTTATCCAGGCCCTGCCCACGATGCCATTTTCATAATTAGTTGAGATTTCTGCTAGACAAAATTACCCTTCTTCAATTTTCCAACGCTACATCTTTCTTCTCTACAAATTGGGTTATTCACAATGTTATAGTACTTGGGAAGTAGGTATTTTATTCTCAAAGAATACCTGCAAAATTAAGTAATATTTTTTTAAATCATCGATATCGATAAACTTGACTGCACTGAGCAACACTACGCGACAAAAGGAGTATAGCTGAGGTACTTGAGACGTAAGTTGGCTGAGTAGCACTTCACCTGATATTTATGTTTCCTTATCTGTCAGACTACTGTATCTCCTTGACATTGCACAGGAGTTGGCGAAATGGATACTCCAGATCTATCGATAAAAACCAAATAGACAAATGCACAGCACTGTTTTTTGAAGATTTTTTAACCGTTGATGGAATTACCAAAGAAATAAAAGAAGGATTTATTTATACAAACTGTACACGGCTGACTTGGTTTTTTTAATTATTATACGCACGCCATTTTCTGTGTTGCATTTATTCATTTCCTTGCTGAGGTGGGATGAATAGTACCTTCGTGTTGCACTAGAGTGCAAAGATTTTTCACTTCGTGTTCTTTTAATTCCTTCGCAGGATCATACCGCGCTCGCTCGCCCAAATGAAGTTTCGGCCGCTGAAAGACGCGAGTCACTTATTTTTTGACAGCGCTGGACGTGTTGGAGGATTCTAATTTTGAAATTTTATAATCCTTCGCTTGCTCATCATCAAAATTGAGCACGCGGTTAAAAAGCAACTTTTCATTACTCATACTCTGAAAGTAGGTATGAAGTTGCCTGAGGGGCCTAATTGAAAGTAAAACTTTCAGCCCTAGGGAGAATCGCTTTCTACTGACAGCTGTCAAATTATAAAAAAAAACAAGTTCTATTTTATTCAACCATGTTCCAACTTTCTAAAGTCTTTCTAACTATAATATAATAACTACAAGGAGGTTGTTCAACCAAATTCCAACTTTTTATTCAGCAAGTAGGTTGGAAACCCATTACAACGGTAAGAAGTTTAAAAAGTCTAATTAGAGCGCAATGTAATATTTAAATTTAAATAACATAAAGATAGTATTAAATAAATAATATATCTTCTAAATTACTTGATTAGTGTATAGCTTCAACTATTTATTTAAAATAACATAGATTTAAATTATGAAAATGAAAATAATGGCTGAATAATGCTGGCGAACCGAAGCCGAAGGCCCGCCAGAGAAAAAGAAAAAAAAAACCGGGAAGGCGGCAATTCAATCTTCATTTTCACAAATTTTTCTTTCATGTTTTTATTTTTACTTTCCTTGTATTCGTGATGAAAAGCACAGTGTTTACCTCGGGTGAAAGTCTTTTGAGTCCCTCAAGCTCCATTGGCGCCCTCGCTAGCGCTCTGGCGCCAAACCCGTCTCGGGACTCAAAAAACGTGACTTTCAACACTCAGGTAACAATGTACTATTGCACTCTTGTATATCAAATATCTACTATAGAGTTTGTCTTGGTATCAAAGTATTAGTGAAGCTGTTTCTGTTTTTTATAACTACTTAGGTCATTACCGTTAACTATCTTCTAAGTATCATCGTGGGAGCCTGACCATCTCAATGCTGTCTTGTGTGTCCTGACCCTTGAAATCAAAACCTTTGCATTTTCAACTTTAACTACCTTACAATAATGTTGCTTTTTCTCTGCTTGAAAACGATGTCTTATAAGGACATGCACTCATAGTTGAAAATTAAAAAATCAATCAACCTTGACTCTTCAAAATAAGGTTCGTTTTACGGTGTTTTATTCGTAAGGACATGGACACACGGTAATTAACAAAACTCAAAACAAGAACAAGCGACCTCTGTTTGTGAGATTAATATTGAGTGTCATTTTGTATGCATTGCCTACTAATTGTTTTAAACTACCCATTACCCCTTACTTACTCAATAGTCAATATATTTATTGCAAACACATGGCTTAGTTTAGGTACAAGCATAGTTTTTAGGTTTAAGTCAGTAAGACATGGGCTTTGAACAGAAAAACTTATTTTTACACTGGATTTTAACCTACGAACTTAGGATAGAAAGGTGGGGCCGGTACCAATAGGCCACCGCGTACGTCTGTTCTTTAGACTACCTAAAAGTAATATATTAGTCATAATAATTGAGAAACCGGCGACTACATGGCAAAACTGTACAACCGATTTTGTTAAAATTTCTGGACCTTTTGGATATTTTTTTATATCTGTATAAAAATGACGAAGTTATGCAATAAAAAATACAACCGAATTGAGAACCTCCTTTTTATTTGAAGTTGGTTAAAAACGGTATTATTCTTTTAGTGCCATTAATCCATCAAATAAAAAGTAATCCGATATAAAGCCAAATTTAACGGGTCGTATATCGCCCCTCTTAAAAGCTAAAATGGAGTCAAGTGATTGTTGAACCGCAGGCAAATCTGTGTGCAGAGTGATCCATCACGGGGCTTCGACTGTACTAGGAGATGGTGGTAGGGAAACTACGTTATTGGTGCAAACTTTTTATTTTCTGACTAGATGGCGCTGTGCGGAAATGTCAACCAATATTTTTTTATTATGCAGTTGCATTAAAACATAAAGAAGGCATTTTAATAAACTAGCGCCGCCCGCAGCTTTGCTCGCCCCATTCCCGTTACTTTTTCAGGATAAAAAATATCATATATAAGATTTATAAGATATCCGTCTCCTGATTCTAAGCTACCTTAAGCTTTTATCTTAAGCTAATTTAGTTTATTTTTATGTTGTAGCTGTTTTTTGTCCCTGAATAAATTAAATAAATAAATACCTTTCCACCAAATTTTCAGCCAAATTGGTTCAGCCATTCTTGAGTTATAAATAGTGTAAATAACACGACTTTTTTTTTATATTATATACATAGATTGTCCCGTCCTATCCACGCACCCAATCCAAATGAAAATAAATGTCATGGTTCGGATAACTGGTATGCAAAAGATGGATGAAGAAGTATCTCTTGTTGAAATTCTTGCTTCTTGTGGATGTACATTTTTATATTTGAAACAGTATAATCTTTTTATTTTTTTTATGATTATTTTTTTTTCTTTGTAGAACCATCATTTTATGTGAGCACTTTATTTTTTCTATTGAACTGTGACGAGTAAATATTATTGCAAAATTCTTAACAAACAAAAATAGGTGGATATTTCTGCGCTCTAAACTAGTAAACTAGCTAGGTAGGTTTTCACAGTAAGTAATATAACTAGTATAAAGTAAATAATAATAACCGCATTTATTTTTCTCTCACAAAGTAGGTAGCGAACACAATGTATGGTGAAGATATATTAGGAAAAGTAATTGGATGGGATGTGTCAAAGTTGTGTTCATCTCCCGGTCTACATTAGCTAGAGAGGGGAGTGCTCGCGATTGGTAATGTGCCATTTATTTGTTTGCTTGTCTATTTTGTAATGCTCCAATATTTAATGGAATTTATAGGTATGGAGGTATAAATGGTTTTAGTCTAAAGAGTGAGATGCTCTGTGAAACTTCTCGGTCGCACACTTTGACCTTTTGAAAGAAAATACTGAACTTATTTGTCAAAAATCGTATTGTCTGGTAACGCTGCCGTTGTCCAGTAGCGCTGTCGTTGTCCGGTAGCGCTGTCATTGTCCGGTAGCGCTATATTGTCCACCAGCATTTAGACCATTCGTCCACACAATTAAACAAAACAATAGTTTTAATCCTAACATGTTTTCTTACTTACCTACTTATTGCAAACTTTGCAATCAGATGGCACACTCGTTTTAGAAGAACGTGCCCTACGATGCACTGTTCATCAACTTGAGTCATATTGATGTTCAATTGTTCAGCCTCACGTGCCAGTAATTTCACCGGCACCCACACCCTTCAAACCGAAACACAGCAATGCTGCTTCACGGCAGAAATAGCAATTACTGATGTAATGTCACATGTGGTAGGTACCATGTAGTACCTACTGCATACGGCCGTACATTAATATATTTACGAAACTTTCCGTTCTAATTTCGTGCGCAATTTACTTTGATATTGAATTCACGTCATATTACAAACCCTTTTATTAGTTGGCGTCACATAGATGTTTGTTTTAACTGGATTTTAGTGTCGAGTTACATGGCTTTTGGTAAAAAATCTGCGCGTCTGTGCCGCTTTTGACACGGATTGTCAAACTTTTTGAGGGTTCAAACAAGGGCTTCTAGTTCTAATTCTAATTGATTTGCTCAGAATAAAGACAGTAAGTTACAGTTGAGTTGGGGAATTAAGATCTGCACTGACATTCCGCGATCGGGAAATTTTTTTATTATAGGGACTTTCCCAAGCACTTCGTATCCATAGTGGCTACCACTGACTAAATATTCTGATTCCAGTTTCGATTTCATTGGAATGGTGATTTAAATACAATGGGTTTTCTGGCAAAATTCCGTCTAAGCTTGAGATTGGTTAGATTGTGATTCAATGGTAGCCTAGCCGGGGCTTCGTGCGACCTTATCATTTTAACAAATAAAGAGCATTTTGTCTATGAAAGTTTGAGCACCACAGCGGGCATTAGTGAGCGCAGTAGCTATTAAGTAATAGCCGTGCGCCGGATGCGACTTGTAAATATTGCCGCAGAACTATGAAACAGGACAAACTGTGGAGATTAATACATTTTACAGAGCATCGATAAGTAAAGTTGAATTTCAAGAGGGCATCCAAAGCATAAAAGAATACTATGTAGGTATAGAACCGACACTGTAGCACACAACATACTGTTGCGAGAAATTAAAATAATGCGATACAGTATGAAAAAGTTACAAAAATTCAGAAGATTTCGCGCCATTGTCTTTTTATATTTTTCTTCTGTAGCCGCAACGCATTGCATGTATTCTACCAAAGCCGCTCGCCGAATTTAGTTCCATTTTCAAAAATAAAATGTTTTGAGCAAGAGGAGTGAAAAGTTTCTAGATATTTTTGGTTGTGTTATTTATTAATAGTATTTAGGTTTGGTACTATTTTTTCAACGTAGGTAGGTATAGCTTACAATAATGTGGTTCTACCGATGTTACTTTCATGATGATGTTGTTTTGTTGAGTTTTTAATAAAGTTCTACTCCATTGCTTTTAGCTTCCGCTTCAAAAGCGCCAATAAATTAATTAGAACCACGTTAAAGACGTTAATCGCTTGCCTGTGTCCACCTCACGCCATACACCATCAACGCTATCACGACGTGACGATCCACGCAATTATAATCCTTATTGCTTCCAAATTGACTTGATAGAAAATTCGGCACACAGGTTTACGCCGTACACTAAAAAATAAAGTAAACAATTTGTTATTTTCGTAGTTTTTAAAATATATGAGCCTCATTGAGAACGGAGCGTCAATGAATTTTAGAAAAAACGTTAAAATGGTGTTAATGGATGCACGGAACTATTTTATGAAATAGGAAATTACATAGAGGATGTGCCTTCACGACCTTTTTATCTGGGAGTTTTACGAGAAAGAGGTTTTATATCCCTAATTACGCGCTTTAATGTGCGTAAAGAGGAACGGTAATTTGATGTCGAAAGTGTATGCACATCACAAGACAACGCACACTATACACCCACTTCCTCGTAAATATAGCTTTTGTTGGTTTTTAGGAGTACATAGAATAGAATAGCTGCATACCTAATACTCGTACAATATGTAACTTGTGGTTTTTAGGGTTCCGTAGCCAAATGGCAAAAACGGAACCCTTATAGATTCGTCATGTCTGTCTGTCTGTCGGTCCGTCCGTATGTCACAGCCATTTTTCTCCGAAACCATAAGAGCTAGACTGATGAATAGATGTATTCTGTAAAACGTATTAAGATTTTTACACAAAAATAGAAAAAAAAACTATAAATTTTGGGGGTCCCCATACTTGAAACTGAAACTCAAAAAGTTCATTGGTTGTTCCCGCCTCAAAAATGTGAATGAACTTTTCACTTCAAAACCAAAAAATAACATACCTAATCATTTAACAAACCATGGATAGATAATGTTTTCGAATTGTACGACGTCATTCAATTTTATCAATCATTATCACCATCATTTAAGTTCACTGCTGAACGTAAGTCTCTCCCAAGACGCGCCACTGAGCCCGGTCTTCGGCTCTTCTTCTCCAGTGCTTGCGCCAGCTACATTTCGCAGATCGTCGCCCCACCTTGCCGGAGGGCGTCCTACACTACGCTTACATAAAAGCGGTCTCCACAGCAAAAGATAGAGTTTTAAAAACTTATCATACATTTTGTAATTTTGTTTGTACTCGCACACAAATGAGACTTCACAGACGAGTACCTAGGTAAATTATTATTGTCTATTCTACCCGGTTACTGGAAGCAACCCACATCACCATGGGCACAATTAGATTCTTGGCTTCATTACTTTTTAATGTAGTTTCAGTGGAAATTGCTAGATCAACGGCTTCAAAAAGCTATTAACATAATTTTTTGGATGCGTTTTATGGTTTTTGAATTTTGAACTGACTAGAGCCTGTACAAAATAACTCTGCATGTTATAGATGTCAAAACACATGAAAAAATGGACTTCATATTATATCTTCCGTGGTCCGATTACAATCATGAATCAGTTTTTCAATATTTTTGCGAACTGTTCTACCTATCTTATGTTGGTACCAACTACCAAGTACTTAATACGCATACAATATTAAAAAAACTTAAGCAGTCCTCAATGTACTCGTAGATTTTTTTTCATAAAACTTTTTGTTCGCGGTCAGTGTTTCCGTACACTATTCTACCAACCATAAGTTGGTAATACGTGAGCAATATAAAAAAAACACTCAGAAGTCCTCGTTGCCCATTGAAGATTGCGGACCACACAAGGGTCTCTCCACACATTGATCACGCACACCGAAAAGCTGGAACTTACGCAAAGCAGGTTTTTTTTTTCATTAAACGTTTTGCTCGCGGTCGGTGTTTCCGTATACTATTCTACCAACCTTATGTTGGTAATACGTGAACAATATAATAAAAACACTCAGAAGTCCTCGTTGCCCATTGAAGATTGCGGACCACACAAGGGTCTCTCCACACATTGATTACGCACACCGAAAAGCTGGAACTTACGCAAAGCAGGTTTTTTTTTCATAAAACGTTTGTTTGCGGTCAGTGTTTCCGTACACTATTCTACCAACCTCATGTTGGTACTGCGTGTGCAATATAAAAAAAAACACTCAGAAGTCCTCGTTGCCCATTGAAGTAAGATTGCGGTGCGGACCACACAAGGGTCTCTCCACACATTGATTGCGCACGTGAACTGTCCGCGGGCGGTCCGTCGCCGTCTAGACAGACAATATTGGCGACGCTAATGTGAGTTACGATCGAGTTTTGCGTGAGATTGTAGCTCTCACTAACCTTACGGGAGAACATCGTGAGGAAACTCCAACTTCTAGCAGCTCAGCTCGTATGGACCACGACTTTCTTGTGGATTAGGTCAACAAATCTGTGAGAATGGTAAATTAAACAAACAATAAATAACAATAATGAAGTAAAAAAAAATTAGAAACCCACTTCTTGCCCAAACTGCCGAGACTACTATTTTCATAAAATTTCTATGAGACTAATCTGGCAAGCTTGAGATAAAAAAAAACTAATCGGCTCATAAATCACGAAGTTTATTGTTGTTGTTCATTTAATAAGATCACCAAAAATAAATATACAAATATTAAAATTAGGTTCGAACAAAAAAAATATCCTTCCCCGTGCCTATCCACTGAAGACCACCATAAGTTACATATGCGATAAAAAACATTAAAAAAACGTGAATTGAGAACCTCCTCCTTATGAATTTGAAGTCGGTTAAAAATAGACAGCAGGCAACAAGTTTCCCTTAGCGCTGTATAAATGATATGCTTTACACAAGTACCAAAGAAATTGGTTGTTAATTTTAAGATGTCAAAAATAACTTGAACTCACTTGTCTTCCAATAGTAGAGGTAAGATGACACTTATAGTTGGGATTGCACTATTTTTTTTCCGTCGCGTCTAGCTGTTTTGCCTTTTAGTTAAGTGGCGTGGCAAATTTTTACTAATTCACTTGCCGCCAGGGTTTTTATAAAAGGGTTGCTGGCGGCATGTTTATAAAAAAAAATTGAGGAATTTGAACTTGGTAAATTATTTTTTGAAAAATATTACTGGTGGTGTGGTTAGCTGTTTTATTGATAAAAAAATTGTAGGTAAAGCATTTAGGTATGTTCCTGCATTTCAACTATGATTGATATGCCTTCTTCTTCTTGCCCTTTTCCACTTTATGTGGGGTCGGCATAATATGTCTTACTCCTACATTCCCATATCGATACCTTCGAGAGGAAATGGTGGGAGGAGGCTCGAGAGATAAGTGGAAGTGTTTGGGGGGAAACTTTTGCCCTGAGGTGGGATAAAATATGTAGTATTATTATAAAAAAATAAAAGAAAGTATTAAAAACTGAATTGTTGGAAGAGGAAGACCTCGGCGCATGTATCTCGGTCAGATAGCAAACGTTTTAGAGAAAGGCCGTCAGGAGTACCCTAAACCGACGAGCATGTATGAAGAATGTTATGCGAGTGAATGAAGCGAAAGAGGTGTCCGTATCGTAGCAAGTGGAAAATCCGTGATCTCTGCCTACCCCCATGGGAAAGAGGCGTGATTTTATGTATGGTCCTAAGTGTAAAAAGAAAGTAGTCTTTTTGATTGGTTCAAAAGGAAAAATACAAAGTATGAATGCAATAAACACTATAAAGATCTCAAGATGAGAACCGCACTGCCGGAGTGATTCGCACCAAATGTGTCATATAAACAATGCAACGATTAAACGATGGGAATGGAAGAGATTACTGTGATCGTTATGGCCGTTTCACTTTCACCAATATTACCGGCTGTTTGAATTAACCGTTGGTTAAGAAAGTT
The DNA here is from genome assembly GCA_947578465.1 of Thera obeliscata. Lineage (NCBI taxonomy): Eukaryota > Metazoa > Arthropoda > Insecta > Lepidoptera > Geometridae > Thera > Thera obeliscata. The sequence goes on along the minus strand of OX387919.1, from coordinate 21,372,400 downwards.
ATAATGGCTCAAAGGAAAATAAATAAATCTATCTATATAGAGAAAGTCGTGTTAGTTACACTCTATATAACTCAAGAAAAGCTGAACTGATTTGGCTGAAATTGGTGGGGAGTTAGCTTAGAACTAAGAGACGGGCATAGGATACTTTTTATCCCGGAAAAGTAACGGGAACGGGACGAGCAAAGCCGTGGACGGGCGCTAGTATTGTATACAATCCACGCAACATTTTTTTTTATACAACTAGCTGATCTTAGATCTTTTAAAGTATAGATGATAAAATAAGCATATTAGTATTATGGTCCACCTGATGTTAAATGGTAACCATCGCCTTTAAAAAAAAAAAGCAGCCAAGTGCGAGTCGGACTCGCCCATGAAGGGTTCCGTAGCATCAAGTAACATAATATAAAGGTTCTTGTAGTTCGTCGAAAGGTAAATTGCGGTTTACGATTTATGACGTATAAAAAAAAAACTACTGACTAGATCTCGTTCAAACCAAATATCGTTGAAAGTTTGCATAGTAATGTACAACATATATTTTTTTAGTTCTATCATTTTCTTATTTTAGAAGTTAGAGGGGGGGGACCAACTTTTTTCCACTTTGGAAGTGTCTCTCGCGCAAACTATTTAGTTTAGAAAAAAACGATATGAAAAACCTCAACATCATTTCTGAAGACCTATTCATAGATACCCCACGTATGGGTTTGATGAAAAAAAAAATTTTGAGTTTCAGTTTCAAGTATGGGGACCCCCAAAATGAATATTTTTTTTCTATTTTTGTGTAAAAATCTTAATGCGGTTCACATAATACATCTACTCGCCAAGTTTCATTAGTCTAGCTTTTACGGTTTCGGAGAAAAATGGCTGTGACATACGGACGGACAGACAGACAGACAGACAGACATGACGAATCTATAAGGGTTCTGTTTTTGCCATTTGGCTACGGAACCCTAAAAAGCATTGCCTCGTAGGTCACGCACGTCAGTAACGTGCCCTGTGATGCATTGCTCTGTGTCCAACAACTAATGGCAAACAGATTCATCATCATCAGCCTTGGAAGTCCACTGCTGGACATAGGCATCCCCTACACATTTCCAGAAAGAACTATTCTGAGTCCTTTCCATGCACCGACTTCTCGCGATCTTAACAAGTAAATTTCTCAGACAATAAAAAAAATCCACAACTTGCAACATTTTCATTCAACAATCGTCCGATAAAAAAGTTTTGAACACATTAATTAAACCTTAAACTAACTGCTGGGAATTTTAAAAACGTGTCAGCAATTAACTGATTGTCGAAGCACTAAACACTAACTTGTAAACAGTACATTACCGCTCATCCTCTCAATATTATCGGCTGGGTTGGCTGTGTGATTGTCGATAGAAAATGTTATCGATGATTTTGCTTCAAAATAAAAAATATAAATAATATATAAATGGCGATATAGTTTGCGCACATGTAAGCGTTCTGCGGTGGCGATCAGTGTGACAGCGTTTCACTGATCACCACCGCGGAACGCACCGTGTGCGCAAGGCTTAAGTGCTGTCATCTTTTGTTGACATAAAAAATACAGTGAAAGGAGTATTTTATAGAGCCGTTAGAAACTGGCGATCTGTGTTATCACTGTCAAAGTTCACGGCAGGGTGTGTGGATGTATGAAAACCCTATGCTGAATATGATCGCCATCGCCCTAGCATATCGCCTATTATGTGCACAAAACAGATTTAATTTCAAAACTGTATTTATTCAATGGCATCACTTTGAACCGGTTTAAATCTAGGAGAGTCTAGGTGCCAGTTCCACGCGACCAAGCCTAGAAGAACAGGCAGCAAACTACGGCTTGGTGGCAAGGTTGAAGAGAGTTAACTTCGTGCAATATCGATGAAAAGTTTTCCCCTCCCTACGCCAGGACGCACTTTACTGCATTACCCGCGGCTCCGGTTACAGCACGTGCGCCGGATGCGTCGTCAGGTAAACAAATACCCGTCACTTGCACATCACTAGCGCACATCTTCGATAAAGGGTAATTAGTAGCTGGCCGGTAATAGTTTCATTTGAAAATAGAACATTTAAATCAGATTTGAATGATGGGTTTGAATATGGAACGTTAAAACAATAAACCTCCTTGATTTTTCTACACAAGATTGTCATGTTTATTTCAAAATTAGAAATACAATTTGGTTCCATGGCTATACGTAGAGCAATGAACACAATTACTAAAACACAATTATAAAAAAAAACCACTAGTAATTCAACCAAAAAAAACTTTGTTGTGATTAATGAATACCAAACTTGTCAGGATTATGGATATTTTTTCAGAATATTTGTAGTAAATGTTATTCTTAGGGAACTAGGTGTATTGCGATATTTATCTTCAATAACATTGAAATGCATTGACTAAAAGTTGCGTGATGGTTGTCAGCGCCTTACCATTGAAAGCACAAGAGCGTTCAAACGAGCTCCTCGGTTAAATCTTACGGAATTCTTCAAGCGGAAGTAGAACCTTAGCATTTTCATAATGTCGTCTTCCCGCGTCGGGGTATTCATATGATAATTTTATTTGAAGCACTACGCTAGAGTTTGTGGAGACGGCTTTTTGTTAAGATCACACATTTTTTCAAAAGAAACTAGCTGTCGAGGCTTTTACGAAGAGGTCGTTGATGAATTACTCAAGGAAATCATCCATTCTCTCTTCGAAAAGAAGCAATAAAATAAAATTTCAAAATGATCGAGATCGGCCCGAGAATTAGCCCCCAGAGCTTGTGCTATGGGAAACGGATAGTTGATTTATTACTTATATGATTTTTTTTACCTAGGATATAATATCTATAAAACCCAGACGAAGAACAAACATGTGAGGGTTTTAGGTATTCAGATATCCATAAAAAAATCTGTTCAAAAACTTTTTATATATTTTTTCCATCAATGAAGAAGTCCATTGCTAAAATAGGCCTCTCCTAACACTTCCAGCAAGAACGATTTTAGCCTTTCTCTATCTAATCTTTCCAGATCATCAGTCCATCCAGGTGTGTCAAAAAAGCAAATGAAATATTGATTAAAATAAAAAAATATTATTATGAATTTTTATTTTGTTGTTATAAAAAAAACATAAATATTATACCAAATATTATAAATATTAAATTAAAAAAAAGAACCTTAAATTCCATTCTACTTTTGTTTTTTTTTCTTTTTCATAAAGCTTCGTCCACACTATCCACGAACTGCTCGCAAAACTCGCAAGTAGCAATTTGCGCGCGGTGATTTAGCGGCATTCTTCACTTTCCCGCGCGGAGTGTCATCTTCAACTGCAACTGTCATTACCGACCTTCTTTGAAAATCTCGCCTTTATTTCTGAAGCGCTACCACAGAATAAGTATATTCTCAGTGTTGCCCGCCTTTTGTACATTAATTTTAAGTTTTTGTCCACTATAGAGTTAAATAAATAAATCAAATAATTTAAAATTCGTATAATTTACAGTCATCATCAGACTCGACGCACATAAGCCTTGATCACGTTTTCTTGCTAAGACCACACCATCCTAATGTAGTCTGGAAGAGATCACTTTTAGTGATAAGCTCCCCCCCATTGTATTCTAATGGTGTTTTTCTGTTAGTCCTGTTTAAATCTTATGTGGTGTGTAATAAAATTGTTTCTATCTATTTATAGATCTTGAGGTATTTATGCCTCAACTGACAACAAAACACAGTAAAAATCGGTTGCCTGTAAAGTCGGCCGATAGTTGAACGTGACAACGTCATACAGCTGTCCTCGCGGACGCATCGCTCACTCAAGTAGGAGAGAGACAGATGTTGAACGCTGCCGAACGCGGAGGCCGATTGTGCCTCTTTGTCGCTCGTTCCGCGCTCTCGCTTGCACTTTAAGCCTTAAATAGAACACCTCAGAACGAGGTAACGCCGCATGACGTCATGTTTTTCCGTGCGTGCAGCCGGCTCCATCGAATTATAAGACGTTGTCACGTCAAAAAATCTTCTTCTCTCTTCTCTGTTGTGATTTTACTAGGAGTAGGGGGTTGGGTATAGAACGACATAATCGTAGTTTGATTAATCCAGCTATGCATAAGTATTTTTGCACTTTTAGGAGTGCGTATTTTTAAGGCGAATGCAAATGTCGATTACTTCTCGCTCGCACATTTTGACCCTTTGAAAGACATAATCTTTAAAACTTTGAACTTATTTATTTAAAATAGCGAGTAACTCTTGCGTGTAACTCTTCGATTGCACACAGAATAGCAAAAAAAAAATAGATGAAGATTCTTACACTTTTTTTCTACTTAAAAGTTGTTAAGTAGAAAAACATGTTCGGATAAAAAAAAAAATTGTTTGTACAGCTGTGTGCAATTGGAGTCCACACAATGATTTTCGATATAAATGTACCTATGTATAACTTCACTGTTTTTATATCATTCAAAGGATTGCACGGTTATCAGCGTCTTAACATTCAAGTGCGGGAGTGTCCAAAAATGTATGTGCGCTATGTCAGTACAGTACTCTCAAACGGTGAAGGAAAACATCGTGAGGAAACCGGCATGTCGTAGAACCTAAAGGTTCGAAAACATTGTGTCAAGTGCAAGAAAGGAGCCTCTTGTAAGTGAACTTAAAATACTTTCACCACACTGATACCAGTGACACGATAAGAAGAAGAAGAAGTGTGGGATGTACTACATACTCAGAGTAACGCTTGATTAAGTAAGTACCTTCAGGTAAAAATAAACTCAAAGTAGGTAGATTGCACATTTTTTAATATAAACTAACTTTGTACTATTTACAAACGTGCTAGGAAAGATAATCTCCAATGTAACATTTTTTTTATTATCCCAAATATTTTTCTAACAACATTCAAATCCTTACATTTATAACTTTTTGTTTTATCTCATGGTTCTCCATAATAATAATTATGCTAAATTTAAAATAATAGAATTTTACAGTAACATTTTACTTATTCAATAGTAATAACTATTTACAACAACATTCAACTAAACAGTAATAATTTCTACTAACTATGAAGTTCTTTGGATAACTAACTTTGGTATTTAATTATTACCTACGTTTCTTTGGTTTTAAATTTCGAACAACTTAACGATTTTAAATTTAGAATCTAGAAGTTTTTGTCTTTGGTTTTAGTTTTCAATCTCAATATTACTGGCCATACTCTGATTACTATTCTCATTCACGTCCATATTCTGACTCGCTTTCGGCTTTCCAGATTTTTCTTTTTCCGAACTTTCACCAAATCTTTCCGTTCTTTCCATGGAGCTTCTGTCAACGTCACAATGCATTGGCATCCCAAAAGCAGGGTGACCAGGATAATACATGTAGGAAAGTGGCAAGTTCGGGTAATTTACTCCTAAATGGGGAGCGTACAGCGACTGCAACACTGCTTGGTTATACGACTCTTGAAGTAACGTCTTGTATTCCGGATTTTTTGCAAAATCTACGCCGTAAACTCCAGCAAAATGCTTCCAAATCGGTGAGCCTTCTAGCAAACTCGGTGGGTTGAACAAAGCTGGGTTCAAACTCTTTCCCAGCATAGGATTCTGGTAGCTTTTGAGGTCTGGTAAACTGGGCTGGCCGTTGTTGTTCACGAGGACTTTCACGGCTACTTTTCTCGCATGATTTGCGGCCGCAGCAGCCGCTGCCAACATTCCATTTTCCTGCATCTGTAGTTGCTTTCTCTTAGTCTTGTACCGTCGATTTTGGAACCAGATCTTGACTTGCGTCTCTGTAAGCTTCAAGCTCAGTGCTAGATCAGCTCTTTCAGGTCCCGAGAGGTATCTTTGCTGGCTAAATCTTCTCTCAAGCTCGTAGACTTGCGCATGGGAAAATGCAGCTCGTGATCGTTTTTTCCTTCCCGTGTTTTGGGAGTAGTCTGTCATTGGGTAGTTCGGGGAGATTCGGTTGTCGGTCGGAGTGGAACATTTTCGCGGTTCGTACAGAAAGGGTTTGTAAACGATGTCGGAAGTAGGGGATGTGCGGCGAGGGGAAGTGGTGTGTGATGATCGAGAGTCGTAGTCATCTGTAACAAGAAAATGACAGTGTTATTTTTGGTCCATTTTTTTTACTAAATCCGGTAGACGCAACAAAATGTTCCGTGGACATCATAAAAGCCAAAAACGGGTATTTTTATTTTAAAAAATTGGACATAAAGTAATGAACCCCAGCAGTATAAGTCATCATAAAAAGTATGCTGCATGTTTTGAGAAGGTGTTTACACTAAACCGCCTTAATAAGAAACTTTAAACATTATCACACTGTATTTTTCTCCTAGTTCCCCACCCTAAACTCATTAGGCGTAGTTCACACAATCGCAAGGAATCAATTATGCGATATCAACTCACGCCATCCGCGTATAAAGACGTATGCACAATGGATCCATTACGCAAATTGTCGCCGGTCGTTAGGCAAAACTATTTAAGCGGTAAAAGGACGGTTCTAACCGTATTTTTGCGTGTGAAGCTTTTGTCAAAGTTTCGGCCTGATTTTACGGTGGCTTTTATTGAAGGCTTTATAATTCGATTGTAATCTGGTTTTAATAAAGGTTTTGTAATTGACTTCATCATCATTCGCTACACTTAGATGAGACTCAGACAATTATTGTAGAAGTCTTATTTTCAAAGAGACCATTGCTGGTGTATATAAATAATATAAAAGTGTTTCAGGCACGATTTGCACAATAATACATAGACCCATGTCACGTAAAATACAATACACAAAACATATCATTTTTAATTTGGATCCACGTGGATAGAAATCCAGTGGTTTGTAAGTATAGCCAGGATGATTTGAGATGATGTAAGTTTATAGCCACCATGGCTGACAAATGGATTAGTGATTCCAGTGCTAGTGATATCACTCAGAAAATTTGAAGATGCTCCTGCTCATTCCCTGGTGCATTTTTTTTAGAGGAGAGGGTCTCTTACGAGATCCATTGAAGAAGATTGATAGTTCTTCTATGCTGGGATTTCCACGGTAAATAATAACCGATATTATTAATACCACTAACTTAAAACAGAACTCAACTGTTTTGCTTTATAAATTTAAATATGTGCTTTTAAAAAGTAAGTGTAGTACAAATTTATTAGCAAATTAATCATCCGCACTTGGTATGCGGACTGGTTTTCACAAGTATATAGGCTGCTGGCGGGCTTTTTTTGACGCTTGGCACGTGTTGTTCGAACTTTTTTAGGTTCTACCACACGCCGGTTTCACCACGATATTTTCCTTCACCGTTTGAGAGTACTGGCATAGTGCACATACATTTTCCGACAAAAAAACTCATTGGTACCCTGAGATTTAAACCCACGGCCGTAGGGTCGGAGGAGAAAGTGGAGTAAGTTATTTTACGTACCTAAATGAAAAACGTCACTATAGATTTATGTCCATGACCTGTCAATACACTGACTGCAATTTACATAAAAGCAAGACACGTGCGAGCTACAAACCTAGTAATTACTAAATTGAATGCCTCAATGAAGCTTTTAAGCGTCATCACTTATAATAATGAGGGTGTAGTGTAATCGGGCGAAGTGACAGCTAAGTGGCGACATCGCCGCGAGGCACCGGCCAGTGAGAACGCGCTATTACACTTTCATTGTCAACGGCGGTAATTATTGGTGGGTAATTTAAATTTGGAATGTCATTGATTTGTCATTTTATGCCTTATTTTTTTTTTCATTTGTATCTTGCGGTTTCGAATTCAATCTTTGTAGGTAGCTTAGGCAAAATAATATTCATCGGACAGTGTTAAAACTTTTAACAGTTTTGAGAAATTAAATGAAATAATTTATTTGCTTGAAGCATGGTGGTGGACCTAGATACTTACTCAAAATAAATTTTTGAGTAAGTATCTAGGTACTTAGCACCTATGTCAGTAGGTATTATTAGATAATATTATAAATATCTTATGTTCGTCTAATGTAAATTTATTTTCATTGGTGCACCTTTTAAATGTAAATACCTTACCAGTAGTATAGTATAGCGTAGGTATTATAAATTATTGGATTTTATCGTAGGTACATTCTTATAATAAACTAACAATTAGGTACCTAATTATATTAGATACCCATTAGGAATAGTATACACAGAGGAAATCATCATAAACTATGGGTTATTCATAAAAAATAAAGCTTACCTGAAAGTTCTGTAACTGAATAGTGATTCTTCCTCGACATATCCAAGGCCCCGTCATCAGTAAAATCACTGTAGCCATTGCAGTCATCGTAGTATTTTATGTTTTTATCCAGAACCTCTTTTTTCGCAAAGTCATCCTCCTTACTAAACCCAGACGCCTTCAAAAAGTTAATCTTCCCGCCAAAAGAGAACATTCCATTTTCAAAATCGCACTTTGAATCGTTCTCTTTTGTCAAAATATCGTTTATCGAAAACGGTGTCGTTAAATTCGTCTTCTCACAATCTTGTATCATCGCATCTTTAAAATTCAATTTCGATTCCATTTTCAAAAATTAAAAACACATAAATGGCACTTCACTGCGCGTAGTGAGCTCGCCTCACCGCAAAAGCGTTCCTCAACCGAATAAACTTTGCGTGATAGATTGCCCGCCTGTTTGACGTGCTTAAGCCTTAGAGGGAGACAGCAATATTGTTTTCTTGTACGATAAACATGGATGAGAAAGGGATGGCTGGAATTTAGGGCGGTCGTTTTTTAAAAAAGCTTCAGAAGTGGGGATCGTTGAGTTTTTCTTGAAGATGTTTACGTGAATGCGATTTGATCGGCGGAGTCACATGCATGCTGTGATGATGTTGAGAATTGGTCTTTTTTAACTAAATGCAATTAATTAGGCAATTTACGGTCACTCATATTATTGAGGGTCAATAAGAATTTGATTGTCTTGTAGGTCTGGAAATATTAGACTTGAAGAAAATCTTTTGTACAATTTTTAGATCTAATGTAAACAAGTAGTCAAGGCACTAAATTAATCAAATTTTGATAAATCCAGTAGTATCACAAGGATCATTTTGAAACATCTTAAAGCTATAGGTGTTATGCTTATTGGTTTTGAACTGATTGCCTTGTACTTACATGTCACTTGTACTCGATAATTTTTGTTTGCATTTTAGTAGATATTCATAAAAATTAGATATTTCGCGTCGCGTTGTCACGTGTGTTTTTTATTTCACACTCGTTTGTTATCAAAGAAAGTCGATTTTCTTTATGACCCACAGTGACCAATTCTCTCAAATTCAATAACCCACTGCGCTGCCTCGTACTTCCAAGAACGTCGCTCTATCAGTAAGTGCTTGAGAGTGTCTATCCATCCCCTTCGCACTCACTATCACCGGCCTAGACCTATCCACTTTGTCCCTCTCTACCTTTAGAACGCCATTTAAATGAACCAATCAGGTGCCAGTGGGGCACTGAGAAGACCAATAAAAGAAGTGGGAAGTGAGTGTCAACAGTAATTTTCTTTTTAAGTTTTCAAACTTGGAATGGAATGTGTGTCAGTTTCTGTGTAAACCTCATAATAATGTATTCTGTGATAAAACTAGGCATGTCTATTAAAAAATCCACTCGATTTTAACTTATTTTTTTTGTGTAGAACATATTTATTTATTAACCAACTATTTTAAAAAAAGGTATTGTTTAAGGTAGGTAAAATGCGATGTTATGATTTCAAATAAACTAGAACGTCGGTTGATGACCAAAATCCAAGCTTTGTAATACAGAATAACTTAAAAAAAAATAGATTATTAGGGTCGCGTACCCAAAAGGTGAAACGGGACCCTATTACTAAGACTCTGCTGTCCTTCCGTCTGTCTGTCTGTCCGTCTGTCACCAGGCTGTCTCATGAACCGTGATTGGCAGTTGAAATATTCACAGATGATGTATTTCTGATGCCGTTGTAACAACAAATAGTAAACATAAACTAAGTAGAACAACAAATATATAGTACTAATCTGCTAATCTAATCTAAGTAAGTTAACTTAATGTAGACTTGTGTGTGCACCCCACGTAACACCTGCAAATCCTGCAAAGCGAAATAAGGTGTATTAGACACAACAATAATACCACAAGAAATAAAAAACTTAATAAGATTCGACACGTGTTTCGCCTCTCTACGAAGCATCCTCAGGAAAATCGACTCTCTGTGCACTTGGACGTGTTGCCTTGTCGAGTGCTGAGCAGAAAGATGAGCTTTCTGCTCAGCACTCGACTGCGAAACACGTGTCGAATCTTATTAAGTTTTTTATTTCTTGTGGTATTATTGTTGTGTCTAATACACCTTATTTCGCTTTGCAGGATTTGCAGGTGTTACGTGGGGTGCACATACAAGTCTACATTAAGTTAACTTACTTAGATTAGATTAGCGGATTAGTACTATATATTTGTTGTTCTACTTAGTTTATGTTTAACAATGGAATTCCGCAAAGTCACGCCTGAATCTATTAATTAACAAATAGTAAAAAAACAGAATAAAATAAATATTGCAAAATAAATATGCAAACTTGTTTTTGTTTTCCGTTTTTATAGATAATAATAATAATAATATATTTTTATTTCAGGCATTAAAAAACCCAAGATAATGGTACGGAACTCTTCGTGCGCGAGTCCGACTCGCACTTGGCCAGAATTTTTCTAAATAACAATGTCGTAGCAATGTCTAGCGAGCGTCTACGAAGTGCTACGAGTATCACTATTGGGATTGTAGTGTATTATTGGTCATCCCCCGTCGGAAAGTGTATTTTTGCTCCTCGATATCTGAGTGCAAAAGCCGTTTTTAGCCGCTAGAGAGGATAAAGTAAAATTGAATTTAGAAAATCATATGCACTAAGTTTGTGAATTCAAAACATTATTAAACCTATTTACTTCTACCTCCATGGTGCCGAATTTATCATACACCCACCCTCTTTTAATTTGTTAAAAACTCAGACTCGGAACATTCTTTGTAAAACTAACACAATTTTTTTTATTTGCTTTGTACGCGCCGTTTTCTTTTTTGCATTTAGTCATTTTCCTCTTTGAGGTGGAATGAAAAGTTACGTGTTCCACGTGCTCTTTTAGGTAAACTTTAAAGAAGGAAAACGTGTTAGGATAAATCTCATTTTTTTGCTAAACTATGTGCATTGCATACATGATAGTTACCCGCTATTTTCGTAAATAAGTTTAGTTTTTTCATATCTTTGAAAATTCAAAGTGTGCGAGCGAAAAAAGTTTATTCACGGAGTTTAGCGTTTTAATAGAATGGCTTAGTTTGGGGCTAGACAGTGCTGTTGAGATACCAGTATTGATCTTATTTGTGAATTTCTGGTTTTTGTAATTAGTTTTTTTTTTGTAATTAGTTTGAAATTAGGAGGTGGGCGTTAAGATTGCAAAACAGTTGTATAACTTTCGCAGTTTCATCGTTTAGCTTTTAATTCGCACACTATGTAACATTGTTCTGAATAAAACATTTCCAATTTCCGCTGATTTTCGTAATTTGTAATAGTTATTAAAAACTCCATAATGGTATAAACAGCTTAAAGTTAAGTGAACTAATTCGATTGAACAAGCACGTTGATTGAATAAGGGTTATAATTAGGTCTCGGGTTGTATTACATATAGATGATCGAGATGAGTGGAGGGCTATCGAGTGGTCGAGTGTAGAGTTGTGCATCTCACTGAACTGACTCCATAATTCTATTATTAAAGTGAAACTTTTATTACATCGTCTCAAACTTTTTCGTCTGTGTGTTGCATGTCGCGTGACGGTCGGCCGCGGAGTAGAGATAAAGTGAAAGGCGCTCAACAGAGCAACCGAGGCCAATATGGCGGCGCATAGACACCTAGACAGTTCGCATCAGCTGACCGTGTAGTGTAGAATCTGAAAAATTTTAGTAAAATTTTTAGTTAATGTGAAAAAGTATCATTTTTTTCGTGGTTTCATAAAACCACACAATCCTTTTATACATGTATCGTGGGTTCGATCCCCACCGAGAACAAATATTCGTGTGGCGAACATATATGTTTGTTCTCTGTCTGGGTGTTTATGTGTTGTATCAGCTATTTGGTTCCCATAGTACAAGCTCTGCCTAATTTGGGGCTTAAGTGTTGTGTAGATTGTCTAAAATATTTTTTATTTTACGTACTATCTTGTTTCTTGCGAGGCAAAGCTTTGCTACCAGCTATGGTTACTATTTAAGAAGGCCAACTGCCTCTTCCTCAGCATAAAAAAATACTCAAAACCCTTCTAGAAATATGTAACTCTACATCTATAAGTGGTTGTCCGAGTGGCATTAAGTGTTGTTTGCGGCGTCCATCGATGTCTGTACGTACCTATATCTATAGGTATAGTATACCAGTATTGAATATCGGCTATCAACTATGTAGAACAGAGGCTCAATTCTAAACCAGTGAATTTTTTGTTACGTCACGAGAACTGTCAGTTTCTTTAGTGAATTTGACAGTTCTTGTGATATATATCTATATACCGTGACAAAAAAGTCACTGGTCTAGAATTGAGCCCCAGGTTGAGACCAGCCGAGTGATTGGGTGATTCTGATGCTATCAAATTTGTCTGAATCACCCAATTTAAAGAAATGCTTTGTCTCTGATTTCTTTAAACGCAGGAAAAGGCGGTATAAAAATCAAAGAACGCCGTGCAATCAATTTTACAACAGAGAACTCGTCTTCAGATTGGAAATAGTTGTGGCACAAAGCCTTCAGATAAATTGCAAAATTTAAATCCAAAGTGTTAAAAAAAAGTAGGTAGGTACCTACTTAAAAAATTAAGGTAAAGGGTTTAAGAAATATTTGAACATTACAAACCAGTAATGCCAATCTACTTATAACGACTATACCATGTCGAGGTTGTGAAGATCGCCGGAAGTTGGTGGATGGTCAACATCGTTTATTATGAAAGTTATGTCCAGCATTAGGCTCATGATGATGACACTTACCTTCTTGGTAAAAAAAAGTATTGTAGGTTTATTTTTTTATTTCTACCACAATAAATAATTTTGATTCTACACGTGCAATATATTAATGAAAGAAGTAGAGCCATTATTTTTAGGAAACTAGGTTCACTAAAAGTTATTTAGAAAACTAAAATAATTTCATAAAATAATGCCCGATGATTTGTAGTTGAGCTATGTACTCAAACTTTAATAACAAATGAAAAGTGACATCTGTTGAGTGAAATTACTGAAATAGTTTTATTTGAAAACTGAAAACCCTGCTCATTCAGCTAGTTGACCAAAAGTTATTATAATTATGCTACTAGGCACTAGGTGGCGCTGGTATAAATTAAGCGCGTGGAAAGTAACAGTGGAACTTCCGCTACTCCTCAATAGAGAGCGCTCTCAGGTCCTGGACGAACTTTTATAAATATGAAATGCTAAAAATCCGGCAAAATAGGGCATTTAATTTTGACTGTGAAATTTAATACCAAAAGTTCTTCTATACCTCTCTTACTAATATACTATGATAATCGTTTAGAACTTTTTCAAGTTTCAAGTCACATAGCTTTTTAATTATTTTCTGGTGCTCAAAGTGTGAGCAGTTGGAATGAAAGTGAAGAAGAAGAAGAAATAGGCAATATCCTGATTTGATCGAATATGTTTCCGATGGTTTAGCAAAAAAAAACGGCTCCATTTCCTTTTCAAAGCCAATAACGGGCAAATTGTCTACTGACTGACTTGACTACTTGACATTGGAAAAATTGACCGAATGGGCAGATGCCATGTTATTAAGAAGAAGAAGAGATCTTGCCAATCGCGAGGCCGGGTTAAAACATTGATTCATTAGTCAGTCCATCTAGCATGAAATCCCGTAATGATTTCCCGACACCCGACAGTAACCACATGCCGACCACCGTTTTATATTCCGGGTAATTGATACCATAATCGCCCTCTGTTCCAATACATTCAATACCACAGATTTATGTTTACCTACTAGGGTTGTGTCAAGAGAACCAAAAAAGCCGGAGTTTCATCATCCTACTTTTTTTATGAGAAAAAGTTACGGATAAATCAAATTAGCTAATTGGATGTTACGAACACGACCACTAAAAGTGTCATGGGTAATGCAGACATTCATACCTTCTTATCCTTTACTCACCCTTCAAATTAAACACAGCAATGAGAGAATAGTTTTAGCTCTACCAGCACGCCCAATTTTTATGTCAGAGTTATAAAAAAACATAGATAAAAACTATGTTTTTTATTTTAAAGATAGACTAATGAGTTACCTGATGGTAAGCGCTCACTGTTGTCCATAGATACCAACAATACCAAGGGTGTTGTTGATGCATTGCCCACCCTGAAGGGTTGCCTGAATCATGGTGAAAATTCTGTTGTAAAATTACAAACGAAAAATGTTTAAAATATGAAAGTTCTTTTCCAGTTTTTATTACAGTTTAAATTAACACAGCAATTATTATTATGAATGACAGTCAAAAACAACTCAAACTCAAATTGTATTTATTCAGTGGTATCACAAGGATCACTTTGAAACGTCAAAGTAAGGTGAGTGTAGGTGCCTTTTTCCCGCGACCAATCCTCGAAGAACAGACAACAAACTACGGCTTGATTAAACAGAATTTGAACCGGCTAAATACTAAAAAGCCGGGTGCTTAGGCCTACCCACACAACACTATGATGCGCTTGCTCGTTTGTGGTGAGTGGGTCCATTGTCTGAAGGTGATGGATCTCATGGATTTAACCCGGGAACGGTGACCTATATGTCTGTGAGACCGGGTGACTTGAAAAATTTGAATAACTTTTTCCCCCGCCGCCGATTTTTGTCGCGATTTTGAGTAGCTGCCTGATTTCCCATCCCCCACTGTTAGATCAGCCCACGAAATCGGAGTGGGCGCAAGTTCCTGAGTTTTGATGCCAACCCGGTGCGGTAGACCGGGGTCACCGAATATGTAAGTAAAACATACATAGTTTAATTATTTATTTTTCGTTTTTTGTCTGGTTTATGTACTGTTTGCTTACTTTTGTTATTGTGTCACTGCTTTATTTTATAATCAGTAAGTTTATTGCATGATTTTATCAATTTCAACGTAATACCACAAAATTTTTCTTTATCCTAATTCAAATATAAACTTTGTTACAGCATGTCGTACGAAAGGGAACAGCATCGTTTAGAATCACTTCTCCAGGAACTGCTTGATGACGACAGACTGTCATTGACTTCACCTTCATCATCACTTGCCACAAGAGCAAGAAACATTTGCATCTTAAGCATAATATAGTGCCTTATTGCAGTATTTGCTTGACTGAAGAAAAGTTATTTTCATAGTTTTTTTTTTGTTGTTTTTTTGTAGGTAGGATGTTATTTTTTGTTTATTTTAAGTAAGTTTAGAGAGTCTAGAAACTGAAAAAGCTGAAAAATTTCATTAATATGTTGATTGTTGTGTTTTCAAATGTTTTGAAAGCGACAATGTGTAAAACTAACTAATTTTATAGGTTCTATGTGAAGTTGTCTAATCATAAGAAAAAGTGAATAAACGAGGCTGGGATTCATCAAGTGTGGTTGTTTTATTGTCAAATAATTTATAATTAATAAAAAAAATTGTCAGATAGTATTAGATTCTGAAAAATCTTCCATTGAAAAACCCGGTGCGTGAGACCGGGGTCACCGAAGATGTAAGTCAAATCGACGTCACCGTTGGCGGGTTAATTAAACGATTTACAGAAATCTTTTTCATTAATTTACTGTAACATACTATTACTTTTCAAAGCTATATTTATAAAGGACTTGCAACAACGTATGGTATTATGTATAAACTAATTAGGCCTGTAGAATAAATAAATGCATAAATAAATATTATGTAGAGCTTGTACAATGAATAATTTTCTTTTTTTGTAAATACATACTTAGAATACAATATAACACCCAACCAGAGAATATAATATAGAGAATATCTATGTTTACCACGCAAATATTTGTTCTCAGTGGGAATCAAACCCACGACCTACGGCGCAGAAGGCAGAGCTACTATACCTATTGATTTGAGAGGCCAGTCTGAAAAAAAAAGTCTCTACTATCGAACATAAAAAACAGGTACCTACCCATAAGACAACCAAAATATTTCACGCAACATTAAAATCAACAGAAAAACCCCTCAATTTAAAATCGATCCGAAGGTCAAAATCAAAACATGTTAACCCTGCAAAAAAATCGGGGTCACTTCGACCCATTGAATGAGACTAACTTGAGTTATTGCTTCCACACGGCGTCACAGGCGCAGTGGCGCCATCTATAAAAACTACGAAATTATACGCCAGATTTGCATTGTGGGACGGCTTCTGGACGTCTTACCCCAGAATACTGAAACGCAACTCAGATTTAAGCACGCCTCAAGCGACGAATAATGAAAATCTGTCAAATATTCGTCGCTTGAGGCGTGCTTAAATCTGAGTTGCGTTTCAGTATTCGGGGGTTAGAAATAAATAATAAATTAGCTATTATGGCGAGGCTTATTACTTAACTAACAAAAGCGATAGCAGAGGCATTTTATTTAATGGTTGTTTGCTGATTCTTTTTTTTATTTCTATGCAGGTACAAGGTATAATATAAAATATGAATATAAGTAGAACTATTATAGTATATAGGTAGTTGACCTTACATAAGAAAACCTGTTTTGCGAGAGACTGGTGCCTGAAATAGGTTTTAATTAAACCTGTGCTACAGGACACCAGGGCCACCTTCCGCTGATTACTTAAGAGTTAAGACGAATAACAATAGGTATCTGCAGCTAAATATAAATAAGTATACATAAAAAATCTATCATAGACAATCCACACTACACTATCTAGCACCAAACTAAGCAGAGCTTGAACTATGCGAGCCAGATAGATGATATACACACACACATGTGCATACATACTTACTACATACATACATACTTATATTTATTTACATACTTACATTTATTTTTGTAAATACATACCTACTTAGAATACAACATAACACCCAGACTGAGAACAAACATCTGTGTTCACCACACAAATAAAATAAAATAAATAAATAAATATTGTGGACAATTCACACAACACTACCCAGCCCCAAACTAAGCAGAGCTTGTAATATGGGAACCGGATAGCTGATATAATACTTGAATACATTTTTTTTTTGTAAATACATACTTAGCATACAATATAACACCCAGACAGAGAACAAACATTTATGTTAACCACACAAATATTTGTTCTCGGTGGGGATCGAACCCACGACCTACGGCGCAGAAGGCAGAGCAACTACCAACTGAGCTAGAGGCCAGTCAAATAACAAATATTTGTTATCTGTGGGGTTCGAACTACGGCTCAGAATGAATTAACTGAAACGTAACAAAAAGAGGCTGAAAAACAAATATAAATTATTTTGTTTTTGTTTTCAAATGAACCTTTGACTGAACCCTCTAGTCATTCTTTAAGATCTTAGAAGCTAGCAACAGATCTAAATGAATGTAAGTACATACCTATATCGTGCCTGAAGATTCAATAAAACGTCAGTCTTAGCTACTTTATTTTAGTTAAGTCAAGTTCATTGGTATACCCTAAAAACCCTAAAAAATGACATTCTATCAACAGGGTCACATCTCACCGCATGAGTCGACCCCACCACAGAATAAATAATACTATTTAACCTGTAGGTACCTAAAAGTGGCCCAATTGGGACCTGTGTCATGAAAATTATTTATTTTTCACGAATAAAAAAACATTTTCCTTCTTCACTGAATACTTCAAAACTACTCTATAAATACTTTTTAAACTTTCGTGATCATAAAATAGAAAAAGAAAAATTTTCGTGATCATACCACAATGACATATGTCCTAATATGACACGTGTTATGATTATTTTACACCGGTATTTATCACAAAATAAGATAATACGTGTTAAATACCCGTGTAATAGATTTCATACTTACTGACTGATTTGACTGGCCTCTCAGCTCAGTTGGTTGTAGCTCTGCCTTCTGGGCCGTAGGTCGTGGGTTTGATCCACATCGAGAAAAAATAATTATGTGGTGAACACAGATGTTTGTTCTCTGTCTGGGTGTTATATAATTGTATTCTGAGTATGGATTTAAAAAAAATATAATACTTGCAGTATTATATCAGCTATCTGGTTCCCATAGTGCAAGCTTTGCTTAGTTTGGTGCTAAATAGTGTTGTATGGATTGTCTACAGTATTTGTTTATTTTATTTTAATACTTGAAAATTAACTTCTCGCTCCATGCAACAGGCCCCATACGATTCCAAGTGGATACCCTCACCGATTGCGGTGGTGCACAAAAACACCGATCCCGTCTCGGTGTTGGCGCCTAGCTGCCAATAAATTACATTGGCATTTTGTCAACACACGCCCTGAACCGCCCTAATATAAAAAAATAAAAAATGTGTTCTGTTTGTAGGATAGTTTCACTTTTCTTTTTCATAGTTTTTTATTCTACCAATCATCATCATCAGCCCGTTTGCACCCACTACTGGGGCCTCCTCTTTATTGCACCACTCTTCCCGGTCCCTCGCGAGTCTCATTCCCCATGCACTTGCAACAATGTCGTTCGACCAACGGGCTGTCGGCCTACCACAAGCTCTGTCTGGCTCTGTCTCTGGCTCTGGTTTTGAGTCTGTGTCAGTGAGTGCAGTCCAAATAAATCCTAATCGAAATGTCACACACACAGTAGGTATCGTTTTAGTGTAGGTTTTAATTTTTTTGCACTGGTGAGCACTCACACAGACTCAAAACCAGAGCCAGAGACAAAGCCAGATAGTACTTGTGGTAGGCCTACTGGTGGTCTGCCTCTAGGTCTTTGAGCATCCCTTGGCCACCATTCTGTAGCCACCTTCGTCCATCCCCCATCCCTTCTTTCCAATAATTCTACCAATAGTTTCAATAAAACATAATAATTATTGATCATTACTTGATTTTAGACGGTCAGTTGGTAGTAGCTCTGCCTGCTGTGCGTAGGTCGTAGATTCGATCCCCACACCGAGAGCAAATATTTGTGTTGTGAACGTAAATGTTTGTTCTCTGTCTGGGTGTTATCTTGCATTCTAAGAATGTATTTACAAAAAAATGTGAAAAAGTTATATCAGCTATCTGTTCCCATAGTACAAGCTCTGCTTAGTTTGGGACTAGATAGTGTTGTGTGGATTGTCTATAATATGTATTTATTTATGACTATATTATTCATACATACCTAAGTAAAAAAAAGTAAAAAGTTTATTATTTCTCCTTCATAATATTTAGGTATTGTAGTATGTATACGTTTATAACTTATTAGTTTAGCATTGCTATTCAGCGTGGCAATGCCGCCAGCGTCTTGGGGACGCTTCCGTCTGGCACTGATTTGGATCAGTTGAGTTATCTCTAGATCGTTTGTAACGATCTGCAGATAGCTCAACTGTTTCTTGTGTATTTTGTACATTTTGTAAATATTTGTTTAATTGTAAGTTTCTTTGTGTAAATAAATTGACTTATTAGTATATTTTTATATAACGAGGGTGCAGTGTTAAAACCCGATAAATGCAAAATATATCGAAAATTTGCTTTCGACAAAACCCGAATAAACTAAGAAATTCTGATTCTCGTGAGTTATAGACGAATTTTAGTTTTTTTTTTTGCATATCATCATCATCATTTCAGCCCGGTATCACCCACTGCTGGGTATAGGCCTCCTTCATATTTTGCCAGCCTCCCCTGTCCTGCGCGTCTCTTGTCCAGGTGTTTCCTGCAAGCTTCACGATGTCGTCGACCCATCGCGCTTTCGGACGTCCAAGATTTTTTTTGCATAATAGGTATGGGGCAAGGATATTTTAAAAATATCCTTGGTATGGGGTTTTAATATTGCACCCTCGATATATGTATTTGACTTTCTAAGTATATTTGAATCATACTCGCGACTATTATTCCCAGACATTGATATTGATTGTAAATAGATTCAAAGAAATCTGGTTTCCATCTGCCATACATCATTTTATTTTAAGAAACAATTCGTATTACTCATTCTTAAAGCATGATCAGCAGGTAATTTGTGAGGGTATACGAAAACACTCTTAAACGAATACCATTTGAACATAAAACATTGGCAAATATTGAAAAAAAAACCGATTTCAATTGACAGGCAAAAACATACTTCACGCTTAAAAATAAAGAAAAAGAAAATGAACATAATATAATAAAATAAAAAGTTAAAAAAGTCTACAATTTAGATTATTGCAAATAATTTTCATTGTTTTATGAACCGTAGTAAGAGTTTCGAGTTTACTCAAAGTGAATTTAATATGCAACTATATTACATAATGTGTGAATTAAGTTTACGTAGCGAGATTCTCACCTTTTTTTTCATTTAATTTTTACGATGATATATTTTCCAAAGTCCTATCAAAATAACTATTTTTAACCGACTTCAAATAAAAAAGGAGGAGGTTCTCTATTCGGTTGTATTGTCTTTTTCTTTTACAATTATTGTTATCGCATAACTTCGTAATTTATAAGCCGATTTGAAAAAAAACATTTTGAAAAAAAAACATTTTTTATCTGAAAGGTAATTTCTATAGCACCGATCTGGGAAGTATACCAGACTCAAAACTAGAGCCAGAGACAGAGCCAGACAGAGTTTGAGGTAGGCCTACTGATTGGTACCATAGAAATTTCATAAAAATAGGTTTACCGGCTTAGTCATGGTTAGGGCATGAAATCAAACTTATATTTTATCGATACAAAACGAAAACTTAGATAACATTTTGATCCTGCAAGTCTCATCGGCACAGTAAAGCAATTAATTGAATAAAACAGAATGAGAACATTAAACTGTGCACATGTACTGCACTGATAACTTTGAGAAAGATGCCAGTGTACACTGCGGGACACGCAAACTGAATTTCTTCTTTTTCAATTCTAATTCTAATTTCCTAAACATTTTTAAACGAAAGTTAAGGAAAGTATGTCAATAGGACACAATCGGAGGCTCTATAGACGAGAAATTAATTTCAATGATTTAAGAAAAAATCAACATGTTTATTTTATTCTCCTCCCCGTTTTTGAACTAAATGGCTTCAGATTTTTCATTTTTTATATTGTTTGTTCTTTTTCATCAATATTTAGGAACAAATTTTTTTATCAATTAAGTGACGTTTTTTTTATATTTTGCTTAGAAAAAAAAATTAATAAATATTTTTAGCTGTATATTTTTTATATAAAATAAATATATGAATATTGTAGACAATCCACAGAACACAATCTAGCCCCAAATGAATCCGAGCAAGTACTGTGGGAACCAGCTATTTGATATTATACTTTTTTTTTTGTAATTACATACTTAGAATACAATAAAAAAGACAAAAAAAAAGACAGACAAACGGGTTTACGGCCCACCTGATAGTAAGCGTCATCGTCACCCATAGGCATTCAAATTATTTAACTATCGTTACGTTGCCTACTAAGCTTATTGAAGTTTGCGCTTGCCCGCCATATAAATGTAGGTATTTTGCCTGTAGTTACCATTATGCCTATTATCAACCTTTTCTAGGGATATTTAACATTTTGTTGATTTTTACAAAAACTGAAAACAATTTCTTTAGAAATTAGATATGGCAAAAATCTTTATTTTGTGTTTCTTAACAATAATAATAAAATGCCAGTTGCATTTTATTTTTGATAATATTAAATAACAAAAATTCAAGTAGGCCTGAAATCTCGAAAAATTAAAAAACCTATTCGAAGTGGAATATCCGTATACAATGTTGATGTGTGTATTTCCGTGTCCAGCAGTGTATATTGGCTCTGGAACGGGAGTCCGTCCAAATAAAAGCTAACGAGCACTGCTACGCCGCGGTAATGGAGTACACACGCAGGCGCTGCTAACACTTTCTTCTATCGGATTGTTTTTTTTATACAACTAGCTGACGGAACATAATATGACCCACCTGATGTTAAGTGCCAGAAAGCATTGCCTCGTAGGTCACACACGTCAGGAACGTGCCCTACATTTAATACCACCCACCACACCGGCTTTGCTCAGGTATAATAATTATACCTGAAAAAAAAAGAGTGAAAAATGTCTGCATTTGAAGTTTTCCACCCGTACGAAGCAGTGGCAGGTCGCTAGTGTGCCTACTTACACTTGTATCCAGATGTGGCAGGGCTATTATCTAAATGCAGGCAATAGCGATAGCAGTAGCAGCATGATGACACGACTAGGTACAGCAGCACGACCATCGACTATCAAGATAGACAGATAAACATACAGACAGACAGCAGTCCAAGTCGGTGTCATGCTGCCAAAAAAGATTTACAAACACAAAACTTAAAAGACCCTCGCTCCGCTCGGGATTTAACGCTAAAATCCTTCGCTTTGCTTGGGATTCCATACGGTGCCCGCTAAATAAGACACTACTTTATCACCTTGGTGCATAATCTAATAAAAGGATTGTGTGGTTTTATGAAACCACGGTAAAAGTGATTTTTTTTTTCACATTAAAGTCACTTAACTAAAAAAAAATCTGAATCTATACACTACACGTTCAGCTGATGCGAACTATAGGTGCCGTCATTTTGGCCTCGGCTGCTCTGATGAGCGCCTTTCATTTTATCCTTACTCCGCGGCCGACCGTCATACACGCGACAGGCAATACACAGACGAAAAAGTTTGAGACGATGTGATAAAAGTTTCATTTTAAAAACCATCGTCATCATCATCATCCACAGCCCGACTTCACCCACTGCTGGGTATAGGCCTCCCTTAGTTTGTGCCATCTAACTCGATCCTTTGCCAGTCTAAACCATTGCCGCCCCGCAACCCAATGAATGGTGGCCAAAAACCGGCTACAGAAGCGTAGAGCGCCCACGCTTCTGTAGCCGGTTCTTGGCCACCATTCATTGGGTCACGGGGCGGCAATGGTTTAGACTGGCACAGGATGGATGGACGACATAGACAGGGTCGCGGGGCGGCAATGGTTTAAAAATCATAATAAATGAAAATAATAGAGGTGCCAGCATCACCAGCGCGCGCTGGCGGGTGGCGGGCATCGGACTATCAGGCCAGATCACCTTCCACCGGCGATAACCTTAAAAGCACACCAATATTAATACATCAAACACCATCACCGTACCTACAGTGTATCATCTCTGTCTATTACTACTATTCGATCTATCTTTAAATATCTATGACTACACACATCTACATTCGTCTAGGGATATTCCATTTCGAATTGGTTTTAGATTTTTCGAGATTTTGTTCCTACTTTAATTTTTATTAGTAAATTATATTAAACAGTCGTATTTTATTATTATTAATAAGCAACACAAAATAAAGATTCTTGCCATGCATAGTTTTTATTTATTACATCAGGAGCTTAATTCTCGGGCCGACCGAGATTTTCAATGTCCCTTAACACACATTGGCGTTGCACAACCCCGCACTTTTTCTACGTTTTCCGTATATCGTAGCTGTCGAGGCTTCTACGATGAGGTCATCGATGAATTACTCAAGGAAATCATCCATTCTCTCTTCGAAAAGAAGCAATAAAATAAAATTGCAAAATGATCCGAGATGAGCCGAGGATTAGGCTCCAGTTCCCACGAAGAATATTATTTTTATATTCTGATAGACAATTAGTGAGTTTTGAAATTTAAAAAAAAACTGCTTCATCATCATCATTATCAGCCTGAAGAAGTCCACTGCTGGACATAGGCCTCCCCTACACATTTCCAGGAAGAACAATTCTGAGCCCTTTCCATCCATCGACTTCCCGCGATCTTAACAGTGTCGTCGGTCCATCAGGTGGGTGGGTGCCCTACGCTTCGTCTTCCAATTCGTGGTCGCCATTCGAGAACCTGTATTCCCCAACCAGTTGTCGGTTCTTCGGTTTATCAACATACTTGTAAACCTAGTTGTAAAAGTTTAAGCATCAATAAAATTAATTACGACTTGTTAAAACAATCACTTTAAAACTAAACTAAAACCAATAAAACGACTTAATTCTATTTTACAGCGTTTGAAAAACAGTTTTACGGTTTCAAAAAACTGCGCACGCTTATTGTTGGATCACATATTAAAGCACGCAGCAGCAAAGCTTTGGTTACTAACAAAAATATTGGGCTACCTAAGTGACTGTTTTTTAGTTTTATTAATTTAACCTTTTTAGGGTTCCGTAGCCAAATGGCAAAAACGGAACCCTTATAGATTCGTCATGTCTGTCTGTCTGTGTGTCCGTCCGTATGTCATAAGTGGTAAAATATGCGTCCCCCCCCTCTTACTTCTAAAATAAGAGAATGATAAAACTAAAAAAAATATATGATGTACTTACATTACTATACATAAAAAATGGGAATCAGATAGCTGATATGATTACATATGTTTTTGTAAATACAATATAACACTCAGACAGAAAACAAAAATCGGCGTTCACCACACAAATATTTGTTCTCGGTAGGGATCGAACCCACGACCAACTGTGCAGAAGGCAACTAAGCTGAGAGACCAGTCAAAAATCGTAAATGTAGTCCAACCTCAATAAAACTACCATTAGCTTTTAAAGACAGGTGGTTTTAAAAATTTCCCATGCAAGTCCCATGCAAGTCCCATGCAGGTTCCATGCATGGTGGGTATTGTGGCATTGTAGACACGTGTTATGGGATCGATAGCTATTGGCGCCGGCGCCGAGAGATGATATGGGATGGGGTGCGTAGACGGGCGTTTCTTTAGCGGTAATGACGCTCGTCAATTGTTAGACAGTCCAGCCTAAAATTACCGGGCGTTTTTAGCGGTAGTGAAGTTCGTTGCTAATGGAAATTGCATGTGGTAATCATGTTGCTCTAAGCTTCATCACCATGATGTTGTTAAACTCGGCATAGCGATATTTAATGGGCCAAAAACATCTCTCAAGAACACAAGCTTCATCATTATCGTAAACAAAATGCAGCTAAGCGTGGTGATACAGCGAAATAAATTTTTATGGAAGCTAGAGATAGAGATATTCAGCAGTAGCCGTGTTCCAGTCGATGACGAATGAATGAATGTCTTGGTAACCGCGAGACAACCCAATCTAAAGCCTAATAATAGATCCTTTGCTAATTGCTAAAGCTTTGCTATAAACGCAGTCCGCTACAGATTAAGCCAAAAAACATATGAAGAAACGTATAACTTCACATTTTGTATCTTGCCCCGTAGTGCCCTCTAAAGCGTTAAGGCCTGTGCACATCTAAGCGATAATCTATGCTGTCAAATATGACAGCGATATTTGACAGCGTTTCAGCTGATCACCATCGCCTAGAACTGAGCAGGCCTTTAGAGCATCAGAAATGGAAAGAATGCGAAGAATCAACGTTAATAGCATGGCCGTGTTAAGACGCCCGTCTGCAACTACCCACCCTCGCTTGCCATCGGGCTGGTAGCAATACAGATAGCAGCCATCCCTACAAATTGAACTGAAAAAATATGAAACATTCACTGTAAAGTGCCTTTTTTTGTTCCTGAAAGCTGCTTTTTTTTAATTCTTCAAAGCAAGAAAGCTATGCTTCAATTTTATATTTTTATCACTTAATTTAAGAAATTACAAAGATTTTATGACATTGACAATACTTTTGGGATACTTATAGCATGAATTAAATTAGCTGAAATAAATTGTTTGTAAAATTTGTTTTTGATTCCGGAATAGCTTAAAAGCCCGGTGCCAAGTGAATTAAACTGAGGGCTACCAGAATGTATAGTTTATGTTAGCTTCGCACGTATTGACCAGTGGTTTTTTCTTGTACACTCAATTCATTCGCTTTAAGTTTTCAATATTTGTTTCCAAAAATTGAAAATTAAACTTGAATTTAGCGGTCACCCGAATTTGCCATCCGGAATAGCAGAGCTTGTCTTTAGCTGTCGGGATGATATTAGGTGCTGGGCAAGCCTATTCTTCCCTAAAATCCTGTCTCAGGCACTTCCGCGTCCTGTAAATAGGGGCATGAGTGAAAAGTCTCCCCTGACGCTGCATAAAATCATCTAGACCTATTTATTTTGTCAAGTATCCTAAATGACGACACAAGGAGTTTGTATACTTGTTATGTAGTCTTTAAATTGCGACGGCATAATTTTTACGCCCATTTTAGCTGTGATGCTATCTTTAAAACTTTTGCTTTTGTATTGTCTACGTCTCACTAAGTTGGAGTGGCACCACACTGGCTTCATTGCTATTGTTATTTTTGATTTGAATAAGGATCATTAAAAAAAACGGTAGGAAGCAAGCCGTTGTTTGTTGCCTGTTCTTCTAAGCTTCGTCGCGTCGAACTGGCACCTAGACTCACCTAGCTTTAAGATGTTTCAAAGTGATCCTTGTAATACAACTAAGTTTTTGATTTGAATGTAAATTTGTAATAATTTTAATTTTTAGGGCATTCAAATCAGGTTTAGATCTATAAAATAATATTTTTATTTACAAAACAATCCTAACAGTACAATACTTTGGCAAAGCAGTTACAGGCATTCCACAATGTGAAACTATCTAAAAATATAACAAAATCAAACTAAAACTATAATACTTTTGATCAGTCTAAAAAGGCAATATTTTGGCATCAACAAACATAATGATTAATTATTGGGAAATACTTTTTTTCATCGTAACATTTTGTATGTTTATCAGGTGCTATTATTTCTGGGTCTAAGTCTTGGATACCTGATGTTCCAACAGCTCCTGTGCTATCTACATCATGTCTTGGGTAGTATTTCTCCGTGACAGGGCTGTCATACGTCAAACTGTCATCAAAATAGATGGTGGACGTCCATGCATCATCAGAACTGAACAGTTTTTCAGTGTCTTCTTTCACATCAGGCTTGTAATCGAAACTTGCAGGAAAGTCCTTATTTTCAGCGCGGTAGAGTTTCTTTCCCGTGAACCGACTAGGCTTTACATCTGTGGACGTAGACACTTCTGGACCCTTATTTCTCTTGCTTTT
Source organism: Thera obeliscata (assembly GCA_947578465.1). Classification (NCBI taxonomy): domain Eukaryota; kingdom Metazoa; phylum Arthropoda; class Insecta; order Lepidoptera; family Geometridae; genus Thera; species Thera obeliscata. Next base: position 21,345,495 of record OX387919.1, on the reverse strand, counting down.
GTACCGTCGATTCTGGAACCAGATCTTGACTTGCGTCGGTGATAGGTTCAGGGTTCTTGCGAGCTGTTCCCTTTCTGGAGCAGTTAGGTATCGTTGGCTTCTGAACCTGACTTCGAGTGCGTGGACTTGGTTTTGGGAGAAAAGGATCCTGGGTTTCCTTTTTATGGTCTTGTCTTTTCGGTTTTGTTTTTCTGGCGCGAAAACTTCTGTGGGAGAAAGGAAATTGGTTAGAAAAAACTATTTGTAACAAACAAAACTCTATGACACATGCTGATGGTTTTTTTTTGGAAAAATCAGTATTTTTTACTGAATATTTAACGGTAAAATGTTATGATAGATTTTTACAAAACTTTATCAGTGTGACCTAATTTAAGACAAGAATATCTGCCGTATTAATCTAGAAAAACAATGAATTAACTTTACTTAAATTTTCACAATTAAATTGCTTGAAATATGTACATATATATGTATATGTATATCTGTATTCGGTAGTAATTTAACACTTAAAAACGAGTGCGAGCGAGCGAGTGTTTTAATAATTAAAATTACTTACTGATATTTTTTTTCGGCGACTCTTTGGGCACCATAACAGGTGCAACAAATTCAGGAACCGTCTCCACAGCAACAGGTGAGCTAGTATCCACATTGATAATTTCCTTTTCAACATTTTCAGCTTTCACTTCCATGCTCTGATAAGCTGGCACTTCAACATAGTCGTAGTTCTGGTGATAAAGATTAGGGCAATACGGATTGTAGGCGTAATAATCCTCAATTTTGTGGTCGTGGTACGTTTCTGGTGTCCAGTAGTCTATATTGTTGTGGACGGGTACGTTTGGGTATACCTGTCCGAAGTACTCGGGGCAGTATGCTTGAGACTGGTACATAGGGTCATATTCGTAAGGCCTTTTGTCCCGATCATTGTATTTCCAGTAGTCGTTTCGTTCGTAATGGCACGTTGGGTTCAAGATATCTTTCACTGAGAAGGGTGTAGACTGGCTGGCTTCCTCCATTTTAAAGCGGTATGGATCCTTTTTTTCAGTTTCCAAATAAAACTCCTTGCAATCATTGTAATTGTGCTTAATATTGTTATTGTTGTATGATGTGGACACTTCGTTGTGTTGCTCGTAATTCTCCATTTTGTTTTGGGTTAATATTGGAACACTTAATTCACTATTCACTTTGACTGATTGTTTTACTAATTAATTAAGCTGTAGTGTGAAAGGCAAGCGTAGCCAGCCAGACTGATGGATATATCGAGGCTCGAATGAAGCCAATCCTACGCGCGATGCCAGAAGGGCGGAGTTTGTTAGTTCCACCTCCATCTCTTTTCCTCCAGTTTGTTATTTGTATATACCTGTCTCTGTTTTACACCAGGAGTGTTTACTACGTAGCGTAAATAAATCGGATGATTTCATTTGGCTTCAGATGCCCTTTTGATTCTCTAATGACTTTATGATTGCTTTTGTTTCCTTATGCAACTTTGTTACAATTATTTGTTTTTAGAAATGTGGGAGATTTCCTTTTTGATTTTTTTCAGTATAATTTTGACACAGACCTTTAGGGCGGGCTAGAGAGGCTTCAAAAGATTGGCCACTTACTCAATATTAATAATTTTGAGATTAGAGAAACCCAACTTCGAGTTTCGCTTAGCATTATTATATGTACTAAAATCATTGATAGTTATAATAAATATCGTTTTATAACTTTATTTAAAATTCTTTATATCATTTTCTAATCTATACCTAACGTTACACATAACTTCGATCTACTTTGAAAGATTAACAAAAAAATATTTATTTTTAGCTCTTTTCTTACAACTAAATGGTAATATTATGCAAAAGTAACAATAAGCACAGTAGGCATCCCATGGGTAGGTATTTTTACAGGTTTTATTATTATAACAAAAATTATAGATAGATAGAAAATTCTTTATTGCACTAAAACAAAAATTGCATTGTACATAGGCGAACTTAATGCTACAAAAATTACAAAAATATGAAGTGTAATGTAAGTATTATAAGTTATTTGATGATTTTGTACCAACAAAAATACTTTTACAAAATAACATGCCCTACATGTATTTATTTGAATATTTTCCACAATGAATAATGGTACTAGATCAAATACAAAATCAATCATCCTCTCAAGTTGTTTACATTATGGTGTGAGGGGAACGGACCATTGTTTGTGTGTGTCTGTCACCGTCCTCCGTCGATAGAGAAGTACCTACAAACGGACCGTCATTCTAAACTAAATGCCGATTATTTCTAGAGCGATGACCGAATTTCGACAAGCTTTGCACTCATATTTGAAGGCCTGCACACACCTAGTTCGCTGGCGGTAGCGATCAGTGAAACGCTGTCAAATCTCAAATCTGACAGCGATATTTGACAGCGTTTCACTGGTGCCATCGCTATCGCCCAGATGTGCGCAGGCTTTTATGCCCGTAGCACACTTCTGCTGCGTAACCGTTACAGCGAGCGGTACCGCAGTAATTTCGTGATGTCTTGCCCCGTGTGCTGCGGAACACTAGCGAAACTGCCTGTTCTAATGCATAGAACAGATAAGATTAGATTTGACTATATTCCATCTTTTTCTTCGCACGGTTTCGTCGATCTGCTCCGACTCACCTCCACGCTTTGGCCGGCGTGCCGCGTTGTTTTCGCACGTACGTGTTTGTAGAAATTGACAAAGCACAAGGTTCCGATGCCATTCCGCTAATCGAACTACACTTATTCGGAGCGGAATTCAAATAGCGATGTCGCTTTAACGGTTCCGCAACGGAGGTGTGCTACGGGCGTTAGGACTGTGGTTTCATGGATTGCTAATCGACGATTAGTTTTATTGCACAAATTTGAATCAGGAATTCATTTTGTCAAACGCATAATCAGCTGCTGATTATAAAAAAAAAATTCTTGGCTGATTATTTAAAAAAGCTCTCGCATTTACAAACTTTTTTGAACGGCCAGGCTATGTTCTAATTTCGAACTAAAATAAAATAAAGTTGAATCGATTAGCCATTCATGAAACGGCTCTAATTCAAGAATATGCGTTTTGCAAGTTTGTATATTTTAGGTCACGCTATCTAACTTCAAGAGAGGATGGGGGGATGATTGTTCCAATTTTGAATTCCGTCATCATTCTTGGAGAAAAAAAAACAATCGTGGCAAATTGTTTTTTTAATCTGTGACGAGGGCGCCGCTGTCAGTCTCATCTTCCGTCGATGTCGTGCTGAGTGCTATAAAAAGTCAACATTATGTCCGGCACATGTGCTTCTCACTTCCTTGTGCAATTTTATTAGGATTATTAAGTACATAAAAAAACTCAGCTGCTTGGCCTCTGATATATTTCATAGCCCTTCTAATAAATTAGCGGACATTTTACACAAGAAACTCTTTTACGGCCGTTCCCAAAATTCAATCCATCCCTTGTCTCATATTTTAAAATATGATAGATTCATCTCAGACATTCTGGCTTTCTGTCTGGCTCTGTCTCTGGCTCTGGTTTTGAGTCTGTGAGAATGCCGATTATACAGGGTTATTCATAATTAACTGCAAATACTCAGGAATTAGGTTCAACAAATAAAATAAAACATATTTATGAAATGATTTTATTTAAATTTTGATTTAAGTTTTTGTATCAAAATTTTATTTTTATTTTTTTTTTTTACGGCTATTGCATAATGATTGCCATGGAGAACAGGACAATGACCCACCCAGGCGGTGACTGAACGCAGAGTGTCGCTCACGGCGCACGGGCGCAGATCAAAGGTCAAAATAGGTCAGGCGCCAATGATTCCAAAGGATATTCTTTATCGATTTTCTCGGGATTTTCATAACAAAACTTTAAAAAAATCATTTCATAAATATTTTTTATTTTATTTGTTGAACCTAATTCCTGAGTATTTGCAGCTAATTATGAATAGCCCTGTATAAATCCTACGTCGAAACGTCACACGCACACAGTAGGTATAATACACTGGTCAGAACTCTCACAGACTCAAAACCAGAGCCAGAGATAGAGCCAGACACAACTTGTAGTAGGCTTACTGAGTATATTTGTTTTTTTTACTGCTGAATAAAATTTATAAAATATTAGAATTTTCTATATTTGCTTGGGCAAAATTAGGGATAGATCGAATATTAAAATTGATAGTATTTTGTTATCCTCTAGCTGATGGAACAAGCACATAATAACATCAGGTGGGTCTTAGCCTACCTGATGTTAAGTGGCAACCATCGCTTATAGCAAATCATTGCCTCGTAGGTCATGCACGTTAGAAACTTGCCCTACGATGCACAGCCCTGCGTCCGTCAACTTGAGGTATACACTTTTTTATAAAAAAAGTACTGGCCCAACAATGGGATGGTTCAGGCCAATAGTAGGTAATCTTCGTGTGCTAAGTTAGTACACTCTGGTCTGGCCTCTCAGCTCAGTTGGTAGTAGCTCTGCCTTCTGCGCCGTAGGTCGTGGGTTCGATCCCCACCGAGAATAAATATTTGTGTGATGAACGCGGATGTTTCTTCTTTGTCTGGGTGTTAAATGGTATTGTATCTTTAAAAAAAAATATCTATCTGTATTTAAAAAAAAGAATTCAAGTATTATATCGGCTCTCTGGTCCCCATCATACAAGCTCTGCTTAGTTTGGGTCTTGGTAGTGTTGCGTGAATTGTCTACATCTACAATATTTATTATTAGTTTATTGATTCATAATTCATAATTATTATTCTGGTGACAAAGTGATGTAAGCCACCTCCTTCATAATAGCTTAATTATATTTATTTAGAATCACTATGTAGGCCGAACTAAATGATTAATGCGAGAGCCATTTGAAATTGATTACTGAACAAACATAGAAAGTGATTAAACACCGACGCCCCTATATGTCAGCTGTCACACTGACGCGAGTTTTCAGATCAACTTATATTAGTCCACTGCTGGACATAGGTCTCTCCCAAGACGTGCCACTGAACCCGGTCTTCGGCTCTCCTCCAGTGCTTGCCAGCTACATTTCTCAGATCGTCGCCCCATCTTGCGAGGCGTCCTACACACAACGCTTAGATAGATAGAAAGATAGAAAATACTTTATTGGTCACAAATACTTAAGAACAAACAATGGTTCTTAAAAACTTAACAACTATTTGTAAAAACAATAGGTGGTCTTATCGCTAAGCAGTGATCTCTACCAGACAGCCTTTGGATGAACGCTTACCTAAACGCGGTCTCCACTCTAGTATTCGTTTGCTCCAACGATTGTCTGTTCTACGGCAAACATGGCCGGCCCAGCCACTTCAGCTTACTTTGAGCTGTAGTAGAGACTTTTCGTGTGCTCTATGAGAATAAATGCAATTGTTATTATCAGCCTGAAGGCTACTGCTGGACATGGGCCTCCCCTCCATTTCCAGGAAGAACGATTCTGAGTCATCTCCGATCACCGAATTTCCGCAAAAATTACAATATCGTTGGTCCATGTTTAACCACTTAACATCAGGTGTTTGTTGTTCTTCTAGTATCTTCTCGACTACAGTGCTTGCAAACTACGGTCTTGAGTCAACGGAATTAAACTTAATACTTTGCCTACTTAATAATAAAATATTAAATAAATATTGTAGACGCACAAAACACCATCTATAGCCCCAAATTAAGCAGAGCTTGTATTACACCCAGAAAGAGAACAAACATCTGCGTTCACCACATAAATATTTGTTCTCGGTGTTGATCGAACCCACGACCTACGACGGAGATGGCAGAGCTACTACCGCCGAGCTGAGATTCTTAGTAGTAATCTTTTTCGTACGTTTTTTTTTATGTAAAAGATAGACAAACGAGCTTACGGCCCACCTGATGGTAAGCGGTCACCGTCACCCATAGACACCAACAACACCAAGGGTGCTGTCGTTGCGTTGCCTACCCTGAAAATGTTAGGCACGTTTTAAATGTAAGGCATAAAAATGCTTCCCATGCATACATCATTTTATTTTTACTCTTACTTCTCTAATTTTAAACTTAAATTCTTGTAGTTTTTTAAACAAGAGGTCCTTGATATATTTTTTCAAAATTCATTTAAATCTCATGCTAAATGGATTTGAAAAAATGAAACGATTGAAAACTTGTCAGGTTTAGCAATAAAGTAGCGTGTTTATGATGTGACTGCAACGTGCCTTTCAAGTGGGTGCCCATTGATTGGAAGAGTGGTAAGGTAAAGAAAACATACCTACCTCAAACGCAAACCTATATGTTGTAAAAAAAACCTAGCAAAATATACGTAATTGAATAAACTTCACACCTTTGGTGTTGTTGGTGTCTATGGGTGACGGTGACCACTTACCATGAGGTGGGCCGTTAGCTTGCGTGTCTATCTTTTACATAAAAAAAAAATTGGTTGTCTCTAAGGCCGGTTTACTGACGATAGTTGAACGTGACAACGTCATAAGAAAACAGTAGGACACGGACTCGGACTCGGACTCAGACTCGGGATATATATTTTATTGTAGTTAATTAACTACCCAATTGGGTATGTTATGTACTACATAATTAAAGTAGGTTCACAACCTATGTTATGTACTCCATACCTAGGTAATTCAAGTTGGCTCACAAACCTATAGGTCCTCAAAACAATACAAGTAAAATTGCCAAAAAAAGCTGTGGACGTAACGCGTTTTTATGTTCTATGGATGTTACGGTCAAGATGCATGGTTTACAAAATTTATTTAGAGTTTTGTAAACGAAAGACAGTTTTAAAATATTTTTTAATTTCATCATTCCGTTTCAAACTTCTTGCTGGATGTCCAACCTCTTTGAATCCGTTGCTCTACCACAAATTCATAGGAAACTCTATGCTATTTTCAACCTCCTTGCAACAAACTTTACAATTCTGCTATCCTATCCTGCCATCTAGTGGCGAGTAGTGTCAAAAGCCTTACTGAACAGTGACATCTATTGAAATGTTATAATACTACTTTGATGGCAGTTCCACTACCTGACAATTTAATAACGCTACTCACTGCCAGATGTCACTAGCGTCGCATTTCTAAAGTTACTCAGCGAATTCAATAGATGGCGCTACCATTCACAAAATGAAACGTTTACAGATAATGTCTGTGTGATGTGTTGTGTGTGAGCACTTACATTAAACACAAATATCATTAGTGTAGTTTTAATCAAGTTTAGTAATTCTTGTCTTTATTAATTATCCTCTACCTACACATTCATCCATGATTTATTTATTTTTAATGTTGTAATGTTTATTGACTTAATAAATAGGTTTCAAAAATCGATTTTGAACCCAGTCTCCCGAACTTGTTAAAAAACTGTGTTTCAGGAAACTGTGTTTAAAATGTTTAAAGGGTCAGCAACGCGCGAGTGATGCCTCTGGTGTTGCAAGCGTCCATAGGCTACGGTAAACGCTTTCCATCAGGTGGGCCGTATGCTTGTATGCTAACTTTGTTGTATATAATAAAAAAAAATAAAGTAGCCAGTGGCTTCTCCTATGTAAAAGGTTCACAAGTCATTACGCCTGCACAAAAGGATACAATACAATTGCAATCAACAAAAAAAAGAATGAATATACTTAGAGGATACCTATACATCAAAACTCAGAACAACAATGGAAAAAAAGATATTATTTTTATTTATAGGTATACATTATATGTATATGTAACATATACATATAATATATACCTACTTTAATTTTTATTATATTTAGGGTAAAAAGAAAGGTACGCTCGTACATCAATCGCGAAGGTAAATGATTTGAAAGGCCTAAGTAGTAGATAGTAGGTAGTACCTACCTAGTTGTACGGGTAGGTACACATCATGTATGTACCAATTAGAGTTTACCAGTTTTTTATCTTAAGAAAGCTTACTTCACCAATTAGACAGGCTTCTAAATGAATGCGCCCACGCACGTGCCATACTAAAGATTTCAACGCGCTCGTTGTGAAGTGAAACCGTTCTTCAACGCTGTCATAATTAAAAAAATGCTAATAAGCCTGACGCTGGCTTATGACTGTAGTTATATGAGAGACAAAGTACAGATTGAGCTTTTTGGAGTGGTCTACCGTGCCTCTGTTGTAGACATCCTTTCAAAGTCTTAGATACCAACCTGCTAAACATTTTTAAGGACGTCTTTGTATATTGGTAGGTACATACAGTTTTCAAAAATAAAACCGAATTTAGTCAGGCTTCGTTATAAAAAAAAACAAAAAAAAAAATCCTTTGATATATGCGTGACCTATGACGAAATGCTTTGTTATAGACACTGGTTGCCACTTAACATCAGGTGGGTGGGTGCTTGTTCCATCAGCTATTTGTATAAAAAATTTTCATTCGTTATATACAATAGAAATAGACACATTAGTTCGTTATATATGGTTATATACAATAGACACTTTATACTTTTCAAAGTTTTATTAAATAACGTTCACGTTACGATTTTTCTCGTTTTAAGTTTGAGACTATTAATGTAGGGAGTGGCTGAGGCTGAGATTCATAGACCGCACTTTGCTTTACAGCAAAGCAGTCTTCGCAAAGTAAGCTTTGTTTATCGAAGTTTCCTATCAATATTTTGAATAAAGAAGAGCTTGACAGAACTATGAAATATAATTTTGGTTGAAAGTTGAACTTTCCATCAAAGTAAAGTCAAAGTTCGGTCTATGAATCTCGGCCTTAGATTGCTTGTAACTATTATTTGAATATAACTTTGCAGTAGTAGATGCTTAAAATGAATGTCTACATGCATTTGTTCTCATTCCCAAAACACTAATTATATCGTAAGACTAATCACACAACGCGACCGCACGCGATTTTGCCGAATCATCGTTATCACAAAGAAGATCGCCGAATCGATTCACCCGAGCTAAATAATTGATGTAGAGGAATATTCGATTGTTCTTAGCTCTGTGGGTGGGCAACCAATAGATCACAGTCTGATAGTTAAACGGCAATTTGACGTCACGTTTCGTGATCAGCCATTAAAAACATTACTTAAAATTAGCCTTGTCACTGTTGGTCACTCGCAAGAAATGGCAGTAAATTTAATAAATTAAATCTTCCTCATGAATGTCAGTGCTTAACGTAGGGCTCTCTCTAACTGTGTCTGGTCTTCGGCTCTTCTCTTCCAGTGCTTCCCAGCTACATTTCGCAAATCGTCGCCAACCTTGCCGGAGAGCGTCCTACACTACGCTTTCCTAAACGCGTACTCAACTCTAGTTTAAACATTTGATTTGCTCAAACCATTGTGTTTTGTGACAAACTATCTGCGGTTCGTACCTCCTACTTTTGAGCCATGTCGACCCGAATAAATAGGTCTGGGCAATAGGCTTCGGAAAATCTTTGCTGTTTAGGCTTTCAACCGCTTTGGTGTCCTTCCTCCTGCTCCTTGGTCTGAGCAGGTGAATTTAAACAAAACCTTTTTCATACCTCTTTCTGTTGATGATGACAACCATAGATAAACTATGTATGTATATGTATTATTCGCGTCTTTTTGTCAACAAAAAACAATTTTCATGAAACAATACAAAATGAGTGGAATTTTCACCAAAGTTCGAAGCTTACCCGTACAGTTCCCTCTCGTTCGAGGCATGATATCCTACGCTATCATATGGCCTACTTGTAGCATAGTCCAGGAGTACATTGAGCATGGGACCTCAATAGAGGATGCTGACTTCGCTCGCGCGGCCAGGTTTGGCTTTTTCGGCACATTTTTCATGGCTCCAGTTTTCTACGGCTGGATGAAGTATACCAGTCGGTTTTTTAAGAGCAAATCCTTAAAAACAGCTGTCATAAGAGCAGCTATTGAACAGGTTTCTTACTCTCCGCTAGCTATGGCATACTTCTTCTTTGGGATGAGTCTTCTAGAGCTCAAGCCGGTGTCAACTTGCGTCAATGAAGTAAAAGAGAAGTTCTGGCCGACGTATAAAATTGGGGTCGTCTTCTGGCCGACAGCGCAGACTCTCAACTTCTACTTCATATCAGAGAAGAACCGAATAATCTTTGTCAGTGCAGCTAGCTTCGTCTGGACTGTATACTTGGCGCACATGAAGGCGAAAGAACAGAAGACGGGGCTGAACCCTGTTTTTAAGACTGATGGATCAGCTAAGGATGAGACCGCTGGTGCTGTAGTGAATACGTTGGGAGACGCGGCAAATATACCTATGGTAGATTTGCCTACGATATTGGACACCCCTGAAGCTGGTCCTAATATTGTTGAAATAGTAAAAGTATCGACTTTGACACAAAAAAGCGATGAAGATTCTGAGATCCGATAGGAAAAACTATATAGTTTTTATTTGGTAGGTTATAGTCATTACAGTGTTAAAAGTCATATTTTGTCTTAATTAAATCGATCATCTTATGTTAAGTGGTTACTATCACCAAAGCATTGCCTCGTAGGTCACGCAGCCTAGGAACGTGCCCTAAGAACATTGAAATTGAACATGGTTTGCATCTCGCAACTTAAGGGCTATAGGTGTTAAGTCTCATATTGTGCCTGTTATTTCACCGGCACCCACACCCCTTTCAAACCGAAACACAACAAAGCTGCTTGAAGGTATAAAAAAGCACGGCAATAGGCATTTGGTAGTAGTAGAACTCCATGGCAATGGAGTTCTACTACTACTTACCAAAGTTTAGTTTGAGTATCATGTCCCTAGGTATTCTTGTAACAATGCCATCTATCGTTTGGTGGAATATAACTTCTGTACCCAGTGTCAATAATCAATCGGAGTCCAGCTAATGGTTCTATTCTAAACATAGAAACTCTTTTTTTCTCGAACTCTTCATTTTTTGTTAATAAAAACTGGACATCGTTATTAGAATTTAACAAATTCTAAGAAGAGATATTTTATGTTGTCGTTAATCATGTTTTGTCAACGATTTATTAAAAAAAAGGTTATGATTTTTTTTATAACCAAACTGGCAAATAAGCTACGGTCAAACAGTTACTCTACTTTAAAAACGGTTGTATCAGTTAATATCAGAATGGATAGTCTCAAAAGTAGCCAGCTACTTTTCAGTTTGCTCACTTTTGAGCCTTTTCATGAAAGATTAGAAGAATGTAGGTTGATAATGTTCTACCAAAAACTGAATAAATTTTACTCGCACATAATATATTTTAGGTCTTAATTATTTTTAAAGGATTTCGGATAACAAAAAGTTATGGCCATAATTTTGATTCCCATTTCGTAGCAAAATCGCAGAATCCACAATGAAAGATGACATCGATATCTGACAGGCGTTATATATCGCGACATTGTCCGTCCACAGGACAGCTATGGAGGATATTTATGACCCAATCAAATTGGTAGCGAAGATATTGAATTTTGAAAAATAATGGATTTTATTTTTGGGTTAGTTTTTTTTTGTAATCTTACTTCGTTCACGTAAACTTTATGTACAATCCCATCATTGGACAAACTTTCAAAAAGAGGTCAAAATGTAACATTTCAATGGAGGTCAAAGTGTATTTTTAAGTGTGACATTACTTTGGCCCCAAATACCGCATGCCGTCTTATAGTTAAATATATTTTTTTCCTTTTTACTGTTGCCCGCTGATCTTTTTCAAAGTGACAGAAGACAAAGTCATTAGTGAAAAGTGAACTTCACACTGATTCGTACTTTAACTACGTTCTACAATCACATCGTATTGTTTGTATAGTAGGGTGTTCTTTTCAGACCCAGAACTATTGGGAAAAAATATCCCAGTAGTTCGGCCAATAGAACTGTGTAACCGAACTACTGGGAATAAACGGTATCAACACCCGCAGTTGCAATCTCAATTCGAACCGTCCACATTAAAATTCACTTGTAAAAAAACAAAGATTAATTAATTCGATTGCTGTTGTTCGCTACCGTCTGATTTTAAACATTTGGCCCACAAAAGGACCGAAACTGGTCCTTTTTCACTTAACGATCTTGCGACGTTGACTTTCAAAAAGGTAAAAAATGTTTTTTTACCTGACCTGTGTTGGTATAGAGATGTCAATACCACCCAACATAAAACCCCTGAAAACCGTGAAATAACTCTTCACCTAACCTGTTTTCTTACTAATAGGTTACGAGTTTTTATATCAACAAATTATATTTTACAGAAAAGTCAAAGTATACATAATTGCAAACCGATAGTAAGTATGTATATTACATGAGGCTTAATCACTTGTGAGTGTAGCTCGAAGAACCGGTAGCCGTTGGGGATTACAGGTTTTTGAATGGTGACCACGAACCACGAAGCCTGGCTAGCATACGGGGAGGACAAGTTATCCCCGGGAAAGGATAAAAACTTATTCCCCGCTGTCAGTTTTATCCGACCTCCGAGCTGGGCGTCTCGATTCTAGCAACACAAATTGCGTAAATCGATGCAAGTTGTAAATTTTTGTTTGAAAAATTTGAAAATGGAACTCGGATTCAGCGATCACTCAATTGAGCCGTGTTGCTGGAATTGACAGGCTGACCTCGCCAGTGGATAGCGTATCCACGGGAAAAGGCGGTGGGAATAGCGTTTCGAAGGTTTCCTATTTTATTGTTGCCATTATAAGAAATTAATCATTATTGTCGCATCAACCATCAATATTATTCATTCTTTTTATGACTATTTTGAATCTATGTTGTGGAAATGTTGTATGTTGTTGTTATTGTTTGTTGTTTTAATTCACTTGAAAAATTATGGTGCTGTTCACCGCAGTGGCTGCCTTTGTTTGTACTCCGGCGTCACGGACCAGCGTTATACCTAGTAGGTAGTGCACCTATGTAGGATTACTAGCATCTCTTAGAGCCCTCCTATGTAATTTTCTTTGATGTTTTTCCATTTGGGACAAACGAAAATTATAAAATGCTCGCGACATATTGTAAACGAGGAAATAGACTTTATACCCACCTTCAAAGTTGGGTGATAGTTATTCTCTGTCTTACGTCAAACGGAGAGGATTTTATCCACGTTTTCCCTAGTCCATGCTATGAAGCGGGCATAGCAATACATAATGTCCACGATAAACGTCAAGTGGAAACATTTTATCCCTGTTGCCGTGCTGTGTAAGGTGGATAGGAGAATTATTTTCTACTGTCAAGTAGATAAAAAAGGTGGAAAGACAACTTATCCTCCTCGTGTGCTAGCGCTGCTGAAAGACAAAACGTAGGGTGCCCACGTGATGGACCAACCATTGTTAAGATCGCGGGAGTTCATGGAAAGGTCTCAGAATCGATCTCCTGTAAAATCAACTATTTTGTCAGTACCTACTCATCGATAAAAGATCTTTTATCATGGATATTGTTTTTATTTTGACAGACTTATAAATGATTTTTGTTTTACCCAGTAAGTATTTTTAATTGGTGGTTACATCATCTCTATACATTCTAGGACTATTTCACGCTACTCGATAGAACTATATTTTGTTAAAGATAAAGTTGACCAAAATCACAAGACATAAACCGTTTTTTGTCCAAAACTCACAAAAAAGGTTTTCGTCACCTGCCGAGCAACATTATTTATTGTTATTGACGAAAAGGAAAATAAAGAATGTGATTTCGATCGAAGGACCGGTCACAGATATAATTGATTTAATTTCTGAAGTTATTAAATTAGTGTGAAATATGGGATTTGGAGGAGGTTTTTTGCGTTGAGTTGTGGAACTTTTATGATGGGAATATTCGTTCTATTGTACTAGTAGCGTGGTAATGTTGTAGACTTTTGAACTCCTTGCTACACTTGCCAACCTCTTTGGATGGTGTAGTGTAGACTTTATGCTAATAAACTCCTTGCTTCAATTTTCAACTTCTTTGGATTAGCTATTATGTGACTTTTTTATATTTAACTCCTTGCTGCAACTGCCAACCTCTTTGGATGGTGAAGACTTTTTTATATTAAACTCCTTACTGCAATTTCCAACCTCTTTTGACTGTGTGGACTTTTTTTATGATATAGCCACATAGATGTGCAATATCCAGTAGTATTTATTTATTTCTACGTCTGTTTTATAATTAGGTTATCTATCTTCTATCAAAGTTTTTGTTTAAAAATATCCTGATCACAGTTATTCTCCTTACCTACATAATTTGTGACAAATAACTCTTAAAATATATTTTTAAGAAACTGCCTCAACAATCAAGACCAAGTTAAACCGGATAACCCAGTAATTCGCTTTCAACTTTTACCGAAAGCACTTAATTTCTTTAATAAAACTTCTGTAATGAACGCAATGGTTTCTGATTATTACAAATTCCAGCCAAAATTTACTGATAAAATCAGAATAGGGCTTTTATATGGTATTCGATATTTAAAAGATACTTTTGAGATTAAAGAGGTGCTTACGTCAAAATTTATAAACTTAATTGACCTCTTCAGTAATCAGCATCAGATGAGAGCACTGATGTGCCTTCCGAACCTAATAAAGTCATGGGTTAAGGAAACCCGAATGTAAAACCTAAAAAGTTCAAAAATATGACATGTCATGTGTTGACTTGTCGAGGCATGACACACCAATTAGTCCTCCTTGAGGCACACTTAAAATCCTTTCACCACACTTCGTTCGAAAGAATTCACGAACGGTTAATTGGAACAATGTGAAAGTGTGTTGATTTTGGTGTTTAAGGAAGTATAGTCGCATATGAGACAAAGCCCTGCTTAAATTAAAAAAAAACCTGTGACACGATAAAAAAAAAGAAATAATCAGAATAACATAAACAAACAAGCATTGCAAAATGGCGTAACTTCACTAACCCTGATTCAAACCGCGGTTCATTTACGACCAATTTAGAATAATCACTCGATTCGGAGCCTTAACATGGTCGTTTTTGAGTTTATAGACTCTTATGCGTAGTAACTGGTATTTAATCTGCGGTTTAAGGGTTGGGGTAAATTATTAAGCGCAATTTTGAAGTGTATCGTTTTGGCTGACCACGTACATTTAAGCGTTCAACTGTGAAGTAAAGCGCTGTCAAATATCGCTATCATATTTGACAGCGTTGCACTGATCGCCATCGCAGATCGCTTAGATCTGTGTATTTGTGTATCGTTGAGATGTGTGGCAGATCTATGTATGAAAATTTTGGTTTCTCATTTGTATGGACGTGAAATTCGTGGGACTAGCCCGCTGAAACTGATCGCCATCGCCTTTGCAGGTTGCTTAGATGTGCACAAAACTTTAAGAAGCTCCTAATAGTTAGGGGTTACTTGTTCAATCCTTTGACAGTAACCTGCTACAAACGGTTTTAAGACACTTAGCTTAAAAAAGCCCCCCAATTTTCCCAGTTTCACACGGTTGGAAAAATTTAAAGGTCGTGACACCACAATAAAACCTCTTTTTTTCTAAATGACACCTTTACGATGGTCGCTAGTAAGTATATGGCAAATCCATAAAACCACGCGACGCCAAAAAAAAAGTATCAAACAAAGCCTGTTACTCCGAGATTACAATATTATCTCTTGAGTAGGGTGAACCTGAACTTGGTCAGGCTGATAATGATGATGATATGCTGTATGTGAGCTGCTCTCAAACGGTGATGAGAAACATCGAAAAAAAATAAGCTCGTGTAAATTTCCTACAAAATTACAATTACGAACTTATTTTTTTCGCAAAGTTTTTTAAATCATATTTTTCTCAGGAATATGACTCGCAAACAAGGTTCCCATTATCCAATTAAATTGAAGAGACCATATCATTCCAAATCCCATTCAATCTAATCTAATATGGTCAATAAAATGTTTTTCTTTCTTTCTTTCTTTCTTTCTAATAACTCAATCAGTATGATATTCCTAAAGTTATGACTACTCCATCAACCTTAGTAATTGGTAACAAAATTAATAATGACTGGCTTTCGTCTGCGGTTTTGCTCGTGTAGTGATGATTGTAGAATAATCTTCTGAAGCATTATATCTGTTTTATTTGGAAAACAAACAGTACAAAAAAAATCTCAAACAGCTCAGCTCTGCTTTCTGCGCCGTAGATCGTGGGTTTGATGCCCACCAAGAAAAAACATTTGTGTGGTGAACACAGATGTTTATTCTCTGTCTGGGTAGTATTATAGGTATGTATTTACAAAAAAAAGTATTATATCACTTCTCCAGTATCGATGTATCTATTTGTAGGAGGTACCTTTCTTCTTTTAGTGTCCTGGATGTAGCTACTGGTCGAAGTGACACGAAACAAGGAGAAGAGTCCTATTTTTTCTTTTTTTTTTACTGATTTAGGTATGTGTGCTTATGTAGTAAATAAACAAATGTCTAAATGTTATCTATAAGTTAAGTTAGTATCTACGAATTCCAAAATTAGACCGTTAGTTTTTTTCCAGTGACCCTACGTCAAAACAAGGTTTATTTCTTAATAAATCTTTTATCTCCAAACTAGTTCCATTTTTTGTTCCAAAAAGAAGCCGTTCTCATAAAAACACTAAATAATTAAGATATCATCTCAAATTATAGCTTTTGTTCAAGATAGGTGGGTGGGACCCCATAGGATCATTTTACCTGACAAATAACATTAGAAATCTGACAAGCTAATATCATTTAACCAAACCTTTTGCTATGCGATATTAACCTTTATTTCTTACCACGCAAAGACCAGAAATTTCGAGTCAAAACCAGAAAAAAAAGTTTTTTGTTACTTTTTTCGATTTCGTTCCGAAATGGACGCGGTGGTAATTAAAAATAAAAATTATTGTGATTGGTTTTGGCAAATTGCAAATTGGTTTATAATAAAGTTTTTGGAAATAATTATGTTGTTTGTGGGAATAAGGTTTTGGGAACGTTAAAATTATCGTACGATGTGAAATTAATAACGAGATTTTAGTAATTAAATGTTAAAAATAAACCAATCCAAGCTTATTTATTATATTTTTATTCTACAGATAGCTCAACTATTTCATGTGTATTTTGTACATTTTGTAAATACTTGTATTAATTGTTAGTTTGTTTCTATAAATAAAGTAAGTTTATTTACTAAAAATACATACAAGTTTGTTATATTTTCACGGCTAAACCATTGAACCGATAGAGATAAAATTCGGGATAGCTTCTGTGCTTTGAAGCCTTTTTCTTCTGCTTCTTCCCTTATGGCAGTCTGAGTTCAGCAATCACTCAGTAATTATGGGGCCTTAGGACGCCCTTAAAATATAATTAGGTTTTATTCGTAGGGCTTTGTTTTCCTGTTTGCAAGATGAGAGAGAGGCTAAGCTCTGACGTCTTGTTTTTTTGAATCAAGACTTACTCAAAATTTCTATAACCCGGTATAAGTCCTCCATAGATATATCTCATGAATAACTAACAATTCTCTTAAACTCCAAAAATAGGTCTTTGTCTTAAGGATTTTGTTACAACGTGATATATTAATTCTTTGCTTTGACTCGTAATGACCCATTAAACCTAGTTCACACACTACACAACTGTCAAATCACTTGTCACCTGTCACGCGCGTCAGTTTTCACCCGTTGACGTTTTGTCTTTGGTTTTGTTTGGACAGGGCATTATTTATTGGTGTTTAAATGATGCGATGATGTTTTTGATGCTTATTTGATAATTAAGAATCAGTTTCTTTTTTTGGTCATTCATGATCAACACTGAATAAACATTAACTGGCCTCTCAGGACAGTTGGTAGTAGTTTGCCTTCTGCCCCGTAAATCGTGAGTTTGATTCCCGTTTGATCGTGGGTTTTTATAATGAAATAAGAAGTTCTGTAGGTGTCGGCTATTAGGGGCATTTTTCGTCTTTCCACATAAAAAAATATAGTTTAAAAAACTAAAAAAAAACGCTTTTATAACTAATTGAACTAAAATGTTAAAAATAAAACTGTAATAATCAATTGAAAATTTATATTATTGTACAAAAAGCGTGAGGTGTTTTTTATAATAACTTCAGATATAATAAACTATTGATAAAATATTTACAACAATCAATATCAAGCCCCCCACGCTTTTTGTACAATAATATAAATTTTCAATTGATTATTACAGTTTTATTTTTAACTTTTTAGTTCAATTAGTTATAAAAGCGTTTTTTTTTAGTTTTTTAAACTATAATTTATTTTTTACTTTTTAGTTTTTTTTTCATACATATTTTTTTTAATATTATTGCATTGTCATCGACCTTTGACAGGTGTGCAAAGTTTGAATCAAATCTGATCGTTCAAAGTAGGTTTTTTTTTATTTCTTTTCATTTTTTTTTATTTTTTTTTCATATTATGCATTGTCATCGACCTTTGACAGGTGTGCAAAGTTTGAATCAAATCTGATGGTTCAAAGTAGGTTTTTTTTTAATTTTTTTTATTTCTTTTCATTTTTTTTTATTTTTTTTTTCATATTATTGCATTGTCATCGACCTTTGACAGGTGTGCAAAGTTTGAATCAAATCTGATCGTTCAAAGTAGGACAAAATCGAGCTCAAAGGGGTCGGTTACATACATACATACATACATACAGGTGAAGCTAATAAAAGCGTTATAAAAAAGGCAAACATGTCGGCACTTCGGCAAGCGTCAGGGGTTAAGCAAAACTCACGGCAGGTATATATAGAAGTGTATAGAGTTGTGTCTTGGGAGAGGCCTAGCCGTAATCATAGGCTGATGAATAAAATCATCAGCCTGAAGAAGTTAATTGACATAAGCCACATGGGCAATTTTATTACAAAAAAAACATCAATTTCTAGAATGTATTATTCATCAACTGACTTAATGCATTCGCTACAATGTCGTCGGTCCATCTAGTGGTTGGCACGCTGATGATGATTATGTTGATATTGGAGTGTGTAAGTTATGGACATCCCTTCTCAGGCGGCGCCATTACCTTTATGTCACAGCGGAAGAGTATTTTGAGATGTTTTACTAATGCTGTTAGCGCTTCTTAATAGATTTTTACGTTGGGTTTACATGGCGACACTGTAGGAAATATTTTTATAACATCAAAGATACGCAGAACTCAAGTAGCTTTTTTTTTAAGTTGCAATGTTTTATGAATAAAACTAACATGTTTTTATAGACATGATCTCAGAAGTATTTGTTTTAATTATAATCCTAGCTAGGGATTTAATTTAAGGATTTGATCAACCTATGACTTAAAATATATTATTTATTTTAAAGACCAAAATTTTTTATAAGTTCAAAACGACACCATCCATTCTTTGTCAAAATTATGATAAAGAACAAGAATAAACAAAATACTTTTTTACCATTAAGTATAAAACTGCCTTGACTTTGACTGCCTTCACAGCTCAGTTGGTAGTAAATTCCTCGGTGAACAACCAACCGAGAGGGTTAAATTTAAAATCAGTGTTGGATGTACTTCCAGCAAAAGCTGAATTTACACCCTTTGTACTCGTATCTTTAGTTTATGTTAAGTATAAAAATTTAGTTCTAGGTTTATAATGAGGCAATAAACGTTTTTTTATTTTATTAGAGAACAAATATTTGTGTGGTGAACACAGATGTTTGTTCTCTGTCTAGGTGTTATATTGTATTCTATGTACTTATGTATTTACAAAAAAAAAGTATTTAAGTAATATAACAGCTATCTGGTTCCCATAATACAAGCTCTGCTTAGTTTAGGGCTAGATAGTGTTGTATGGCTTGTCCGCATTTTTTTTTTAAATATAAATTTATACACTTAGAACAGAAGAAGAGGTACATATTATAATATAATAAAAAAACTCCCCCCATATAAACGCAGCACCAACACCCACGATTATCTCAAAAAATAAAAAGCCACAGCGTAGATAAAGCAGTATAATTACATTCGGTGGCGGAAACGAAACGATTAGTGGCTTTTAGCCGCTTAATGGCTTCTGAATAATTTACCCTGTGGATTGAGACGTTGCGCCACAGTTTTTTAACAGTAAGCAAAGTTAAATTACTGTCCTTCATAGCTTTTATTCCTTTGTAAGCTGTCTTTTTTAAAAATAAACTGCACCATCTGAACCGGTTACCGCTTAACATCAGGTGGGTCTTCTTGTATCTAAAGGACTTCTGTTTCCGCAATTAGGCGCTATCATCAGGTGGGTCATATTATGTTTGTTCAAAAAAATATAATTAGTTTAATTAAATTAAATTTAATAATAATTCGTTAAAAAAAGGCACTAGGCATCTGTGTTTTTTTTAAAGGCTTACTTTAAGTATAATATATATTTTCAACCATGTAAAAAATCGTTTTAGAATTATTCGTGAGTGAAAAACAATAATTTCTATATTTTTTAGGTAAAATATACTTAATTAAGCCGTTATAAATCCTTGTATTAAATCATCTCTTAATGTACGTTAAAATGAAAAAGAAAATAATGTATTTTTAGAAAATCAAACACACGCGAAGCACTAAAACAAAACCAACCATTGAAATACACTCATGGACTACAGTAGCGAAACAAATTTGCATTCCCATCTAATTACGGGCCCTAATTCGAGTCGAGACGTAACAGGTTCTCTAACGAGATACCCCCTTTACCCCCTAAGGGAGAAAAAGAGGGGGAGAAGAGGAGGGGACGTCACGAGGTAATACAAGCTGATGTCTCAATACCTCCCAGTGTGCGAGCCTATTATTTCAGTCGCACACGATGCGCATTTAGCCTTTTAGAGAGTGGAGATGGACTTTTGTTTGGTGACTGGTTTTAGTGACTAGAACTCTGTTTTTTTTTGCGTACGACTTTTTTATGATCTTCTAACAAACCTATTATGTATAATGAGGATGAATTCTTTATTCAGACAACTATCAAGTCCATGGTGTTAGTAACAAAACAGAAAAAGTTGGTTAGTAACTTATAACTAGTAACGATTTTAGTAACGAAGTCTTTTGGATGAGTTTCCATACCAGAGGACGTTTAAACAGGGTTATTCATTATTAGCTGCAAATACTCAGAAATGAATGAGTTCAACAAATAAAATAAAAAATATTTATGAAATGATTTTTTTTTAATTTTGATTTTAGTTTTTGTATCAAAATTTTATTTTTATTAATTTCTTTACGGCTATTGCATAATGATTGCCACGGAGAACATTACAATGACCCACCCAGGCGGTGACTGAACGTAGAGTGTCGCTCACGGCGCGCGGGCGCGGATCAAATGTCAAAATAGGTCAGGCGCCAATGATTCCAAAGGATATTCATTATCGATTTTCTCGGGATTTTCATAACCAAACTTCAAAAAATCATTTAATAAATATTTTTTATTTTATTTGTTGAACCTAATTCCTGAGTATTTGCAGCTAATAATGAATAACCCTGTATAGGTAAATCTGACTAAAATAAACAATTTGGATGATTGATTTTTTTTTCAATAATAGTAGGTATTAGTTAAATCAATTACTAATGTACTGATATGCTCTTAATAACCATGATTTAAGCAGATATTTTTTTCTTCAATGTTTTGTGGTCAGAGCATACCTGTATCAATGGGAGAGGAAGAAGTCGTGGTTTCAAATCCCACTCTCACTCGACTCTTTTGGGATATTATAAAAATAAATTCTGTAAATGTTTTTACAGACGCATACGAGTAGTAGGTATTCGTTTGTCAAGTAGCAAACCAAACCGTTTATTTGTAGATTGCTGAACACAGCAATCTTCCATATTTTACTGGCTGCACACAGTTTTATACTTCTGCAGTAAGTATCGTTTGCACTTGCTTTTGTATAACCCTGTACGTTGTTTCCAAATAAATATATTTTGATATCATATTTATTAATATACGATATCTACAGAAGCCACTTCCACAAGTTTAGACCTCCCTCTATTTAGGTTCTACAAAAGCATGGTGCATGGTGCACCTACAATAGCCACCATTTATGTTGTCCATGCACCGTTTATACGTAAACGATATAGTTACTTGTCAAAGGAAATTAATCTCTATCGCCATGACACTGCGTTCAATTTTCCTGCACTTCGGGAAATTTTCTTAAACGCATTCCGGAATCAATTTCTTAGAGTGTCTTTTCAAATTTAGAATCTAAACCGACGCATTACAGTTGAAAATCCAAGAAAGGAGGCCTCAGTTCGAGCGTTTTGAAAATGGAACTCTGATTTTCAGATTTCAAATTGCTTGCGAACTGTAACGTCTTAACCACCAAAGCTTGACGCACAATTTTGATACTTTAGTTAAGAATGTTAAGGGGAATTTTACGTGGGTGTGTTTATGATTTATGTTTGCAAGTGTGTGTATGAAACTAGCTAGTGTGAGGTAAGGTGAGTCGCGAAAGTAGCGCTATTTGCTACCGTATCGCGCGCCATCGCAGAGTCAGGGGTGTGCAACAATCGATAGTTTTGTGACATGGAAATTTCGATAAGGGGCTATCAAGTTGAGCTAGAATGGAAATAGGCTTTAATTTATAGCGGGGGAAGACAAGGTAGGTGACGTGCTTTTATGGCTTGTTGTTTATTGTATAGAGAGGTTGAATTTAGTAGTTGTCTCCTCCAAATTTGGAAGCTTTTGTTACGACATAACATCAAAAGATTGCGGTTTGACTTTAAAAGCGTGGCGCATTTGAAAACAAAATAAGTTACTTTACTTTCTTTGAAAATAGAATGACAGATGCTATTAAGTCATTTTTTTCTTAGATACGAGTATCTTAACCATGAAACAAGCCATGATTTAGGAAAGTATAATATTTTTTTTTTTTAAATCAAAGTTAACGTTTAAGTCTAAGTAACGAGCTGAAACCTTATTTTTTTGAGTGCCATCACTATCATCTTCAGCCTGTTCACGGAAGAACAATTTTGAGCCTGCCAACCTTTGACTTTTGTGAACTTACCATAGAGTTCACTCAACAGTTGGCAACCCCTATTATGGCACGATGTGACATCTGCCGTCCGCATCCGTCCAATCAGTAGCATTATATGTTAATGGCCTATTAGAATATACCAGGCTTCTTCGCGCCGACGCGAACACAACCAAAGTATCAAGACCTCTCGTTCCGAGAAGTGACTGAATCTAGCTAAAATTGGATAAATTGGGGAAATGTACGTCACATTTCCCCAATTTATCCAATTTTAGCTATGATTTAATGATGATTGAAATGCTTTTAGAATAAAATTAATGCCTGCTTAACTAATTATAATAAGTTTACAGAAGATCTTTCTTAGAAAGTAGGTTGCTAAGGCTATATGAAAAGATAGTAATTGATATGAAACTATTTTGCAGCAGCCTAACTTGTACACACCAGTACAGTTTAAAGGATGTACAGAGCTCAAATTGAACTGGTCAATTGAACACCAGCAACAAAGCTTTGGCGCAGAAAGTTATGCGAATTTGAGCACTAATACTTTGTAATAAGGAAAGAGGAATAGAAAATGGTACTTTTGTGCTAGTTTGCACGGTGGCTTGTTAAGAAGTGTTCATTGTTCTTGTTTTGATATCTCTGCTTATTTTACTTTGCTTGTTACCCATTTTAGTGTTTGGTGGGTGGTTGCTTGACATCGTTATAATAATAAAAAAAATCTACGTAAGTAAAAAAGCCCAATTCCTAAAACAACGTATTGGTCCGTTTTGGGTCGGACGCGGTGTCTTTGTAAGGGCGTACGATAAGATCTTCCTTCGTTTTTTTTTTCTTTTGGGACTTTATAATGTTTCAATTAACCAGTAGCCAGTATTTATTGGTGACACGCAGAGCGATTCATTACCTGTGCCGCTATGAATTAAGAAAAAATGCAAAGGAATATGCCGCCTTTCGAAGTTATGCGCTCGACACTTTAGATTTTAGGCCAATTAGAGTGTTTTTATCTTAATTTTTTACAATTTCTTATGAATTGACTAATTTAAACATTATACGTAGGTAGCCTAGATAATGTGTTTATATTGCTTCTATACATATTATACGAAGGTACGAGTAGTAGGTAGGTATAGGTACCTATGAGCTAATATATGATTTTGACTTAAATGCTTGTTTTAACTACCCACGTAAGCCATAAAATGCTGCAGCAAATTGCTGCTATTAATCTGAAACTCAACTAAATGACTCAATAAACATAAAACAGGCTCTAAACAGAGTAAATAAATCTTACTTAAAACAGTAGCTAAAATTGAGGCCTTATAAAGACATTATCGTCTAATTAGGTCTTTTGTTTATTGATCCCACGGAGTTTTAAAATTGGAACGTTCAGATTCCCGCGCTTTTCTTTTTTTTCTCGAATTAACTCACCTGTAATTGGATTTATGGCAAAGGCGCGCTGCGGCATTCTTCCAAACTCCCGCTGGCTAATTACGCAAAGCATTTTAAAAGTGTTTATTGAAAGCGATCTTAATTCAGTAAAGTGCTTATTAGTGGTGTTTATCGTAAGGCAATTCGAATTATCGGCATTCTCAGTGCAGTATCTGTGAGACTGAATTGTACCTATTTGTATCTTTTTTAATACTGGTGCTTGAAGAATTTTATGCTGTAAGCTGCTTTTGCACAAAACCATTTTTGCTTTTTTATGAACGTGAGAACTATCAATATTTGGACAGCAATTTCTGATCAACATAATTCATCGTTATTATTTCACGGCCATTCAAACGCCATTCCTTATAAAATATATTCGAGAGCACCGCCTAAGGGCATAAGCCTTATCGTGACGGGATACATGAAAAAAAAAACTAAAGCGCCATCTCTCGTTATTATTTCGGAAAACAATAGCGCCTGGATTGTCACATCCAGCGCGCTCCATGCAAATAATCATAAATAAATAAAATAAAAAATAAATATGAGCATCTCCGAGTGGATGTCTTATTTTAGGGGCCTCGGTTTACTATCACAGAGTTAATGAATCTGGATGGAATAAGAAATGGCTAAACTTTATAAAAATGAAGTGGGTTTGTTTTATTATTGTAATTACTTAGGTAGGTATACTAACTTATATATTTTTCATCCATTAATGTGTTAGATGTTGTGTTATAAGAAATAAATAAACGATTGTCTGTCTATGCCTAATAATATTATGTAAGTAGTAGATTTTTTTAATCAATTACTGATTTTTAGAGATAACGGTGATCATGTCAAATATTCATTTACGGTTTTAATTAAGTTAAATTAAAACCGTGAATGAATATTCACACTTTTTAAAGTAATTTAATTATTAAATCTTAAAAATAGGGTTGTGATCCCGAGCACAGTAAACCACAGTTGATAGATATGTAGGTACTTGTTTTATTTTTACCCAACTCAAGATCAAATTAAGTAGGTTTTTTATGAGATGGTTTTTTTCTGATAACTTGCAAAAATATTCCCAAATTTATTACAATATAAAAATGATTTAAATCACCATTCAAATTAATTGGGACCACAACATTTAATACTGTAGTGAAAATTATGTATCCAGTTTAGTTCTAGATCTGTGCCAAAAGACTCGCTGTCCGAACAAGGGGCTCTCTGTCCGACCGGGCGCCATGTTGAATCCGTAACAAATGTCGTCACATTCAAAATAAAGACGTTCGATATTCAAAACGCGACTCGTATTAACATTGTGTTTATACTTTATGGTAAAGTTTATAGTTTGATCGTGTGACATCGGACTAAGGGTAGTGAGCTCCAATCCTTGCTTTTATCGGGATTTGTTCTACGATTGACTGAAGGATTTGCTGTGAAAAAACCAAATATATAAAAAAGCACATTAAAATGTATTGATGATGATGAGATACTTATTGACACACAGCCATACTTTTAAACGCAATTTAAATTTAACCATTGCTTAAAGTTATGCCTGTCACAGTTTGTCATTACCCAGTGGTAAGAGATGGCAATAGTTTAAGCACGGTTTATCTTTTGGCATCGTTTTATAAGTAAGGCCAACAATGTATAAACCATAAGAATTAAAAAAAAAATTTGATCATTAACTGTGATGTTTTAATGGTTAACAGTATATTTCATTTGCAAAGTGCTTCTTTGCAAATGAAATATATAATATAATATAATAATTCAACCTTATATTTAAAACGTATGTAAAAAAAAATGTATCATGTAAAAATACGCAAAAGCAAACATCGATTGGAAATGATTTCTAGGAATAAATATAGGTAAACCAGCACTCTAAATACTTTTTTGGCTGTTTAAGCTTTGGTTTCGTCATATGACACACAATAAAACCAAAGAGAACTTATTGATTTCTACTTTAAACACAAATAGAATGTCACACAAAAGCTAGAAAGGGATGACAATCAAAATCGCGCGCGCATTTTCACATTGACAGTTTTCCTATTGCTATAAAAAACTGCAACTATAGTCTTTAATAATTTACACATAAGGTTCAATATAGAGTAGGTGGTTGTTTAAATATTTTTGTATGCAAAAGTAGAAGCGCGAGTTTTCCGGGCGAAATTGGAAAAATATGGCCGTTTTCACAATGGCGGCCGCGCGGGCTGCGCCAATTTGAATTTAGATTAGAAAATGTGACGACGTGCATTCTAATATGTGTTGTAGTGATGGGAAACAAATCAAATCGATGTTTTATAATTAATGCTGGGAGTATTTGATTTACATAGATAGCTGGGAGGGAGTATTTGATTACGTCTGCTAGTTAATTTTGTGAATAATATATTTGCCCGCGGAGTACATATTGCATTTACCAAGAAATAAAAGACTGTTTTTTAATGTAAATTTCAGGCCACGAGATATTTTAGTTTTGGAAAACTCATGAAGTGGACTTCTTCTCTAATATAATAATAAATAATAAATATTGTGGACAATTCACACAATATGTAGTAGGTAACTATAAATTTTTTACAACGCATATTATTTTGACTTTTTTTCTCACTCTCTATAAACAGAATAGGTTTGTGTTGTTAAGTTCTCTCCGGGAAATGCTTTTACCATTTGAAAAATAAAACACTCAAAGAGACTATGTTGGTGACCTTGGTTCTTCTACGGATATCCAAATTTAGTATATCGATGAACATTTTTTCCTCATTTATCGATACCGAAACTCCACCACTACCCCTATTCCATAGCAGGGGTACATATGAAGTTAGGTAATGGATTTCCTGTGCCCGCCCACTCGGTTGTTTGTTCTGCTATTTTTGCATATACTATACTGACGGGTTATTTATTGTGATCCGTTGAATGATGATGACAACCTATGATAGTAGAAGCTTTTAGTAGTAGTAGAGCTACTATTACTAAAAGCTTGACTTTGTGAAGGGCTCGTCCGGGGAAGTACTACCACCATGTCTATTTCTGCCGTGAAGCAGCATCGCTATGTTTCGGTTTGAAGGGTGTGGGTTCCAGTGAAATTGATGCATGTGAGGCTGAACATCTGTATGCATCTTGCTGATGGACGTAGGGCACGTTTCTAAAGAGACCTACGAGTCAATGCTTTGTACCTAGCGATGGTACCTGTCCGGGTATTAAATTGTATTCTAAGAATATACCTACTTATTTATATTAGATGAGTATACAATGTATACAAGTTATACATTATCAGTTATCTGGTTCCCTTATTACAAGCTCTGCTTAGTTCGAGGCTAGATAATGTCGTGTGGATTATCCAAAATATTTATTTATTTATACCTAAAGTAATATATAATAAGTGCATCACGAGCTGTTATATAACTCATGAAAGTTCTATTTCATTCATTTTATTTTTTTATTTTTTCCTATACCTACTTTTAACCAATTTATTAAAAACGTCTGAACAGCGGAAAGGATATCCCAACACTTACTAAATAGGTGTTTTAAAACGTGCTCTCAAAAGTGTCATGCAGCTAATGAACTGCTAAAAGCTTTTTTCATCTAAACACTTTCACAAAAAAAAGCTTTTAGAAAAAATGTTGACGAATTTCCGTTTCTACTACTTAAAGATAATTTCGAGTGTTTGTTTTGCAAGTGTTTTATCTGATTATTTTCTGTATACTATACCGAACTAATTTTATTATATAAACTATAAATATTTTTTTCATCCCACCAGCTCGAAAAGTGTGTTTTTTCTGTTCAATATCTGACTAGAAAAGCCGTTTTTATCCGCTAGAAGATAAAGTAAATTTGAAATTAGGATATTGTGTCAACTAAGTTTGTGAATACACAACCTATTTACTTATACCTGCATGGTGCCGAATTTATCATACAACCTTTTTAAACTTGTTAAAACTCATACTCGGAACCTTCTTGGTGTGTTACTTTTAGTCGCGCCATCATGTTCTTTTTTGCATTTAGTCATTTTCTCGCTGAGGTGGGATGAAAAGTTACGTGTTGCACTCGAGTGCAAAGATTTTTCACCTTGTGCTCTTTGATTCCTTCGCCAACGCTTAGGATTCTAACTTTTAAACCACTCGCTCCGCTCGTGGTAAAATATTAGAATCCTTCGCTTGCTCGGTCATCAAAATTGAGCACGCGGTTAAAAAGCAGCTTTGCACTCTTGTACCTCTATAACAAATAACTATTATCACTGCTCAATTTAGCTTTTTTAAATAAGTACTGAGCACTGGTGGCCTAATGGTAGCAGCTACATCAATCCTAAGGTTGTGAATTTAATCCATTGTATCCCAATGAGTTTTTTCTCGAATTTATGTGCACTATGCCAGTACTCCCAAACGGTGAAGGAAAACATCGTGAGGAAACGAGCATGTCGTAGAACCTAATAAGTTCGAAAACATGTGTCCAGTGCACGAAAGAAGCCTCTCTGAAGCGCACTTAAAATCCTTTCACCACACTGGGTTGAAAGAACCAGTGACACGATCAGAAGTAGAGATTAAGTATTTATGTTTTTATATAATGTGTTTTTATGTTGCTTTACCCTATACAGGGTCCATGTGATACTAACTTATACCTACCTAATTAGGTACTAATGTACACCTATAAACTAAACCATGCGTATGCAATAAATATATTGAGTATTTAATTTGAGTTTCCTATTTAATTTGATATTTCTCATAATTTTGTTTTAATACTTTTTCTTGGAGAAAACTTGTTTGATATCGCCGCTCAGAGAAAGTAGCTTCCACATTTTATTAATTAATTAGCACTTTAATAACGTCAATTCACACAGTAATAAAGTCTGCCTTATTCATAATCGCTTCATAAATAAATATAAGTTGAAATCACAGGTTTTAGCTACAACCACAGAGTGAAACAATAAGTAAACAGTACCTACCAATAGCTCTGCCTGGCTCTGTCTCTTGCGCTGATTTTGAGTTTGTGTGAGTGCTCACCATTGCATAGAATTTATTTAGTCAGCACTCACACAGACAAAACCAGAGGCTACTGTCATCTGTAAGTATTTTCCACCCATATTCGCAATAAAATTATGGATTATGAAAAAAAGTAATTCAAATCGGTTTTCATATAAATAACTTTAATAAGTGATAGATATAAAAAATTACAAAAAAAAACTGTACAGCCGAATTGAGAACCTCATTGTTTTTTATTTGAAGTCGGTTAGGCGTCGAATAGACGCACATTCAAAATCCTCAATATGAAGTAAAAAAAGCCCATCATGAGAAAATATGATTATCAAGTGGCTACGATAAGTACTTAGGCTCTTATTTTTTTGTGTCGCAAAGTGCCATGGCTCTGTGTGTGGTTTCAAAATCGGCAGTCTAGCGCCACCCTAGCTTTCATCTCGCCGACATGCTGTTAAAGTGTGGAAATGGACTTTTATTTCATTTTCACTAGCTACTCTTTGCTTGCTTTTTTAAAAAAACCTGCCAACTGAATTTAAGGTAATACTTAAAAATGTCGAAAAAACAGAAAGCTGCCGGTTTTTTAGGCTCTGACACGAAAAAATATTTGATTTATCTGGTTAACGAGATATTTAAATCGATCATTGCGATTGACTGAATAAAGAAAATCGTGAAAAGTGATTCGTTTACCTTAGTAATTTAAAAATAAAGTTCTAAATCAGTAGTCCTACTCTACGTCGAAACGTCACACACACAGTACAACACATTGGTGAGCACTTACACAGAATCACAATCAGAGCCAGAGACAGAACCAGACAGAGCTTGTGGTAGCCTACAGATTGTTCAACTGTTTTACTCGTATCTGTATAACTTTTGAAACTGTCATGGTTTTGAACACTATTTTTATGAACAACGGGATATTTACCATGATTTAATTTTGTGAGTTTTGACGCCCAATATTTTTGTACAGTTGTTTTATCTGTATTTTGTAAATACTGATAAGTATATATAGTAAATAGTAAACTATAGTATTAAATTAAATTTAATTTCTACTAACACTTTATGGATCCCGTTGTCTGACATTAAATAAATAATAAAAAAATAATAGTGTCTTTGTAGGAATAAAAAACTAATAAAATACGAGTCCAACTCCTCACTACGAGCCCACACAGGAACCCGACACCTATCCGATTAGTTCGCCTTTCATCCGCCGAAACCAATACTGTGTTTAAACACCTTTCTCCTGAGTACTTACCGCATGTTTACTAACATGTGCAAAAAATAGGCGGTTTATACCCATTTTACCAGCGTTTATTATATTCTCACGATAAAGCAGTGATCCAAAGGTTGCCTGGAAGAGAACTCAACTGATAACTGGTACCACACTGGAACTGGAAAAATAAATAAATAATTAATAAATAAATAAATATTATATACAATTCACACCAAACTAACCCCAAACTTACTAGAATTGGAACCAGATAGCAGATATAATACTTAATATACATTTTTTTTGTAAATACATACTTGGAACTGGCACCTAGACTCATACCTAGCTTTAAGACGTTTCAAAGTGATTCTTGTATCGTATTGAATAAACGCTTATTGAATCTTGAATCTTGAATCTTAGAATACAATATGACACCCAGACAGAGAACAAGCATCTGTGTTAACCACACAAATATTTGTCCTCGGTGGGGATCGAACCCACGGCCTACGGCGCAGAAGGCACAGCTGAGAGGCCAGTCCAGTGAGAAATAATAACGAAAGAAGCCTCTAAAAGAAGCTACGAGGCGCTCTAGAGGCGTACGCAAAATCCTTTCACCACACTTGGTTCGAAAGAACCAGTGACACGATAAGAAGAAGAAGAATCAACGAAGCAAAGTTCCCACAGATAATATTCCGTTATGTTTGTGGTTCAATAGAGGTGTTTAATTGTTTTAATTTTAGCTTAAACAATAGAAAAGTCAGCTGTGAGTACAGAGTAGGATGAAGCAGAGGTTTCAAGTTCAATTTTGAACCATAGAACTCTTTTCTTTTTTTTCTTATCGTGTCACTGGTTCTTTGAACCAAATGTGGTGATAGGATTTTAAAAACGCCTCAAAAAGGTAAAAATACTAACTAATACTACGGACAATCCATACGACACTATCTAGCCCCAAAGTAAGCAGAGCTTGTACTATGGGCACCATATAGATATTAGGTAGGCATAAGAGGGTGCCTAGTACCGCTAAACCAAAGCTTGTAAAGTTTTCTTAATAATTACCTAATATACGGCAAGCTTACTTGGTCATTCAATTATTAGTAAAGTATAATTTAAAAAAAAATTGCTAGTAAAATCAGAGACAACACATTACTCTGTACAAAAAATATCACATTTCCATCAATCAGTGTCCCTATGGTCCTTAATCGCATCTCAAATATTTGGTCAGGGTTTAAATTCGTTTAGCGCCGGCTTACCGAGGGACGTTTTTGCTACACAGCTCGAGTTTTTGCATACAGGGTGTCCCAAACCGGGGTTTTCACAACTAGTAATGTAAACTGCAGTATCTGTTAATTCACAATAACAGTCCGCCCTGGCGGTCTGCGGGGTGAAAGATCCCGACTCTTTACGAAGTTTGTCGATCTTTGCCGAATAGCTGTCTGTTGCTGTCAGTGCCACGGTAGCGGTGACACGAGTTCACTGTTTTTTTCAGCTCAAAAAATGCTGAACCCTAAAAAAGTTTCGCTGAATTTTCTAAATTCCATCGTAAAAAATAAACCATGTTAGAATATGTTTTAATGTTTTTTATCATTCTTCTGCTGGAGGCCTCTTTATAGAATATTCAGCTGTTAAAAAAATATGAAAGTCAGCACCAAAATAAATAAACGTAGATTTTTAATGAAAACTTTTGAATGAGGCTAATATCGGTAGTATCAGTGAAATAGCATTTCCCCTCTTTTACAAATTTAAACACCCTGTAGTTTCTATTATTTTAAGGTATGTCAATGTGTTTGAGTAAAGATTAAATTGTTTCAAGAAGCCGAAAAGAGATTATAATTCTGTTTAAGTTATCGTGAGAAGACTAACGCGGTGGGCCGAATGCTTGTTTGCTGGATTAGTAGAAAAAAATAGCCTTATTGCTTTACTCCTCACGTCGCGGTATACATCCTGTCACATATTATTACTTTTATCCTGACTCAAGGACTAAGGCATTGCGAGGTATGCATTACGCTTCCTTCATTTTCTGCCAGCTTCCCGCAGTCTGCGTGGCTAGTCTGTCCTGCGTCTCTCTGTGTCCTCATGGTCTGTCCTCTGGTTCCTCAATATCTTCGAATTTACTAGTTAAAAAAATCTAGTTTATGATACGTAGTAGGTTCATTTTTGGTTTTGGTACAGTCATCAACAAAAGAAGAGGAACATATACAAGGTGTATCTAAATATGTGTACTATGCGAAGGTGGGGGGTTTCAGACCACAATGGTGATCATTTGTGGGGGGGAGATAATTAAAAATTCCTATTTTCAGTTTCCCATACAAAAATATTTAATTTCATAATGCCTAAATAAATTGACAACCCTATCCTTGTAACCCCTTGACCCCTTGACCTACTACCTCTGTAGGTCTACTACTACTACCTACTACCTCTGTAGCTGAGTTTAGGGTTGTCACTTTGTATAAAGTCAGCTGTTCATGTTGAAACTTCGTTGCAGTTTTTTTCAGAGATACCAATCGAAGTTCGAAAAGTCGTTGAACAAAAGTTGTTCCCCGGGGGGTGGAAATTCACCCCTCTTCAGGATAGTACACATATTTTGATACACGTTGTATTAAACTGTCAAAAATGTTATGATCAGTATTTCATACTTTCAACATTTTGACAAGTTTAGTGGCCCCTAAAATACAATAAAGCTTTAGATCTGAAAAATCATCATCATTGCATGCTGTCTGTACCTATATAGTTTTTTTTAATGGATTAGGTAAATGCTGACTTCTGACGATCGTCTGACGATTCTTAGAGCGCTACCGGACAAATAATGTATGCAGAAACTTCATAGACATGTACACACATAGGGACAAGCGTAGCACTTCAGTCTTCCAGGCGAGTGCCATATGGCATCCGGCTCGAAGTAAAGTGTTCAGCGCAGTGTGAAGATACGCCTCGGCCATTGAGGAGGCTGGAACCTGGACGGGCTTTGTAACCTTTGTTTAAGACTAAAGGGGTGGATAAAGAGAAAGGGGTTTGATTTTAATAACAGTCCGTACAGTGTACAGTGTACACACCTCGGACAATAGCCCCGTACGTTTCTTTTAACTAGTGGCACGTAAAGCTGGGTTCACAGTGCGTGATTCTGCGGATCATCACGCACAGCTGACGACCATGGACGGCAACGCACACAGACAGGGCTCTTTCAACTGTACGTGTTGGTCTGTGTAGATTTTTTGATAGCTTCATTTCAAAAAAATATTTTTTTATTTCGACTCGCAATGGATACCAGCGCACCGCCATGCGCCACAGACGTCCTTTGCTACCACGGGCGAGACCCTTCCCACGGCGTGTCGTGCGAGCTGGTTTGCGTCCTTCCGCAATATCACGGACCGTGGAAAGCTGAGTCAACTCTGCACGTATTGACCATGCCTTTCGTGTAGATTAGGCCGACTGTCAGGATGGTATAGGTGCTGAGCAAGTCCATTCCATCTTAAATTCTGTCCCAGGCACTATAGCGTCCCGTAAGTAGGGGCATGAGTGATCACCAGTTGCCCATGACGCTATATAAATCATCTACAATAGATGCAAAGTCCTGTTTACTCCTTACAACTCAGACAAAAAAAAGACAGTGAGTAGGTCAGTATTAAAAAGAATATTTCTTCACTAAAGAGGCCGGTTATCAATTCATCTACACTCCCCAAAAGTAACACAATAACACCTTCAACAACTGACTCAATAAATACACATCCCCATAAAATAATTTACACATAAGATAAACATAATTTACAATAATAATCTACAATTTACAAAATTCCGCCGCAAAGGGGCGTGGCCGGAAGTGAGCTACCGGAAGTCGGTACACCATGTATCATTTGTGGGTGTAAGGTATCGCACTTATTCTGGGCAGTGTTGTCTGTTTGTTGATATATGTAATGAGTTGCTGGCCAGGTGGGGCGGTTTGGGGCTCAGAGGGGCTGGAACACTGGAACTTAAGTGATATTTTTATTTTGGAGGATATTTGGTAAGTAGGTAGGTTGCTAGGAAAACATACAACCGTTCTAGTGCTTAAGTCTAGTCTAGTGTTTACAGGTACCTATAGATGTCACATGGTAGGAACATAACTACATATAGGTGAGAGGAGGCACAGTGTAAGTGTTGAAATAAAAAAAAACTAAATCAAAAATGTATTTATTCAGTAGGATCACAAGGATCATTTTGAAACATCGATGATCGATGTTTATGAACGTAGAGTAGCACAAAAAAATCAGTAAGAATCAAACCTTAAGGGGGTACTATTTCCATACAAACTTAATTTACACAACTATGGGCGAATAAAGTATTAATGTACACTGAAATAGCTGTAATAGGCTTTTACAATGGTCCTTATTACCGGCCAGTTATATAAAGTTGGAGTGGTAGCCGTTGGTCGTGGCAGTCGGGGCTTCAGAAAAAGAACTAACAGATTTTTACGACTATTTTGTGACATATGTTTTAAGCTCATTCACGTATTCAATGCCGAGTACCCGTTAGAAAGAATGACGAAAAAATTACTTTTTTGGTTTTTTATTAATATTTCTGTTATCCTACAGTTTTCTCCAACTTTATATAACTGGCCGGCAATAAAGACCACTGTAAAATTCTATTACAGCTATTTCAGTGTACATTTATACTTTGTTTGCCCATAGTTGTGTAAATTCAGTTTGTATCGGAATCGAACAACCTTAAGTTTCGTTTCTTCTTTTCAAGGCTTGGCTGCGCGGAAGTTTTGAAAAATAAGAACGAACATTCTAGTTTAGTAAAGTCGTAATTCAAAAGAAAGGAATTTCAATTCTTTTTAATTAAAAAATAATAGAGTTTATACCGCATTCTACAAAAGATTAAAAAAAAATACTCAGCTTTTTGGTTCCCAAGATCAAAGATTTGGTTTTGGTCCATCAGAAGATCATCCCTTTTTCATCATTCGTGACAAATACACAAAAAGTCATTTTCAAAACAGAAAATAATTTTACCATTTTCCAACGACGTAGATTTTGTTTTATCCTACGAAATGCCGCTAAGTAAATAATGTTCTCCGTGGCATACATATTGAGAAATTATTCTGATGACTGGATAAGGGCGGATTTTTGCATAAAACGCGAGGATCAATCTTGGAACCAAAAAAGTTTATTTACATTGGTATACAGGGTGTCTAGATAAATATTGCCAAATTGAAGTTATGCGACTTTAGTCTCATGTTTTTTTTGTAAGCAATTTTAAAGCAACCTTTTTGCTTGTAATTTTGTTAGGACCTGTTGCTAACTTTAGTCTTTTGTATTTCTTGTTATATGGGTCTACAGTAGTTTTTAAGATGGAGCATGCTTAGCCATCGTAAGGCACGTTGTTGACGTGCGTAACCTGAGATGGAAAGCTTTGTCACTTGTTCCGTCAGCTATTAAAAATAGGTAAAATCATTAGCTATTTCAAAGTCAAAAGTGTATTGATTCATTAGTGTCACAAGGATCACTTTGAAACGTCTTATTGCTAGGTGAGTCAAGGTGCAAATGGTATGTTTATATTACACCCTGTATAGTGTATAGAGTAGTCTAGTTGAAAAACAAGTAGTTCTCATAAGATTTGACTGATCCTTATCACCATTGCTGAAATTCAGAATGATTCCATAACGTGGATTTCCCATTACATAGAGCTGGGAAACGTTGGTTATCTTCAAATGTTCGAATTATGATAATGTTGGGTTGTTTATTACTTTGTTGGTAACCCAAATGAGGTTTATTTTTTGTATTGGAAATTTAAAATAACTTAAAGTTAAAACTTTGACTTGATAAATATTTTTTTTCTTTTACTCAACACACAAATATTAAGTTTTTTTATACAACTAGTAGTACCACAAGCTCTGTCTGGTTCTGTCTCTGGTTTTGAGTCCGTGTGAGTGTTGAATAAATAAATCCTACGTCAAAACGTCACACACATTACATTACAACATGAATAGCTTCAAGAAAAACGTTAAAAAATTCCTTCAGGGTAGGCAACGCAACGACAGCACCCTTGGTGTTGTTGGTGTCTATGGGCGACGGTGACCGCTTACCATCAGGTGGGCCGTAAGCTCGTTTGTCTATCTTTTACATAAAAAAGAAAAAAAAAAACACATAGTATAATACACTGGCGAGCACTCAGACAGACTCAAAACCAGAGCCAGAGACAGAGTCAGACTGAGCTAATCCTACTGATGGAGCAAGCATTATGGTCCACCTAAAGTTAAGTGGTAACCATCGCACATAAGCATTGCCTCGTAGGTCACGTTCCTGAAAACGTGAACTACGATGCACTGCCCTACGTCCGTCAACTTCAGGCATACAGATCAGCATTGAGATCAGCCTCACGTTCCAGTAATTTCACCAGCACCTACACCTTTCAAACCGAAACAGAGCAATGCTGCAAACGTAAGCAATGAATTTAAGAATTTGTCCTTTGCTGAGACACTAACATGGAAGTTAAGAGTTGTGTACATCCTAATCATGCCAACTGTACCACGCATAAATACCTACACCAGTACACAGTACACCAGGCCTACCTCAAGCTCTGTCTGGCTCTGTGTCTGGCTCTGGTTTTGAGTCTGTATGAGTGTTGTCCAAATAAATCCTACGTCGCAACGTCTCACACACTGTATAATATACTGGTGAGCACTCGCACAGACTCAAAACCAGAGCTAGACAGAGCTTGTGGTAGGCGTACAGAGCGTTGTAATAGAATTTTATATTCTTTTATCAACTTTTGTATTCAGATTCCAACAAAAGATATCTGAAAATTCGGAACCGATTGAATACTTTCTCCTTATAAAAAGAACATTTTGACAATGCAAATAGCAATCCCATTTTATTACTAAACGCGTTGCTTTGTCAAAAAGAAGGTGCAATTCTATACAATAGACTCCTTAGCAATAAAATCTTATGCCTACGTTTACTATGCAAAAATCGTTCAGACGAAGCTATTGGGATTGGGAGAGTATTCTGGAATACGATGACAGTTTCAATAATTTAAAATCAATTCTCTATGTTTTATCGCTGGCTCAAATTATAAACATAGTCTGAGTAGGCATATTTCTCTTAAGAATACAGAATAAGCATCAAAATTTAGTGATGTCTGAGAAACACTACGGTGTCTTTGAAATTCAGCTGTTTTCGTTAATTTTAAAACAAAAATAAGATATTTAATAAAAACCCAAAAACTCGGTTGGTATCGGTGGTCAGATAGTCATTTATTGGTACTGAAAAAAATTTACATATTATTTTTATCAATTTTGGCAATCAGTTATCCAAATTTCAATCAAGTAGAAATATTACAGATGCAGAAGCTTATAAATATTACAGAAGCTTATAAATATTACAGGTAAAATACCTACTATAAAGAAAAGGTAACTCAACCAACGTCCAGCAAAAGACCGATGATGAGTTTGATGAAGCTATTTCGGCAAATCTTTTTTTTTTCAAACTCTATTCTAACATTCCCCAATAACCAGAATAAGTGTATCCAATAGCAGAATGAATAAAAAGAGTTGATTTTCGATTTGGATACGGCGGGTGGCAATTCCCTAGATCGTGCGATACTCAGCCCGCGGGGAAATCGCCACTCAGACGGATGCAAATTTAACGAAGCGATGTGGACTGTGGAGGCAAGATCGCTTTACCGAGCAGAATAAGATTCCTATTCTTAGTAAAAATTGCGTTTGATTTCCATCTTTATATTATTGACTTGAAATGTGGTATGTTTTACTGGCTATGTTTGACTGGCCTCTCAGCTCAGTTGGTAGCAGCTTAGCTTTCAGCGCCGTAGGTCGTGGGTTTGATCCCCACCGAGAACAAACATTTGTGTGATTATTTAAATAATTTAAGTATTGTATTTTAAGATTGTATATATAAAAAAATGTGCATCAGCTATCTGGTTCCCATAGCACAAGTTCTGCTTAGTTTGGGGCTAGATAGTATTGTGTGGATTGTCTACAATAATTATTTATTTTTATCAAACAATATGTCTAGCAGGTGTGGTAGATATGTATTGTGTAGGACACCCTCCGGAAAAGTGGGGTGACGATCTGCTAAATGTAGCTGGCAAGCACTGGAGGAGAAAAGCCGAAGACCGGGTTTAGTGACGCGCCTTGGGAGTGTCCAGCAGTGGACTAAAACATTGATGATGATATCTTGTATTGGACTATATCTGCTAAATGATGATTATCATTATTGATTGGATTTAGCCTAGTTGTTGGAAGTTCTGCCTTCCGCGCTGCGTGTACGGGTTCGAATCCCATCGAGGATAATAATCGTGATAAAAATGTATTTTATATTAAGGCTTACGTGACCTACGAGGCAATGATTTGTTATAATCGATGAATACCACTTAACATCAGGTGGGCCATATGCTTTTTCCATCCATTTTTGTTGTATAAAAAAAAACATTTATTTATGTATTTAGAAGAGAGTTAGAAGGAAGAATGATGCTCCACAATCTTCAACGTTAAGTGATCAGCTAAGAATAATAAAAGTAAATAAAAAACTACCAACTCATGTTTAATGCAGCGAACCATAAAAACAAGTCACAATAGAAAATTTATTACCAAAGTTATAAAAACTAAAACAAACTAAATAACACTCAAAGTTTATTACAAACGATAATTATTGCTTCTAATACAATTACTTAAGAGTATTATAATTTTATACGTGCACCGGGCTTAATTAAGAAGTTAAGATAAGGCTGAGTACACACGAATAAAGCATTTAAAACGGAAGCGCTTCGGAAGCGCGACCGAGCCCGAATTTGTGTGCATAATAAAATGCTAGCGTCGAATCTTGGCTCCTACTATTTGCTTGTTTTTCTAAAAATGTTAAAACAGTACTCACAAATATTACATTTTTTCCAATATAAAAAAAATTACATGGAATTTAAAAATTTAACCAAATTAAATAATAATAATAAAAAATACAATTTAATACACAAAATTCTTTAGGATATCGATACCTACTTTAAGAAGATTTTCGACGGCTTCGCTTGCCGCGTTTCCATTACTTTTTCGGGATAAAAAGTATCTTATGTCCTTTTCCTGGTTCTAAGCTACTCTCCCCACCAATTTTCAGCCAAATCAGTTCAGCCGTTCTAGAGTTATAAATAGTGTAACTAACACTACTTTCTTTTATACATAGAAAAAGATGATAATCACTTCTTTTCAATCTGAAATATCCTATTAGTGGCTTGGCTTGGTTGTAGAATGTGAGTTATATCGTGAAATAACAAGTTATACTTAAACTATTCGAGTTCCTATAGTATCCCCCATTCAATACAAAGCGTATCGTTCAAAACATAAATTCCAATTAAGGCGAGGTGTCACTGTGGATTCGTGAAGTTTATCGCGTCTGACGTCATTAGAATACATTATCTGTCATTGTTTACGTCAATATGACAGTCGGCAAGAACAAAGCCGGCTTGACGGAACTTGTCGACAGCTGCTCTCAGCTTATAACTTGATAACAATGATATGTTCTTAGATTATTCCACGAGCTAAACGAGCCGGGTTTTGTAAAGTATTTAAATTAGATAATCATGAAATTGCATTAGACAGTAACCTAATAACGTTTCAAAAGCAGCCCCACTTCACCCACTGCTGCCTATAGGCCTCTCTCTGCATGTGCCACTGTTGCCGGTCCTCAGACTCATTGAAGTCTTGCCTTCGGTATTCGTCAAATCGTCTGCCCATTTTGCTGTACGACTACCTCACGCTTGTACGAGAATATTCAGTTTTTAGACGCCATTCTGAATGGGAAAAATACTGTTACGAGTTGAACATCTGGATTCTAGTCGCATAGTCATTACTGACTTACTGACTCAACTCTGACTTAAAACTAAGTCGTAAGGTTTCTTTAACTAGGTTAAGTCGTAGGTATCACTAGTTCTTTCAAACAAATGTGGTGAAAGGATTTTTAGTGCGCCTTGAAGAGGTTAATTATTATGCATAATATATACAAGAAACCTATGGAAATTTTACTTCTATAAGCAATAGGGCAAAGCAATTCTATAGAAGTACCGCCGGTTGACAGCTGTCATCCTAATCTATAGAACCACGTAGAACTATGGTATCTATGATCTACACACTGAATGGTACAATTTTGTTATGCTTAGTGCGAGTTCTGATAGCGTTTTGTGTTTATTCATATGAATTTGAGGCGCAATAAGTGGTTGTTATAAAAACCACTGCTGAAAAGTTCGTGTGTTTATAAATAAATAAATAAATAAAACTTGAAATAAAATAATTTTAAGTGTGTATTTACAAAAAAACAATACAGAAGTATTATATCAGCTATCTGGTTTCTATAGTGTAAACTCCGCTTAATTTGGTGCCAGATAGTGTTGTGTGGATTGTTCAGAATATTTATTATTATTATGTAAACCACTCAACATCAGGTGGGCTATCTCTTAGTTTCACAACTTCTCAAGATTATTAACGTCTTCATTACAGA
This sequence comes from Thera obeliscata, assembly GCA_947578465.1. NCBI lineage: Eukaryota > Metazoa > Arthropoda > Insecta > Lepidoptera > Geometridae > Thera > Thera obeliscata. The sequence goes on along the minus strand of OX387919.1, from coordinate 21,304,768 downwards.
CGCATAAGTAGGTACACTAAAACGCATGTGACACTAATCCTTATTTCATTTTATTAATGTGTACTGTGAAACAGTAAAAGCACCGGGAACAAGACACGCCTAGTACAGTCGCCGTCAGAAAGCAAAAGTGTAAAATATGATTAAGGAGCTGACTAATGTTTTGCACACAACTAGCTGTTGTAATTATAAAAACTTTTTGTTAAAAAATCTGGATTCGATCAAATTGGTGGTTTTGCTATTTTTGTGCAATTTTACTGTACACAACTTTATTGCTTGTGATTTTCCACGAAAGGTTCAGTGATTTAATATCTTCAAAAATTAAAAAGATGTGAGCGAGTAGGCATTCGACGGTAGTCTGCCTCTTACCGACAGCAATGGTTCAGATAAGTTCTCGATAGAAAGGGATTTTTTCAGACAATTACTATGTTTTATCAAGATTTAACAGATTTTTATAATGTAAACACTTTTCTATGCACGTGTACTGTTTCGTCTGTGTTTACCAAATTGTACCATTTCTGAGACATGGACTTCTGAAGTCATTTTACCGATATTACTGGTATTATTGATTCGTCGAAGCCACTTCTAACATTGTAATGTAACCATAACAACATCATCAACCGGTGGACTTATTTAAATTCATTATCATCAGCCTGAATAAGTCCACTGCTGGACATAGGCCTCCCCTATATACACATTTCCAGGAAGAACAATTCTGAGCCCTTTCCATCCATCGACTTCGATCTTAACAATGTCGTCGGACCATCTGGTGGGTGGGCGCCCAACGCTTCGTCTTCCGGTTCGTGGTCGCCATTCGAGAACCTTTATTCCCCATCGGTTGTCGGTTCTTCGTGCTATATGGCCTGCCCATTACCACTTCAACTTTCTAATTCTTCGAGCTTATTTAAATTAAAGATAGTAAAATATTAAGCCATAAATCTCTCCTTCTCTCCTCCTCCTTCCCTTTTAAGCGCCTTAAAGAAGCTCACATAAAATCCTTTCACCACACTTGGTTCAAAAGAATCAGTGACACGTTCATTCATTCATTAAATCATTCATTCATTCATAAGAAGAAGAAGCAGACCCAAATATTGATGGACTAGCGGCCACCTGCGGCTTCGCTCACCCCTATCCCGTTACGCCCCGTTTCCGTTACTTTTCGGGATAAAAAGTTAAATCCTAAAAAAGAGGACTATAACCAGCAGTGGATTTTACCACACTTGGTTCAAAAGAATCAGTGACACGTTCATTCATTCATTCATTCATACACACAGAAAAAAATGGGTCAACAAAGTCACAATAAATGCATTGTCAGAAATTTCCTGTCGGAGCAACTAAATACTTTGTTACTTTAGCAGAAAGAGCTTTGTTGAGTTCAGCAACTTTTTTATTGTCCGCTGATTTTCCGTCGTTTAATGTGCAAGGAACAATTTAGCTTTGTCCTTACATCAAAGTTAATAAACATACATACATACATACATAAAATCACGCCTTATTCCCATGGGGGTAGGCAGAGACCACGGATTTCCACTTGCTACGATCCTGACACACCTCTTTCGCTTCATTCACTCTCATAACCTTCTTCAAAGTCAAAGTTAATAAAAAAGTTGAATATATAACAATAAAACGTTTTAGGTGTGTCAATGTGAACATTGTTGATAAATCTAACAAAGTAACTATAGTCGTAGCATTTAACTACCATCTGACATGCAATAGATACGTTACTGTAGTGAAAATGGAACGTTGCTAGCGTGTTAATGTGAACATTGGTAAAAAACTTTTTGCGTTGTGGCATTTGAGTACTTTTTGTCAAATTGAAAATGGAACTGGCATGTGTGTCAATGCGAACATTTTTAATAAATCTAACAAAAGACCTATAGTCGTAGCATTTGACTACTCAAACTCATGCTTATATTATTTATTGCAATTATTATGTTACATGGTGAAGTTTTAAAGCTAAAAAGGATGAACACATAATAGGCCCTTAAGTTTAGGCCATAGCAATATTTGGAGTAGAAGTGGGCCAGTGTTATACAATAAATATATTGGTGTGATAACAATGGAACGTTGCAAATGTGTAAATGTAAATATTGTAAATAAATTTAGCAAAATAACTAAGAAGTTAAGTTCAACTACGTTTTGTCATGCAATAAGTAAGTCGTTGTGGTGACAATAGAACGTTGCTAGTGTATCAATGTGAACATTGTAAAACAACCTAGCAAAATAACTATAGTCGTAGTATTCAACTACCTTTTGTCATACAATAAATATGTCGCTGAGGTGACAATGGAACGTTGCAAGTGTTAAATGTGAACATTGTTAGTAAAGTAAACTAACAAAAAAGCTGCTTACTAAATTTAAAACTAGATGGCGTGACTAAAATTGTAACGATCCTAGAACGCGCTGACGAAAACGCACGGCGTTTCCTTATATTGTAGAAGTGGTTTTATGAAATTGTATTCAACGGATTAATGAATCCGTTGAAGATTTGATATGACCGGGAGTTGATCCGATGAATGCATCGGATCAACTTCGGTATTATCAAATCTTCTTGTTTTACCCCTCACACTTGGGGTCTTTCGTACCTACTAGTTGTACGTTTTTAGTTTTCGAAATTAGTTCCGCTGACAAAAGATACATTGTTGTAGTATCAAAACACGCCTTATTGATAAAATAGAAACATTGTTGCAATGACAATTAATTCTTGACAATAGAAACATTGTTGCAATGACAATTTACTTCTTGACAATAGAAATATTGTTGTACTGACAACTTGATCCATGACAATAAAAACATTGAACCACGGACTATACACCATGGTGGGCTCTCCCCTGTTAAAGTTTTATTGTTGGAGCCAACAATATTTTTTTCTGAGTGTAAGAAGAAGATGCAGACCCAAATATTGATGGACTAGCGGCCACCTGCGGCTTCGCTCACCCCTATCCCGTTACGCCCCGTTTCCGTTACTTTTCGGGATAAAAAGGAGGCCTATAACCAGCAATGGATGTTACTGGGCTGAGATGATGATGACGAAACATGATAGATACTTATAATCTTATACCTACTTGGAATCAGGTAATAGACTATTGTTCGCTTAATACGGAAATCAAAACAATTATCTGGAAAAAACAACGTTATTTGTGATAGTTATATCGTTATTATAGGTTCACAATTACATGATTACATGTAATTACATTTCCACTATATAAAACTGAATATTTATTTGAAAGAACACACCAAATAATCGCTACCTCAGTTAAAAAACATAACCAAAAGTTTTTTTATAACATCTCAGTCGACATGTTATAAACAAATAAATAAAAACTGCGGGAATTAATAATATCTCTGTGTAATATCTCTCTCTGGCTGCCTGCTGGCGGACAGACCCTGACTTTTGACGAAGTTTGACGATCTTTGCCGAAGAGATCTTGGTTACTTGACTGTGACGCGGTGACGGTGATGCGAGTTCATTGAATTATTTCTTAGACAATTTGTCCAGCTGTCTAAGATTTATTCTTACCTCAAAAAATGCTCAAGTCCGCCTAAAAAGTTATCACTTCACCAACACATGAATCTCCAATTGATAAAAAAAAACAGTTTCATATTATTGCCCGTAGCACATCTCCGTTAGAGCGGTACCGCAGAAATGTTGTCATGTCTTGTCCCGTGTTTATGATGCGGATCACTAGCGAAACTGCCTGTTCTAACGCGTAGATTTGACTATATTCCATCTCTTTCTCCGCGCGGTTTCGTCGATTTGCTCTGACGCCAGCCACACTTCAGGCCTGCGCACCACCAGGCCGCTGGCGTCGGCGATCAGTGAAACGCTGTCAAATTTGACAGCGATATTTGACAGCGTTTCACTGATCGCTACCGCCAGCAAACTAGGCGTGCGCAGGCCTTTCCGCGCTCTGGCTGCCGTTATTTTTTTCACTTGATCGCAACGAAATTAATCTAGCGGTGCCACTTTAACGGTTCCGCAGCGGAGGTGTGCTACGAGCGTTAATCCCGCATATCTACAAAAGGCAATGCTAGTACTAATACAACAACACGGTAATTGCTCAATACGTCAACATAAACTAGGAATCGAGACAATTCATTGGAACTAGGCAATTAAAACGTAATAATTACTCTGTGTACACACTACGTTCTATTTCTTAGGCCGCAAAGTCGGGCTCGTCATACGTTACAAAAAATCGCTACAGTGAGACGGTAAGTGAAGGCACGGTTTTTTGACAGTGTGGGGTTTGCACGCAACGTATTTTTTTTTTATTATCCTATCAGCGGCCCGCGGCTTCGCTCGCCCCGTACCCGTCATTTTTTCAGGATAAAAAATACCCTATGTCCGTTTCCTGTTTCTAAGCTACCTCCCAACCAATTTTCAACCAAATTAGTTTAGCCGTTCTTGAGTTATAGTGTAACTAATACGAATATATTTTAGAAAAAATGATTATTTTTTATTTATTTATATTATTTCCGTGAAAGTTTGCTAAATGTCGGCCAGGGGTTTTTCATTTTCCCGTTTTTCCATACAAATTGCATGTACACTACACCACAAAACTATCAAAAAATCGTGCTATCAACTTCTGATAGGCCCTTAGTTAGCTACAAACATTCGACATACTCTTACGATTAATCGTTACCGTTTGAACGGTAACTACTGCATAATCTTAGATTTATGGTAACGTGTGTGGATAACACTGAATTGTTTCCAATTACAAATTAGAGACCGCTTATAAAATTCATTAATTCATTGAAATTAATGATTTATATAAGCGGCTTTATTATCCATGTTTTAAAACCTTCAAAACAAGTTACATCTACAAAAAACTACAGTTGGACAGTTAAAAATTAGAGTAATTCAATTTGTACTTAAATAAATGGTTGTGTCAAATTATTATTGAATAGCACTTTTTAAATTAACGCGATAATTAAAGTACTAATAATAACTTTTAGAGTTTCCTATTTGTTATTTTTTTTTACCTTAAGGTTTTCCCAACGCTGGATTTCATCAGATTTTTAATAAGTCTACCTAGTTACTTTTATTAAAATATGTGATTAAATTGCATCATCTATAGTTAATAAAAATCGAGATGTGGTAATTAATTACTATGCTTGAATTTTTATAAATAGATTATTATAACTTCTAGAATTTCTTGTTTGTTAATTTTCCCACATAATTTCCAATTTGTCATAATACGGAAAAAGTATATTTTTTTCACTGCTTACTTTAAACATCTCAATTTTACCTGGAAAGAATTTTATTTACGAGAAAATGTACATTATTTGCAACAAATATTAATATGAAACATCATGTGAATAAAAAAATATTTATTTTTAAAGAACAATGACCTAGAAATAAGTTTATTAAAATTTTTGATACAAACTCTTGTTTTTTAGTTTGGTGTGTTACAAATTATATACAAACCATCTGCTGTAAACACAAATCTAATAATATTCACTTTAAAAAAATTTCGTAGCAAGTGGAAATCCCTATTTTTCTTCTTCTTTTTATCGTGTCACTGATTCTTGCGAACCAAGTGTGGTGAAAGGAATTTAAGTGCGCCTCAATGAGGCTCCTTTCGTGCACTTGAAATCTCTATAGGAAACTGATTTAATGGGAGTATCTATGTCAAATAATCCAGCAAGGTGGGGTGGCGATCTGTGTAATGTAGCTGGCAAGCACTGGAGAAGAGCCGAAGACCGGACCTACGACCAGCAGTGGACTGATATAGGACGACGATGATGATGTAAAATTATCTTACTCTATATAACTTTTGAAACTATCATGGTTTTTAACACTATTTTTATGAAACAACGGGATATTTACCATGATCAACTCAACAAAATTTAATCATTGTAAATATCCCGTTGTTTCAAAAAAATAATCTTACTCTAGTCTGTACGTGGACAATGTCTGTTACTTTTCTCTCAAGTTTTTACGTCCTAGTCCACATTACCATTGTTACGAAACAAGCAGATTGTAGGTACTAGTAATTGCTTTAAGAGATCCTGGTGTAAAGAATAGTTATAAACTATTTTCTACCAAGATTTTCCTCATTTGCTTTAGAAAAGTCCTTGCTAGACCTACATCCTATAGATATTAAATCTTTAAAAAATAATCTTTTTTAAAAAAGAGATGAAAAGTTTGTTGATTATTGTGTGTGTTTTGTTAGTGGATTATTCAATGTGTATAAATAAGGTAATTTTGTGCAATGTGTGTACGGGTAGGCAATAAATATTGCACATCGGCTTTTCGGATTTGTAGAGCGCTATCTCTTTCTGACGCACACTACGCTCTATGAAGCCGAAATTAGCCGATGTGTTATATTTATTGCCTACACATACGTAGGTATAGGCACAGATAAGATAATACTATACTAGGTAACTATTTCTGTTTCTTTTTTACCCGATTACACTTTTAAGATAATGAATATCAACTGAGTTAATGGCTTTATATCATTATTATATAATTATCCTTGCACCACACTGGTCTCGTGACATAACAAGAAGAAGTAGATGAATATTATAACTATTAGTGAGAGGCTATTGCCATTTGTTTTAAAGCAGTGGTCTTCTCAGGGTATTTTCCTTCTTAATAATTTATATCTATATTTATAAAAAAAAGTCGTATTAGTTACACTATCTATAACTCAAGCACATGAACCGATTTAGTTCAAAATTGGTGGGAAAACTTAGAACCAGGAAACGGACATAGGATAATTTATATTTTTATGTAGTAACGGGAACGGGGCGTGCAAAGCCGCGGATGGTTTTTTTTATAAAATGTACTTGATTTAATATGTTTTTTTCTAGAGAACTGTAAAACTACCACCAGAAGCTACGAGCGTGGTGCTCGTTGCTGTCCAGCAGTGCATAACGGAAACTGGTGTTCTTCTGGAAGCTTTACTGCAGGTCTACCAAGGAGGTCAGTTACCAAAAACCAACCTATTAAATTAATCTAAAAAAATGTTTCCCAATCGATTCCTAGATGGCGTTGGCGTTTATCTTAGGGTCGATTGATCTGGTACAGATAACATAACAAATAAATAAATATTTTAGACCAGCCACCCGACCATCCACTATCTAGCCCTAAACTAATCAGAGCTTGTACTATGGAAACCAGGTAGCTGATATATTACATAAATTCATATTTTGTTGTAAATACATTAGAAGTTGTCACAGTTTTCAGCGTCTTATACCATAGACTACAACCTCTTTGCTGACCTACTACTTACTCACGCCATCTATGCTATCGAACTGGAAACAAATTATTTTTAAGAAGTTTGCATCTTTGAGATTATTTTATTTTTTGGCGGATTCTTTTAAATAGGCTCGTTAATTCTTGTACGTCATAACATAAGAAATGAAACATCTTTATTTGCATGAAGTATGGTAAATGGTGGTCTTAAAGAATGAAGAAATCTGATTCACATACTTCGCCGTAGCAGAGATAGACTTACAAAACGTTACATACTTATAAAAAATAAATTACTTAATACAGTTTTAATTAAACTCAAATATAAAAAAAATATTGTGGACAATCACACAACATTATCCAGCTCCAAATTAAATAATAGTAGTAGTTTAATTGGATAATAATAGTACGTAGAAATACTAGTCAATAAATAATATTTTTTTCAGGATACACCGAAGACAAGAAATTCAAAGAATTTATCCACTGTGCTTACAAAAACGCTGGTTACCTGAATCAAGATGGTCGAATAAACACTGAAAAGCTTTCAAAACTATTCAAAAATGACCAGGAACTGGTTGAAAGTATCAGAAGATGTGCAGAAGCTCCAGGAAGGAACAGCAGAGAAGCTGTGTTCAACTTCTTCAAGTGTTTCCAGGACACAGTTCCAGTGAAGTTTGTGATATAGTTTTGGTCTAATTGGTTCTGTTCTGATTCTTATTTTTTATTATTTATTTATTGTGGACAATCTACGCAACACTATTTAGCCCCAAACTAAGCAGAGCTCGGGGGACCAGATTATGGGAACCAGATAGTTAAAATTATAGTTGTATATTTATTTTTGTAAATACATACTTAGAATACAATATAACACCCATGCAGAGAAGAAACACCTGTGTTCACCACTCTAATATTTATTTTCGGTAGGGATCGAACCCACGACCTACGGTGCAGAATACAGAGCTACTTCTAACTGAGCTGAAATGCCAGTCATTATACTGTAAAACCTTATTTGTTTTATTAAAATAATAACCTCCAAAAATAAAATAATAATCCATAATTTTTTTAACAAAAATTTAAATAAAAAATAATTATTGTATGTCGTTCTATGTATGTTATATTATCATAACATACACAGAACAGCAACACTGGCAAACATAACATAACATATTTTTCTCATTTCTTAGGTTTTTTTCCAATCACATCCCCAAAATCTTTGAATGCGATACGTCTTACTTTATGGTACAAGGGGTGTAGATAATTCCTTTAGCACATCCCCTTATTGAGATTTTTATGGGTATTTGTAGGGTTCAGGGTAGTTAGATACGCCTTCACACGTTCCCTTTACATTCTACACCATAGACAAATATTACCATAGAAAAAAAGAAAGAAAGAAAACCGTTTTATTGACCTTAAGGACTTTTGGATACCGCTCACCTACTACTACTAGGTACTACTACTACTGTACTACTACTACTACCTACTACTACTCCTACTACCTACTACTACTGTAGGCACATAAAAAATAAAAGTCATCTAAAATGAAATCTTTTAAAACAAACAGAAGCAAGTAGGTGTGCCATACAGTTGATGGACACATGACAGTGCATTGTAGGGCACGTTTCTGATGTGCGTGACCTACGAGGCAATGATTTGTTATAGGTAACGGTTAGTAGTATACAACTTAACATCAGGTGGGTTATATGCTTGTTCCATCAGCTAGTTCTATGATTTTTTTTATAGGTACCTATTTAATATAAATGTATATGATCAAAACCTTCTAATAAGGAAATAAAGAATGAATAATTGCGTATTCCATATCGCGCTTTCCCGTTCATTATGTATTGTTCGTAGCATTATAGGCATTATTGCAGTTTCCGACCGATAACATGGCACATTGTTGATTTCGCTACAAACGCGAAAAACCTGAAAATAAAACTATAGTTAGCTTACTCTAAAATAATGACTGGGTTGGATTTAAACTGGCTGGATCTATTTTCATTACAACCTGCCTGATATTTTTATTATGAATGTATGTTTTAAGGGGCAATAATAATTTAAGTTTAATTTGATCTTATATTATGTAGATAAAGCTTAGGACGTTATTTCAATGGGACTGTCATCCAAACATGACAAAATTTGTGACAGTTCTCCATTGAAACATGACCAAAATTTATTGTTTCTGCATTAACGTGCCAGAGCAACGAACTGTACTCGCATCGGAAAGATCTCTAATGTTCTACCACAGACTATAATAGGTGCTCACGATGCAATCATTTATAATGTTCACCCGACTTGTTCACCTGGACACGTGACTTGTAAGTGAAATATTGTGATTGGATTTGTTTCCATAATCCATAGACTGACGAGATTCTAGGTGTAATTGATTTCTGGCATTTTCAATTGATTTTAGCAAGCAAAGCAAAGCGAAGAAACAATATCAGTAGGTACAATCGTTTTGGTATTATTTTTTCATTACTCATACTCTGAAAGTAGGTCTGAAGTTGCCTGAGGGGCCTAATTGAAAGTAAAACTTTCAGCCCTAGGGAGAATTGCTTTCTACTGACAGCTGTCAAATTATAAAAAAAACAAGTTCTATTTTATTCAACCATGTTCAAGATTCAAGATTCAAGATTCAATAAGCGTTTATTCAATACGATACAAGAATCACTTTGAAACGTCTTATAGCTAGGTGAGTCTAGGTGCCAGTTCCACGCGACCAAGCGTAGAAGAACAGGCAACAAACTACGTCTCGGTTCCTACCGTTTTTTTATATGATCCTTTTACAAATCAAAAATAGTCTAAAATAATAGCAGTGAAGTTCCAGTGTGGTGCCACTTCACTTAGTCAGACGTATGCAATGTAATTATACAAAAGCAAAAGTTTCAAAGACAGCACACGCTACGCTTCAAAGTTATAATAAAGTATCTACACAGATATAAAAATAAGATATTAAATAGTAGGTACAGACATTGCAAATTGACATGCTAGCTTCCTATGGGTAGAGTGACCGGGACATCGGGCCACGCAGTTTTATCATTCATATAGCTATCTAGAGTATAGTACGCTTTCTTTATCAAATTACTCTTAATATAGGCTTTAAACTTCCGAATTGGAAGCTTAGTTGCATTTTCCGGAAGTTTATTGTAGAAGCGTACAGTGTTCCCCATAAAAGACCCATTTACCTTCTGTAAACGAAATTTGGGAATATAAAGTTTATTTTTATTTCTAGTGTTAATATTATGTGAATCACAATTTTTCTGAAAGCTACAGATGTGTTTGTGAGTGTACAGTAAGTTTTCATATATATATTGTGAAATTACTGTGAGGATATTAATTTCCTTAAATCGCTCCCTCAATGAGTCTCGTGATTTCATTTTATAGATGGCACGTATGGCCCTTTTTTGTAAAACGAATATAGTTTGAATATCAGCTGCTTTCCCCCAGAGAAGGATACCGTAAGACATAACACTATGGAAGTAGCTGAAGTAAACTAGCCTAGCTGTAGCTTCATCAGTGAGCCATCTTATAGTCCGAACTGCATATGCAGCCGAACTTAGTCTGGCAGCAAGTGCTTTGATTTGCGGTCCCCACTGCAATTTTTTGTCAAGATTAAGTCCTAAGAAGATAGTAGAATCTACAAGGTTAAGTGACTCTCCATTAAGTATAATATTAGTTGGCCGGAGAGTCACATTTGGTAAGGTAAACTTAATACACTTGGTTTTCTTAGCATTAAGTAAAAGATTATTAACGTTAAACCAGTTAAGTATTTGCGACAGAGATGCGTTAACGTCATCGTAATTAGCCTTCAATCTATCAACTTTAAAAATTAATGAGGTATCGTCAGCAAATAGTACTATTTCACATAGTTTTTTAACAAAAAAAGGGAGGTCATTAACGTACACTAGAAACAAGAAAGGACCTAATATCGAACCTTGTGGCACCCCCATGTCAATAACTGACCCAGAAGATCTCTCACCGCTCACATCAACTTTAAGGACTCTATCAGTCAAGTACGATTGTATTAGGTCAATGGAGCGATTTAGAATGCCGTAATGTTTAAGTTTAGATATTAATGTAGCATGATTTACACAGTCAAAAGCTTTGGAAAGATCGCAGAATACCCCAATCGCGTCTTGTGAGTTTTCCCAGGCATCATATATGTGCTTTAAGAGTAGAATACCAGCATCAGTCGTTGATCGACCTTTCGTAAATCCAAACTGGTGGCTATGAAGTATCCCATTTAGGTTAAAATGTGATAACAACTGAGTAAGAATAACTTTCTCAAATATTTTACTTAGCGTAGGCAATACTGAGATAGGTCTATAGTTAGCAGGGTCATTTGCATTTCCAGATTTGAACAGGGGAATGAGTTTACTAGGTTTCATTAAATCAGGAAAAACACCCTCATCAACACATCTATTAAAAATATACGCTAGACACGGTGCAATATCAGTTATAATAGTACTGAGTAGTTTTGTAGACATTCCCCATAAATCTTCAGTATTTTTAATGTTTAACGATTTAAATGTCTTCACGATTTTGTCAGCATTAATGTATTTAAAACTAAAGATATTATTACATTTTTTAACACTAGACTCTAACAATGCCATCGCACCAGAGGCCGAGGAATTTAAAGACGATGTCACTACTTTAGGGATACTGGAAAAGAAACTATCAAACGCGTTGGCTACTTCAATGTTTGTTGTCAAAAGATTATTGTTTACTTTCAAATGAATTTTTTTATTACGGAGTTTTGATTTGCCAGTCTCATTATTGACTATTTTCCAGGTAACTTTAATTTTATTTGTGGATTTTTCAATTTTTCTTTTGATATGCAATGATTTTGCTGCGTGACAAGCTCTTTTAAATGCTTTAGAGTAGTTTTTAATATGTAGAATAAATGCTGGGTCATTGAGCATTGATTCCCTAGCAGCATACAGCTCATATAATGTATTCCTACTTTTGTAAATACCTGGGGTGGCCCAGTCAGCGAACGCGACACTAACACTAGCTTTACATGTTTTAAGTTTAAACGTATCCTTATGTTCATCATTAATTAAATTTGATAAGTTGGAGAAAAGATCATTCGGGTCAGTCAGACAAGGCATGAGGGACACTTTCAGTTCAATATTGGTTTGAAACTTTTTAATACGGCTCTCTGTGATAGGCCGGTGGGTGAAAAACTCGTGTTTATCTAAAATTTTATAAGCAAATTTAGCGCTATGACCGTAGTGATCTGAACTAAAATGCCTAACTACTGATTTACTTACTGGCTCATGACTGCTAAAAATATTGTCAAGACAGGTGGCTGTTGTTAGTGTCACCCTTGTTGGATCTTGAAACAAGCAGTGTAGGTCAAAACATTTAAACAAATTTAGCAGCCTCTCAGAGAGAGGGTGAACTGGGATATCTACATTAAAATCTCCACAGATTATTACGGTTTAATTACAGTTAAAGATTTTACGCAGTACATCTTCCATTGTGGATTCATACAAGGTGAAATCCGCGTCCGGGGGACGGTAAACGCTCACAACTATGTGCCGCTCCAGCTCCACACACGACAGCTCAACAGTCCTCTCGATACTGAGATTTGCAATGTCTTTACGCTCTTTGCATTTCAATTGATTGCTTACAATAATTAAAGAACCACCTCGCATAGCGTTCTTTCGTTTAAAAGAGCTTACAATACTATATTTTTCATAAAAAGGGAGTAACTCTAGTTCTACTATCCAGTGTTCTGTAATACACATGATGTCTACACTGAAACAATTCATAAATAGTTCTAATTCTAAAACTTTGCTGGGAAGCCCTTGCATATTTTGGTGTACGACATTTAAAGTGCCTGGACTTCCCATTGTCGAGGACACTAGTTTAAATGTTGGGCAATAGGCCCCAAAGCTTGTTCACCCATATTAGTACTGCTACTAACTGGGGACTTGTCGGTGAACTGTGTTATAGTACTTATAACAGGATCAAAAATATTAAATGCTAACAATTTAGCAATAGTCATTTTACTACGTTTACTTAAGGACATAGTACCTCTAGTCAATTTACAATTACTAATAAAACTATTAGTGTCGAAATACAAAACGTCTCTATGACGACATGTCAAATTGTATAGCATTAAGTTATACTTAAATATACTCTCGTTTTGGTGGGCAGCCAGTGTATTTAAAAATGGAAATGCACATAAAATAATTTTCCCTAGCCCTAATGCCAACTTTCCCATCAAAGTTTCTATCAATTTAATTATTTCTGCATGCTTGACACCACTGCTCTCACCTAGTTGAACTATTAGAGTGGTGTCTTTGTCAAGACTACTATCCTTATCAATACAACTTATAAAGTAACTTAATGGAGCAACTTTCAACTTTCTAAAGTCTTTCTAACTGCAAGGAGGTCGTTGAACCAAATTCCAACTTTTTATTCAGCAAGTAGGTTGGAAACCCATTACAACGGTAAGAAGTTTAAAAAGTCCAATAAGATAGCGCAATGTAAAATTTAAATTTAAATAACATAAAGATAGTATTAAATAAATAATATATCTTCTAAATTACTTGATTAATATATAGCTTCAACTATTTATTTAAAATAACATAGATTTGACATTTACCATTTTTTAAATTATGAGAATGAAAATAATGGCTGAATAATGCTGGCGAGCCGAAGCCGAAGGCCCGCCAGAGAAAAAAGAAAAAAAAAAACCGGGAAGGCGGCAATTCAATCTTCATTTTCACAAATTTTTCTTTCATGTTTTTATTTTTACTTTCTTTGTATTCGTAATGAAAAGCACAGTGTTTACCTCGGGTGAAAGTCTTTTAAGTCCCTCAAGCTTCATTGGCGCCCTCGCTAACGCTCTGGCGCCAAACCCGTCTCGGGACTCAAAAAACGTGACTTTCAACACTCAGGTAACAATGTACTATTACATCGCCTTAGGATTGAGGAATCTTTTAGGTGCACTACTACATCATCATCATCATCTCAGCCCGGTATCACCCACTGCTGGGTAAAGGCCTCCTTCATTTTCTGCTAGCCTCCTCTGTCCTGCATGTCTCTTGTCCAGGTGTGTCCTGCGACCTTTACGATGTCGTCGACCCATCGCGCTTTTGCTCACTATTAGTAAAGTAAAGTGACAATTGTTTTGACTTTGTTTTACTAAGCTTTGAATCCTTGTTGGTTGTTGGGTATTAGATGATACCTTTTCATACCACACGGCATTTGGATCGTGCATCACCATCATTATTCTCGCATAACAATGGAAACGGTTCCCAATGAACTCTTCGCAATATTTTTTTCGAAGTCATTAATACTGATAGAGAGCGTGTGTGTATTAGCTTATCTGTGACGCTCGGATGCGTACGTAACCGATCGACGGGATTCTTATTTTGAATTTTGAAAATACTGGCCATTATTCAAATAAAACGAAACAAAACATGGCTGTCACGTATCACAGGAAAAAGGTCGTATTTGCTTTTTAATGTTTTTATAAAATAAACTTAAGTTGTTACTAACAACTAAACATTTTTGTTCACATTACCTAAGTTCTATCAGCCAGTAATAAAACATGATTGACAGTGGAATTAAACGGACAAACAAAAAACCCCACAAATTCCTTCCTCATAGGTTTTTACCCAAACGTCATATTGACATTTCACACAAGTATTACACCACAATTAAAGCCCTCCCACACACATACAATTTATTACCTCCGACCAATGTGAGAACTCCAAACAAATTTAATTCGTGACTTACGCTTGTAATCCATATTTGAATTTTTTATTAATAAAAGGTTTGGTTAATAAATCCCCAGGGATAATAGCCATTATTAATGTTATGGGATAGGGTATGTATTATAATTAATTTAGATATGAATAATTCAGACGAGGCGAGGGTGTTAGTTTGGCCACTAAATTGGTTTATTGGGTGCTTTATAAGCAAGGAGAATTATTAGGCTTAAGATACAGAAAAGGATCTTAAAAAAAACATTTTATTGCTAAAGACCACAAAATAGGTAACACACAGACGACTCAAAACCAGATACAGAGACAGAGCCAGGCAGAGCTTGTGGTAGGTCAACTGTTGTATATTTCAAAGAGGAAATGCCAAAATATAATTTATATCATAGGCAAAAATCACCGTGAAAATTTCATTTCATTCATTTATTTATTTCAATAACAATTATCCATTTGTGTCTGAAAAATTGTACATAATAAGCAAAAATAATATAAGTCATAGGTTATAGCATAAATTAAATAATACTAGCAATGTCACTACATATTTATAAAATCATCAGTAAGATATTGATTTGATAAGAAAATGTAGAAAAAATATTTATGGGGACCCCCGTGATGTATCCGTTGATGGTAAACATTAATACGAAGTAAAATTACTATTCAATCATAATATTATGAGAGCGAATATGGCTCGCGAAACCGAACTTGGCCTTACATGCTGATCAAATGGAGTTGTAGGTGTAAACCTACAAAGTAACTTATCCCAAAAGTTTTCAACGGCTGGAAATCTAACACATCTAGTTACTTATTAACTAGACATTTTCGTTCAAACATAAAAAAATGAGTTTAGGGTCAAAAACTGGAACTTAATTTTATTACCCCTGGACAGTTTCCTAAAAACATTTTCCATTATATAAAAAAGATTTGCTTTAAAAAATCACACGAAGATTTTCACCCAAAACAATGCTAGCAATTTAGATTACAGCGTCTGAATGACGGATCGCTTTATCCGGCAAAAGTTAATTTCCTCACACCAACTAATTCAATCCCAAAGCACAATGCAGCATATTTGCTTATCTTTAATTGATTCACTCTAACCCTCGGCTGTGATAAGGATTAGCTCTATTCATACTGACTTTTACAAGGGTAGCGCCCTTAACGAGGGTTGGTCATAGAATGTACAGCTTCTGGTGATAATCCACTTTTGACTACAGAAGGCTTGCCTCTGTGAGTTCCTGAAGCAGTGAAGAAGCTTCGGAATATATTTGGCTTTATAAAAACCGTTTGAATTTTTGCGGTAATAATTTACATATGCCTGAAAAAGGTTTGCTTTTGTGAGTTTCTGAAGCAAATAAGAAGCTTTAGAATTTTTTCTTTTCTAAATCTATTTGATTGTGACATTGTTTTTTTTTTTATTATGTAATGGTTTTTAAAAATATCGAGTATGATTTTGATTTGGTGCTACGATAGAGTTTAATAAGATGTAGTTTTCAATACTTATACTATATTAATGGGTTAGGCATTATTTTCAATACTATAGATTACAGCAAGTCTCATCTATTCTTTCACCCCTCAGTTTCTTTCCATTTGACATCAGATTTCATAAGCGGGCGCGTGCCGCGTATTATCGGCCGCCGTACGTAATGCGATATTCGATATAACGATATTCGACACAACGCGATATTCGTGAATTACAACGTATTTATCGCAGGGAGTATGCGGTGTGTTTGCTTGGGGTCCAAAGTCCCCCATTTAATGGTTAAACGGGATTTTCTAAATCGTTTGGTTATTTTTGGTTTTGGAATGCTTTTCTTATGGGGTGCTTTGTTGGCACCCTTACTCTTACATGACTGCATGCTTTAGTCAAAACAGTCTCAGACTTCTTAATACAGGCACGTTGGATTAGGGTATTCCAGACCTGGCCTTTCTCTAAAACGTCTGCTATCTGATCGAGATACATGCGCCAAGATCTTCCCTTTCCAGCAGTTCCATTGGAGCCTGATGCACCTATTTTATTACTTGCCAAATTAGTATATGCCATGCACCTGCAAAGTCTATACCTATACATTCTACTGTTGGATGCACTTCTCTTGAATATTTCACCTTTGAAGCCGTGGTAATTCAAATAAGTTACAAAATATGTTGAGGGAAAAATATTGGGCATTATTGGGATCCCAATTTACAGACACGTAGGCGACAAAAACGAACACACGTCGGATCCAATGTTAATAAAACGTCATTCACTCTTTTTCAATATCGTTTAAAAAAAACCCTGTCGGAGTCATCCGAGTGGACGCAGATACTGTGTGGGGTGGAAATTGGAAAAATCCACGGATCTCCACTGGACATGTCAGGTTTTCGACATTTTTTGAATTCAGAACGATGCCACTGGCTGGAATCATGTTTTGCTTTTTTAAATTTGGAACGTGAAAATAATGTTATTTTAACTGATGTCAGAATAAAATAATGATGTTTTATTTGTGGCGGGATAAAATGTTTGTAACAATGTAGTTAATGGAGATGTTTTATTTTGAAAATAAATTAAAACCTCTGCGACATTGTCACGTTATCTTTGTAATATATCAATATGCATAGGTTGGCAGTAAAACCCCGGCAAAAACACGAAACAATAATTTAAAATTAGATCGTACATTGTAACATTGGCGCCACCTATCACAAATACGTACGGCAGCGGAAAGGGGCGGATCATAAATTGTCACATACGACGTTATGCACGACATACGACGCGGCGCAGGCGCCAACTCTCAGCTTTGATCACTCCGCGCACTGAAAAAAGTTTGCTATGCTTTTTTGATAATATTTTGTTTTAATATAAGACCATCATTTGTTTTTATGAAGCGATGCGAAGTCTTTGCTTCTTTTTTTTTAAATCTTGGACTATAAGGCTAATATCAACTGATTCCATACGAGCTAATCCACTGACTTGAAATCATTGTTTGTACAGGCCAGTGTTCTAATCAAACGAAATACTATGTTTAGTTATAGTAGGGTTAGATAAAGGCTTGAATACAGTTCTATCTACAAAATAGTCTATAAAATAGCAAACAGATAATTTTTTCTAAAATGTTGTGTTTTGAATCCGTACATCAGCAATTTATGAGTTTTTAAAAGTAATGCATAATATTATCTATAAGGAACCTAACATCTGAAATATATTATTCAAAGCAAGGCGGATCCGTTCAACCCTCGTAAGTGGAATTATCTCTGCAACTGACGGGGGCGGAAACATCCCTTGTAGAATAGATTTTAACTTATGCAGATATATTATTGACTTTTGTTTTAATAGAGATAAGACAAAATATACCTTCTATGTACTACTAGATAAATTAAAAACATTGAAGTGGTTAATGGACGTACCTTTTTGAATTGTTAGCCGACAAGAAAATAAAATAAAATAAAAAAAATTACTGCAATCCTCAGGCAAGGTAATGTTTAAAAAAATGTTGCTGATGTCTATAACGCTAGGCGACAAAGACGAAATAAATAAAAAAAAAAGCTCATAGTATGACAGATTGTACTCATCAACCATCTCCACAGACCTCTTACTCAAGAACGAAGGTATTTCAAAAGAGGTTCCAATTGAACAAGTTTTCTATCAATAAACAATTCCGTAATTTCACACGTTACTTGCTTATCGTTGGGCAAACGATGGCCTATTGGGCTGTTTGGACGTAATGCGCTGTGCAAAGTTGACACGGCCACCCGCATAGCGTATACTGGTCAGGTGTCTGGGGAGATGTAAAGATGAATGTACACATCCGATTTTTTTTATGAAGAAAAGCATGCCACCTGTTGGTAAGTGGTGATTGTGGTGCTTATGGGTATAACTGGTCTCGCAACGGTAGTACCCTTGTCTTCTGTTCATTAGTTAAGTGCCATATTATGATGGTAGTAAATACTTGATAGCGGCTCACTGATCGCCAACGCAGAACACTTAGATGTGCACAAGGCTTTAGAGATTTGACGGATACCTTTGGTATCTGTGGCTAAGTCGTGAGGCAGGCCGTTTCATAGCTGGCTTATATTAAATCATCATTATCAACCTGAAGAAGTCTGCTGGACATGGGACTCTTCCATATACTTCCAGCAAAATCAATTTTGAGTGTTCTCCATCCACAGACTTCTCAAGATCTACACAATCTCTTCTGTTTATCAAGTAGGAGGCCTTGTTTTACTTCTTCTCCGGTTTGCAGTTGTCTTTCGAGAAGACAAAGAGTAGAGATAAGCTACATCATAAAACAAAACTTTCAAAATACTTTTCTTCATGTTTCGTTTTGTCTATCCTGCTCATACCTTTACAATAATTGTCTTATTAATAGCGTGTGGTCACCACGGGTGCTAATGAAGCGTACGATGCATCAACTGAGCACTGTTTGATTTGACCAACGCCACTGTTTGACCAGCTAACTCGGTAGTCGATACCCATAACCTGTTTCTAGCACAATCAACATCAGTCTGAAGAAAACCGAACGTAAAGAAAAAAAGAAAGAAAGAAAATATAAATAAATAAATAATAATAAATAAATATTTTGGACAATTCACACAACACTACCCAGCCCCAAACTAAGCAGACCTTGTAATATGGGAACCGGATAGCTGATTTAATACTTGAATACATTTTTTTTTGTAAATACATACTTAAAATACAATATAACAACCAGACAGAGAAAAAACATTTATGTTAACCACACAAATATTTGTTCTCGGTGGGGATCGAACCCACGACCTACGGCGCAGAAGGCAGAGCTACTACCAACTGAGCTAGAGGCCAGTCAAAATATGTTTATTGACCATAAAAAAAGATACAAATAGGCATAGTAAGTACTTAGTCAAAGTGGTATTAAGACAAAGTACTTTCACATAGTCAATTAGGTCCCTGGCTTTTATCGCACCGTGTAGGTCACATGGCGTCATACTACACAGTGCAACCCTGGTACTCTGCCAAGGCCTAGAGCGGGTCACATCACGGGCAAAGTAGACTGCTAGACAGAACGTAAGCCTAAAAAAAAGTGCATTTATTCAGTAGAATCGCAAGGATCACTTTGAAACGTGTTAAAGCTAGGCCTCTCTTATGCATTTCTAGAAAGAACGATGAGCCCTCTTCACCCACTGACTTTCTTTTATCTCATCTGTCAGAAGTCCACTGCTAGACAGAATATAAGCCTAAAAAAATGCATTTTTCAGTAGAATCGCAAGGATCACTTTGAAACGTGTTAAAGCTAGGCCTCTCCTATGCTTTTCTAGAAAGAACGATGAGCCCTCTTCACCCACTGACTTTCTTTTATGTCATCTGTCAGAAGTCCACTGCTAGACAGAGTATAAGCCTCGAAAAAAAATTCAATTTTTCAGTAAAATCGCAAGGATCACTTTGAAACGTGTTAAAGCTAGGCCTCTCCTATGCATTTCTAGAAAGAACAATAAGCCCTCTTCACCCACTGACTTTCTGTTATTCCATGTAGTCGGTATATCAGT
This sequence comes from Thera obeliscata, assembly GCA_947578465.1. Taxonomy (NCBI): domain Eukaryota; kingdom Metazoa; phylum Arthropoda; class Insecta; order Lepidoptera; family Geometridae; genus Thera; species Thera obeliscata. The sequence continues at coordinate 21,284,347 of OX387919.1, read as the reverse complement.
GTTTCTAGCACGATATTATTATACAAACCAAAACACTGCTGAATGGGAAAAATAATAACCATACCTAGTGGTTGATACTTTTTTGGACGAGCCCTTCACAAAAAGCTTTACCGTTGCTAAAATAATCTAATGTACATACTCACCAACAAAAAGTAGCAATTTTTATTTGGTTTTCCAGATTTTCACATAGTTTCTTGCCTATAATTTGACAGAAGATCTTTATAGCTCCCAAGCGTAGGCCTCTTTCAGTTATTTCCACAGTTCCTGGCTTTCATCATTGATATGATGTTTATCCCTGTTATAATACTCTCATACTTATCTCATACCCTATCTTTCAACTTTAAGCTCACAATATTTCAATACAATAGGCGTCTGAAAGCTCTGTATCACAACATCGAATGCTATGTTCGAATCGACGTCATAAATACGAATAAACTAACCCGTAAATATAAAGTACAAAACAGTACACACGTATAACCAGCCGACATCTCTTAATGATATGTAGATTCCAGCATTAGTTACATGACTGTGTTCTCGGTGGAAACATCTCGCAAACCGCGCGTTGCACGATTTTATAGAACTTTTAGATAGATTACAACCCAAAATAAACTTTACAGTCAACAAAATACGGATAGATTTCTGTGAAATGTTTTCGCAGTTGAAATCTTTCGAATGAAAGTACACTTCGACTCATTAAACAAGACATAATTTAAACTTGTCTTGGCATTTCTTTCGATTTTGCATTCTCAATTACAGTGTTAAGGTTTTATTTAGGTTGCAAGCAATTGTTTGATTTAGAACGTTTTGGTCATGGAGCGCTAAAACCATGCATGTATAAAGGTAATTGAATATGTGCCCTGTTTGTAGGTGGATAAGGTTGGAGTTTAGTCGTTGGATAATTGAAATTGAGACATTAGAAATCTTCGAGCGACTATTACCGTGTTCTTTTAACAAATGCACGACGGCGCACGGAGTAAGATGTAACATTGTACCGACGTGCATAAATAAGGTTGGATGAAGTATCGGTTATTTTAATACTGAGGCCCCAGGTGGGCGGGGGCCCCTCATAAATCATCGACAACAATTATTAAATTATCTTTTTCGTTGACATTAAGTAATTGTTTCGGCTGGTCGCCGCTCATAACTGGCGCGCCGATGATGAGGTATGGCTTTTAAATTGTCGATTTACTCGTATTCGAATTCTTTCATCGGTATTTTTAATTTATATTGGCATTTTATTGTGGTACTTAAGCTGTGAGTCCGATTAAAATCTGTCAATTCTCATAAGATGTCCATTTAACTGACCAATAAAAATAAATAATTAACTTCTATGCTAGAATTTATGAAGAACTGTATTTTAATTTAAGTAATAAATTCAAAATAAAAACGTAATCTTCTTAAGATTCATCAATTATTTTTGGCTTAGCTCTTTTTTAGTATAATTAATTTCTCTGATAAAATTTTAGAAAAACTGTTTTTTAATTTGAGTGATAATTAAAAGAGAAAACAAACCTACCTAATCTTCTTAAGTTTCATCAATTATTTTGGGATTATCTTATTAGTAAGACGGCACCCAATATTATAACCATCTGTTTGTCAATCTTCGAGCAATTACGTCCATTAAACTATTCGCAACGTATCTCTGCGCCATTTATCATGCTCGGCAGTGTAATCGGGTCAGCTCAATGAATCAAGGGTAATTAACTCACTAATACACTTATCACGACATGTATTCAATTGGAGCGGGCTGGATTACGGGTCCTGAAGTGTACGGGTATTTGAAGTTTCAATACGGAGTGTACAGGGTGTGGTTAAACCTTGAGTAGGTAAAGTTGTATTTATATTATTAAAATAAATAGATGAGACTTTTTCAATAAATAAATTAATCCATCAGATAAAAATATATCCATCTCATGTTGTCAAAAAAAAGGTATACCTCGGTGGGTAAGGGTATCAAACCCACGACCAGAAGACGCACGGGCAGAAGGTAGAGCTACTACCAACTGAGATGAGAGGCGAATCACCAACTGAGCTGAGAGGCCAGTCAAATAATGACATAAATGACTAGTCTGAGGTACTTATAACTTATAACATTGGTATAAGTACCTCAGACTAGATGGAGCGAAAATTTGCGCAGGGTTGTAGGCAGCAACTGGATGGGAAGAGCCAAAGACCGGGCACAGTGATGCGCAATGGGAGATACCTATGTCTAGCAGTATAAGACTATAGGTATAATGGTAAGTAAAATCAGTTTTTTTTTCGATGTTTTTGGCCTTCGCATGATAAAACCCCTTCACTAAGCACCTGCTACATTTAATTGCGCATACCACGAGTACCTACAAGATGTTATCACAGCGTATTGTCTTAATTGATTCGTTCTTGCCTTCCAGCTTTAGTTTCAACTCGCTAATTCTCAATTGAGACTGTTTGTACTGTACCGAGACGGATACGGGACGTAGTGCTAAAATAGCTATTCTACACCTTGTACTTACCTTACCTTTTTAGTTCCATACATTACCTTGTTTTACATATAGGTATTAGAATCACACTATCTCCACCCCGCGTCTGACACACCAGAAATTTATCCATACATTGTGTAAGAAGTGATTACGCATAAGAGGAGATGGTGTGGGCTGCTTTCTCTATCTCTGTCTGTCTCATAAAAAGTTAAGACCGATAGGTAAGATTTATTTTGGAGCACCACGACACGCGGCGATTGATAGCGGCATAGTGTTATTTTAGCAAGCTAAAAGAGAGCTTTAGCATAATGTACAATTTTTGTGAGCTAATATTTAGTCATTCATCAATCAGCCTGAAGTATTCCACTGCTGGATGTCGATCTCTGTGACGGTCGCTGTTCGTTCTAGAACAAAATTGCCCAAATTATTTTGGATTGTTAGCGAAGATTATATTAGACCTGTGACCTTGTCATATCATATAGGTCCATTGGGTGCCCCCAAATCAATATCTGCCTAATATAAGGACACGTGATTTTGTAAAGTTTCACTATACGTCCCGTCTCGCCATATTGTAAATAGCCCCTAAGCTGGCTAATTCACAGATTTATTCCCCGTTATCTCTGATCCGACATCTTTGATTTTCTAGCCTTAATTTATCCGCAGTGTTTGAATTTCGAAGCGCGAAGTGAACTGTTCAATTTAATGTGGATTTAGTATTTCTATTTAGCATTTTAGTTGGTGGAGCAGTTACAAGTGCTGGGTTTCTCTATTGTATGTTCATAGCTTAGAAACTAAGTTATTTATTTATTACGAGCCAATATCTAATAATGGTAATATTTATGATATTGGGGGACATATTTATTTCGAGCAATAATTGGCACTACCCAATGAATCTATGGGTACTGAAAAATATTAAGTTAAAGTAGCATGCAGGATACATTAAAAATAGGATATTTCTGCGATATTTTTTTTAACAACTAGCTAATGGAACGAGCTTATGGCCAGTCTGGTGCTAAGTGGTAACCATCGCCTATAACAAAGCATTACCTTGCAGGTCACGCATGTTAAGAACGTGTCCTACGATGCAATGCCCTACGTTCATCAACTTGAGGCATTCATTATGTTCAGCCTCACGTGCCAATTATCAATGTGTGCACACATAATTGAAGGAGGCTTTAGAATTTCGTATCTGTTGTGGAACTCTAAATCCAAATAAAATATGAAAATGTCGTATCAATAAATTGGTGGGACGCTCACGATATTTAGCATGATCGCGGCTGCGCATTAACGTTCCAGCGAGCGCCATAGCTTGGATAACTCAATTCTGTGTAGATTAGTGCAATGGACAGAGACTTAATTGACATATCAAAATCTGATTATATCTGAGCCTAGGGATACTGTTTGCTAAAAAAAAGTTGCTACTCTGGTGGAAAAATACCTACCAAATCAAATAATCAAATAAAAAAAATCCTGATACCCACTGGAAAAATGCAAATTAAAATGAATAATATCATATTAATGACTAGATCTTTATTATGACTCTCATCTTCTTCTTTTATAATTTGTTTATGATGATAGATAACGTAAACAATAATTATGTATTGTTCAGCTAGATGTCTACTACCTACTACTACTGCTCTGGGAGTAAAGAGGCATAAGTAAGTAGTACCTACTTAATTTAGGTTTAGTCGCGTAGAACTGGCACTTACCTAAGCTCACCTAGCTCTACGAAATTTCAAAGTGATCTTTGTGATATCAACTGAACTAGGAAATTCTTTATTTTGATTTCAAGCATTTAATAAAGTGAGCAGAATAACAAGCATTGTTACCACATTTTTTTCAGTAGTGTTTTCTCTGTACCCTAGCACTCTGTACCTCTGGTAGTTCCGACACGAAATCCGCGATTTTTGCATTGCTTTTATTACAACTGGCTCGCTAACTCCGCTGACAATAAGCCAGTATATTATCCCGCCAGTTTTGTTTCACAGAATACAGATTTATGACGTAGGTAGCGCTGACGCCATTTTGCGAATCGTTTCGATACTTTTTTTACGTCACTGCAATGTTATGTCGTATAGAACGGGCTTAGATTCATCTATTTTACGAGGTTTTTTGAGAGGTAGTGTTTTTGTTTTTACATGTTAATTTTTGTCCTACGAATGGGTTCGTATTATTTATTGCGACACTCATGCTTTACGCAAATCCAGGCGTTCTGCAGTGGCAAAAGGAAATTCTGCCACCATATAGCTTTTATATCATCATGTCATTATAGCGTTTCGTTAATTGCCACCGCAGAACGCTTAAATGTGCGCAAGGCCTAAAATGTGCACTTTATAATGAATTATTTGGAAGACTCGAATAAAATACTCAAAAACCTCAAAGTTACCTACCTATTTATTGATTAATAAAAAAAAATTAGAAGCCCTAATTTTGTAACATAGTTGGCTGAATTTTGTTTTCAAATTTTACATATTACATTTTCGTACCTACTTACATAATTTTCAAATCTTTGTAGATTTGAAAAAGCATTAGTAAACACACCATCAATTTTGGAACCGGGATTGAGATTGCAATCAAAAAAGCCCAAACAAACGATCAATTACAACAAATCATCCCCAGTCAATTTAACTCTTAATCAAACAACCCTTAGCGATTGACGACAACTAATCTGAGATAACGCAATGCACGTGTGTTATACCTCATTACCCTAACACAAACTTCACACAAAAACCATCTCTATTTGTATTGCGAAAAAGTTCAAAGTCCTGTAGTAAGTGGGTATACAGGGTGTTTCTAGGTGGTAGTAGTTTTAATACATAATCTGAGTATTAGCATCACAAAACGTTCATTCATCACATCAAACTGATTGCTGATAGAGACTGAGCTATTTGTGCCAGGAATATAAATATAGAGATGTTACAGCCTTAACCATGATCATATTGACGTAATAGGCTTACCAGCTACCTTGCCTTGCTTATACCATTCTGACAGCTTAGTCGGCCTGATCCACAGGAAACACATGGTCAAAACGTGTGGAGCTGACTAAGTCACCCCTGACGCTATAGAAATCATCTACAATAGATGCAAAGGCCGTTTTTTTGACGTAATCAGCAAAATTTCTGCCTTACCACTTTTGAAACAGATTAGCTTGAAAGCGTTTTAGCTAGCTGACTCCATCTATTTCTTTGTTCACTAGATTTGGCCAATGGGAGACATAAATATCTGTTTACATGTCTCTAGTATTGGTATTAGTACTAGATACATGTGTTAACATTTGATGACAATGCAATATATTGATTAAAATATCCGATTAACTTAAACAAAATAAATAAAAAATCTAGATCGTTTGTAACGGTCTGGATATAGCTCAACTGTTTCTTGTGTATTTTGTACATTTGGTAAATATTTGTTTAATTATAAGTTTCTTTGTCTAATTAAATAAATTAAAAAAAAAAACAAAAAAATATCGTTTAAAACACGCTTTAATAGAAAATTCAACTAACAAATGAAAAATAAACAAAAAAACAAACTTCATAGAAAAACCAACTAAAAATTAAATTGAATAAATTTGGATTAAGAATAGTGTAAAACAGAAATAAATGCATATTATTTGACAAAAGCGTGGGTAAATAGTTATAAATACACATTTCATTGACAGTATGCACCTCATCGTTTTTTTGTTTTCTGGTAAATATTTTGCAATCAGCAGCATATTTAGTGGATCTATTAGATAAGCAAAAACTGAAAACATGTCACACCAAACTGATCACTGTCACACCCACCACTACTCTATAAATTAATTGCAAATAGTTAGATCTTAGATAACTGACAAACTAATTATACTGAGCTAGCTCCCTCCTTCATTGAACATAAGCACAAAAGGACTTATGTCAATTCTATGCGCTATGCCAACTCTAGCACTTTATAAATCGTATATCTATGGTTAGAAGGCAGGGGCGTAGCTACCGCCGTATCTGCCGTATCAATTATACGGGGCCCCCGGCCTACGGGGCCCCCGAACGTTCGTAAGCAAAAAATCCCAATTTCTTAAAACTTTAAAACAAATACCTAAGAGCTTTGATGGCTTAGACAATTTAACCTTGATGGCGCATGAACGCCTATCAGATCTGTCACTATTGTCCATAGAGGCCGAAATTTAGAAAAACTAAAGCCTCTTGATAAATTAAATAATGTAATAAATCAGTTTGCCGAAAAAGAGACAAGGAGAGTGTATATTCAATTTGTATTGTTTGTGAACATTTTGAAAAAGTGACATAGATTAATAAATATTTCTTATAATTTTATGCAAGCTTTTTTTTTCTTTTGTGAGAAATCCGTTCATAAGAGCCCCCAAAAATTTTTATACGGGGCCCCGCCAAGGAACAAGGCACGCTACGCCACTGTTCTTAGGTGTTAGTTAGTCTCACATGGATAGATTAATAAATATTTCTTATAATTTTATGCAAGCTTTTTTTTTCTTTTGTGAGAAATCCGTTCATAAGAGCCCCCAAAAATTTTTATACGGGGCCCCGCCAAGGCACAAGGCACGCTACGCCACTGTTCTTAGGTGTTAGTTAGTCTCACATGGATAGATTAATAAATATTTCTTATAATTTTATGCAAGCTTTTTTTTTCTTTTGTGAGAAATCCGTTCATAAGAGCCCCCAAAAAAATTTTATACGGGGCCCCGCCAAGGCACGCTACGCCACTGTTAGAAGGAATGATTGATTTTAAGATATACTCGTATTTGTTGGTACACTTCCTGGGTTATTCTTTGATATCAATAGAATATTTTGGACATAGAACTTAGTGGGTACCCGCGACTCCAAATTTCAATTGTTTAACTATCACGGTTCATGAGATACAGCTTGTTGACAGACGGAAAGACAGACAGACAGACAGACAGACAGAAGAGTCTCAGTAATAGGGTCCAATTTTACCCTTTGGGGGAAAAAAGTACCATAGAGATAGTTTCCAAAATCATTTAATTTTTTTTGTTATAAATAAATATAATAAATGAGTAAATTTTTATTGAATTTCTCACTGGATAAAGAATAAATAAACGAGTAGTTTTTTTTTTTTTATAAGGATAAGCTGATTAGGTATCTGATAGAAACCCCACCGGATGAAAAGTGGTTACCGTTAGCCTGAAATACTAGAAAAATCAAAAGCATGTTTTTTTCAACTTTTACAAATTTTACAAATTACCTTTAATTTCTTCCGTCTTTAACTAACTTGTGTAAGTTGTTTTTCCTGTTCTGTTAATGTAAATTCCATCAAATAAGACCCAGCCCTGCTGATGGGTGCATACATCACGGCTATCAGATCTCCTCGCCGATTGATTTTCCAAAATCACCCTGAAATAACCTCCAGATAAAGTGATTTACACTTGATACACACGGACTTGTAAGTTGGCCAACTAAAATAAAATAAATAAGAAGAAAATGTGGAAAATCTTGCGTGTCTCGACATAGACATAGACATAGACATAGACATAGACATTTATTTATTTACTACATAAGCACACAAAAACCAGTAAAATACAAGGACACTAACAAACTTGCGCTTTCACATCTGACAAGGCCAGGAAAGGAAATCTAAATATATCGCTAAATATAAAACGATATAGGATATAGGATGTTATTTAGTATATTTAGCTTTATATTTAGTTAAGTAGATTATTAGCAATGTGTGAAATCAGACCATAATGATAAAAAATGTTATAGAAAAATAAGATCAGTCGAATGCGATCATACAAAAAATAGTATGAACCAAACCTAAGGTTTGTTGCCTTCTTCAAGGCTTGGTTGTGTGGCTGGCTCCTAGACTCACCTATCTTTAGGACGGTTCAAAGTGATCCTTACGATTATGTTTTTGACTGGCCTCTCAGCTCAGTTGGCAGTAGCTCTGCCTTCTGCGCCGTAGGTCGTGGGTTCGATCCCCACCGAGAACAATATTTGTGTTGTTCTCTATCTGGGTGTTATATTGTTTTCTATGTATTAGTATGTATTTACAAAAAACAAAAAAATATTTAGTATTATATCAGCTATCTGGTTTCCATAGTACAAGCTCTGCTTAGTTTGGGTTAGTGTTGTGTGGATTGTCCGCATTATTTATTTATTTATTATAATATTCAGGGCAGATTTTTTTGTCTACGAAATAACGTTATTCATCAAATAAAAAATGACAGTCCTTGTTTATGAAAAGCCTAAAGCCTTGCGCCACCTAAGCGTTCTGCGTTGGCGATCAGTGCAACGCTGTCAAATACGAGTATATGATCAGCGAAATTTTGTCATATTTGACAGCATAAATATCACTTATCGCCACCGCAAAACGCTTATATGGACGCTAGACTAGATAGATTATCAAAGAAATGGGTGTATTTTATTTAAAGGCTTTTATCTGTTGATGAAAAAGTTATCCCCGAAATCAAATTTCAATTTGAACACTATGACTTTGTGTTCAAAGTTACCAATAGGGATGTGCCGTGTGTCCGAGTTTATCGCTATCGAATCGGCGCTCGATTGCCGGCATGGTTGATTACCGCATTAGGGCACGCTGATTTTTGCAGCCATTTGCAATCGTTTGGAATTTGAGTGCTTCTGGATTACGTAATTTGCCTTCGAACGGCCAATTCAGCAGATTAAAAGTACATTTAAATGGTAGATGCTTCACAAACTTTTAAAACTGCTTGTGATCTTAGTGTCTACTTACCTTCTTCTTAGCTTACTTTTTAGTTATACATATTTTTGAAACTCCTGGTCGTAAATCAAAATCCAACCAATGGAATTAATTATATTCGAAAAATAGTATGTATCCCCCACTTTTGTTATTATTAGTTTTTTTATTATGTTGTGAATAAGTCTGTAAACCAATTTTAAAGACTTATTCACGTCCAAACAAGAAATAAAATGTAATGAAATTTTATTTCTCATTAATTCTCGTTTGCTCTCAACTAACAAAGTACAAAACAATCCCAAATAAGCTTATCAAGATTCACAAATATTTGACAACTGAACAAAGAGCTCGCAATATTCCACAATTTCTAAATACAACCTGCTTTATAAAGCTGAAAAAGGCAGTGAAAATTAAACAGGTTATTAGTTGAAAATTACCGCGCGTCCCGGACTGTAATGTCGCCGGCAATAAAGCCGCACTGCTAACACCATAGACTAACTAAAACTGGAAGAGACAGTAAAGGCCTGCGCACACGTAGGCCGCTGGCGAACGCGGCAAACGCTGTCAAATTTGACAGCGTTATTTGACAGCATTTCATTGATCGCGGTCGCCAGCGGCCTAGGTGTGCGCCCTCGCAGGCCTTAAAACATCATTTTAATATGGGACGGGACTTCAAAGAGCAAAAGTAAAAAAAAGCACTTGAAAGTCTAAACAAAGGAGTAAGCACTGAGATGACGAATTGAGTTGAATGGAGGAAGAAAACCTGTTGTGCTGACCCTGCTTAGTGTGGGATAAGGGCAGGAAGATGAGGATGATGAGACAGCACTCGATGTGACTAAATATTGAGAAATGACCAACAAACACACACCCGTCAGAAAAAACAAGAAGTCAGGTTAATGAGAAATCATAGCAGAACATTTGTTGCAGTAGACTGAAGCGCGTTGATGTATTTTGTATGGAAATGCAATTGTCATTGTTTGGCCATCATCATCATCATCAGTTTGAAGAAGTCCATTGCTGGCCTTCCCTATACATTTCCAGGAAAGCGGGTGGGGTGGGTGGGTGTCCATCTTTTTGTCTTCCGGTTCGTGGTGGCCATTAGAGAATCTTATTGTTTGAACCCACGATCTACGGTGCAGAAGGCAGAGCTACGACTAATTGAGCTGAAAGGCCAGTCATCCAATCAAATTTGCTTGTAGAAAGCGCATCCGAAAATAAGAGTTTTTACCTCATCCAGTTTCTTTTAATCTGCACTTTTCGCGGGAAATGGGGGTAAAATGGAGGTCTAAGCCTCCCTCTTGGGGCCGGATAGGGGACAGCGGGTGGGGGTGGCCTTAATTACCGCTGCTTTTATAGTTTTAATGAGTTCATTTTGGACCGGGGCTAACAAGCGGCGTAATACCTATTTTAACCAATTTTGAAATTAATATTTCAAGTGAAGGGATTTTTTGTTGTCGATGAAAAAACTTTTAAAATATGCTTGAATGATTTTTAGTTTTCATCGTGCTTATTAATGATATTTTAACTTACTGTAGAAAAGATTTCTTTATGAGAATAATGAAGGAACAAGCTTGTAGCCCAGTGGGGTGATTGTGTATCTTTTTTTGCGATCAAAATCTAGTCGTATCTGTCAGTTTTGACATTATTTTGAGCTGCAATAAAAAACTAATTGAGCATTGAAAAACTGATTTCAGACAAGGAAGATGCCTCTGACGCTTTATAAATCATCTACAAAAGATGCAAAGGCCTGTTTACTATATTTTAATAAATCTATCGATACTTTAACTTTATCGATACCTTTTGTGACATCACTTGCAGTCTTTATCAGAGTTTGCTGGCGGTCGTCGCCTATTTTGTCGATATTAATTAAAAAGGGGTCCCTACAAGTTAATATTAAAGAAAATTAAGCAATATTCCAACCGCGGGAGTGTCTAATGAATTTTCACAATAAGTATACAAGCTTTATGTAAAGTGAGATACTTAGATAACTTTCGTTATGTAATGTTAACACATAACTAAAGTTGGTACTAGCGACTTGCCCCTGCTTCGCACGGGTGCAATGTGATACTAAATATAATACAGAATGTATTTATTTATAAATGACGTTTACAGCTATTTTGTCATTAGACAATACAAAAATGTTTTCTTTAGAGGTTACTCTTGAAAGAGCGTTCCTGCATTTTAAATCTCTTATATCTTCGAAGGTACTAAATTCGATGTAGTCTGTATGTAATATTAGTTTAATCAAACTGAATTTTGAATTCATATTTAATGACTTGAAAATTATGTATTGTTACTAAATTGATTATTTCCACCGATTATTTCAATCGTTTTCAAGAAAACTTCATATTTCCCTGTAAATTTCGAAGTTCTTAAGATTACCAAAAAGATCCAAACAGTTCAATTATCTCTAAACGTATATGTCAAAGTCCTTCTGACAACTGTCACTTCACACTGAAAAAAAATCCATCCGACTCCAAAGAGTTTCTATCCTGTAGTGTGTGTTATCTTTGAAGCTGAAGAATAAATCTAAGATGCATCAAATAATTGAAAATGTCGGCAAATCGAAGTGTCTTCAAACACCCTCGCTACCGCGGACAGGGAACCTACCCCCATACATTACAGGGTCTTATCAGCCCCCCATCAGGGGTGGGGGTGGCTCGGTAATAGCCCCGCAATTATCGCCCTATTAAGTAGTTTAGGGACGCTATTCAGTATGATGGGCCTGCTGAGCCGCTGAAATGTTTTATGGCCCCGTGGGTCCTATAGACCCTGGAGGTAGGTGTGTATGGGTTAAGGAGATTAATAATGAATATAATTTTGTCAGTTTATTTTCATTGAAACTTTCAGCGGCTTTTTTACAAAAAATTACGGTCTACCTGATGGTAAACCTGATGGCTACCGTCAACTTTTAATTTTGATTTTTTTATAAGTAACATACTTACATTTTTTGACATGTAGTAGTAGTAGAACTCTTTGCGAAGGGCTCGTCCGGGGAAGTACCACCATGCCTATGTCTGTCGTAAAGCAACATTGCTGTGTAACGATTTGAAGGGTGTGGGTGCCGATGAAATTACTGGCACGTGAGGCTGAACATCTTTAAGCCTCAAGTTGATGGACGCAGGGCAGTGCATCGTAGGGCACGTTCCTAACGCATGTGTCCTACAAATAATGCTTTGTTATATGCGATGTTTAACAATTAACATTAGGTGAGTCATTTGCTTGTTCCATGAGCTAGTAGAATCAAAAAATAAAAAAGAAGACTGAACAGGCGTTGTACCGTTTAGTTTTTTTCATTCTTCAAGACCAGTTTGTCCTTTAAATAAGCCAGCAAAATACCTTTCTTCTAGGCAACGTCAGCTATTTACGTCGGTACAAGAGTAAAAGAGATGCAAATTGCAAGCAAGAGTCTGCACCACGAAGCCTTAATACAACTTTGCTATTTTAAACTCTAGTTAAAGGATACAAAGTGCTTTTTTCATTACATTTTTCAAGTTATACGTCCTTTTATTAGGACATTTGAAGACTATTGTTATAACTTCATTTGCTTGTAGTTTCGTTCTTTTTGGGATATTGATTCAAAGTGGCTCGTAAGTAGGAATGCCGGGTATTTTTACGATTTATCGTTGGTAAAGTATTTTTAAGGATGTTTTGTGGGAAAATAAAGGGAATGTGATAATTGTTCGGAGATCCTGTGGCTTTTGGTATTCAATAATAAATAAATAAATATTGTGGACAATTCTCACAATACTATGTAGCCCCAAACTAAGCCATTGCAGGATCTAGATGTCGCCGTACCTTCAGGAAAAGATAGAAAATCGTGGAAAGTTTGTATGTGGTAAAAAGAGCTCAAATAGGTCTTCCTGTTTTAATATTATACCTAACCTACACAACCACTACGGGAGACCGGCGATGTTCATATAATCACACTACTATTACTAACTGATCGAATAAGCATAGAACCCACCTGATGTTAAGTGGTAACCATCACCTATGACAAAGAATTGCCGTAGGTCACGCACGTCAGGAATGTGCCCTACGATACACCTGCGTCCACTAACTTGAGGCAGCCGCACATGCTGGTAATTTCACCGGCCCCACTCCCTTCAAACCGAAACACAGCGATGCTACTTCACGGCAGAAATAGGCATGGTGCTTACTTTCTCGGACAAGCTCTTCACAAAGCTCTACTACTCTACTAATTTTTTTTATTTTTTTTTTTATATTGCGGACAAACCACACAACTCTATCTAGCCCCAAACTAAGCAGAGCTTGTAATATGGGAACCAGATAGCTGATATATTACTTATATACTTTTTTTTTGTAAATATTACAATACAATATAACACCCAGACAGAGAACAAACATCTATGTTTACCACACAAATATTTGTTCTCGGTGGGGATCGAACCCACGACCTACGGCGCAGAAGGCAGAGCTACTACCAACTGAGCTGCGAGCCAGTCAAATGTGATGTAATAATGAGTGGTTTGTCTAGCAATGGACTCACAGTCTGATGATGATGATGATCCAAGACCAAGTATCTAACCACCATTAAAAAACAATAACTTAACTTAATTATCATCGTAAATAAACAAAAACAAACTCACAAGTAAATAAATACTGTGCAAATTAATCCACTCAATATCTGGCAGTAAAGTTAATGTGTTAGTGATTTCGCTGCGGGGGGCCAATTTTAGCGCAATTTTGACCCACCGGGGGGTCATGGGCTAATGTACCCTAACCATTATCCGAGTAGCCATTTATAAACCACAAGCGTCTGCTGTGGGTTCACTTGTCTGGTTCCTGGCCTCTCAGCTCAGTTGGTAGTAGCTCTGCCTTCTGCGCCGTAGCTCGTGAGTTTGATCCCAACCGAGAGCAAATATTTGTGTAGTGAACACAGATGTTGGTTCTGTTTGGGTGTTACATCGTATTCTAAGTATGTACTTATAAAAATGTACATGTGGTTATGTAAGTATTATATCAGCTATCTGGTTCAGCTCTTCAAAAGTTGATGATGATATATAATAAATGATGATGATAAACAATTCACAGAACACTAGCTAGCCCCAAAACATAACATATAATACAATATACACCCAGACGGAGAACAAACATCTGCGTTCACCATACAAATATTGGTTCTCGGTGGGGATCGAACCCACGATCTACGTCCTAGGCACCCCAGAGCACGACCTAGGCAGAGTTGAGAGACCAGTCGACAAAACTGAGTTACTAATGAGTTCATAGCCCTAGCAAATCGATAAAGAAACGCCGACACGATCAAATCATTTGTACGCTAAATACACCATAAGAGTGATGTGACTCACGATCGATTTTATTATCGATAAAAATGCAGATCAAATGAAGTATTCACAGGTGGTGTAAAGTTTTTTTTTAATGCCAGCAGTGTTGACAGAGACGCAATCAATAAATCACTCGATACAACAAAGAATTCAATGTGTGTTGATTGTGCATCTTGAGAACGCTTTTTAGTAAACGATAGTGTTGGGAAAGTTTTCCGAGTATCGATAGTTCTAATAGGCATGAAGACAGTAATCAAGCATCGCCAAAATATTTATCTGATCTAATGAAAAAGGATTCAAAGATTTAAAAAAATGTATTTATACTCTTATTAATGTCGAGATTGTCAATTTATTTGATAATATAAATCTACAAAATACAACAATCCGCCATGATGGCTCAAACACCGGTCAGAGCGAATTACGTCATGGCTATATAAATGTCATTCTGATTTAGTACAAAAGCACCAATGTTTACTGTTGAATACTATAACCGTGACGTAATAACAGACGCCATGACACCAGCGAGCGTTTTGGCGAGAATTAGAAAATTTAAATTTAAATGTACTTTTATTGCACAAAAACCTTAATTTTCTACAGAAATATGATATATTTTAGACATAATAGATACTTCTGAATATGATAGAAGAGATTTTGAAAATTAGTCGTCAGGCCTATTGTAAATAAAAACAGTAGTTTTTTAAATGCGTCGTCTACTTGACTTTTGCTCTTATGCCCATTTCTGTTTGAGGTATCTGCTAAAAAATGCCTGCGCCATTTTATTCTTATGACTAACATAAAATTACAAAAAATTAAATCATGACTTGATTTCCTGGCACGGTAGGTAGTAGGTTTTTATTTGTATAATACCTATTATATGTTGAGGATGTTTTATTGTATTTTTTTATTGTCAGAGTGAAAGCACAAGTGGCCTAGTGGTGGCAGTCCCACCGTCCGATCTTAAGGTCGTGGTTACGAATCCAATGAGTTTTTCTATCCAAAAATATGTGAAAACATCGTTATTAGACCGGCATGTCGTAGAATCCAATCAGTTCAAAAGCATGAGACAATGTCAATGAGCTTTCTTGAGGTGAATTTAAACTCTTATCACCACACTGGTTAAAAAAAGTTAAAGAGAGAGTTCTGATTCTGAGTCCGTTTGCATGGAGCCACGACAAGCGCCCTTCTAAAGTCTAAATAAAGAAACAAAAATGTGAATGCAACTCAGTAAAAGGTTATCGAATCCCAATTGAAATATTTTTACACATTTATCGATATCGATAAAGCGTGACGTAACTATCTAATCTAACCGTTTCAAGAGGTTCATTGGTGGTCTGCCGATGCTTTGATGAAATCTGCCGAATCATGGCACGCGATTCAAATGACGATGATATGACTCTTGTGTCAAAAACCACTTTATCGATAACTTTCCCGAGTCTGTCACATCCTTATGTCTAGGCCATAAGGTTCAGATTGAAGCGTAAATTGTTTATCGATATGGGTTTGTAAGATTTTTGTAGGAGATAAATCGTTGTCTATTAAACTGATATTATTTGGTATGTATTGATGAGGGGTTAATAATAAAATATTGTTATTTGACTGCTATGCAATGTGTGGCGGTTCCAGTGGGTTTCAATCGATCAAATTAACCTAATTATGCTGGTTTATGAATTTAATTTAATTTGGTGTTTATAAATTGGTAAAAATTTATTGATGTCTACCTAACAGCCAATAAGAACACATCCGTTTTCTTATTGGACTCTGTTAATTAATAAACCTTACGAATTAGATTGTTGAAACATAAAAAATAAATAAAGATTCTATGTCAAGAACTTTGAACCGAGTCGGATTCCAACTTTTATTATCTCTAACCTATACTTTCCTACTGCTGGGCATATGTCTGCCCCAGATTTTCCACTCTCCAGATCCACTCTACCCACTTTGTGTTGAAGGTAGAAAAGTCGTCTGGCCAGCGTTTTCTTGGGTGGCTGCGAAATCTTTTACCCTCTGTGGGTACCCAATACCCATTCCGTGGCTTATGCTCCAAGCCCCTCCAACATGAAAAGATTCCAAATCATAAAAACCTAAAAAGTAATGCTCTCTGGGCTGCTTTCAAAATTGTTAGTCTTCTTCTTCTTCTTATCGCGTCACTGGTTTTTTGTGTGGTGTGGTGAAAGGGTTTTAAGTGAGCTTAGGGGCTTCTTTCTAGCACCTTGTAAATTATTAGTAATACCAAAAAAACACTACATTCTTATACAAGTTAATATTGTTAAGTAAGTTGAAGTGGCAATAGGCAGGTCATATATAGATACGAGTAAAAGACGATATTCTATCTTCTTCAATTATTCTTGTAAATTCTTAAAATAACTAGTAACTACCCTTTTAATTTCAAAATGTATAAAAAGTCAAAAAGCTAGTGAAAAACAGTTTTCTTAATACATGGGTGGTCTTGTAAACGAGTGCACATTCCTATGTATAAGTGCATTAAGAATTACGTAGCAGTGACAATGAAATAAGGAAATTGTGGGATAATCTGCGGAGACTCTAGAATAGTGTTTTTTTGGCATGTTTTATGGTCATCTTTTTTTGAGAACACAGATGATGGCATAGTTGACCCGCTGACCCGCGTTCCAAATTTAAGATCATGGGTTCAATCCAGCCGTATATCAATGAGTTTTTCTGTGCAAAATTGTTTGTCTATGCCAGTACTGTCAAACGGAGAAGGAAAACATCGTGAGAAAACGGCATGTCGTGGAACCTAAAACGTTAGAAAGGCATGTGCCGAGTGCACAAAAGGAGTCTTTTGTTCCATCAGCAAAGGGTGTAAAAATATACCGTGCATCGTGCCGTACCGTGCGTGTCCTGTATAACCTTACAGCCTACCCTTGAAAGTATTACCCATTATATTTTTGTTATTTTTTCAATTTCCGTTGCATAGATGAAATATAATCGGAAAAAAGTACGTGTAAACTCTAAAAATATGAGTTTAACATACTAAAGTAAAATAAAAATAAAAAAATCGCACAACACCACCTAACTAAACTAAACTTGCAAACTGTTAATGTGAGTTTTTTTCATTTTTTATGTCTCAAATGCAGAGTTTTTTTCTTTCTTTCTTTCTTTCAAATACATCTGAATGAAATCCCGACATCCATGGCCACCCTACTGACACGTAACGGCTTCACTCATTGTCTGTTTAATTGCCTGTTATTTACTCCATTATAATTTGTTGCAACTGTTTTACAAGTACTTATTTAGCACATTACTTTGTATTAACTCAATATAATGCATAATGTACAATCGAGCGGAGCGAGCAGCGATTTTAATTTTTAGATATTCTTTTGCCAAAGATCTCTTTTTTAGTAATAGCAGAGCTCATTGTGAAGGGCTCGTTCGGGGAAGTATTACTCCCACCATGCCTATTTCTGCCGTGAAGCAGCATCGCTGTGTTTCGGTTTGAAGGGTGTGGGTGCCGGTGAAACGAAGTTACAAGCACGTGAGGCTGAATATTTGTATGCCTCAAGTTGATGGATGCAGCAGTAGGGCACGTTTCTGACGTGGGTGACCTATGAGGCAATGCTTTGTTATAGGCGAACATTATCACTTAACATCAGGTGGGCCAGCAACTAGTTGTATTAAAAAAAGTGGTTATATGATTTGGATTTGGTAGAATTTTCATAGCACGTATAGGTACTCCACACAATGTGTAATAAGTCTCAATTCTTCATTATTGGATGACTGAAAAGTATCATAAAGTGTGGTCCAAATGCACGCAAAAAAACATGATCCATCAAAAACCATCATAATATCACCTGCAGCATATGGGATTATGTCGAAGTTTCTACTTATTTATATTTTTTTCTGGACTTTTGTGATGAATTAGGGATTAAAATTTGTCTGTCAAAAATCCTTGTAACAGTCAAACAATTAAATAGTACAGTCGACTTCATAATACGAAAATGATTGACT
The DNA here is from genome assembly GCA_947578465.1 of Thera obeliscata. Classification (NCBI taxonomy): domain Eukaryota; kingdom Metazoa; phylum Arthropoda; class Insecta; order Lepidoptera; family Geometridae; genus Thera; species Thera obeliscata. Next base: position 21,265,938 of record OX387919.1, on the reverse strand, counting down.
CGTCATTGTATTTGGGTGCGTCGAATCGTGTAAAATTCTATTTTATTGGATAATTTTGAGAGTTGTAGGTGGGATGAGAATAAGAAAGGTGGTAAGTCTAAAAATATAATTCTTGAGTTGAATTCTATTTTTTTACTAAATTGAAACTTACTGCATGCTTACATGTTAAATTTTGTAAAACAAAAATAACTAACTTTGTTTCCGGTTTTTAAAAGAACGAGGTTTTCAATCCGATTCATATCTGTTTTTTTTTTAATCTATTACGACTATTATCTATTTCTAAAAATGATTTACGCTATATTGAAAAAAAAACTATTTGTATCAGGCGCCCTGATCTAAATATTTATATTACTGAGATATCAAATTCCTTACGCGTATTTTTTCAAATTTTACGCTTACTACAACACCCACGCACAACCGGACAAAAGTCAAAAGCTTAAAATCTATTGTCAACGTGAAAAACCCATGTTTGCCTGACTGACAGGTCGGCTGGTGGCCCACAATGGACCAATCATGACACAATGCACCAACTGTCAAGTTGAAACGTCAAATGTGATAATTTAGCAATAAGCGTAATTTGGCTTCGGAAATCTTTATTATGTAAGTGGATTTTGAATATACATTAAGGTTAAAGATTAATTTCAAGAAATTAATACCAAATACCTACTCAATTTACAATTTCTCTGTGGCTATGGCGGAACGAAAGCGAATATTTATTTTCTTATATAATTATTTTTCTATATATACATTATATAAAGACTTTTCCGTAATAGATAATTTAAGAATTTGAGTTTGTGTTTGAAATTAAAAGTACCAAGACTAGATGTGCCAAAAAAAGTCACGCAACTTCAGGTGAATTTTCGCAACTTTTAGCCTTAATTTACTAATGGCTGTCACTGGCTTAAAGAATGGTGGTTTTCCTCAATACCATCGCAAATATTTTCATTCAAATCAGGACATTACATCTTTATTCTACTTTTTATTCATTTACGACACTTTTATTCCAACTGCTCACACTTTGCAAGTAATGTTGGTTAAAATACCACCGAAATCAGCAGTACTAGAAAAATAATTAAAATGAAAATGCTATGAGACATCCCAAATAACAGAAAAATAATCACAGTGTACACTTTTTTTAACTTATTTTTAGTCAGAAACGCGCCAAAAAGGTTTCATTTGTCTTCAGACAGAAACGCGCCAAAGAGGTTTCATTACTAATTAGCCATATCGCTAGAGCCTACGTGGTGCCAATCGGTGTCAACCCTTCACAACAAACGCTCTGCTCGTGGCGTAAATACAGCGAGATGGGTCACATTGACCCGAAGTTTATTCCATAGCTAGTATACTTAATACTGGAAGAGCGTAGTGCAAGACGCCCTCCGGCAAGGTGGGGCGACGATCTGCGAAATTAGCTGGCAAGCTCTAACTTACTTGAAATAAGTTATTCCATCGTTCATGGCCTTTAAAAGGTCATACCTTATGCATGGTAAGGTAGAAAGGCCAGTTAAGATAGTATGATTTTCTGTTACTGTCTGTGTCTGAAACGTTATTTTACACAAATCTATGCAAGCCATTGAAAATATTTATCGTACAAAATAAATATAATTTAACATCATGTTTTTAATCAACCAATAAACAGCCATTAAAGGGTTAAGAACACTGTCGTAATGAGGTACCGCTACTGTGCCCCAACTGGTACCAACAGCTTTTTTACATCATGCATCTCTCTTGCACCCGCAGTGTCTCATGTATAGCTATCTCTTTCACCGGAGCAATTAACACCATACAGTAGCTAAAGAAATTAGTTGAGACGGCCCCGTTCCATAGCTTGTGTCAACAGAAGCGGTTTTTTTTTCTTTTTGTTATTTTGCGTTTCATGTCATTGGCATTATGCGTTATAGCGATAAGGGTACGGTCACACTGACAAGTGCCTAGGTAGTTGGTAATTCGAAACTCAAATAAGCTTTGGAATTTTAGAAATTTTGTTTGATTTAAACGAGTTGCGTTGATGAGTTTATTGCGACAAACTACTGTTAAATTTGTCTGTTATCTACCATCTGCCGTCATAAATAAAAAGCTTCTTTTTTCCTTCTTTCTTACTTTTTTGTTAAGCTTGCATGATGTGATAATACTTGCCAGTCTATCTTTATAGCCTTGCTTATCTAAGCTTTCTGCGGTAGCAATCAGTGAAACGCCGTCAAATATCGCTGTCATATTTGACAGAGTTTCACTCGTTGCCACCGTATAGAAAGTTTAGTCAATTACGATTAGATTTGCAATGTTTTTTAACGACAGAAGACACCCAAGAGGGGAAAAATATACCTAAATATGTATTTTATTATGCGTTGCTTAACTTTAACTGCTTATAAAAATAAAAATAAGACTACTTACAGATGGAACAAACTTATGGCACATCATAAGTGAAGTTCTAACCATCACCAATCAAAATCCTTGCCTAGAAAAGTATTATTACCCTGCCACACATTCATACAACGCACTTAGTGTAAATCGGGCTTAAAAATTAATAATTAATTCCATAGCACGCTTTTTGTGTTGTTTTGCACAGTGACGTGTGAAGATGAAATATTGCATGTCCGGTGCTTTGTGTGAGGAGTTGGTCTGGAGAATCACCCAACAAAAAATGAACGACGTTTGAATAAAGAAGTTTTCGGAAATTTTAAATAAAGAATACATAAAATGGTATAACTCAGAAATCTTGGAAAATATTTTTTTATTTTAAATGAGAGTCCCACGAGCTAAAACTTATATATTTAACGGTTGTTTGTTTATAGTCTTCTTCTTATCGTGGTTCTTTCAATCCAGTGTGTTGAAAGGATTTCAAGTGCACCTCAGAGAGGCTCCTTTCGTGCTCCTTTGTTAATAATAATAAATTAGTATAGATTTATGTAACTAGAAAGTTCATAAATATCAAAACATGATGAGGATAAGTGGTATTCGCAATTATTGTTCGATAGATATTTACAATTAAAGAACTGTAATTATAGGAATACAGTAAAAAATCACTCAGCGAACCATTAGCGTCTACAGTTGAATTGTTAATTGTTATAATTACAGGTTTTAGAGTTCAACGAGTGAATAAATAAACGCTTAATGTCAGTGACGTGAGATAAAAAGTGAAAAGGGAGTTGTCGTGTTTTGCCAATTAACCGACGATTAATTTGATGGACTTGCATAGCTCTGTTATTAATGAATGTGAAAGTACACATTATGTAATTTTATTATGAAAAATATTTTATAGTACTACCAAAATTTTTTAATTTTTTTTCTGTATACAATTTCAACAGAAATTATTTCATGATTTCTTTTATGTTCATTAGCCATGCATTGACCCACTTGACGTTAAGTGGTTACTATCACGAATCCTCTTTTAGTCGCATTCCTACACTATTCCTTATAGCATAATAAATGTTTATCTATATTTAGGTAAATCTACGTTTCTAGAATTTGCAGTGTCAGAGTTTCTCACTTGGCATGTCAAAGTAACACTAATGCATTCAATTGTAATTGCGTGCAATGAAACCGATTGCTAACCAATCACCCGGTACGAATAGATTAGGTACGAGTAGGTACAGACACTTTGTTGTGTTTGTAAATAGGACATTGTCGCTTTTACCCGTGACTTTGCTTGTGTGTTTATGCTCTTATCCCATTTCATATGGGGCGGCAAAACATAATTTTATTATGAAAGAAACGGGTACCTTTATTATTTCCCGACGTTTCGACCGTGTCACAACAGCCGTGGTCGCGGGCAGATGTCTTCCTCCTCCATCCCTCAGTTTCATTCCTTCTATCAGCCGTCATCTCTGCATTCGCTCCTCTCTTATCTATGTCATTTTTCATACAGCTTATCCATGTTTTCTTTGGCCTACCTCTGCTCATGTGCTCCCATATCCATCCACTTCTATCACTCTTTTAGTCACATGGCGCCCAATAAAAATACCCAGTTTCCGTCTATTCAAAAGCTATTTCTGTGTAAAATTACACTAAAATCGCTCTACAGGTTTTGCTGTGAAAATAAATACTCAATATATTTATTGTGTACACAGTGTTTAGTTTAGGTACACACATAGTTCTTAGTTAAATTTAAATAGACAGGCAGACAGATTTAATAAAATAACTAGCGGACGCCCGCGGCTTCGCTCGCCCCTTTGCCGTTACGCCCCGTTGATTTTTCTTTTAAAAGTTTTTCCTCTTTTTTTCCGTTTAGGGAAATCATTTTCCAATTTCCTTTCTTAGTGCACTCCTATGCTATAAAAGAAACATACTCTCCAAGTTTCATACTTCTAGGACTTACGGTTTAGGCTGAGCGTTGATTGTCAGTCAGTCAGTCAGTAACGTACGAGTTATATATACATATTTAGATAGTGTAAGTAGTTTATTTATGACAGATAGTAGTTTTACCTGAGTTAGATAATTTATGTTTTTGGTTTGTGTACACTTTAATTACCTAAGTACTATGAGAAATAAACTCTTTACATTTCTTTTACAATAGAAATTGCAGATTTAAATTTACACGAATCAGGTTATTTTTTGTACTTTCTTCTGTAACTGTGAGAACCGAACCATTTTAATTGAAAGTTGAAATTATTATTCTTCAATACTATTAATTATTATTTTTCATACTCATAGGTAATTATTTATATTATTAAGCTAATTAGTATATAAATATGTTTGCTGGTGTTTTACCATTAAGTAAAACGTAATTAATTTATTTTATCAATTAAAATGAATTAATTTAAAATCCTTTCACCACAGTTGGTTCAGACAGAACCAGTGACACCATAAGAATAACTAATTCCATTTATTAATTTATTTTAGTTGGGCAACCATTACAACCCCATGGATTCCTGACGGACGGTGGCAACTTCGAGGTCGGCCTAGAAATCGTTGGCGGGACGATTTTTCGAAATAAGGAAATTGTGGGAGGGGGGTCATTTGCAGCATTTGCCCAGCAGTGGGACGATATAGTAGGCCAGTAGAAAAATATTTTTTTAAATTCGAGCGCATTCAGCCACTAAATTAAAATATTATAATTAAAAGAATTTACAAAAACATATTTATCCTCGTGCCAAAAAAACAACAACAATTTCAAGCAAATAAGATTTAAAATTTTGAATAATATAATCTTTTGATTCTCCATCGGATTACCACACCTTGAGTACAACAAACCCCCAAATCCTATTTCGAATCTTTTGTGTAATCGACTTACAACAGATAAGTCAGCGGGTGTCATTTTGACATTGATGTTTCGAAGTGACGTTTTGTATCGGTACTTGAATAGACACAAAGAAGTTTTTGTTGCAATTGAAACTGCTGGTGGGCTCGACCATAATAATTATTATGTTCGTAGAAATTGCATTACTATACGTTTAAAAAACATAAACAGTTTGTTTCCTCTTTAAAGGAGTTTCAAGTTCATAAAAATTAAGTTGACATAGCAATGTTTTTCGACTGTAGATCGAAATTCAACATAATCTATTCTAATCTGATAGTCATTGCTTTATCCTTTTTTTTTTTTTACATATTATAGGCTTGCGTTTGACCGCAATCTCACCTGCTGTTAAGTGATGATGCGGTCGACGGTGAAGCACGCTTACCTAGAAGATACCTGTTCACTCTACTCTTAAAAACATCCAAGTTAAAAGTGTCCGGAAAAACAGACGCCGGCAAGGAATTCCACTCCTTGGCTGTCCGCAACATAAAAGTTGAAGCAAAGCGCTTGGTGCGGACAGTTGGAACATCAACCATGTATGGATGTCGCATTTCCGTGCGTCTAGTCGTCCGATTATAAAATGGGGATGGGGATGGGGAAACTAAATCGTGAAGTTCCATCGCACCTCTCCGAAATGTATCCTGTAAAATATCCTGTAAAATAGACTGGCTACTTTACGGCGATTTCCTTTTAATATGAGGAGTGGCGGTGTGTATGGTTTTATTCCCACTCATCGCCGTAACGGCTTGATGGTTTTCGATGAAACTTGGCAACACAAAACCTGGATCATTATAATTACTTTTTATCTGCATTAGCTCCTCAGCGGATATGAATATTTATTCAATTTCAATTTCAAATATTTTGGATAATCCACACAGCGCTATCTAGCCCCAAACTAAGCAGAGCTTGTACTATGGGAACCAGAAAGCTGATATAATACTTACATACATTTTTTAATACATACTTACAAGACAATGTTACTCCCAGTCAGAGAACAAACATCATGTAGTACACCCTAAAAATATTTGTTCTCGGTGGGTATCGAACCCACGCACTCCAGTGTAGAAGTCAGAGCTACTACAGCCTGAGGTATGAGGGTAGTCAATATGAAAAGTTTTCCATAACTTCGGTTACCTGGACCATGTCCAATGGGTTACCCAGCTGTCCTTAAAAGTGAATTATAACTCGATAAGAGCCACATTAAACGCTCAATAAAATTTCTAAAAGAGTATTTGAACCAGGCCCTTATCTCTTAGATAAAAAAGATTTTTATTTTCATAAAGTTACATGTAACAAAGTAATAAAATCGAGGTCTAAAAGAAATGTAGTATATCATTAAGAGTAATAAAATTTTATTGTGAGCAATAATTGCAATAAAAATTATGAATTATTGCATTTTTATCATTATAGGTCATAGATAACTGCTCTTCTTATAGATTGGTGAGTAGGTACAGTAGAATACAGCTCAAGTTCAGCTCAATTTACCTAAAACAAAGAAAAATGACGCTTACTGCAAGGAATTAAGAGCTAGCAACGTATAGCCTGATGCATATCCTTGTGTACGCTTATTATTTTTGTTTACTTTTTTGAAGAAATAATAAAAAACACAGCTGATTGGGTAGCTGTGATCGTAGTCCCAATTTCTAGTGAAAATAATTGAAATTCTAGTGAAATATTGAAATTACCGGCGTCAGTATTTCCGAAACGCTATAAATTGGGAATTTTCAAGACAAGAGTGAACTGGTGGATTATGGCTAAGCATGCTCCATCTTAGGCTGCATCCTCACTTTCCATCAGGTGTGATGGCAGCCAAATGCTTAGCTATCTATTATAAAAAAAAAAAAAAATTAAAAAGATTTAAAGGCTTGAAGAAGTTGCAAATACAATTGAGTGTAAACAATTATGCATGACCTGCGAGGCATAACTTTATTATAGGCGATGGTTACCACTTTACATCAGGTGAGCCATATGCTTGTTCCATCAGCATCTACTTTTTTATACAGAAAAAATATTCTACATGCTCGAAGAAAGATATTGCAACTACAATTGAGTAAATAACTATGCGTGACCTACGAGGCATAACTTTGTATAAGCGATGGATACCAATTAACATCAGGTGGGTAGTCGTTGTTCCATCAGCTAGGTGTATTAAAAAAAATACGTCGACATTTTCTGCCTTCGTCCACAACTACTGCAAGTATCAATCAATCAAAATATATTTAATCAGTTGGGTTGCCAGGATCACTTTGAAACGTCTTAAAGCTAGGTGAATCTAGGTGCCAGTTCCACGCGACCAAGCCTAGAAGAACTGGCAACAAACTACGGCTTGGTTACTACCTTAGATAGGAGAAAATAATAACCCACTCTGCAAATTTTTGCTCATAAACTCAGTAGGTACCTAATTAATATCACAATCAACAGTTTATAGCCATTCGTGAAGTCATAAAAATATGTGTTTAATACGCTCATTAAAATTTCAATTTACTAATACTGACCTAGTGTTACAATTAAGTCGTAAAAATACTTTTTTAATCATTAAATATTATATTATAGTTATAGGTAAATTGATACGACTACGTATTATAACCTCCAAGTTTTTGGCCCACCTGTTGATGAGTGGTTACCTCGCACAGCACTGGAATTCACAGCCTATTAAGTAGGTAGGTTGCAGGCAATGAATATTGCACCATCGGCTTTTCTGCTTTCGTAGAGCGCTATCTCTTTCTGACGCACCATGAAACCGAAATTAGCCGATGTGCAATATTTGTTGCCTATTACTGTAGGTATATCAACGGTCACCATACATGCTATTGTATAACCTGTGGTATGGATACGTAACCTTTAACCGACTTATCGACGCGATACTGTAAAAATGTGTTTATGAATTTCTTAAGTTGAGACTATTCGGAGTCACGTCAACTGCAAGTCTTGATAACCTCTGATTGGTGTTGAGTTAAGAAAGTTTAGAAAGGGCAAAGTATTATAGAATCACACTACTAAGTAGAAACCAAGCCGTAGTTTGTTACCTGTTCTTCTAGGCTTGCTGGTCGCGTGGAACTGGCACCTCCTAGACTACTAGGTGAGTCTCGGTGCCAGTTTCACACTCAAACAAATTTATTTAACATAACTCAATTATTAAAATTTAATACTTCAAAAAAAACTTCCAAATTAGTACTTATTAAAATTATTATACACCATAACTATAGGTACTGACTGACTTGTTCTGTACTATATTAATATTGATGGACATTTAAACAACGCCATCTAGCCCCAAACTAAGTAACACGCAGACTCGTTCCGCCCGCTCTATACATTGCTAGCTCTACCAGCAGTCTCATATCCGCCGAAGCTGTTTCGTAGAAATTCGATACGTTGTTTTTGTCGCGATCGTAACTACGAACATGGATCAATTAAAACGATAATTAAATTATTTATTGCCAACGCAATAACAACATTGTTGCAATTGAAGGGAGTGTTATTTATTACATAAAAACCATTTATACTTCCGATTGGTATTTTTTTTATTATAACCTAGGCTATCCCACTTGGCAAAAGCCTCCCCCCTTTCCTTCCACTCATCTCTTGTACGAGTATAAAGAAAATAATTATAAGTTTAAAAAACTTGAGAAACCGACTTCATTGTCAAACGGCTAAACCGATTTTAATCAAATTTGTTTGGGACAATCTGGACGTAAGAATAACCTTCCAAATAAAAAAAAAATTCTAAATCGGTTCATAAATGACGGAGGCATGCAGTTACAAACATTAAAAAAAATATTTAAAAAAAAATAGCAACACCGATTTTAATAAAATTAAAATGGGACCAATCTGGAAGCAGTACCTTTCAGATAAAAAAATAATTTTTCAAATCGGCTCACAAATGACGAAGTTATGCGGTATAAAAAAAAGTAAAAAAAAAAAAAAAAAAACATACAACCGAATTGAGAACCTCCTCCTTTTTGATTGGAAGTCGGTTAAAAAAATCGGTTGTCTGTAGAGTGGGTTTACTGACGATAGTTGAACGTGACAACGTCATACAGCAGCTCTCCAGTGTCCACGCGTATATACCTACGCATCGCTCACTCAAGTAGGAGAGAGACAAATGTCGAACGCTGCCGAACGCGGAGGCCGATTGTGACTTTTTGTCGCTCGTTCTGCGCTCTTGCTTGCACTTCAAGCCTTAAATGGAACGCCTCAGAGCAAGGTAACGCCGCATGACGTCATGTTTTTTTATGCGTGCAACCGGCTCCATCGAATTATAAGAAACATTTATATGTCACGTCAAAAAGCATTTATATGACACACACAGAACAGCTAAACACGCTCGTTGCTATAGAGCTGTGGTGTTGTTTTATATGGAGCAGTAAAACTTAGTTTTGTTTAGTTTGGGGCTAGATTGTATTAAAGACGGATTAATATCTGACAAAGTTGTTTTTTTATATAATCGCTTGCTCAACTGTGTCTGTCGAAAGTCGAAAAAGGGTTAGACTGCATCGAGGTAGATGCAACAAACATCAGCATTCGGCCGTAGGTGACGTCAGGCTGTGGATGATGATGATGATGATGATAAATACAAACTATTAAGTACCTACTAGCTATTTTGTTACTAATTAATTCAATATCGATACTTCTCTGACGTGTTACCGTAGTAACCGGACAGGCACAGCCTAATTAATATTAATACAGGAAACGCGTAATCTAAATCGTATTATACAAATTAGTAATCGATTTTGTTGGTTATGCAATATTACTTAGTATGTATTAAGAAAACGTCGATTAATTCTGACTTCTGAACTTGCCGTGCGCAAAGCGTTCTGCGGTAGCGATTAGTGAAACACTGTCAAATATGACAGCGATATTTGACAGCGTTTCACTGCCACCACAGAATGCTTAAATGTGCGCCAGTTTTTACAAGAACGGGTTTGTCTGTACATCTCTTCCGCTTACAACGTTATACCCGATGGGCCGACGACATTGTAAAGACCGCTAGGAGAACTAAGAAAAGCTTGTTGTATAAACAAGCTTAAAACAGATTGCGGCGACCATTGCGAACTGCGATGGCGATGAGTGATTATTAGTTTCAGCATAGGGTTTTGCATACACTGCCACGAACACACAAAAACATCTGTGTTAATCACACAAATGTTTGTCGTCGAAAGGCATCAAACCCACGACCTACAGCACCATTGCAGAGCTTACCAATTTAGCTGTAGGTACATAGAGTTTTGCATACATCTGCGAACTGGTCGCGAACACACAAAAAACGTCTACGTTACTCACACAAATGTTTGTCCTCCAGCGGGCATCAAACCCACGACCTTGACCGACCTAACCAACTAAGCCGTACTTAATGCATGCACATGGGGATCCAAAAAAAAGAATCAAACCATGTCTTTCCCATCCCAAAGCTCCCAAAGCTTCTTAATAACGTAATTAAGGAAATTGTCGCCGTAAGTTTACAAAGAAGAGATTATACAAAATTAGAAATGGATATACCACCCAAATATATCTAGCAATGCCGCCTCATTATAACAATTATCTGGATATAACCCAAAACCACTTATCTCAGGTTACTGGTTAAGGGGAGGCTGTGTGAATGAGAACAGATTTTGACGTGACAACGTCTTATAATTCGATGGAGCCGGCTGGCTGCACGCACGAAAAAACATGACGTCATGCGGCGTTGCCTCGCTTTAAGGCGTTCCATTTAAGGCTTGAAGTGCAAGCGAGAGCGCGAAACGAGCGACAAAGAGGCACAATCAGCCTCCGCGTTCTGCAGCGCTCGACATCTGTCTCTCTTTTACTTGAGTGAGCCATGCGTCCGCGTGGACAGCTGTATGACGTTGTCACGTTCAACTATCGTCAGTAAACCGACTTTACAGACAACCGATTTTTTAATATCAATTAAAGGACGTTCGAATCAAGTGTAAATACGCCAGCGTCTTGGTGCTTGTAACAGGTCTACCGTTTGCCACAAATTTCTAGAGTGTTTGTATTTTGTTCGTTTGTAAGGTGTACAATAAAGAATTTTCTATCTACTATCTGCCTTCTGCGCCGTAGGTCATGGGGTCCATCTCCACCAAGAACAAACATTTTTAAATGTTTTGTTCTCTGCCTGGATGTATGATCGATTGAATTCTAAGTATTATATTAATTGTTTCATAATATAAAATGTATACTTAGACTAAACCATGTATATGCAATTTGTAAGATTCTTTGTTTTTAAATAAATTAAAATAAATAAATAAATATTATAGACAATCCACACAACACTATCTAGCCCCAAACTAAGCAGAGCTTGTACTATGGGAACCAGATAGCTGATATACTTAATACTTGACTACGTTTTTTTTTTGTAAATACATACTAAGAATACAATTTAACACCCAGACAGAGAACAAACATTTATGTTCACCATGCACACAAATATTTGTTCTCGGTGGGGATCGAACCCACGACCTACGGCGCAGGAGGCAGAGCTACTACCAACTGAGCTAGAGGCCAGTCAAAAAAAAAATTTAATAAATAAATTAAATTAAAATTAATAATAAATTAATTATATTACATTATATTATTTCTAATATTAAAAAAAAATGCAGATAAGTATTATTATCAGCTACCTGGTTCTCATAGTAGATATAAAAGCTCTGCTTAAATTGGGGCGATATAGTGTTGCGTGGATTGTCCACAATTATTATTTATTTTGGTGCAACTGCTCCTTAACACACGAAAGCTACCAACTTTTATCCAATATTAAAAACTTTTATCAACATATCTACATATATTTATTTTTATGTCTTATTCTCAGTATTTTCCGGTAGCCGTTAATAGTTTGAAAGTCATTAATGTTAATTATAAATTCAACCTTATCTCACATTAGTTTTATGAACTATACGCCTCTTAGAGCAACTAAACAAAACAAGCAAGTTCTAGCTAATTTTAATCAAGTGTAAGCAGTTTAATATTGTTCATACCACTGACGTTCAACAAGGCCAAAAAAAAACATCGTTTGTCTGTAAAGTCGGTTTACTGACGATAGTTGAACGTGACAACGTCATAAGAAAATACACAGATGTCGAACGCTGCCGAACGCGGAATCCGATTGTGCCTCTTTGTTGCTCGTTCCGCGCTCTCGCTTGCACTTCAAGCCTTAAATGGAACGCCTCAGAGCGAGGTAACGCTGCATGAGTCATGTTTTTTCGTGCGTGCAGCCGGCTCCATCGAATTATAAGACGTTGTCACATCAAAAAATGGGTTGTGGCTTTGTCATAGACACGGCCGTTTGATGTGAATATGTCTCGCGACTTCGGGGCTTACCCCTCCGCCCGCCACCGCGATGTGTTACAGTACTTACTAATTGTAATCAATTCTTTGATTCTTTAGCTATCCATCGGTGTAATTAAAATTTGGATGGGGATGATAAATTATGTAGCTGCAACACTAAACTGTTTCCCGCGATTTTATTATCATTCGTTTTTTGGGATGATGTCCTACACTTGGAGTCCTACTTGTGATCGGAAGGGGGGAGACCTACACTCTAGACCCCCTTACTTACGAGTAAAATCGATCAGTATATAAGTAATTGATATCTCTTACAACTATGTAGGTACTACAGTGACAGGGCTAATTTTACGTAATGTCTCACTACTAAGTAACACTTGTAAGTATGGCTAGAGTCCTACTTAGTTACTACTCTGAGGTAAACTCGATCTTAAGACAATTTGTAAGCGAAATTTGAGATGTTAGTAAGTAATTTTCCTTTATTTATCGGTTTTATGACCGGGCCTGCTTATAATTCCGAAATGTGTCTGGCGGAAGTTTTGATACTTCTGATGTGGTTTTCGATTTTTAGATCGCTATTTTTATAGGCAAGTTATTTGTTAATCATCCTGTCTATGGGAACTGTAATTTTGTAATGGATCAAGCAGATCCACAGAATCCTGAGTATCCACACTTACCAATGTACATAAATACTTGACTACTTCACAGCTCAGTTGCTAGTACCTCTGCCTGCTGCGCTGGAGTTCAATCCCCACCGAGAACATATATTTTAGTGGTGAGCATATTATATATGTTTGTTCTCTGTCTGGGTGTCATAATGTACTTATTATTTATTTTGTACAATTTTATTTATTTACAAAATAAATAATAAGCATTATAATCAGCTATTTGGTTCCCATAGCTCTGCTTAATTTGGGGCTAGATATCGTCGTGTGGATTGGCCAAAACATAATATTTATTTATATTGAATCATTTTATAGCACGTTCACACATTTGCTGTTCTTGGACCATGCCTGCCAAACCAAATAAGACCACACGTCATTTTGTACTCTTATTTATTTCCCCGTTTTTTAAACCGGGATGTTCATTGTTCAATCTAGGTCATATAATACACCGATGGCTCTTCTACCAAAACATGTTAAACATGTACCCATTTCCAAAATGATACAATTTTAATAGACACCTTATAGTTTAAATAAAATACGTACGTTTTAATAGTTATTCGATTCGGTGACTATAAAATAAAACATTTTGACTATAAAATTTAATGTTTCACGTTTAAAAGGCCCGACACGTCCTAACAACGACTTGGCGGTTTTCTTTGTGAAACAGGGCACGGTGCGGTTTTGGAGGGTGTGGCCTGACTTCTAGCGAAGAAAGTAGCTAATAACAATCTTAGGGAATGCCTATTGTGCCTAGGAATAACAATCATTAGCCTATTTCCTATTCTATTTGACTGGCCTCTCAGCTCAGTTGGTAGTAGCTCTGCCTGCTCCGTAGGTCGTGAGTTCGATTTCCACCGAGAACTAATATTTGTGTTTTGAACACCGATGTTTGTTCTCTGTCTGGGTATTAATTAATTATGGTATTCTAACCCCCGAATACTGAAACGCAACTCAGATTTAAGCACGTCTCAAGCGACGAATATTTGACAGTTTTCAATGAAAATCTGTCAAATATTCGTCGCTTGAGACGTGCTTAAATCTGAGTTGCGTTTCAGTATTCGGGGGTAAGTATGATTTTTTAATATATAAAAGTATTATATCAGCTATCTGGTTCTCATAGTACAACTTTGCTTATTTTGGGTCTAGATAGTGCTGTGTGGGTTGTTAGCGGCTCGCTTAAATGTATCTCGTCTCCTGTCACTGTCTCTTTCATATCACTAAATAGAGATGGCAACAGACTTTGTGGCCTGCTAAAAAAACGGCTATAAACTGTCACTGGATCTTTCGAAACCAGTGTAATGAAAAGATTTTAAATGCACCTGAAAGAGGAGGTACGTGCACTGGAAAAAAGTTTGTTAAACCTTTCTGACTATGAGCGTTTGGTGTCAAAACGCTTCCCGCTACAAGTAGGCCCCCAACAGTCCGCAATCAAAGGGTCCGGCTCAAACAAACATAAAGCAGATAATAAAGTTTTACGATCCACTGCGGTGACCTATGGGCGTTCGGGAGCCTTTCCGATTTAAGATCTGATACATTCAATTTGGAAGTCGCTCAGTTATTTACTGCTACATGATTTAAATCTTTCATATAACTTGCTCTTGAAAATAATTCATAATACTCGCAATGGAATCAAAATGGAATCTAAAACGACTAAAAAAAAAATCGGTTGTCTGTAAAGTCGGTTTACTGACGATAGTTGAACGTGACAACGTCATAAAGCTGTCCACGCGGACGCATGGCTCACTCAAGTAAAAGAGAGACAGATGTCGAGCGCTGCAGAACGCGGAGGCTGATTGTGCCTCTTTTTCGCTCGTTTCGCGCTCTCGCTTGCACTTCAAGCCTTAAATGGAACGCCTCAGAGCGAGGTAGCGCCGCATGAGTCATGTTTTTTCATTGAGTTATAAGACGTTGTCATGTCAAAACAGGCCTTTGTATCTATTGTAGATGATTTATATAACGTCAGGGGCAACTGGTGATTACTCATGCCTCTACTTACAGGACGCTTTAGTGCCTGGGATAGGATTTTAGATGGAATAGGCTTGCCAAGCACCTATACCATCCTGACAGCTCAGTCGGCCTAATCCACAGGAAAGACATGGTCAAAACGTGCGGAGCTGACTAAGCCGCGGGTTTCCTCACGATGTTTTCCTTCATGCAAGCATTGTGTACGAGTGTTTAAAACTCATTGGTGCAGGACTTGATTTGAACCAACGCTATTAAGATCAGAAGGCGAGGCTGCTACCACCAGACCATCATTGCTCTCTAAATTAAATTAAATTTAAAAAAAAAACTATAGAACTACCAATTCAAACTACCAATTTTGACTGGCCTCTCAGCTCAGTTGGTAGTAGCTCTGCCTTCTGTGCTGTAGGTCGTGGGTTCGATCCCCACCGAGAACAAATATTTGTGTGGTGAACATAGATGTTTGTTCTCTGACTGGGTGTTATATCGTATTCTATGTGAGTATTTACAAAAAAAAAGTATTTAAGTATTATATCAGCTATCTGGATCCCATAACACAAGCTCTCCTTAGTTTGGGGCTATATAGTGTTGTTTGGATTGTCCGCATTATAAAAAAAAAACACACGATAATTTCATGCATAAAAATAAAAATAACTTATTTTTAAAATTTCATGCATACAAAAGATATCGTGTGACATCTGAGTACAAATATTTCATTGGACAATTATAGAGAGCAATTGCACAGTACACAGTATTCTGTGTGCCGAGTGATAGATTTGCACTGAGTTCTTTACGACTTCCGTTACTGACAGACGGACAGATAAAGCTATTTTAGTGTATGAATGGCGCTCAATGAATGATGGAACAATTGCAGCATCTTAATTGCAGTTCATGTTCTGACTAAAAGATTTTTTAGAGATGAAAATGAGAGAGAGAGCCACAATTTTTTTAATACAATAAAAAAATTTCATTAAAACTGAAAACAACAACGCTAGAAATAGGTATGGTTGTAGTACTTCCCGGACCCTTCCACAAAGAGCTCTACTAAAAATCAAAGAAAAACAAAACAAGAAAACGATAGATAATTTCCTCAGATTTTTCAATACAAGTACCACCTCAATTAAGTAAAACATAGTTATAATTAAATAGCGACATAAAATTACTTAATTATACCATTAATATACTTAAGTATTAATACAAAACATTAAACACTCATCTAAATATACATTATTATAAAAATAATAAATTTACTTTGATTTTAAAAGTCGGTTAACAATAATGCATTTTAATCTATGCACAGGGTGTCTTTTTTTAGGAAAAGCGGTGCTGGCCAAGTCCAAAACCACGAGAGTGGAAAAGTCGTGAAAGACGAGTCAATGCCCTTGATATATGAGAAAACACTAACTGCATAATCATTTTTTTCAAAAATTTTAGAAAACCAACTAAAAAGTTTGAAAAGTAGGTAATTTTTCTCTCTTTCACCACCCTTCTCAAAAAAACACCCTGTATAGATAAAAATAATCCCCTATTTCTCTTGATCACGCCCTCACGCGTGAACGGCTGGACCGATTTGGCTGAAAATTGGTGGGAAGATAGCTTAGAACCAGGAGACTGACAAATAGGAGACTGAGATAAGAGATTTGACGTGTAACCGTGTTATGAATAAATGAACTTATGAACTTAGAATACTTTATATCCCAAAAAAGTAACGGGAACGGGGTTGAGCGAAGCCGCGGGCGGCCGCTAGTATACAACGTGAATCAAAATATGTGTACTATCCTGAAGGGGGGTGAATTTCCACCCCCCGGGGAACAACTTTTGTTCAACGACTTTTCGAACTTCGATTGGTATCAACGAAGTTTCAACATGAACAGCTGACTTTATACAAAGTGACAACCCTAAACTCAGCTACAGAGGTAGTAGGTAGTAGTAGTAGACCTACAGAGGTAGTACGTCAAGGGGTCAAGGGGTTACAAGGATAGGGTTGTCAATTTATTTAGGCATTATGAAATTAAATATTTTTGTATGGGAAACTGAAAATAGGAATTTTTAATTATCTCCCCCCCCACAAATGATCAGCATTGTGGTCTGAAACCCCCCACCTTCGCATAGTACACATATTTAGATACACCTTGTATATATATATATATTTATATAATACAACCACGACAGTCCTTTATCTTAATGTTGGTATAGCGGAACAATAATTGTTACATTATAATTATAAATTATAGCCTGTCGTTAATTATAAATGATTGAGAAATGCGTCTACTGATAGTAATCGTAGAGTTACAACTTAATATAGAGAGAGAGAGAGAGTTCAATCTACCGAAAAGCTATTAGGTTACAAGAAAAGGTACATTATGACAAAGTTTTAGATAGTACAAATTTAAGTAGGTACTATTTGATTTCCTAAGATATCAATTTTTTTTTTTAATTTTGAGTTCAATTTTTTGAGGAACATTGGGTTGTTTTTGATAGATTTTTTTATTTAAAAGATTTATTTAATAGAAATTTTATTAAAACGGTTCGGTAACTGATTTATTAATCAAAATAAATGAAGTTGGGTTTTAGGTTTTTTAAAAATGTGTTTTCACAGTCTGTAATCGCGATAATTTAATCAGTGTTAAGGAATTGCCATCTCTTACCGGGTAATGACAACGCTGAGCACGAAAGGAGCCTCTCTGAGGTGCACTTGAAACCCT
Source organism: Thera obeliscata (assembly GCA_947578465.1). Lineage (NCBI taxonomy): Eukaryota > Metazoa > Arthropoda > Insecta > Lepidoptera > Geometridae > Thera > Thera obeliscata. Next base: position 21,248,092 of record OX387919.1, on the reverse strand, counting down.
TTCACCACACTGAGCACTGGTTTAAGCAAACCACGGTAAGAAGAAGAGTGACAAGACTAACTTCGAGCGATGTCTCAAATTATGTAACTTTTGTAAAAAGTTTGTAATGTTTAGCCGGTTCATACTTACACGGATATTGTGCGCTTCATATTATTTTCTCTCTGGTGCAGTCAATAGACTTGTTTTTATTGGAAATGTGAATGAATCCTAATTATAATGATTATAGTGTGGACTAGGTTATCGAGGTTAGGAGAAACGTAGGTTAAGTACTAGCGTCATTCATAACTTTATAATTTTACATAATTATAATATAACTTGTGATTTTTGTTGCCCCATCTAGCCCCAAGCTGACCAAAGCTTGCACTTTGGTAATCAGATAACTGATGGAAAAATAAACAATTTGATGACTTGACTGGCCTCTCAGCTCAGTCGGTAGTAGCTCTGCTTTCTGTGCCGTAGGTCGTGGGATCGATCCCCTTCGAGAAACATTTGTGTGGGGAACGCATATGTTTATTCTCTGTCTGGGGGTATATTGTATTCTTAGCATGTCATTTAACAAATATTATATAATATATATCAGTATTATATCAGCTATCTGGTTCCCATAGTAAAAGCTCTGCTTAATTTGAAACTATGTTTTGAGTGGATTGTTCACAATTTTTTTTATTTGATCCCAAAGCACGGTAGACGTTCAAATCTATATGAAACAAGTATTAAGTCAAAGTAATTATTATCCAGATAAAAAAAACGAATCTTCATCACCAAATTGTCTTTGGTGAGAATTGAGCTCGCAACTAATGCTGCCTTCCTACGGTGCGTGGTTCTGCAGATCATCACGCACCGCGCACGACGACGCACAGCAACGCACACAGAAAAGACTCCTGTGCTACCGCGCACCTCGGCGCACGAGACCGTTCCCATGGTGTGTCGTGCGAGCTGGTGCGGGCTGGTGCGCGATATCACGCACCGGTGGGAAGGGGCTATTACAAAAACGACAAAAAACAAAGACCTAAGAATCGAAATAGACACGGCATTTTCTATCGGGCAAAAACCATTTGACTCTAGATTAGCTGGCATGACATTGCGTTCTAGTAACTGTTATCAAACCTGTGACATTCATAATAACTGCTGTTGTATTCTCTGGTGTTTCAATAGTAAGTATTGTGTAATCTGTGTACGAGCGATTCGCTCGAGCTGAATCTAATGAGCGTGAGTGAAATACAGACAGAATTCTTTGACGGTAGAGATGGGACAAATGTATATCGATGTTAACAACTCATGGGACACGGGTGTATCGACGACGATTATAGAAGGAAAGACAATACATTTATATATTTTGGACACACAATACACAGACAGATCGAAGAGTGACAATAAAATATAGGTACATTAATTAAGTAATAGGACATCACTACTAAAACCGGGCAGCGAGACACAGCACTAGTCGGGGGATAGAAAGATGGAGTCGTAATGCGTAGACTATTGTTTTTTTTATCGATATCTATGAAATTTAGTGGTTGTGTGACCCATCCCTACTCATCTCGTTTCAATCTCAAGTAGGCACGCAACATTTGCCGTGATTAATTTAAGCAATTAACAGCCAAAGAGGCGTATTATGCTAAATGAATAAGTTATTTTTAATTACACAGTAATTGCGGGCGTATGCACTGTGGATTAATTTGTTTGTGATGGGGCGATGAATTAATAATGTTATAAAGCATAGATACCCTGTGAAGATATGGCGTCTTCTTCTTCTTATCGAGTCAAGACTCTCTCAAACCCTCAAACCTGATATGTAGCCACCTCAATAGCTCCACTTGATGATGCCATGTTCAAATCTTCCATGGTGCAGTTGGTCCTGTATGGTGAAGATAATTATGACGTGACGTTATGTGACGTGCTGTGAAAGATGCTAACTATTGGCCTCATACGCAGCTGAAAGTCACCTAAAAGGGTATGAAGAGAGCCCTTATTAGGCTAAGAGCAAATTAATTTATTAGGCGGATGGCAAATTTTTCCATCTACAGATAAATTTATCTGTCCGATAAAAATATATCCTTCTCTTTTTTTAGGCTTGGTCCAAACAAGGACTGCCATATTTTTTATACGATGAATAGCGTTTTTCGGTATATGAAATAATCAGCCCTTATACTCCTGAACTTTTTTCCTGGAATGGGAGAAAACTTACTTCCTACAGCCGACTTCCTAAATAATGTCCAAATAAGGAATAAATAGCCTCGCAAAGAGAGATAATTAGTTCATTTGTCTGCCAGTAGCACGCCAACAAGTCAAAAATTATGAATAGTTTATAAAATGCTGTCAATATGCTAGGGCTAGTGACCATGTTATTGGGGTCACCATTGGTGTATTTTGTTCTATAAAGAGGTCCCTGTACAAATTAGTACACTTTCTTATTGCAAAACACTAGCCATCCTCCTTCTATCCCTTATAGCGTCTTACTAAATTATTCGTGAAGACATAAACAAAAGATGGTGTTGTGCTTGTGTTGCGAATGTTGAATCTAATTTGTTCCAGTAGAGTTGGAGCCGATTCGATTGGATGATACTCATTGGACGTTTCATGGTATGCCGTTGGAATTAGTTTCTCGTACTGCCGCCAACTTATTTGATCAGGCAAGAAAGGCGCCAGTATAACAAAACCGTATGAGAATCTAGCGACAAAATTAAAGTATAGTAGGCAACAACTATAGCACATCGGCTAATTTCGGTTTCATAGAGCGTAGTTTGTGTCAGAAAGGGATGGCGCTCTACAAAATCGAAAAAGCTGATGTGCAATATTAATTGCCTACAACCGTAGTTAGAAGTAGTAGAGCTCTTTGTGAAGGGCTCATCCGGGAAAGTACTACCACCATGCCTATATCTGACGTGAAGCAGTATTGCTATGTTTTGGTTTAATCTGGGCTCGTGTAATCACCAGTTGCCTCTGACGCTATATAAATCTACAATATATGCAAAGGCCTGTTAACATCTAGCAGTAGTAAATAAATAGGTTTTAAATTCTTGAGAAACTGACTTCATGCTGAACCGATTTTGATGATATTTCCATAAAACGCTGGATAGGTATCTGAAAATTTCAAAGATGTGATTTCCTTAAGTGTAGTAAACACTATAACATCAATAAAAATATTCTAAGATGTTTCTGAGAATTTTTATTTAAAAATATTTACATCCTATTATATCTTACGTAATATTGTTTTAATAGGTACGCTACGCTACATTACGTTTTGTTATTGTCAATAGCCCATTACTATCTGCGTCATAAATATTTTTATATTATCTAATAATGAGTAATTAAGATAGCGATTTGGGTACCTACTAATTAAAAGTAGGACATCTTCGATGTAGGTAAATCGATCTTAATAAAATTTTATGGGTTGATAAAAATGTTTATGAAAACAATGGCGGGCACTATGTACAAGGGGTGTTTAAAAAAAGCTTACTTATTATATTAATCGACAGTACCTACTACTGCGGTTCTAATATCTCTTTATAAAAATTTTCCAAACAGAGTACAAACAAATTAGATATATATTGGCGAGCAATATATATCTAATTTGTTTGTACTAAAGTATTAAACTTATAAGCAACAGGCTTATAAGTTCATGTTCTTCTTCTTATCGTGTCACTGACTCTTTCGAACCAAGTGTGATGGTATTTAAGTGCGCCTCAAAGAGGCTCCTTTAGTGCACTAGACACATATTTTCGAACTTTTTACGTTCTACGATATGCAAGTTTCCTCACGATGTTTTCCTTCACCGTTTGAGAGCACTGGCATAGTGTATATACATTTTTAAGGCAGAAAAACTCATTGGTACATGGCTAGGCTAGCTTCTCTTCTTAATTGAACGCATCTGTCAATTTTGGATCCACGAATACCACGTCCATAAAAATGAGAAATCAAAATTTTCATACATAGGTAGTTTATGGCAACAGACAGCGGCTTATATAACAAGAGACTTAAAGCGAGCTGCCAAAAGAGCCAGGCATTATGAATAACGGGCTTGAATAAGAAAATGCAATAGTCACTTTGAATTTTTCAACAATTTTAGATCCCCTTATATCCAAACGTACGATAACCCCCACAAAATCACATCCACCCATTATCAGTATTATCTACGCGACCTGACCCCACTATCAGACAATTAACTTTAATGGATATTATTTAAATTAGTCCTCTCCACTCAATTTGACAACATTATTATCATTAAGGGTCGGAACAGACTTACTTCACATGCAGTCTGTTGTTACTGTAGGACCGCAACGGGCATCTCGTTTGTAGTAGTCAAGCGCTCGTGGAGTAGGCAACTTGAGTATATTTTCTCTGTTTTTTTAAGACCAACCTTACAGCAATACGAGCAAATGACAATGTTTGCGGTTTGCAATGGAGCGTGGTGTAGTTTGTTTCGTAATTTTTTACTTGTGGGCTTGGCTTGACTCTTGCCAATAAGTTTAGTTCATCCAAAATTGGCTGCCTACTGGTTTCTTTTGCATAAGTATGAACATAATTTGTACCTGTAAGCCTGCATACAGGCTCTGTCTGGCTCTGTCTCTGGCTCTGGTTTTGAGTCTGTATGAGTGCTCACCTGTGTATTATACTGTGTGAGAGACGTTTTGACCTAAGATTTATTTACACAGCACTCAAACAGGCTCAAAACCAGAGACAGAGCCAGACAGATATTGTGGTAGGCCTACAGATGGTTACCTCATATATCAAGGAAATATTCTATAAGAACAAAATATAATATCGAAGAGCAAAGTGCCGTTAAACACGTTTGAGGTTTGTGAAGTGTCAGTGAAGTCCATCTGTTAGAGCCCTTAAATAATCACAGGATCCAACAAAATCATTTTCAACCATATTTCCATGTTACTAAGGTTGGAAGTTCTGTAAAACTGTGTGATACCATAAAAGGTCAAGTTTTATTTTTACTTAATATTTTAATGGGTACAAAAATGATCTAATAAGTATCCACTGCTTTTATGTCAAGTCTAGCCTGCTGGCTAGACTTGACATAACTTCACTAGAAGGGAAGTCTTCTGTGAAGATAAATAAGAGCCTTTTTGTTTTTCGTTGTCAGAAACGATTGATAATTCCGCCTTGCGCACGTCTAGTTAGTTAGATTAGTGAAACGCTGTCCAATATGGCAGCGATAGTTGACAGCGCTCCACTAATCGCCATCGCCTTCGTACTTGATGCACGCAGGCTTTTAAACAGATTGTGTGCATTTTAAACTTGCTTGAAATTATTCCTGATTATTGTTGTTACCTCAACTTAAAAAATTATAGCGAGAAAAAAATAAATATTTTTTTGCCTATTTTAATCATTTTTGTAATAACAAGCGCAGGTTGGAGTCAAGGGTTTTCAGGGAAAAGTAAATAAAAAATAATTCACCATGAAGAAATATATTTTCAACTACATAAGTAGATAGATAAGTAGGTACAAATATTTTTAAACCATAAACAATATTTACAAAATAAAAAACTCTGAATGAAACCGTTTTCAGGAAAAAAATCTAATTAGGATATTAATAAAAACTAATTTGGTGATAGGTAAACACTTTACACAATCTAAGTTTTATTTAAATTATACAAATAACTATTTTTATTTAATTTTTAACTATATTAAGATATTTACACAATAATTTACATTTATTCGCACAACAAATATCAGTACCGTCAACAAAAAAGTCTCAATTTAATACACATTTTTCTTAAATATCTTTTTTTAAGATTGATTACCATTATTGGGCGATGGTGAAGATACAGGTGGTTGAACCATAGACAAGTGCTGTGGGGGCATACCCATCGGGGGCAGTGGTCTTCCCCCCATCATTATAGGGTGGTGTGGGTGGAAGTACTGTTGAAGCGCCGGGTGGGGATATAAATGGTGGGGATGATGGCGGGAGAATTGCGCCATTTTGAGCTTTTCGATCTCTGCTTCTTGCACGCGTTTCGCTTTGGCACGACGATTTTGGAACCATATCTTCACCTGTTGACAAGGAAAATTTAATTTAGTTCGCTGATCGAGTAATTGATCTCATTTGCGAGAGACTTGCTAGATACTGATGTAAATGCATGCAATAGGTAATATAATACATTCTTAGATATCGTTACATTTAATGTTGTTAAAAGATATCAAAAAGTCAAGGATTTCAAAGCTTATTTGAATTGCATCGTGATTTATTAGACTAAAATGACTAATCTATAATACATTATGATTATCATATTATGATTTATACCAGCGTCAGAAGCAACTGTTCTCTTTCTATACGGGACGCTGCCTGGGACACATTTCAACAGGGAACAGTAGGTCTACCACGAGCTCCATATGGTTATGGCTATGGCTGTCAAATTGTGTATAGATAGGCTGACCCACACATTCATTTTCTTCTTGGGTTTGAATGTGTTGACACTGTTGACACAATTTTGACAGCCATAACCATAACCATATGAAGCTCATGGTAGGTCAGCAGGCTTACCCGTCAACTATACTATCGTGGCTTAGTTTGCCTGCGATCCACATAAAAAACATAGTCAATATGTATGGAGTTGACTATGCTGTAAGTTTAAGATTTTTTTCCAGATTTTGGGATCTTTTTTATAGTAAATTGGCAAAATATTGCTACTGTCCAGTGTGTACACACTGGACAGTAGCAATATTTTGCCAATTCTACTGCTATGTTGCTCTGATTTTGGGATGAGTGCACTTATAATTATAGATTCTTACCTGAGTTTCAGACAGTCCAAGGCTGGAGGAGAACTCCGCCCGTTCAGCGATGCTCAAGTACTGCTTGTCGACGAACTTGGTCTCCAAAGCACGGAGCTGCTGGGCGGTGAACGGCGTCCGAGGCTTGCGGTTCGGCTTGTGCTTACGGAGGTGGCACTTCAGCTTCGGAGGCTCGCTATTTCCATCTGGAGATAGAGAATACTGGTTAGGAAGATGGTAACTTTTGAAAGGTATCAAAGTGACGAAACGAGTGGATAGCCCATCTGATGATGAGCGGTGGACTGATAATAAAAAACTCACAGAGTGCCAACGAGTAATGATACATTGCACTGTATTTGCACTGAGCCTGTTCTTCTGGGCTTGGGCATGTGGAACTGGTACCTAGACTCACCTAGCTTTAAGACGTTTCAAAGTGATTCTTGTGATACTACTGATTAAAAACATTTTTGACTTTGACTTTCGACTTGATTCGACTGTGTTCATCACTCTAAAATTCCTACTTTGTTAACAATAATCTGCAACAGAGCTGATTTCCCTAATTTTGCTTAGATGCCAAATGATTGCAAAGAGTTTGCAAAAAACTACTTAGAAATATGTAATTTTATTTACAAGCAGTTTGGTTAATATTGGAGAAAAGGACCCTGTGAGCATTAATTGGAATGACTTAAGAAATAAAATGGTTGGTATCTACAAAAAAACTTAAGATCACAAGTTATGGGCATTAGAACAAATATTTTAACTCGTTAAAGATTCCATCGGAGATCTTCAAAGAAATCAAAGCCTTGATAAAATCAATCAATTCAAGATCATCAGCTACGAAGTTGTGTAAAACAGGAATCCCATAAGATTTCGGATCAAAGAAACTAAACTCATTAATGAGATTACATTCTAAAATTCAACGAAGTATATTTGCCACCTACAATCCTAAAATGAAGATAGTGTTCTGATCTGATAACTTTACACAAAAGCCGCTTTTATAAATAACCTTCATCGTTATTTGAAACAACTACTTTAATAGGAAAGGAGAATTAGATAGATTAATTACATTCAGACAGTTTGTTAAAGAAACTGACAGGTATGTTTTTTATACCAGATTGCATAAAAAAAAGGAATAACAATAGCGAATAACATCAGTGAATTCCATGGTGTTCTGTCAGAAAAAAGCAAAGTTAATAAATAAGCAGATATTTGACTACATAATTATTATACGACCCTGTAAATAACACAAAAAGTTTTATATTTCTCTAAAGTTCAAATATGCGAACTTTACTGGCAATATTCGGATTACAAAGCGCGCCGAAAAATGTTTGGAATCTCCAAACCATTGGGCCAATAAATCTAATAATAAAACAAATTTAACCTTATAAGGGAAATAAGATAAACATAAAACCACTAGACGTGTGTCATTAGCAATGAAATTATTAAGTGATCGTTTTAAAATAAACGCCTACGCTCGAGATGACAGATAATTATAATATTAGGACGTTAAAATAAATCATGATAAAAAACAAATAAAACTTTATCTCACGTTACATTGAACCAAACTAATTAGTCTTTATGACTTATAAAACGAAATCTGTTCATAGAATTATATTATATGCTAGCGAGTGTCTATTATCTGACAAACAGAAGCTTAAATCACTTAAGTGGACTAAAATATTAGCATGTTCGTGTTTATTTAGAGATTTGTTAAAACAATCGAATTTAAATGCAAATGAGAAACAACAAAATACGATGAGTATTGTTGAAATTCACTTTTAAAAGAAACTTTTACTTTTTTTACGTTTAATAAGTATTAGGTATATATTTTTAGTCACAATTTGAACTATCTTGTTTTCTAGTCTAACTTCGTGTTGTTTCAAAACCTCCATTTTACAGTCATCAATCATTTAATCAATGACGAAACAAAACTGCTAATGAATCCGTTTTATTAGTAATAGAAAAATCTTAATTTACAACTCGAATTAATTGAATCTCTAATAGACTTTAGCTTACAAAATTATCTTTCAACTAATTGGTATTTAAGTACTAATGAATGTTCTGATTGATGTATGAACACATTGAACACGTGCTGGGTGTTGAAATGTCAGAGTTACTTTCACCGTTCTCGATTTCAAACAACATCCGTCACGTTTGGACAGGCATAGATGTATCATTACTTTGAAATAGTCATAAAGATTTAGATTTTTCTAGTTCATTTTACCTTGTCAAATTATAAAAATAATAAGTCCATTAGCAAATACGATTCAAATTTGCATTGGATTTAAAATTTTGGTAGCGTGGCGCTATCTGCCAACATATTAATACCAACGTCAAACTGTACGGTCGCTTAATAGCTAATGGCTCAAAAAAAACAGAGAAAAAAGGTAAAATATGTGACAGCTGAAAAAAAAGCTAATGTTTAATGTCGTGTTTAGCGGACGTCAAAGACAGCGACTACACGAACGGAAATAAAGCTAAGAGCGATACACTCAGACGACTTGTGTCAGTTTTTATACTGACATGTTGAAAACATGATATGTATGCTTTGTAAAAAGACGTTCATTCTTATGTAAAAATAATAATTGGCAAATTTAATCCGCACTATTGATTCCAACCGATTAATTTAATTGATGATGTAATAATAATTTATTTAATGATTAGCAATAAAACAATAATAAAAATGGTGATATAACTTAAAATAATAAGCTCATTATGACTAATTGCCTAGAAAAGTGACTAGTAAATATTAATAATATCTTTTGCTCACAAATTGAATAATATTGGTACCTTAAAATATGTTTAAGATATCACCAAAACAGTTGCACGTGTAGCTTAAAATTACTTGGTAACTAAATAACTTTTCAAAATACACTTATACGGAGCTGTCTCATTCCATTCTGTCGTTAATTGTATAAAGAGATATCGACTACAGATGTTTCTTGCTAAATTATGTCCCTGTTGTGAGCGAAGAAAGAAATACGAGACGTTTTAAATGTGTCCATTGTCGGACGAAATCATTTTATTCTTTCTTCAAAACTTTTTATAAAAAAACCATCATTTAAAAACAGAACGTCTAACGGGTGAGTTATGAAAAGTGCAGCTTCACTTTTTGAATTTCGAAGTATGGAATCCGTTGCTGACGGTACCTAACGTAGCTAAAAGACAGTTGATATATTAATGAGGCTGTTTGCTTTTTGTGCGAGCAGTACCATTAATCGTGCGAGGCGCGGTATGTCATTCATTCCAATATTTTAAACGAGCGCAGTGTGCCTGACGTTTCTGCTGTCTGTACAAGCGAGGCGGGCATTCCTTGCGTCGTGGTGGATGTTTGACATGCTTTACTCAAAGTATGAACATTAATTTTAGATATTTACATAATAGCGTTGTGGGCTTCAAGAGAATTTCAGCGGTTAAATTAAAGGGTTTTATGATTCTCAAAAGTCAAACCGATGCAAGTGATATAAAAGAAAATAATGATAGCAATATTTGCCTGAACAATAATATTATTTAAATGTTATTTATGCCTAATTTGAGTCAAGTTATTCTGAGTATTAAGATGCTAAATAAATTTAAAAAACAAAGCAAAAAAGTCAATAATATAGTGAAACTCATTTGATGTGTTAAATTTAATAATAAGATCCAGAATTCGTTACAAAATTAAATGATATAAAAAGACAAACACTAAATCCTTTTTAAATAAAAACATTAATGAGTAACGGGAAGTTAATCGATCACTACCATACTTCAAGCAGTTTAGGCGAAACGCCTCTTTGACTCCATAAATTCGTGAGTACAAAGAGTTAGGACTATTAACAGATCTTCCCGGATTCCTCCCACAATATTTATCTGAGGATCAAACAAAATACCTACAACAGACCATTCATCAGCTACCCTCTCTCATAACGAAGCCATAGACAACGCGGTAACAAAAAAGAATAGCATATCTCATGATTGTCTCTGGTTTATGGTGATAATAATTTATTAAGGGTTTAAACTTTTTTTTTTAATCATTTGAGCCTTGCGTATATCTAAGCCTTCTGCAGTAGCGATTTAGTGAAACGCTGTCAAATATGACAGCACATGCAATATGACACAATATGTAACCACCGAAGAACGCTACGATGTGCGCAAGGCTTTAGGGTTACTATTTCTAGGTGTTAGGTATACAAATACTTTATAATTATAAATCATACGTCACATAGTAAGTAGGTACCTACAGAACATGCGATTACAAATATGCCATCTCAAAATATGTGTTCATATTTATTGAATTAAAAAATGTATATTAAAATTATATATTTATAATATTAATTACATATTTGTTATAATTTAAATAATTTTTACAATCAATTGACAATTTTGGTTGTTTCCTCTAATTTTGTGGCTTATTCTAAATGATCTATTAAGAGAGATACTTATACACTACTCTGTGTTCAGTTTACAAATAGCAGTATTCAATGGGGCATTAGTATTTTGGCTGAGTGCCAGCTCCCGACATTTGACTGCTTGTTAAATACAAAACCATTCGGCTTAAATGGGATTTAGGATTTAATACGGTTTGGGATGTGATAGTGAAATGTGTTGTTTTGATGACAGTTATAGTTGTAACTTAGAACGGTAATGATGTTCTGACTGAAGAAGTCGGTGGAATGACACAAATGGTAACGAAGAACGAATAAATTCAACTTGTTTTGAAGGCAAGGATTTCTTTGGATGGTACAATTTTATTTATGGAACTCCGTAGTTATGTGATAAATGTAAAAAAAAACTGGTGTTTGGCTCATATAAAAATAGAAAGTGTCTGTAAATTAAGTCACGCAAAAACCTATAACTTTTTTGTATCACTATACCTAAGTAAAATTCCCATGCAACTTAATTTTTAAACAAACGTTGAATAAAGTAAAATACAATAGTCATTTAATATGTGTATTTAAATAGATTTAAATTAAGAAAAGGATCAAATGTAATTTATTTATTTTTTGTGTTTTGCTGACGGTACCGCAAATAAAGTGGTCGCGACAGTTTTGTTGCGCATACGCGGTAATTGATTGGGAATGCTTTCTATAATTAGGAGCGTGACTCTCGTTGCTGACTGTACCGACCAACACTCCTATTACACATACATGTATAGTTTATTGGTACTAAAAGGAGTTTCACACGGAAAAGTTTTGTTATCCTATTATTTTTACAAGTTATGTGAAACTTTTTGAGAGTGTGTGCGTTTATTTCCACATCTCTGTAACGATTGAACGATGAATAAATATTGTGGACAATCCACACAACACTATCTAGCCCCAAACTAAGCAGAGCTTGTACTATGGGAACTAGATACCTATCTGATAATAATACAATATACTATACTTCTTTGCTAATAAAGCAGACTAATATTATTGCATACTTGCGTTAATATTAGTCTGTATTAATGATTTAGGCCAAAACCATGGATAAATTACCTCCTAACTAGTCAACTACTTCTCTTCACTAAAAAAATAATCCATAGATCGAATGTATTAAATAGCATCTTTTAAAATATGATAATAACAATTTAATGGTCACATAAAATATTATGACCCCATCTGATTGCACGTTACGTGTTTCTCACACAACATAATTAATAACAAATTATAAAAACCGAAATGAACCGACCGGTTAAAAAATCACTATAGACGAAATAAAACTGTATAGTCTAGTCTAGAATATCCTCCCTGGTTATGCATAAGTGGTGGGCGTGGGTGTCATTGTCACTGTCAAATTAAAACAAACTGCAAGAAACGCTGTTTTTAGAAAAAAGAATAGTTCTAAAGCTTTGCGCACATATATAGGCCAGCTCAATGCTGTCAAATTTGACAGCGGTTCATTGATCGCCATCGCCAGCGACGTTGGTGTGCGTAGGCCTTAAGCGTTCTGCGGCATCAATCAGTGAAACTATGCCAAATATCATTGTCATATTTGACAGCGTTTTATATTTTTTTGACTACATTCTGAAAAAGTCTCAAACAAACATACATTCGCGATTAAGAACTAGTAGGTATAAGGATTATGTTTAGCAGAAATTTATTCAAATCGCAAGTTATTGTGTTCTCTCATTAGTGGATCCAAGCATAACTCATAATAAATATTAATTTACAATTAAATCGAATAATATAATAACGTAATATGATGATAAATTATGAAAGAATTAATCAAGTATATAATTTGGTAGGTCTATGTGTGCTAAAATATGAATATTTAACCATATAATTATATGCACATGTGTTTTATGATAATTTTTATAAGTATTATAAGACTAAAGAGGATAGTTTGATATTATAAAATGGCACTCCGGAAATGCTGACAGAAGTAAAAACTTAAACAATTACGTGTGTATGTTTGTTCCTGGCTGCCTGCGGGTGGATAGACCCCGACTTTTGTCGAAATTTCTCGATCTTTGCCGAAGAAGTTTCAGTAAAGTGACAGTACCTAATCTTGCGCGGACTCTATTTTACTAGTTTCCATTTTTATAAAGCTGTCATTGTCTTAAAAGCATTGACCGCTGACTTGTATAGAGATTGACAGGTAAGAAGAAGTCATAAGCCACAGCAAAAAAGCTCAAAGAAAAGTGAATATTATAAGTGTAAATCTTGGTATCAGAGGTAATAATAGTGAATAGAATGCTTTTATAATTGTTTATTGTGCCGCTCGCTTCGCCCACGGCGTCGCGGGACGTCTGCGCACGCGATCTTATTACTATTAGTGAGGACAAGCCCTTACATTAAGAATATTGATATTTTAATCCTTATTCGAGGAATGAATGATTGCGATGGTGTACAATGAAGGTTGAGGTTTAATTATGTCGAATGACGATTCTAGAGTTTGACGAAATTATACAAAATTTAATTAAGGCAAGTTTTAAACGACTAGCCGATGGAACATGCATATTGTCCAAATGATGTTAAGTGGTAACCATCGCTTATAACAAAGCATTGCTTCGTAGGTCACGATGCACTGTCCTGCGACGAACTCAGTGAAATGCTCTAAACCGTTATTTAATGAAGGAAGAAATAGAACGGTCACTCTATGAATGGATTAGTCTATGGTCGCCTGCTCTATGGTTATTAATAAATGAAAACGTTAATGTCTGTACGGCGCTGGCAGCGGGGTGCCGACTCCCACACTGCCCACCTACAAGACGGTACAATAACGATATGATTACTGTACAGAGGTTTACTTAGCCTGGCTACATTAGCAACTTACTCGGTTCCTTTACTCAGTACCAACTTAGTAAAAAAATATTTTTTATCACTTTTCTACTTCCAAATTCAAAATAAGATATGAGGTTACGTAATTCTATACAAATCGACGGCAAAATTTAAATAATCGACCACCAATTTATCGCTACCATTTAAAACGATTCTTTTATTTAATTCTTCCAAGAAGGTCTGTTATTTATGACGTTTCTAACAAATGAAAAGGTTCGATGACAAATTATCTAATTCGTTATGGTTGATTATTATAATTAACTACAGATTATTATGATTTATGGTAATTCTAATACAAATTAAAAATGTTCAATTCGAAAACATTATTCGGACAGATATGATATTCTAAGAATGATCGGTATATAATTACGAACCAAAATCGAATAAATAAATTCTGGGTAAATTAATTTATTGATAAAAATCTATTTTAATTACTTTAATCTTCATAATAAACATAGTTCTTAGCCTTTAACCATACTGGTTTGTAAGAACCAGTGACACGATAAGAAAAAGAATCTTTGAAAATGTAAGATACTTTAAATACTAAATAATTAAAACTAGCAATATTCTCAAATCACATTGATTTTATTTGAATTAACATTCATTGCTTTTTTAATATCCGGCAACTGGCCGATTATAACGAACTTAAAATTCAAAATGTCATTAGCGTTCCATTTTTAAACGCTACCGGTGGTTGTTCCATTTGTAAATTGACGGCTCAAATCGCATATTTTGTTTTTTTAATTGGCAAAGGAGTGCTGACTTCGTGAAGGAATGCCGCCGAAAAGAGCCGGACATTTCCGAATTTTAATGGGTGTTTCTAATTGGTCAACGCGCAGGTCGGGGTCGAAACGGTTTACAAACTCGATCAAAAAAAAAAGTATCGGACGAAAGTTGCATTTCAATGGGCATTTGACTTTTGTTTTTGCCCTTGAAGTTTTGCGGTTTTAGTGCGGTTTTGTTGCTGTGTGGTGTGACAACTATAGAACTCAAAGTTGTTTAAAGTAGGTATTTATAAGGAGTTTTTAAGCTCGTCAAATGATTTTCATCATAAGCTATAAAATTCCATCTAAACAATCTTCAGTCAAAGAGGCTTAGTACAAACATTCATACTTTAGCCCGCAATCCGGTTCTTTGACTAACTGTACGTTAAATAGGCACTTAAACTGTTTAGTTCTGTTCATTGTCTAATATCGTTCAAGCAACGGCGTTAACTTTAGCGTGTATAGTTCTCCGAAGTATTAAAAATATCTTCAGTGTTCTACAGAACTGAATGAGTTACCACGAATGTAAAGTTAGACATACGATTTTGAGCGCTACGGCCTTCAAAGCAAGGTTTCGAAGGTGGTATTTTAAATGAGCCAACTTGTAAGCGTTTTACTAATTTGCGAGCGCAGGAAACACGGATGGCGTGATGGGGACTCAGTACCGTATAATCTTCGCTTCTGATGTTATCTTCAAGATTTATTATTTACTGTCATCGTCCAAGAGATGGCAGCACGCGTCACTGACTGCTACCGGACTTATCTGTATTTATTATTAGCGATTTACAACCTTATTACAATGTATTAAGCGTGTTGCATTTCATCTCCTAAGACCTCCCATCGTGTGATAGAAATTATGATGGATGATTGCTTTTTTATTTTCCGTCGTTTTAATTGCAAACTATTACCGTACGCTCGGAAATGTAAACAAATGGATTTCAAAAATGGAATAAGCCGATCGATTCATACGTCGATTCGATCGAATGCCTTGCACGCAAACGAATCGATTAATCGCTTCGTTACACCACCCGACCGCCAGGCGGAGCTACGCGTCAATAAAATACTTGTAAAACTATCGCAAAATGAATTAAAACAGATGGCGAGCCAATTAGGAGAGGCAATCGGGCGAGTACAGGGCGAAAAAAGGCTTTAAAACAAATTTTAAATTAATATGAACCTTGCGGGCCACACCTAAGGTGTTTATTTGTTTGCTTGTGCAGCCGGTAATGGGGTTTCGGTTTACACGCGCTAACGAGAGCATTGGAAGCGATAAGCCCGTCCAGTTACACTGATAGACAAATACGGATATATTTATCATTAATTTTGCACTGCAGTGTACGTTACAGCGCAGTGAATACCATTCAGCTAGGTCACTCTATGAGCGCTTAGGCGCTTACGTAAAGCTCAAGAGATGTTCCGTAGAATATTTGAGTTTTAAGATAGCAGAGGGTTATTTTTTGAATTACCAGTAAATCAGTAGCAACTATCAAAGCCTGGTTTGCTGGGTATTTATTATTTTTAAATTGGTAGGTATTTCATTGATTATAGTCATAATAAAAAAGATGAGAGTAAGTATAGGTACTGGGGGCTAATTCTCGGGCCGATCTCGATCATTTTGCAATTTTATTTTATTGTTTGTTTTCGAAGAGAGAATGGATGATGTCCTTGAGTAATTCATCAACGACCTCATCGTAAAATCCTCGACAGCTATGATATACCGAAAACGTAGAAGAAGTGCGGGGTTGTGAAAAGAAGCAATAAAATAAAATTGCAAAATGATCGAGATCGCCCCGAGAATTAGCCCCCAGTTTATTGATGCGGGTTGTAACTACATTACCTACGCAATGTTGTATGAGAATACATAATTATAATTATTTATTTTATTTTTTGTTCATTTATGTACCTATTTCCTAAGTACTGAACTATTATGACTATGTATGAATATAATTTTATTTTATTTTATTTTATAAATGTTTAAGTACTACCTACTTTGTACCAATTATACTTTGTAGAAGAATAATAAGAGTAGAAGAATTATAGTTTATATTTTATTGCTGACGTGTATTATTTCTATACGAATAATATCATTTATGATTTAAATGTCTTTACACTTAAGTAGGTAACTTTGACAAGGCCTATAAGTGTAAAAGCTGTCTCAGCGAGCTGTGACATCGCACGTTATGTCATTATACAAAACTAATTAGCCTGTGCAAGGAGGTAGACAAATTCCGTGTTACTTTGAAATCAATACATTATTCATTGATCCGATGTTGCGAGATTGACACCTAATTTTGAAATACACTATTTCTTTCATTTTACGTTGGTAATTGATTTAGTAAGTGCTAAGTGAATTTTCATGTTTTTGCTGACAGTTCATATATAGTATTAAAAAAAAAAACCTAGGTCTCTCAGCCACGTTTCATTATGTTCATATCATATTCTGAGCCGGTGTCTATTTGCAATAAAAACGTATATAAGTATTCCCATAGCTATCCTTAATTTGGGGCTTAATTAGTGTTGTGTGGATTGTCCACAATTTTACTTGAAATGAGTTTTCACACAATTTACAAAATGTGTTAATTTAAATTAAATAGCTGCATAACGCACCTTGATTTTTAAACTTTGCAATCATAAAAACCCGTAAAATACGTTATCAAATCGTTCGCAACGTTAACTTTTATAAACCAAATGTGAATTAAATGATCATAAAAACAATAACGAATGTCGTAACTATGGAAACGTATTAATAATCAATAAGTGTGAAATCAAAATTATAAATCGAAATCTGATATTGTAAGTATACATAATATTTACTTTGTAATGTGTTTGATAAAGTGGTCTAGCTGAACTATTTGTTTTAGCTGTGACCAATAAATAAGGCCGATTTACACAATTTAATTTTTAATAAAAATGTATTTATTTTTTATGATTATTTTTTTGAGTCGCTGATAAAAAGCAAGCCACCGGATGTTAAGAGGTAAACATCCCTTTTAGCAAGCTATACCTCGTATTTCACGGAAAGAATAGCGCGACCATTAACTTACGGCATAGCTGGAGTGTATTTTCTCTCCTGCTTGAAAACCTCAATTCTCCAAGCTGCATAAGCAAAATCAATTACTAAACTAATCAGCATAGTTCTCACTAGCAATTCAACAATCTTAATAGACCATTACGGTGGCCCATAAACAAATAGGAAAGCGTATTAACGCATATTACCTGCAAACGGATATATGCCTGCAGGAACCTTTACACGAAGACAGTTACTGGCCAGATTCGTTACTAAATCGCTGGTTCTTTCGATTTCATTTTCGCTATTCTTTAGCTGAAAATGTTCGTCACCTAAGAGTCTTCGCTTGCACCAGTGCCTTGATCATGAACACATTTTGACATAATTCGTGACGTTAACTTATCGGTGTATTCTGTCTATTCAGTTTCAAAAGATAGTATGTGATCGTGATACGTTGAACAAATCAAGTTGAAAATCGACGAACATTTTCATTCCTCCACTATACAAGTGGCACAGCTACTAAACTATCACGATCACTGGCTTCGTGTGAACGGCTCTTAGATCCAGGGCCATTGTACGGATAAGGAACAGGTTTGAACCCCGTTCGCATTTTATTTTTCAGTAGAAAGGACTCTTTTGTAAGCACAGATTTAAGATAGGCCGTGGGTCGGTCAATTATGTGTGTCATCCGGTTTTTAGTGCATTTTGTTAGCTTAAAAACGGTTAAGTACTTGGTTTTGTTAAAGCAAAGGTAATAAAATGAGCCATTTAATTAGTTTTATTCTAATAAGATATATTTTATTTACAACAGAATATATATTATTTACAAAAACTATTACTAAACAACATGAAATACCTAATTAAAAAGAAAAAATAAAAATTACATTTTATAAGAAACTAGAAAATTTTATATGAACTCTGTTTTCCACCTGTAGGTATTACAGGTGGAATAAGATGGATTTTTTGGTATTTGGTACAAACAAGATACAATATTTCGATCAGAATATCCCTACTCTCCTTGGAATTAAATATTTTTATATTATTTAGCAAGTATTATTCAACACAGGAAAAAATACGACTTAAATATTTTTATTATAAAGAATAGTAGTACTAATTCTATCCCGTACAAACATATAATAAAGTATGATTTTTTGATAAAACGAACATCGTAGAACGCTTCAGAAAGCAACAAAAAAAATATTTTATCATAACTAATAATTACCAACAATTAAATTTTATAAATTATTACCGATACCGATACACGCGGGCCAAAGATTAATCAGAAGATAAGACACCACCGAACAATAGCTAAAACAAATGCCGAGTGCCTATTCATAATGTACGAAAATTAGTGTTAATCGTGAAAAAGTGTAATTCATGTAAAACTCCGCATTCGTGACGGGTGGTCATTACGCTGATTGCATGACCGAATGCACTCCTCATTACTGTTACTTGCAAATTATTTAATCGGTAATTTATTTTTGTTGTGACAGTTTTGGACACGGCATACCATTTACTTTTTGGGTTGAAATTTGGACATTTCTAATATTAATAATGGATAAATAAAGCTCACGCGTTTTACTTTTAATTTGATAAGTGCCTTTGCGTGTTTCTTTAGTAGACAAAGAAGCAATAGGTTATTTTTAACCGACTTTAAATAAAAAAGAGGAGGTTATCAGTGTTTTAATTCGTTTTAGTGTTACCTGTCACATTATTTCGTCATTTATAAACAAATTTCAAAATTATTTTTGCCTGATAGGAATTTTACAAAAATCGGTTCATCAGTTTGGCCATGAAGTCAGTTTTTCAAGTTTTGTGAGCTTCACTTGTCTAATTAAAAACTGTCAATGTCATAATTGAATTACTAGTAAAGTAAAAATACTCAAAGTTTAATAAATTATTTCTTTCACAAGTTCTAGTCAACTGCCTGTTTTCGCTGTAAAATTATTAAATGGTATTTGCGTGCCAACAATCTATGGTAACAAATAATATGCGATATACAACCCATTAGGTTTTTGCACCAAGTCCGAACTGCACTGACCTGGCTTTTTTACAGACGTTTGTATATTTAGCTAATCTTTGGTAGTTATGGTAATATGATTTAGTTTCCTAGAATTAAAACTTTACAGATATATTTAATATAACTAGGCAAATGTTACAATTACTTAGTATTATTTACAACAGGATATACATATTATTTACCAAAACTATTATGATTAAAACATTAAATAGGTAAAATAAAAATTTACGTGTAAGTGACATTTATAAAACACTAAAAAGAGTTAAAAGAAACGTTGAAATTACTATAAAAAGTCGTTTGAGCAAGAATATCAAATGATTAGCAAGACTTACCTAATTGAATAAGCATGTAGCTCTTAGGTTTAATCGTAGTACGTCTGGGTAATGTCTGTTCTGCACGCGAGCTCTAAGCTCTATGGTAAAATGCATATTATGTAGTGATTTTTATAAATGTTTTAAATAATATGGAATTATTGTTTTGTTGAACCAATGCGTGTTGTTTTATATCAATAAAAATCA
The DNA here is from genome assembly GCA_947578465.1 of Thera obeliscata. Classification (NCBI taxonomy): domain Eukaryota; kingdom Metazoa; phylum Arthropoda; class Insecta; order Lepidoptera; family Geometridae; genus Thera; species Thera obeliscata. Next base: position 21,227,819 of record OX387919.1, on the reverse strand, counting down.
TGCACTTATGGGATGCGATTAAAATTTGTTTTTGAAACAACGAAACTCTGAATTCATAGACGTATAGGTATAAACTTACATGTCCATATGGCCCACCTGATGTTAAGTGGTATCACCATCCCATCATCGCGTATAACAAAGCAATGCCTTGCATTTCATGCACATGCCCTACGATGCACTACTCTGCGTCCATCAACTTGAGGCATACAGGTATTCAGCCTCACGTGCCAGTAATTTCACCGGCACCCACACCCTTCAAACCGAAACACAGCAATGCTACCTAGCGGCAGAAATAGGCATGGTGGTAGTACTTCCCCGGACGAGACCTTCACAAAGAGCTCTACTACTACTAAGTATTTGAATTTATAAAAAAGTAAGTGGTAGAATATTTCTCAATGCTGTAGACAAACAGCCGTATCGTGATTTTAAGTACATAATTATAAAGGTGCGTTCAGCGAAGTCCATAATGCCGTAATAAATTATTTAAACTGACATTCAAAGGATAATCAGGCAATTACGAGCAATCGTGTAAGCTATTTGCAATGAATAAATAGGTATTTATTTAATGCTGCCAACTTATTTAATAGAAATATAAATCTTATAAGACAGCGTCTTATTAGTTACGACTGGCACTGGCATAGTGTATCTACATAATTATATTTTACTGGATGTTCTATTTTAAACCGTTTAATCTAAATAACAATGTAGAATTAAACATTCAGATTATAAAAAATATTTGGCATATGACCCTCATTAACATCAGCCTGGAGAAGTCCAATACTAGACATAGACCTCCCCTACATATTTGCAAGAAGAAAAGAGCTCTTTCCATCCACCAAATTCCCACGATCATCGGTATATCGGGTGGGTAGGCGTCTTGCGGTTCGTGATCGCCATTTGAGAACCTTTACTCCTCAACGATTATTAGTTCTAAGAGCTCTATAACCTATCCATTGCCACTTCAACTTACTAATTCTTGTGACATTGAATACCCTCTTATTCTTACGAAGAAGAATAAGTATTTTAACGAAGATTATGATGACTCCTATTTTAACGCCAATTAGACTATACAACAAGCTTTTGATAATCTGAGAGAAACCGTAAAATCAACCTCAAAAGTTTATTTTGGTAGCTTTATACAAATCACTCACCACAATGTATTTAAATCTAAACTGAAATCCTTGAATCCCTTACAAACAGACATCGAAGAACAATAAGCCATCATAAATAAGGGATCTGGCGAAATACGTTAACAATATTCGACAAGATGGCGGATCAAGGAGCCAATGGCGGGAGTTTTGCATAAACTTTGAATTTCGAACTTTCAGCGAATCGAGAATGCTGCCAGTTTTCAATGTATTTGTGATAATTATGTAACTATTTTATTTTTGGTTTGAGAATAGTATATTACATACCTAGGGACGTAAAATAAGAAATTTCTCAGATCACATTGTAAGTATTGGTTACCGAGGCGAGGCCGAGGTTGACAAACATGTGATCTGAGGCTTTTTTTTAACTTCCCGTGGTTTGTATACGATTTTTCTGCTCGACGACGGCGGAAAGGGGCAACTTCGGTTCGTGCAACGAGTTAAAAGTTGCCACTTCCCACACGGTGAGCTGAAAAAAAATATGCCTTAATAAAGGTAAATATTGCAATAGCAATATTGAGTGCGTAATAAAACACGAAACATTTAGCTTGTCTAATATTTAGTAGATTGTTTTTATTTGTTATTATTTCCCTAAAGACATTATTATTAATAGGTACGCATTAGTATGTAATAATAAAATAAATTAAACTGAAAAATAAGTCAAACTAATTATAAAAGCCTCCAAACGCAAATGGGATTTCCATGAATGGTTTTATCTTAAACAATAATTAACCATTATTCGACAATAACAATGTTCTGTATAATTTTGAAATACCTACTCAAAACCGTGATAAACTGTAATTGTTTAAAAATAAAGTTGTTGTGGTTTATATTAATTAAATTAATATAGGCTTTTTATCCTTGTCGGAGCTGCAAATAAATTTACTGGTAATTCCGAATTTTGTTTACATTCCTTCTACCCAATAACTATTTGAGGATTAAAAAGAGGTTTAATTTAATTATTAGTGTTATACCTAATTATGAAGGAAAATTACGCAGAATTAGGTATTAATTTTTATAATAATAATGGCAAAAAACATTTTTTTGGTGCATATGTGTGGATGAGGTAAGGTAAACTTTCCAATCACGTAATACTTAGGTAAGGTAGCTGCTATGTAATAACTAAACTTAGGTATGACTAAGGAAATATTTTTCCATCTACTAGTTCCAACTATTAGAATAAGTTATTCGTCGAATAAAAATATTTCAGTCTATGTTTTTGTCAAGTCAAAGTCAAATATGTAGCATCACAAAGATCACTTTGAAACGTCTTAGAGCTAGGTAAGTCTAGGTGCCAGTACCACGCGACCAAGCCTAGAAGAAGAGAAAACAATTTACGGCTTGGTATCTATCTATTGTATGATCTGCTTTATGAGAAGGAAATATTTTTATTTGACAGAAAGATTTAGGACTTACGCACATCTAAGATCACCTGCGATGGCGATCAGTGTATCACCGTCAAAGTTTGGCAGTATGCAAAACCCTATGCTGAAATTTATGACCATTGCAGATCGCCCAGGTAAAATCTGCCCTAAGCTCAGTATTTTTTTTTTACTAACCTGGTATTGTTTTACAACGCAATGGCTGTCTTATTTGATTTAACGAGAATTCTTTTATAACTAACTTTTAATAGGAACCTTAAAAACTTTATGGATTCTTTTTTTCGCTCTTTTGTGTTTATTGCATCATTTCGAATTTTTTTTTTATTGTGAAATGGATTATTTAAATAGTTTCCATTCCAAGTCGACTGTTTATTTTGATATTTGATAAATATGGCCAACTAGGATAATAATTACTCCTAAAAAACAGTTAAAAGTATACCTAATAAAATAAAAAGGCCGCTAATGTAAAGTTCATAAAATAATCATCTTAGCACATCCTACTATTTCACATAGTAGGGTCAAAAGATAAAAATTTAATTTTTGTCTACCAAATGATAATACAAAACGAAAAACAAACACAGAAAAATTAAAAAAAACACATTTGCGCGAAATCTGAAGAATTTTTCTCAACTAGTACATTAGATAGATAGATAGAACAATCTTTATTACACTTAACCAAAAATTGCATCGTTATAGGCGAATTTAAAGCTAGAGAGTATTTTCTTCCAGTTCACCTTTGTGCAGTTTTATCATTCTTTATATTGTATTGGATTATTTTATTTTCTTGCAATCGTAGTAAAAATTAGATTTGAAACGGCGCTTAAAAACCCATAGCACATAGGTACAGTAAGGTATTTGATATTGGAGAGTATATTTTACAATAAAGTTTATACCTAATCAAAAATAGTTACCTAAGAAACCCACTTTAGACAAATAGTCGATAAATAGGTTAGACGGAAAGATTATTTCAATTACTATATATAATAAATATTTATCTGACATTATTTTCCAGTTTTCCTCTAATTTTGCACTAATTATGAAACTATTTTCGCTTTTATTTAAATTGGTCATAATTACGACATAAAGCCCTGCAATTGATAATATAACTTAGTAAAATAAGGACACTTACCTACATTTATGCTCAAACCAAAATAATTATAACTAGCGAGAGTCAGGAAAGTTAATATGAAATGTTGAGGTGTTCAAAATACCGTAATTGTTTATTTATAGAACGATAAACCCTATGAAAACTGTGCACATGGGTCAGTATTTAGTGCTTGGACATGCCTCTGAATACCCTCTAAACGTTCTCAAGTATTACAAGTGATACGCGAGATTAGAGAATAATTTATAATGAAATCAAATCATAAGTGTATTTATTCAGTTGAATTGCAAGAATCACTTTGAAACGTCTTAAAGCTAGGTGAGTCTACGTAGGTGCCAGTTCCACGCGACCAAGCCTAGAAGAAGAGTATACTCTTCCGTGCAGACCTACAGAAGTACAGATGTTAGGTTACTTTTTTGAAGACGGATAACGTGGGTAGGTATAGTAAAAGTTTGCGGACTAAAATACTCAGAAGTAAAAAGACAAATAAGAACTTTCAAAAGTAATGATTGATTGTTAGGGAACATCATCACTGCGCTACAAAAAATATGAAACCAACCAGTCATGCTTAAACATAAAGAATTGGTGATACAAAAGAAAAGTAAGAGGAAACAGTGAAAGTATCGTAAATCAATAACGTTTAGTTTTATGATAAAAATAATAGTCAAAAAACCGGTGGGTTGAATTAATGCTGAATACCTGGAAGTACCGGGTAATATAAAAACTAAAGAAGAATATGATAGTTACTAACCTAAATGTCCCGGAAAATGGCTCTGGAAAAGTGGTCCAAACGAAGGCACCACAGGAGAAGGCCCCGGCCAGCCGAGGCCATGGTAAGCCGCCGCTGCCGCTGCCAGCGCGCTGAACGGGGTCGGTCTCACTAGTCTCCCGTTCTCAGTCGACTGCCTGTCTTCATCCTCACTCTGTGTACCATTCTGCAAGTCCTCGACATCGACTATAGAATCTTCCTGATTCACCGAATCTTCATACTCCTCATCGGAGGAAGTCACAGTAGCAGGTGCTCTTAGGTTCAGAGGTGGTGTTTGGGAAGATGGTCTGGGAGAGACAGATTTTCCACCGGGCAGCTCAGGCTGGGCTGATGGTGACTGTCGTAGAGGTGATTCCGGTATCGTCCGGTGATGTCTGATCATCTCAGCCGTGTCGTCCGTTTGGCTCGTCTTCGTGTCTGCAAGGATGGAGGCGACGCTGAAGCTGATTCTGCTGGTTTTGGGGGGTTCTGTAGCCTCGGCAGGGGAGCTCGGGTACCTCGACACACTCTGTATCGCCATGTTCACTTCCTGGTTCTCGTAGCTTTTCTTTAACATTGAACGCTGAGTTCCATTTAGCACTGACACTGCGCGAGCGGGGGATCGTGTACGCATGCGGGCGCGGTCGGAGGCTGACTGGCGGACTGGCTGCGACGGAGACCCTCGCTCCGAGAGAGGCGGAGCTTCGCTGTCGCCGCCTGGTGCGCTGTCCCGCTCCACCAATCGACCATACCGATGCGACCGGGGGCCGGGGGGACCGCGATTTAGCACGCTCTTATCTCGTTAGTCTCCTTTGTGATACTCGATTTTTTTTTTTGTAAGAATCAAAACATAATTACCTTTTGTAGGGTTCGCGCGTTTTGATCGCGCACTTTATGTCAGAGGTATAAAGTATAAAAATATAATGAAGAGTCGTGAATGCCGCTTGTTAAATCCTTTTGAGTGAATCTTTGCCCTTTGTGGGATTACCGAGAGCCGTTCTGATGGATTTCGCCGTTCGGTGTTTACGGACCCGTTTCAAATTAGCGCAGATTTAGTGTTGCTTTGGTGACAATTATTTTGTGTTGTGATTTATTGATGTTGTCAATTTTGATAATGCTTTGAAGTTTATTTTCATCTTTAGCACTCGTTTATTCTCAATCAGGGTCTTCGAAACTTTTCATTTTATTCTCAATCTCAATAATAAATTGTCTTAAAACTTTTGTTTTTTTAAACTTACTCCAAAACTTACCATCACTCAGTCAGTTTTTTTAGAAAAAGTATTTGGCTTATTATAGAGAAGACTAAACTGTTTTTTTGTCCACCATTAAAAGGCACCCTTCGAAAAACTAACGCTTCCTCTTAACTAAACGTCAAACAGTTTAAATAAATTAGATTCGTTTACATCCTATCGCTTCACACTCGATTTCTCCCAAAATAAACCAACACGCTCATGACAATACCATACGTCTATAAGCGCCCTAAGATCATAACCGTGAAAACTTTGGGGTGAAATCTATTGCTCTCTCTTTCTATCTCTCTCTACCTCAATTGCTACGTCTCTTTCTCGCGATAGTTGGTACTAAATAGGTGTTTAGTATTCCAAAGGGAGACAGTTAATTACTTGGGGTGCGAAGAAAAATTGTGATGTCAATGTGCGATCTTTCTGTAAACGTTGTCTCAAAGAGATAAGGTTCATTTTGGCGTGTTTTGTCTGAGTTTCCTTATAAAATAAGTGAGGAAGATAATATTAATACGAATCTATTATTACTGTTTGTGTATTGATTTCGGGACATCTGGTGAGGGTTGCTGATAATGAAATGTGTTTGTAAAGGGTTTGGCTTACAAAGCCAATACTTAATATTTGGGCTGGGAACCTTGTGGTGGTATAAAAATGAAAGCACAAGTGACGCTTTGGAAAAACCTAGTATCTACAAGGAAATAATTAAAACAACAAAAACAAATTACGGAAAAAATATTAATAATGACTACTATTTCACATAATAAATCATACTATGTCCCTATAATATGATTATAGGGACATAATAATGATTGATAGACAGCGTCGGGTGGATTGTCAAAAATTTTTATTAGTATACCCATATTATATAATTCCTACCAATTTTTCAGAGCATTGCCCAACACAGGCGAATGTAGAGTGAAAAAAATCTATACTTAGGTTTTTTTTATACAACTTGCTTATACAACAGCCGCCTGATGTTAAATTCAAAATTTATTAAACTACATATTTAAATCATAAGGATCACTATGAAACGTCTTAAAGCTAAGTGAGTCTAGGTAACCTCATGGTATTAACAAAGCATTGCCTCGTAGGTCGTCAGAAACGTGCCCTTCGATGAACTGCTCAGCGTCCATCATAGAGTCATGCAGATGTTCAGCCTCACGTGCCAGTAATACACACATATATTTGTTCTCGGTGGGGATCGAACCCACGTCCTCCTGCGCAGAAAGCAGAGCTACTACCAACTGAGGTATGAGGGTTGTCTTTCTTTCAAGTTACTCCTTGCATATTCCATAGTAAGTTAAACTTATCACACATTTGCAATACATCCTCTACAAATTGACTACATTTACTATTTCTCTCTAAGCCTAATTAAGACATTTTTCCTCAAAATAAAATTAAATAGGTACCCATAGATTTTTCCCCTCTAATGATGTAGCATCAAATCTCCACGTGTGGAATGTCGCCGATTTTTTATAGAAAGCTGGTTGTCGGAGCCTGTTTTTCATCTTCCATACTAATATTATAAAGAGGAAAGATTAGTAATTTTGTATTTTTGCAATGAATAAACTCAAAAACTGCTGTGCTTATTTCAAAAATTATTTCACCATTAGGAAGCTATTCACCCTGAGTAAATGATATATAATATGTGTTTCGATAATAAAATGTCCACCCGTGCGAATCTCCCGGCTTTGCTAGTGACATATAAAATACTTGGCAGTTCGACAATTAAAATATTTGTCAGTTTTTTTTCTACATTTTCAACAAAAACAACAGTCAAATATATTAACTATCTATTAGTAATTCGTGAAACCAGCCTTTGTGTGTACTTATTTTTTAATAAACAGATAGCGTTCAACTTTTTTTGCATTGACAAGGTGTAATAAGGAATAATTAAAATATTATCAAGACATAAGCCTAAACTATTGCTATCTGTATATTAAGCATTAAGTATAAGCATAAAGTTAATTATGAATTAGTAATGACAAACAGAGGCTTTCTAAATTTTAAGCTATGTTTAAATTTATGCAACTTATTTAAGTATGGGTAGTAAATTTCTGTTTCTTGCTGGAATATTCTTGTTTATGGCACCGCGCCCGCTTTCCATAAAAATGCTTCCACACAGAAGCGCCAGGAATTCAACCCCATACTAATAATGTGGCATTCTGGCTAAACATCCAAACATACGGCTGAGTATGATATTCGAAAAATCCCAGAAATATGATTTATACGCCCCTGCAAAAAAACGAGGAAAAATAAATTTTACGGCGTTGGAGATTAGGGTGGCGGGAAATTCGCTAAATTCTGTTTCCTACAAATTGATTTTGTATGTACATAAATGAACGTTTTTGTTTTGATAACTATATACCTACCACAAACTCTGTCTGGCTCTGTCTCTTTCTCTGGTTTTGAGTCTGTGTGAGTGCTGTCTAAATAAATCCTAAGTCGAAACGACAGTACTTATAATACACTGGTTAGCAGCTCAAAACCAGGGCCAAAGACAAAGCCAGACAGAGCTTGTGGTAGATTTACTGTATTCAATTGGATATTATCTAAATTTCAATGCATGTATATTGGTAGTTATTATTTATTTATTATCATTTAAAACAATTCTTCGGTATTTCCATATCTAAGTACTTACAGAACATTAACGATCACCTGTTCTTTTTAACCAACTTCTAAAAAAAAGGAAAAGATTCTCAAGCCGGTTGTATTATTTTTATATTCTATATTATGTTTGCTATAGTATAACTTTGTCAAATTATGAGTCGATTTTAAAAATTAGTAAAATTCTTGTATTACCTTTCTGATACAAAAAAAGAAATATTTCAAATCGGCTCATAAATTACGAAGTTTGCAAACGTAAAAAAAACATTTTTGAAGTGAAAACTTCTTTAGCGGCGTTGAGCACTTTTTCTGTAATGGGTATAAAATCTTAAACTCGCGTCAGCGCGTCAGGACACGTGACCTGATCGAAAAAGCGTAAGACGGATGGAGAGTAGACAGCTATCCCCTCTCTACGGCGCGGCGAAAATGTATGCCTGGGCCTACTGTTTCGTTTAGGCAGCGCAGGGCGCTTGCGCGAATGTTCGTGTATGTTACAGCGTGCCAAATAACAAACAAGCCCCCCCTAACCATTCCAAAATATCAAACATGCTCAACGTTAATAATCAAGTTTTCACTTCTGCCGGCACTCCCGGAGTGCAACCCGTATTTTTTTATTGATTTTATTGTGTTTACTACACTTATGGAAATCACAAACATTTTTTATTTAATAAAAAAATAACCTATTTGGTCAAAATACCTCCTTTTTTATTTGAAGCCGGCATTAAAAGTAGCATTAATTTCCATACCTACTAAAAATAATCTTGAAATAGAACAACCTAGCGGCTCTAAATTGAGACACCCTTTTACTTATAATAGTGCAATCAATTCTACCTACCAGTAAATCATACCAAGTCTCATTGAAAGAGTGATGTATGACTAAGCACCTACTCATTAAAACACTAATAGGTTTGTAAGTATTTAGATTAAAAAATAATAAAGATCTAGCTTTAAAATTCACGACAATTTTTTTATTTTGGAAATAAATGATTATCGGAAATAACTGTTATACGGCACTAGGTATTTTTCATATTGTTTGGGCCATGGCAAATGTTTCATCTACACTTATATTATAAAATAATAAATTATAGTTTAAAAAACTAAAAAAAAACGCTTTTATAACTAATTGAACTAAAAAGTTAAAAATAAAACTGTAATAATCAATTGAAAAATTTATATTATTGTACAAAAAAGCGTGGGGTGCTTTTTATAATAACTTCAGATATAATAAAATATTGATAAAATATTTACAACAATCAAAATCAAGCCCCCCCCCACGCTTTTTGTACAATAATATAAATTTTTCAATTGATTATTACAGTTTTTTTTTTACTTTTTTTTTTTTTTTTTTTCATATTATTGCATTGTCATCGACCTTTGACAGATGTGCAAAGTTTGAATCAAATCTGATCGTTCAAAGTAGGACAAAATCAAGCTCAAAGAGGACGGTTACATACATACAGGTGAAGCTAATAAAAGCGTTATAAAAAAGGAGTGGTTTTTATGTAACAAATAAACTCAAAAACTATACTGAATCCATTTCAAAAACTCTTTTGCTTCGCTTTGCAGGGTTGTCATTTATCCACTTGCGCAAAGCTGGGGCGGATCGCTAGTCTAAACTTATACGAGTATTATAAAGACGAAAAAGGTGTATGTTTGTAATGAATAAACTCAAAAAATACTGTGCCGATTTCAAAACCTCTTTCACCATTGGAAAGCTACATTCGCCGTGAGTATTATAGGCTATATTCACGTGTTTAAAAAATAATTGTCCACCCGTGCGAAGCCGGGACAGACCGCTAGTACCTTATAAAATGTATCTTTACTACGTTATACCCACCACTATGTATTTATGTAGACATCAGAAAGCCAGTAAATAACCTATCTATACCTACGTATAATCAGAATTCTGTAAGATTTACAAATCGACCAATCAAATATTTGACAGTTGTTTATCAAAAATGTCTTCTTGCAAAACATGAGATAAAAAACTGTCAAATTTTTGATTGCTCGACTTGTCATTCGTGAAACCTTTCACGTGAATCTTTCACGGATCGTGAAACTAGGTATTTAGACACTTTATAATTTCTTACAGGCTTAAATTAATACATGAAGTAAAAAAGTGACGTCATCTACCAAAGACACAAAGGCCTGTTTTTGTAGTAACTACTTGTACTTACCAACTAGGTAGGTAAATACCTAGATCGCCTACACCGTGTTAAGTTTCCATTAATTAAATGAACATTCATTCATATCCGTCTTCATATTAATTTACGAGTGTGTTGTTCGTGTGTGTGTTTGTGTGTGTTACTGAGGTTGATGAGCTCATCCTAAAGGAACATGTCAATTAGCACGCATTTTGCCGTTATTTTTTGCCGCCGAAAAATGATTTATGAACGCTCTATGAAACTTGAGACTCGTTAGACGATACAAATTGTCTATGGTTCGGTTATGATTAGCTAGAGATGGGAATGGGCGATTTATTCGGAGCAGTTAAGGTACGGTTACATCTAGGCGATCAGCTGCGATGAGGTGACAGCAATATACATACATGTATCGCTGTCGCTCGAACGAAAAATCGATTATTCAAACTACCACAAAAATGATAATCGTAAAACAAACGATTACTTATCTTGGGGTTTGGTGGGGTAGTGACCTCGCCTTCCAATCCTGAGGACGTGGGTTCTGATCCAGCTGTGCACTAGTTAGTTTTTCTTTTCTCCTTGTGTTATAGTTGTTATAAATAAATGTCTATGCAATAAAAAACTACATCTAAGTATTGAACGTTTATATTTTCATAAAGCTGACCTCTAAAACCTCGGCAGTGCTTAGTACCAAAAATTTGTCTCAAATATTCTAACGGTTGTTTTTTTTTAATATATTATTTATAAAAGGTTGCCTGGAAGAGATCGCTCAAAGCGATAAGGTCACCCATTGTTTTACCAAAAATTTCAATGAATCCTGTATTATGTTTCTGTGTGGTGAACAATAAAGAGTTATCAATATTCTATCTATTAATAGTGATCCTGCATTAGCTTTAAAATTTTACAGCTATTTTATTTAAAATAACATTTATTGTGTTATTTCCATCAAAATTACCTACTAGAACTAAATAACCAATTAATAGGTAAACAGCCACACTATCAAAAATGCCGTTATGGCCATAAAAGCACTTCCTTCATATCGAGAAAAAGCCATCTAAAACTCTTACTACCAACATAATAAAAATATAATTGCCTATTATCGGCATAAAATAAACATAATTATAAACTTGTCGACTATCGATAGTCTGTAATCGTTTCATCGATAACTATTAATGGGAATGTGGCACTTCACTAGCAATTACAGAATATTGAATTTCCATTTTTGAATTTGTAGTTATCAGCCACGCCAATTTAGATGTTAATGCTATGTGATAAGGATTCATTTAGTTTGTTTTAATGGGATTGTGCTCTAATTAGGACCTTAGAATAATTTGCTTTGTGAAGATATGTTTTAGTTTTGAATTCTATTTTGACATTTGTGTTAATCGTCCTCAGGTGTTTGGGGGTATGCGTGGAATGTGCTTTTGATATTTCTGGTCATGTATCATATTTCCTATGCTTCCTTGCATTTTTCATTAATAAATATCTTTTTCTGAATAATCTTTTTTCTAGCTGATAATAATAATAATAATTATGGATGGAACAAACATTTGGCTTACCTAATGTTAAGCGGTAACCAACGCCTATAACAAAGCATTGCAGTGGTGCAAATCATTAGTGCACCACTGAATTTGAACCCTTATCCTTGGGATAGGAAAACGAGCCGCTACCACTAGACTACTTGTGGAATGGCAATTAAAACCGTGTCTACAGTAAAACCTTAGGTTTTTGTAAAAATCTTGCTAAAGGCCTACGCACATCTAGGCGATGGCGAAAACGCTTTTTAAATATCTCTGTCATATTTGACAGCGTTTCAGCTGCAGGGCTACCATGAGCTCCATATGGTTATGGCTATGGCTGTCAAATTGTGTATAGATAGGCTGACCCACACATTCATTTTCTTCTTGGGTTTGAATGTGTTTACACTGTTGACACAATTTTGACAGCCATAACCATAACCATATGAAGCTCATGGTTGGCCAGCTGATCGCCAAAAAGCATTACTTTCCAACCTCCATACAACCTTAGCTTATAACAAAATTACTTAACATTCCAAATGAAAGGTGTCCCAACGTAGCAAAAACTCTGCACAGACACTCAACAAAAGTGCCCCATTTGTTCGATTACGAAAAGGAATTTTAATCGGAGCCAGATAAAAGTTTTTGTTTACTCTAAATAGAACCTTCTTTCCAATTAAAATTTCGAAGACAAAATGGCTACCACTCTCCACCATTTTGGCGCAGCGCAAAAAATAGCGCCAATACCTTGAAATTTGTTGATTAGGGATTAGTTCTTGCTGTGGATATTGTGGCGAAGGTATCGAAGTAATTTGTTGAAAGCAGAGGTAACTATTAAACAACAGTTAGGTCATTTGATTGTGCCACAACTTTATACTTATAAAAAAAATGTTACGGTGTGTAGAGTACCACGTGAAGTCCATGCGAATAAAGTCGCCAAAAAAACCTCTATTTTGTATTTTTTATAAAAAAAATCTTATTTTTGTTAATCCTCTTCATCCAAAAGTTGTCCGGAAGAGTCTCTTCTTTTGTGTAACTAAAGTACTAATCTATCGATCTATCTATACCTATCTATAATATTGTTATAAAAAATGTTCTTCTCAGATCATTAAAATGTTTCCAATAATATCAAATAGACCGAAAATCTCATGTCAAAGGCAGGATCATTACGACAGGGTTTTAAGCTTATTTTTTTTCGAAAGGAATCAAAAAGGTTTTTTTTTCATGCATCAGATAGCTATTATAATACTTACTTACATGTATATTTTTTTGGTAAATACATACTTAGAATACAATATCATACCCAGACAGAGAATAAACATCTGTTTTCACCGCACAAATATTTGTTCTCGGTGGAGATCGAACCCACAACCTACGGCACAGAAGGCAGAGCTACTTACCAACTGAGCTGAGAAGTCAGTATGCAAAACCCAATGCTGAAGCTGATCGCCATCGCTGATCAGCTGCAATCCGATACACAAACTATCGTTTTAAAATCGTGAAGCTGAGCCCTTATTGTAATGCTGCCTTCTTACGGTGCGTGGTTCTGCAGATCATCACGCACCGCGCACGACGACGCACGGCAACGCACACAGAAAAGACTCCTGTGCTACCGCGCACCTCGGCGCACGAGACCGTTCCCATGGTGTGTCGTGCGAGCTGGTGCGGGCTGGTGCGCGATATCACGCACCAGTGGGAAGGCGGCATAAGACAACTCGTAATCGACATCGGCTTCATTTTTGACATTTGTAACCTAGCTTAAGGCCTGCGCACACCTAGTTCACTGATCGCTACCGCCAGCGAACTAAGGTGTGCGCTGGCCTTTAGACTTCAACTGTCACTTTCGTATTGTATAACTATCTGACATAAGCAACGCCACCACCACCAAAAATGCAAACCTAGTGAATGGATGGAACTTGATGGAAATTCGTATTTTGGAATTGAGCAGCGCCGAAATGAACTTCAGTTGGATACCTTAGGCAATACCAACAAAATTCTGACTGGGTTCACCAGTGACTATCGAAACGTTCACTGATAATGGATTTTAAGTTAGACAATAAGCAATAATATAGCACTATGCCTTGCTATATATTTAATAAGGAAAGAAAGAAAGAAAGAAAATTTATTTATTTGACAAAATACAAGTACACAGAACGGAACATTACTTAGGTACTAAAATAAGTACAAAAAAAATAATAAAAAATAAAAATGTAACACACAAATAATAAAGAAACAAAGAAAAATGAGCTACGTCCCGCGCTGGGTACATGCTAAGCCAAATAGGCCCTGACTCATCTTATGCTGCTTAGTGGGGTATGAACCTACCATCACAAGCAGCGCTGGTTTCATAATTATGGCAAGGCATAGTGCACGAAAGGAGCCTCTTTGAGGCACACTTAAAATCCTTTCACCACACTTGGTTTGAAAGAATCAGTGACACGATAAGAAGAAGAGTTAGACAATAAGGCTACTGTTACATGTGTGTGTGTTTTTCATTCGTATTCTTCAAAAAATGTGTCCCAAAACGGTTTTTGAAAAACTTGCGCCTGGGTTCATAAATCCAATTGTACTACATTATTTATTACAAACAATCCAACAATAGCACTCGTAACTAAATTTATTGACCGCAGTCACTGTGGTAACTGCCTCGGTGGTCTCAACAATAGGTTTTCTTTTTGCGCAATTGCGAACGAATTAGCCTTCTTTGTGAGAGAAGCAGGTGATGGCAGCACGAGACGTGACAGTTCTTCTACGAAGCAATTATAAAGCCTTAAATCGCTTCGAATTGATGATGAACAGCTGCTGTTAATGGACTTCTTTTGAGAAAGTGAAATAGTTCTTTAAACGACCAATCAGCTAAATAGAATGGATTTGAAGGTTGTTTAATTACAGGCACATGCAATTTAGCACCTTTAGGTATCTCAAAGATGATGCAGCTTCTTCTTCTTTTCTGCTCATCGTGTCACTGGTTTTTTTGAACCAGTGCAGTGTGGTGGAAGGATCTAAAGTGCGCCTCAAAGAGACTTCTTTCGTGCATTTGTGACGCATGTTTTTCTATTGTTTAGGTTCTCATTTTTAAATGTCACTCAGGTGTAATAATGCAACTACTGTTATAGGCTGAAGTAATAAGTATCTGCTTAACATCAAGTGGGCTATTTGCTCTTATTGTAGCTTGTTCTCAAAAACAAATACGTCGTAGACGTTGATTTCAGTTGCACAAACAAATGACATAGATGTTGAAATGTTCAAAAAAAAAACCCCTGATTAGGTGTAATGGCGATGAATCCCCTCAAACCCTTAAACTTGGGGTATTATTATCAGAATAGCTTCTTGATAAAAGTCGCGGGCGTTCTACTATTCTCTATTCACCGACTATGGTCAAAGACGATTTGAAGAATATCCTAAAACCGTATAATTTGCAAACAAAGCATCTGTTTTTCATTACAATGGGAATAGTCCCAATAGCTATTTAATGGCCCAGGGCTGGTCCATGGGCGTGAAATAGGATGATTTTCTGTCATATTTCAAAGTTTGTACCGTGAAACTGGCGCCATGTGGTCTTAAAGGCGCTTTGAATGACCGCCTCAAATGCATCCTTAGGTTGTGATGACCCAAGTCTTAGAAAATGGGCAAATAAAATCACATAAACTGATTATTTATGGCTCCTGTTTGTTCAAAGATGATTAAAATGAGAACGAGGAAGCAGCATGATAATCAAAGCAAAACAGATGCCATAGCGAATCTAAAGACATTTAGTAAGTTAAAGTGGCAATGGGCAGATCAAATAGCTCGAAGAACTCACAGCCGTTGGTGAATAAAGGCTCTCCAATGGCGACTACAAGCCGGAAGACGAAACATAGGGTGCCTACCCACCAGATTGACCGACGACATTGGTAAGATCGCGGGAAGTCAGTGGAGGGAAAGGGCTCAGAATCGTTCCTTCCTGGAAATGTGTAGGGGAGGTATAGGTATATAGTCCAGCAGTGATGATGATGATGAGGCTAGGCGCCAGATCTACGAGACTAAGTCTAGAAGAATAAGCAGCAAATTATGGTTTTTTTACAGTGATTCGTTCACTGATCTCTATTTAAAATCAAAGGTCACTGGAGGTCTTGGTCATAATCCGGGCATTTTGAAACCTCTCTACCAATAAAAGACAAACAGGTATGTGTCACGGTGATCAGCACAGAAGCCGAGTGCGTGGGCGCCGCTGGGCAAACAGGCAAACATCGGCTGCTTTGAGCAGCCGGCGCGCCGGTCAAATTAGTTGAAACGTCTTTGTTTGTACGTGCCTACTTGCATGGGAATTTTCCATTAAAGTTTTCTATAAAGTAAGTATTGTTTTGCACCAACTCGTAGCACCAAACAACAAGAGCTATGGAGAGAGTCACTATGTGATAGAATCAGTACCCGAAGTCGGAGTTTTGCTACCTCATTTCGTCTACCAAATATTGTTTTCGTGTGAGCACGTGTCTCTCTCTTTTGTATGCAAAATTGATAAGACAACAGCTCGTTTCAATCGTTTTTACGTAGCGTATTTTTGTCTCATCTTTTCACCATACAATAGAGAAAGACAAATAAGCGAAACGAAAACAACATTTGGTAGACAAAATGATTGTGGTAGCAAAACTCCGACTTCACACATTTCATCCATGTTTTGGATCTCACATATCCATCCACATCCATACTCATTACTCTCCTAGTCTCATGACTTCCATGATGGAACACAGTATTCTTGGGGAAAATTAACTGATCTCATTCGCAATTGCACATTGCGCTTCAAGACTAAAATCGCAAACATAGAGGGAAAAGCAAGACTGAAGTAAGACTGGACCGGCAGCGTTTACCGCATACCTGACGCTATGGGCCAAAATTTACACATTGTGAAGCCCTGAGACAGCGAGGCAGCGTCGCGTCATTCCACCGGCACCCATACTTACGAATACAGATGAGAGTCGAGTGCATTTCTGTGTTCTATGCCCACACCTACCGAAACACAGCAACACCGCTCTAAACAAACCGAGGCTCTTTGGGGCGCACTTAAAATCCTTTACTTCTTATCTTCTACTTGTTCTTGTATTCTGTGGTCTTTTACGTCTTCTTTAGTCTACTGGCTGAAAGAAGACGACCAGAATAAGAAAGAAGATATCACGACAAGAGAAGCAGAAATTTAATTTAAATAGTACTTATCTACTTTCTGTCCCTCATAAAGAGCTCTACTACTACACAACTACTTCACTGCATTTTTAGAGTCCCTATATGCTTAGAATAAGAGAAACTTAACTTGGAGTGGTCTAAATGCTCCTTGGAGGAATTAGAAATGGAGATGTCAAAACAGGGCTTTCCCCTCTGCCGGTCATCTACCGATCTCGATCATATCCTTTTAATAAAACTGTTTCACTCGCAACCGCAGCCATTGTGTGTCGTTTCATGTCGCGAAGTGGAGCTCCGTGAAAATGGTGAATTGCATGGTAGTTTCTTGTAAAAGACGGTCAGAGACATCAAACTTCCGGGAACATGGTATTTCCTACCACAAGTGAGTATTATTTTGTCAATTGTGTTTGTAATTTTGTAGAATTTTAGTTCAAAAGAAATACCGGTTGCGACAGATTAGCGACAGTATTACGACAAACAGAGGCGTCTCTAGCCCATGTAGCGCCCGTGTGCAAACATTACCCAAGCGCCCCCTAGTAAGCGCGCGTTCAAAATGGAATGGATACAAAGTACAAGTAAAATAGCATAAAACATCCTTGGTAATAAACTTGTTCGGAGATTTTTAAGAAGAAATTTTTCAGTTTGGTTACCACGATGTGCTGTTGAATGTATTTAGAATTATGTAAGGTGTTCTGGTGTTTACTATAACAAGCCAAAACGTATCCGATTATGATGTTGACATGACTATCTTCTTCTTCTTCTTCTTTCTTCTAAATACTTAGGCCCGTATTCTGAAACAGTGCTTAGGTCTGAGTCGAGCCTCAAGCACAGATTTTTGACACTTTTCAATGGAGAACTGTCATAAAATCTATGCTTGAGGCTCGACTCAGACTCAAGCGCTGTTTCGGAATACGGGCCTTAGACTGACTGACTGACAATCAACGCACAGCCTAAACTGTTAGTCTTAGAAGCATGAAACTTGGAGGGTGTGTTCCTTTTATAGCTTATAGGTGCACTAAGAAAAGATATTGGAAAATTCTTTCCTTTAGAGGAGAAAAAGGGGGAAAATGGTTTTAAGAAAAATCAACGCACAGCCTAAGCCGTTAGTTCTAGAAGCATGAAACTTGGAGGGTGTGTTTATTTTATAGCTTAGAAATGCATTTAGAAAGAAAATTGGAAAATTCTTTCTCTGAAAGGAGAAAAGGCCGCCGAGTGCCATGGCCTTCGGCGCCCTCTATGATGTTATTCATCAAATATTAGAAGAACTCAAGATGCTATACAAAATCTGTGCAGTGCGGAGCTCTTTTTAAGTTGGTAATTGAAAGTGCGGCGCCCGGCCAAGGCGCCCGCCAAGTGGGGCTCCGTAGTGGTCATAGAGGGCGCCGAGCGCCGTGGGGCTCCGTAGTGGTCCGCAGCGCTCGGCGCCCCCTAGGACGCTGCGCCCGTGTGCACCGCACACCCTGCACAATAGGTAAAGACGCCGCTGACGACAAAGATTACACCTTGGTAGAAGGCATAGTGTTGGGAAAAGTTGAATGAAATTGATGAATGAATGAATGATAAAATAAACGTTAAATTATTATCACATAATGTGTTGTCCAATTACATATTTAGTGCTTTTTAGCCCCCGACGTAAAAACGACGGGATGTTATGAGTTTGCGGTGTCTGTCTGTCTCATCGTAGTTCCCGAACGAATCAACCGATTTTAATTTAGTTTTTTGTTTGTTTGAAAGGTGAATAGTCGGGAGTGTTCTTAGCTATTTTTGATGAAAATCGGTCCAAGATGGCTG
Source organism: Thera obeliscata (assembly GCA_947578465.1). Taxonomy (NCBI): domain Eukaryota; kingdom Metazoa; phylum Arthropoda; class Insecta; order Lepidoptera; family Geometridae; genus Thera; species Thera obeliscata. The sequence continues at coordinate 21,208,985 of OX387919.1, read as the reverse complement.
CCGCCACGAAATATCGGATTAAATTTATTCACAAATCCCACAATATGGGTATCCTAGGTACCAGTCATCAAACCCTCTACTCATCAATGTATAAAATAGGACATGACATCATACTCAAAAATAAAGTCGTGGGCGTAGTGAAAACATTTTTTTGCCTATTTTATATTTCTTTTACGTCCTGTGCAGGTTTCCAAAAAACCCTGTTGCTTGAAGAGTGGACAACATTTTTTGGCCAAAAAACAACTTGGCATGCAACAAGAACGAGTGTGATTTGCTCGGAACATTCTGCAGAAAGTTCTCAAACTCGGGCAAACAAAAATCTGCGTTCACCACACAAATATTTGTTCTCGGTGGGAATCGAACCAACGCCTCCAGCGCAGAAGGCAGAACTACAAACTTCGCTGTGATGTGAAGGCTGACGATGTAATGTGATTTCACTTTATACATTTTTTTCAATTATTCAGTAAAAGACTTAACTTATGTGTACTATGCTATAACATGTTAAGAACTATTGATTCAAACTTATAACCATTAATAAAACATAACAACTAAATTCAGCTCTTTTATTTTCTGACTGTTACAAAATGTGAAACCTGTTGTGCATAACTTATTTAAATTACCTTTACCTAAAAACCCATTTCATTCATTATTTTATTCATCGTTCAATTTACCGGTCTTACTGAATGCCCATCACTAGAGATTATCTTAATGTGAGTCTTGACATTGCGTAACTACGTTATATTTTTTATCTGTGTGCAAATTTTAAGATCGTGTGCGGGATTGTCGATGTGTGTGTTTACATGAATAGGATTTTGCTATGCGCGTGTGCCATGCGTGTTTACCTCGTCCCCCGTCAATTTTGGCAGAAAATATTGTTCGTGGATTTAAACGTTGACGCCTCCATTTCTAATTCCTCCAAGAAATGCTCCGACAAAGCGCTCATAAGGATTAAGTAGGGACTCAAGTACCGGCGCTTGCGGAGAATAATTAAAAAAAATGCGTGTGGTGTTTAATTGATGTCAAATATTGGTGGTCACGGCAATTAGTTGGCAGGCCGAGGGCCGGCGACGACGCAGACAGACGGACGACCGCGGTCACTGTGAACATAACCTTATTTTCAAAGCTTCAATAGACATAACAAAAAAACACACATATAAAAAAAACCACACTTAATAAAAATTAAAACACACACTAACATTTTCAATATTAGCCACACTTCAAGCTAAAATTTAGTTTTCTTGCATCTGTCAATTTTGATACGATTATCAGTATTCAGTATATTTATTGAATAAGCCTAGTTTTTGAATCAATACATAATTTACCTTGTAAATGTTTTGCAATAGAAGCTATAGAAGTTTGTACTTCGATTGCAATAAAAAACGAATTGAAACAAAAACCTTCTTTGACAAACACGAATGCAATAAGACAGCGTTCGAAAAATGATGGCAACAGGATACGTGATCGCTACTCGTTGTTGGTATAATTTATTTGTTAGTATCAACTTTTTGTTAACAACAGAATTACACATCACCCGGCAGTAGTCCACCTCTAATAAATGACATTACAACCAACCCTTCCATTTGATTAAAATATGTAAAAAAACATATTGGACTTCGTTTTCTGAATAAAAATATTTGGTAGATTTTAATTTATTTTTTATAAATTCAAGCAATGAAAATATTTATGTAGGTACCTGAAATGTTTTTTTAATTAAAGCTTTGGCATAGGTACCTAATAAAGCTAGGAATAAGTACAGATATAAATAAATAATCGGTCGACGGCGTCGTAAGAGGAAGTAACATCAAAAAGCTGCCAAAATTAACCCAAGTTCATAGTCATCATGGTTATTTAATGTGTTCTCACTTAATGAACAGTTTGCGATCAATTAAGCAATAACTCGGGTCTAAGTCCGGTTCAACAAGGACTTTAGTATTTAAAACGGGCGCAAGTATTGAAGACAAAATTTTCCAAAAATTATAAGTATTTGTAAAATTGTACAGCGTATATAGAAAACGTACAAACCACACCTGTAGGCCTACCACAAGCTTTGTCTGGCTCTGTCTCTGGCTCTGGTGTTAAGTCTGTGTGATTGTAAAATAATTAAAGCTTACGGCGAAACGTCACACGCACAGTTATAATACACTGGTGATCACTCACACAGACTCAAAACCAGAGCCAGAGACAGAGCCAGAAGCCAGAGAAGACAGAGCTTGTGGTAGGCCTACTGAAATAATATCTGCAGACGAACGATCTAGAAATTCCTAGCTGTATGCTTACCTACGCATATTTTTATAAGTAGACGACTTTTGTAAGTTTGCCTTTTTACTTATCTGCTTTTTTGACGTGACAACGTCTTATAATTCGATGGAGCCGGCTGCACGCACGAAAAAACATTACTCATGCGGCGTTTCCTCGCTCTGAGGCGTTCCATTTAAGGCTTGAAGTGAAAGCTAGAGCGCGGAACCAACGACAAAGAGGCACAGGCGGCCTCCGCGTTCGGCAGCGTTCGACATCTGTCTCTCTCCTACTTGAGTGAGCGATGCGTCCGCGTGGACAGCTGTTGTCACGTTCAACTATCGTCAGTAAACCGACTTTACAGACAACCGATTTTTTTCAAAGAAATTAATAAAATTAAACACACACACATCTAGGCGATGGCAAAGGCGATCAGCTGATACTATGGAGAAGAACGGTTCTTTGATTGTACACGTAGCCATTACACGCTTAAAAGCCTACAAATTAATGGCTATTACAAAATTATATCCACGCTAAATTTTAAACTGCGTGTGTTTTTGAAATTGCTTTATGTTGGGTCTAGCTAGGGCCTGCGGCTTGGATTGTTCTTTTGATTCGTAGGGCACATTCATCTGTTGGTAGGGGCTAGGTCGTTGACCTTTGGGTGGCCTTGAAATATGAAGACTTCTTCTTATCGTATCACTGGTTCTTTCTATCTAGTGTGGTGAAAGGATTTTAATGAAGACTTATGGACGATAGGTGATGGACACAATATAATATTAATCTATGCTATCTATCTATCCGTTGCTATCTTTAATGTATAATCGTCAAAACCATTCTACATCAGGTGAGCCATCTGCCTGTTCTATAATTTTTTCAAACTTTTTATATACCTAGTTCGAGAAAATACATACTACCGGCAAAAAAATTGAATATTTGCTAAAAGTATGCAAAAAGTTTGTTTTCAAGTCTAATATATTTTTATTTTACAACAAAATATCATCACCTCAATTATTATAAAAAAAAATATTTAATAGTAAATAATGTTAAAGTTTAACCACAAACAAACAGTTCATTACAAAATATCTAACATCACACTTCGCTAAATCATTATAAAGCGTCGATAAGGCCCTAATAGACTATACAACCAACAATAAAGCCTTAATAGACGGCGCGACTAACAGGTAGAGTTGTAAGGTCCTCGCATAGGGCACTTAAACCCATTAGGGCACAGATCGTGCACGTTCTAGGGTTAAGACCTCGGGTGATTCTGCAACTGCATTCTTTGAAAATTAAATATATTATCGCTATTTTCACAATAAATATGAATTTCAACAACAACAATTGAATACAGACAATCGTTGGAGCAAACGAATACTAGAGTGGAGACCGCGTTAGGTAAGCGTAGTGTAAGACGACTTCCGGCAAGGTGGGGTGACGATCTCCGAAATGTAGCTGACAAGCACTGGAGGAGAAGAGAAGAACACTGGGCTCAGTGGCAATGAATCTTGGAAGTTCACCGATTTAATAAATTCAAATTATTATTTAGAATGTTTAGATAGATTTGTGGAGAGACAAGGATGGATAGGATACGGAATGAGTATATCAGGGGAAGTCTGAAACTAGCACTGGTGACAGAAAAAATGAGGAGCAACAGGCTGGTGCGTTACGGGCATGTTATGAAGAGAGATGAAATTTATGTGACTAGGAGTAGTGATGAGTATGAATGGAGATCGATATGTGGGTAGACATAGGCCAAAAAAAGATGGATGAACAGTGTGAAAGATGAAATATAGCAGAATAACCCAACAGCGCAGGTATCGGTCTATCAGCGCTGCGCGCGAGTATCTAATTTGTAATTACGCGAGCTGGATTATTAAGCCATTACCTAAGCGACCATGCACCAAGTCTTTGTGACATTGGTTTATTTAAGGTGAAAAGAAATCTAGTTTTATCAAAAATATAAAATAGTTTTAGCATAAACATACTTTTTGACAGCTCGCTAAAAGTCTTTTGTCGCTGTCATTTTCATGTCAAAATGTCAAGTAACAATTTTGCAATCTAATAGCCCCTTCCCACCGGTGTGATATCGCGCACGGAGGCGGATCAGCTATCACGACACACCTTGGGAATGGTCTCGTGCGCCGAGGTGCGTGGTAGCACGGGAGCCCTTTCTGTGTGCGTTGCCGTGCGTCATCGTCGGCTGTGCGTGATGATCTGCAGAATCACGCCCCGTAGGAAGGCAGCATAACAAACGTTATTTAAAATAAAAATAATAAAATATTGTGGACAATCCACACAACACTATCTAGCCCCAAATTAAGCCGAGCTTGTGGGTAATATGGCAACCAAATAGCTGATATAATACTTAATTTTTTTTTGTAAATTCATACGTAAAATACAATACAACACACGACAGAGAACAAACATCTGTGCTCACCACACAAATATTTGTTCTCAGTGGGGATCGAACCCACGACCTACAGCACAGAAGGCAGATAGCTACTACCAACTAAGCTGAGAGGCCAGTCGCTACTACTTCTTCTGGTTCTTAGCTTTAAAAAGAATACTATGAACTGATATTAGCACAAGATCAAGCTTATGAATAAGGCTGTTATCCATTCCATAGCTGCGAAGTAAAACGATAACGCAGTGTTGCACACGAGTGTCTCAACTCTAATGAGATATAATAAGTGCCACCCAGAGTGTCGACCATACACACTCAGTTAATATGGAGTGAGCTTTGTTTATTAAAACTCCTTTCACTACACTTGGTTCGAAAGAATCAGTGACTCGATAAGCAGAAGAAGATTTATATAACAGATGGAACAAGCGTATGGCCCACCTTATGTTAAGTGATAACCATCACCTATAACAAAGCATTGCCTCGTAGATCATGAACGTCAGGAACGTGCCCTACGATGCACTGCCACAGATTAATAAAGTTACTACGTAACAGATAAATCACTCCAAGGAAAAATGACAATACCTACTGCTATAATAACCTACTCCCTCTAGTAGCTAGACGTTGCAAGCCAAAATGAACCAAAGTTTACGAACATAAAGTTGACTTTGCTCTGTAGGTGCGCGCCGCCACGTGCTCAGCGTAGATTGTCAGGGCTGCCTCTTTCGATATATATGTCAGTAGGTATTTGCAGTAAACTTTATAATTGAAAGAAAAATAATTTCTTCTGTTTTAACATGTTTTATTTTTTAATTATCAAGAAATTATACATAACTTACAAATGTTTTATTTTGATGTAATGTTTAATAAATTTTTTGCCTTGGCGAAATTCTCGGTTATTAAACTTAATTGTCGAAAATATTCTGAATCGTATAAATAATTTAAGTAGGTATTCTTGTGGGAAACAAGGGCAAGGGGAGTTAAAAGGAATATTTTTTAAAAGATCATACATCCTTCAACTGCACATAGTGTACCACTATTTTTATTATTAGTTTCCATGTTAAATTAGTAAGTAACAAAACAAACAACGAACGTCGGGCTACAAGTCCGGTAACACAAAATATTTCCTCGCGTACGAACGCTCCGCGCGGCTGTCGGCAACCCACTGAGAAATAAGCAGTCGACTGCCCGGCGGCCGGTAGGTACTTATCGCGCGCAAGTACATGGAGTGAAAGAGGCCTGGCACTGCACTGCGTCCATCAACTTGAGGCACACAGATGTTCAGCCTCACGTGCCAGTAAGTTTACCGGCACCCACACCCTTCAAACCGAAATACAGCAATGCAGCTTCACGGCAGAAATAGGCATGGTGGTAGTTCTTCTCCGGGCGAGCCCTTCACAATTGCTTTAGATATCTCATCGCAATATTTATTACTTCTTTTGCCAGCGGGTCACTAATAGATGTACGTATAATGCCCAATAAAGATTTGTGTTCACCTGATGATTTTTTTATAACAGTTCTACGACCTAAGAGACCTAATAAGAAAGAAAAGATTTTTTATTTTATCATAGAAATTTAATTGCAATAATTTTATCACATAAAATAAAAGTCTTTATTGCTTTCCATCTTATGGCTAACAAATTGTTCGAGTATATAAAAAAGCCGTTTCCATACACGCCGGATAGAGCCTCCAAACACTACGACTTCATTAAACGTCAATCGTTCAGTCACGACGTCGCATCGTCCCCACAACTAAAGAGCATAACTGAGGCGCGAGTGAACACATACACTCACGACTGTTTCCGACGACGATAGAGGTAGGTAGCCAGTGGGCAGTCCAATACTAACCTGAGTTTTTCTCTTATCAAGCTCATTGTATTTGAACTTAGACAAGTTTTGAACGTAAAAACCAAACAACAACACAAAAAATAAAAATAAATAAAACAAAAAAAATAATAATCTGAAAATTTATGTAGGATGAAACGCTTCACATCAGGTGGGGCCACCTGCTGGCTACTTTTCTCATAAAAGGGTAAAAATCAAGACCATTTAACGTAACTCGAAATAAGATCAACACTAAATGGTCCTATAATTCTTCTAAACGTTGGTAATTCCACCGTGTGAAGAGTCGTATCGTTCATTTATACTTAGACAGCTAACGGAGATTTCTATAGCACATTTTTTTCTGATATTCGATTCAATTTGATTGTGACTCAGCCACACCGTAGCGGATGGACTGATTTGACTCAAAATATATTTCTGCCGTGAAGCTGCATTGCTGTGTTTTGGTTTGAAGGGTGTGGGTGCCGGTGAAATTACTGCCACGTGAGGTTGAACATCTGTATGCCTCAAGTTGATGGACGCAGAGCAGTGCATTGTGTGCGACCTACGAGGCAATGCTTTGTTATAGGCGATTATTACCACTTTACATCAAGTGGGCCATATGCGTATTCCATCAATTAGAATTATAAAAAAGATTTATAATTTCAGCAGGTTGAATGAAATAAAATTAACAAAAGAACATCATGTCAAAAATTTAATCACCTCAATGAGCCAGCAATTTATTCGGTTTTAAAAATGCGCCAGAGCAATAGACGCGAGTTGTATCTCTTTGTTTCTCGTAGTTAATTCGTTTATCACAAGTTAGCGCCTCTCTATGGGAAATATTGTCTACATAATATCATGGGAAAATGTATATTTACTATTGAATTTAACACATTTTATAACGGACTTTTACTAAATTGTGATAAAATACTAATTATACTTCACTGAGTTGACTTTTTCTTTATACAGGTAGCATATGGCCCACCTGATGTTAAATGGTATAACCATCGCCTATCAAATAAAATATAAAAAATATTATATTTCAGAAAAAGGCATAAAGTACAAACGAGCTATAGCAAAGCATGGGCTTCGTAGGTTCGTTCGTAGGTCACGCACGTCAAGAACGTGCCCTCCAATGCACTGCCCTGTCAATTTGAAATTGCAAGTGAAATGATTTCTTCTGTAGTTGAAAAATTACATATTTTGTTTATCAAAAATCTTTCAAAATGTAAATAAGTACTTATATTTTGAAAGATTATAGATGTACTAACTTCCTTATTTTAAAAATAAATGGATACAATGTGAAAGGTTTTGTGAATAAGGACTTTAAGGTTTTCCCATAGGAAAGTACAGGATAACCCACTATGGCCATTTTATCTGCAAACATCCTAGTATTATGTAGCATCTGAGTAAACGTAGACAAGTGTTCAGTTAAGCGTAAACGAAAAAACCCTGACAGGTATTATATATTTGCTTTATTTTTACTAGCAGCCGCCTGAGGCTTCACTCACCCTGTTCATACCGTTACCGTTTCATACAAAAAATATTTAATTATTTAAACTTTCACAGAAAATATTTAAGGATTTATTGCTTTTCTTATATTTAAATATTTAAGCATTCTTTTTCAATATTTAATTTTGTACAACTCTTGAAAATTTCCAAATACTTATAAATATTTTGAACAATCCTCGCAACACTATCTAGCCCCAAGCAAAGCAGAGCCTGTACTATGGGAACCAGATTAAAATTATTATGTTGTTATTTTCTTTCATCGTAGGGTTCCGTAGCCAAATGGCAAAAACGGAACCCTTATAGATTCGTCATGTCTGTCTGTCTGTCCGACTGTGTCACAGCCATTTTTCTCCGAAACCATAAGAGCTAGACTGATGAAACTTGGTGAATAGATGTATTCTCTGAATTGCATTAAGATTTTTACACAAAAATAGAAAAAAAACTATACATTTTGGGGGTCCCCATACTTGAAACTGAAACTCAAAAATTTTTTTTTCCTTGAACCCATACGTGTGTGGTATCTATGGATAGGTCTTCAAAAATGATGTTGAGGTTTCTAATATAGTTTTTTTCTAAGCTGAATAGTTTGCGCGAGAGACACTTTCAAAGTGGAAAAAAGTTGGTCCCCCCCCCTCTACTTCTAAAATAAGAGAATGATAAAACTAAAAAAAATATATGTTGTACATTACTATGCAAACTTCCAACGATATTTGGTTTGAACGAGATCTAGTCAGTAGTTTTTTTTATACGTCATAAACCGTAAACCGCAATTTACCTTTCGACGAACTACAAAAACCTTTATATTATGTTATTTGATGCTACAGAACCCTTCATGGGCGAGTCCGACTCACACTTGGCTGCTTTTTAGTATTTGTAAACTGACAGTGATAGGATGCTCGCTGCATATATTACTGCTACTGTAGCAGCAAAAACAACAAACTACATTTGGATTGGATAGCTCCCTAAGACAACGATGTAAACTCCTTTAGCGTAACGTAAATGTTGCTTTACAATGTCTAAAATAAATACCTCGTACGCTGTTGCTGTCTTACCAATTGTCTAGGAGCCCGTTCTAACACTTAGCAAACCGCATTAGCGAATGCAAACAGCTATGGGAATTGTCTATGGGAAATGAAGATTGATGGGTACCCATGGTGGGTGATTGACCCGATTCGGTGTGTATACACATCGTGTTTGGATGATTGTGGTGTTTTTCTAATTATACGTGGCTTATGAATCTCTTTTGTCTTTAAACTTTTTTTCATAATAGACAAACGAGTTTACGGCCCACTTGATGGTAAGCCGTTCTTGTCGGCCGTCGTCGGTAAATTGATGTAGAAGTAAAAATAATGGATAAAAGCATTTTATTTTTACTTGCTTTAAATCTCAGAGTTAATTTTCCAGATAGATATCACTCTAAGTACCCCGTCAAGATTCCTTGAGGAAGTCTAAGAGGAGTTAGAAATACGTCCAATATTTTTTTTATATGAGGTCGTGAGTTCAAACCCAGATGTGCACCAGTAGAATTTTCTATAAGAAAAATGCATTATATTCGCAATGCTCTGAAACGGTGACTGAAATCAAACGGTGATGTTTAATGTCGCTATAATTTGGATGGGTGACTGCTAATGAGAGTCTATGAATATCATCGTCAATTGTGATAAGCTATAAACAAAATAAATAATTTATGTACTAAAATAATGCCTAATTAGTAGGTACATTTTATACTTAGTTTCTCATATTACATCACCCTTAGTCTTCAAATTAGCGGTGACCGTAATTTTATCAGCGACAGCAGTTCCATTCCCTGGAGGTTCGCATAATAATGCGAACCTCCAGGGAATGGAACTCATTGCCGTCAGCTGTTTTTCCTGACAACTACAATGTGTGCCTCTTCAAGGCAAAAATGAATAGGTGTCTTCTAGACCATCCTGCTCCATCGTCGGCTACATTGCTTACCATCAGTTGAGATTGTAATATATATAGCCAAAGGATAGTCTATATCATGTAAGAAAAAAACACTTATAGCCCCTTCCCACCGGTCTGTGATATCGTGATACAGGAGCCCTTTCTGTGTGCATTGCTGTGTGTCGTCGTCAGCTGTGCGTGATGATCTGCAAAACCACGCACCGTAGGAAGGCAGCATTAGAAGTGCGCAAAGCTTTAATAGAAAGACGAACACTGTTTTTTAGAAAAACAGGTTCTAGTACGATAGTGTGTGTCACTTGCTAATTCTAGCATTGTTTTGATTTGATCATCATAGCTTTACACGCATTCATTATTTTACGCAATTATTTGTTTTTCCACCTTGTTATAAGGTTGTTAATCGTTTAGCTATTAATATTATGTTTTATTCGTGCTAATTAAGTTTAGCGTATTTGTGGGATTTCTTGGGAAAACACATAATGGTTTTGGTTGAAACCGCAAATATGAATGACTATAACGTTAAAAATAATAGATTAGCAGTGTTTATACTATTATAATTGGCAGTGTTTCACTGATCGCCACCGCAGGACGCTTAGAAGTGCGCAAGGCGTTAGCAAAATAATAATTTTGATCATAACACGTTTTCCTACTTAAAACTGTTACTTAAGTAACTACCGATTGATCCATCCAACACATTTTCACACCTGGAATAGTAACAATATGTAACTACAGATTTATTTTATGTAAAAAAATATCCTATTCTCCGAAATATTTGCTATGATCTTTGTCAAATTTAAAAATCACTCAAAACGGTAGAAACCAGACAAGCAAATGATTTAATAAAAAAACACACTCTTAGAATCAATCGATCTGCTATCTACAGACCGTTACAAACGATCAAGAGATAGCTCAACCGATCCAAATCAAGTACTCAACTGATCTTAATGCATGAAAACTCAGGAAATATGCTGGTGGCGGCGTTTTGTGGTTGTGGCCGCGAGGCCCGTGTGCGGTGACACTTTGGGTCATTACGCCACAGCAGTAAGTAAAAAAAATCGGTTGTCTATAAAGTCGGTTTACTGACGATAGTTGAACGTGACAACGTCATACAGCTGTCCACGCGGACGCATCGCTCACTCATGTAGGAGAGAGACCGATGTTGAACGCTGCCAAACGCGGAGGCCGATTGTGCCTCTTTGTCGTTGGTTTCGCGCTCTAGCTTGCACTTCAAGCCTTAAATGGAACGCCTCAGAGCGAGGTAACGCCGCATGAGTCATGTTTTTTCGTGCATGCAGCCGGCTCCATCGAAATATAAGACGTTGTCACGTCAAGGAACTATAAATTGTCATTCGCGATAAGCTTGTTAGCAATTTTAAAATGTTAAAAATGTGTGCTAAGTGCTAAAGTCTTAGTTTTCTTCACTGAAAATAAACTTAACTCTAAAAGGCGACTAATACAATACCCACGACCAATTATCTCTTATTGTGATCTTTGTTTTATAATAAAGCCGTTTTCAAACTACTTCTTCTTATCGCAAAACCGATTGGCTGAAAGGATTTTAAGTGCGCCTCAGAGGAGACTCCTTTCGTAATGTTATCGAACTTTTTCGGTTCTACGACAAGTTCAATTCCTCATGATGTTTTCCTTCATCGTTCGAGAGTATACTTACAAACAGACAAAGTGTACATACAGTAAGTATACATTTTTGAACAGAAAAACTCATTGGTATACGACTGGATTAAGGCCCACTACTTTAGGATCGGAAGCCAACAACTTACAATTTTTTTTTTCTTTATCAGATTACTTGAAATAATTACGATACACGTGATTCTTGTATTTCTGCGTAACCCGGTTACGGAATGCGAACTGCATGTAAGACAGAAGATGCAACTTTTTTCTTAGTTCTTAACACGGTTATGAACTAAGATTTGAATGACCGAACTTTCTTCTTAAATATTACTTCTTTAAACGTTGATTAAGAACAAAAGTAACGAGCTCTACTTTACGACAACGTAAAGTAGAGCTCTGTGTGATTTGTGATTGTGATGATTACCACTCAGCATCAGGTGGGCTCAAAAGCAAAAAATAAAAAATTCAATATACAGGGTTATTCATTATTAGCTGCAAATACTCAGGAATTAGGTGCAACAAATAAAATAAAAAATATTTATGAAATGATTTTTTTTAAGTTTTGTTATGAAAATCCCGAGAAAATCGATAAAGGAATCATTGGCGCCTGACCTATTTTGACCTTTGATCCGCGCCCGCGCGCCGTGAGTGACACTCTGCGTTCAGTCACCGCCTGGGTGGGTCATCGTCCTGTTCTCCATGGCAATCATTATGCAATAGCCGTAAAGAAATCAATAAAAATAAAATTTTGATACAAAATCTTGTTTTTTTTTATATTAAATTTGAAAAAAATAATTTTATAAATATTTTTTATTCTATTTGTTGAACCTAATTCCTGAGTATTTGCAGCTAATAATGAATAACCCTGTATATAATATATTGAATATAATATATTTTGTTATTAAAAAAATTTGTTAAATTTGCACAGTACAATGTGTCTCGCCGTCTGCAAAGGCCTTAAGTCGGCATGAAGAAGCAATTAGTAAGTCTTAGCAGTTATCATGCTAAGGAGGCACTAAAGAGGCTTTGTTGAGCCTCTCATCACAATGGAGACTGTTCCAGAATTAATGGATAAACAAAACGCGCCTTTTCACATGCACTTGTCTTAATAGAGTCTACTGTGTAGTGATTTTACACGCTATTTTAAAAATTGTTGGCGGTACTCATAAAAATATGTCGAAAGATAAGCAGTGCTTAAACTATTGTCATCTCATACCATTGGGTAATGACAAACCGTGACAGGGAGCTTTAAGCAATTAATAAATTTAAGTTGCGTTTATAAGTATGGTTGTTTGTTTAAACCATTTTTTTTATAAAGGAGAATGAACATTTATGGCTTGATTTATTAGGGCTTGATTTTTTTTTACAAAAAAAACTTGCAGTTGACCGCAACCTCACCTGATATATTAATAGTATTCGTTTGAAAGTAATACAAATGTCAATCAATACCCTTTTGCTATAATATTTTTAAATTTATTTCGTATTTTCTAAGTTTGCCACGAAGAGATCGCCCGCAGCGATAAGATCGCCCGTTGTTTACTTTATTGCTTACTTTTGTGAACAGGGCGTCGATTCTAGCAACACAAATCATTCAAGCAATCGCGTAAATCGATGTGAATTGACAATTTTGGTTTGAAAAATTTGAAAATAGAACGCGATCACTCAATCGAGCCGTGTTGCTGGAATCGACGCCCTGTACAGTATTTTTGTGTACCTACAATAAAGGGTGATGTATCTATTTTCTTTAAAATTACTTTTCTAGATTGAATTTTAATGTTAGGAACGACCGTAAAGAGACTGGCAGTTTAGAAGATGGTTTGAAAACCAGAGAAACGATAAGAAGAAGAAATTAAGTTTTTTTTTTAAGGACAGATGCAGTTACTGGCCATCTGTAACGAAAGAGCGATGCGGTAGTCCAAATTCAAAAAGGACACTGACAAGCTTGGTCCTTCATTAAACACCGACCACAAAGGTCCCTAATGCGCGGCACACGTCAGACGGCAGCTAAAAAAGAAATTATTCTTAATTCAAAATAAATATCCCAACATTCGATTCCAAGGCACTCCATCGTCAGTCACAATAGAGGCGGCATCACAAGTGGTCGTCTCTAAGTCATTTAAAATATATTGAGACCAACGACAAAGGATATATTGTCCGGATAGCGATAAAGCGAACGTTTTTCTACGGTGAATTAGTTGAGATTCGAATGGGGGATAATAAATCTTAGGTATGTGAGTGTCCATTGATTTCTGAGAGTAGGCGTGATTGTCGATAGCAATCTTCATAAATTTAATGGAGGATAAGTCAAGAAGCATGGACAGTATGAAAGCGAAGTGTTTTCGCTAACAATTGGCGTTTGAGGGTGTATCAATTATGAGTTATTGCCTATTGCAACCTATTCTTTACTTGTAGATCAAATGAATGCAATTATGCGTATAATCTAAAATACGTGGGACGTTTGAAAAGACCTATGTTTGTAAATTACTAAGATATGAAGGCTATTTCGAGAACCTTTACACCACACCTCTGGTTTGTATTGAAAGTTTAATTATCTATGTACGTTAGGGGAAATGCAATCAAAAATCTGACAAGGTCAGGTTATAATAAGGTGGTAGCTTACTATAACCTGACCTGGTAATCAATTTTGTTAGATTTAATGGTCTAAGGGCAGAGGTAACTGTTCAACATCAGTAAATAAATGACTGGCAGAGGTTAGTCATTTATTGCTTGAGAGCAGCTCAGTTAGTTGTAATTCTGCCTTCTGCGCCGTATGTCGTGGGTTCGATCCCTAACGAGAACAAATATTTGTATGGCGAACGCAGATGTTTGTTCTCTGTATGGGTATTATAAATAAGTGTTGTGTGGATTGTCCACAACATTTATTTATTTATTAATCATCCTTAATGTTTTTTTAGTTTTTAATTTCTGTCATTCTGTTTTACTTATATTGTATAGTTATTTATAATTGTTTTTTCATCCATTCAAGTCTTGTATGCTGTGTTTGAAGCAAATAAATTATTATCTATGTCTATGTAATCAACACTTATTCTTCTTCTTATAATCGTGTCAGCAGCTCTTTTGAAACCAGTGTGATGAAAGGATTTTAAGAACACCTCAGAAGGCTTTTTTTTTTTAAATTTCATCATCCGCATGGTGTGAGGACTGGTTTCCGCAAGTAGACCGCTGGCGGGCCCTTTTTGCATGACGCTTGAAGCGTGTTGATTTTACTTTTCTATGTTCTATGACTCAATGTTTTCCTTCACCGCTTGAGAGTACTAGCACAGTGCACATGAGTTTTTTGTCAGAAAAACTCATTAGTACACTGACTGACTGACTGACTGGATTTGAGCCCACGACCTTACGATCGGAAGACGGGGCCGCTACCACAAAACCACCAGTGCTCCTTGCCTCAGAAAGTTTCACACATACGATTATAAAAGAACACTGTATCACCTCAGCTCGCGTCGTCAATGACACTAAAGTTTAAAAAACTGGTTTTTTTATCAGCATCCAGGGAATTTGTATCTAATTAAGCTAAATTCACTTAATAAAGCAATCCTGCGCAGTCTTCATTAGCATTTACCTGGGGCTAGATTAACTCTGATACCTTTAATGAGTGCTCGTTTCTGCATTCGGTTTGGCCTGTTAAAATCAAAGGCAAATCTTGTAGCGTTAAGAAACGTGGATATGCTATGGTGAAATTTATTTAGATGACAGTAAGTAAAATACATAAAATATAATAAAAATTTCACAGTTTTTTTATCTAACATCAAAAAGATTAAAATGATTTTTTAGCAAAATAAACGGCCTAGTAAGTTTGTATCAGTAGTCCGATGATCGGACTGATGACACTTTTTAGTATCAGTTAGTCCGATGATGCCGATCTATACAGATCATCGGACTACTGATCTTTCTTGTTCGATATTCACACATTTCGACTTTCCCAAAAAAATAAATGCAAAAAGTCAGTTTTGACAGGAAATGTCAGATTGTCAGATCTACCAGAACATTTCAGATTTGACAGTAATGGCAGAACAGCCATTACTGTCAAATCTGCTGCTGATCAGCTCGCACGACACACCATGGGAACGGTCTCGTGCGCCGAGATACGCGGTAGCACAGGAGCCCTGTCTGTGTGCGTCGCCGTGTGTCGTCGTCGGCTGTGCGTGATGATCTGCAGAACCACGCACCGTAGAAAGGCAATCTTATGTTCCAAATTTCACCGGCACCCTTCAAATTGAATGACAGCAATGCTGCTTCACGGCAGAAATAAGTATGGAAGCCCTTCACAAATAGCTCTACTACCAAACTCAAACTCTTGCGAGAGTGTTACTAGCGGCCACCCATCCGCTGACAAACAAACGGACAGTCCGAAGTAGGCTGAGGTGTTAGCGGCTCGTTAGCGGACATGCCGTACTGCTACAACTTAATTAAGCACGGGACAGTACGGCAGGGGGAAAGTATCGTTAGTTTAGCTCTGGGTTCAAAAGTAAGGGACAAATAAGTATTCTACCACTTATCTGCCCTTCTATTTTCAAACAGCAAGAAATGCTTCCAATCAAGTTCTGTCAGAATTTGTGTCTCATTCTCTTGTTTTTTTAACATTAACCCTTCTTTTTGCTTCGGTCCATTTAATCTCAACTACGGTGAGATTAAATGGACAGAAACTGACGTTTCCAATAAGAAACGTTTCCGTGTTTTCTAAAATTGTGAGCCGGTTTCGATTTAGTACGTTGAGGTTGTTCTTAGTTTAGGGCTGGATATCACTGTGTGAAAATGCCTCAAAACTGAGGCTTTTCAAGATAAGAGACCAAAAGGGCGAAAAGACCGAGAAAGCGGTCGAGAAATTAAGCGATCTGTGATGATGGCGGTGGCAATCAGTTTCAGCTTAGGGCTTTGCACACTTTGACAGCGATACACTGATACACAGGCGATCAAGGCGCGCGCAAGGCTAGTGCTAGCGACTGTACAAAATCAACTTGGCTAAGCTCTGATGCGATACTTTCGTACCCCCGTACCAGCTTATTAGGCTGTATATTGATGAGCAATTAAGAGGCTTGTACGGTGCAATCTGGAAGAAGTAGATAACAGTATTTGTTGGAGTCCATAGTGTATGCTAATATTAAACCACTCAATACTCTCTGATTGCTAAACAGAGAATTAAGATTAACTTTTAAACGCAAATTAAATTTAGTCATAGCTTAAAATTAGCCCTGTCACTCTTTGTCATTACTCAGTGGAAAGAGATGGCAATAGTATAAGCACTGTTTAAAAGTTGGCATATTTTTATAAGTAAGGCCATTAGATTATATTACGAAAGATTTTTTTGTCATAAAAATGCAAACCAATTTCTCTTTTAATTTTATTTATATTTACTCTGTCTCTCTCTCTCTCTATCAGGTGAGATATATTTCCAATCTCTTATCAACTAGAGGCATACAGATGTTCAGCCTCACGTAACAGTAATACATCGGCAACCACACCCTTCAAACCGAAACACAGCGATGCTGCTTCACGGCAGAAATAGGCATAGTGGTAGTACTTCCCCAGAAGAGCCACACACAAAGAGCTCTACTACTACTATGTATGCAACAAACTACCATCCATTTACACATCAGTGGACACTGTCCTTAATCAGTCAAAATAAACTCAAATTACATAAAGGTCCCTTCTCATTAAGGCGCTATTAATCTTAAGAATCACTTAACAGGCCAGCCTTTGCCGAAACTCGTAAAAACCCGCGAACGCTTTGTAAAGCAAATGAAATATCGTAACTCATAATGCTTTGAATGCCGAATGTTAAGGGGCATTCAGATTACTTGTATATTATTTAAATAAAACATTCTGAGATTTTTAAGAACTAAAAACATAGTAGAACGTACACAATTGACTGGCCTCTCAGCTCAGTTAGTAGTAGCTCTGCCTTCTGAGCCGTAGGTCGTGGGTTCGATCCCCACCGAGAACAGAAATATTGGTGTGGTGAACACAGATGTTTGTTCTCTGTCTGGGTGTTATTGTATTCTTAATATGAATTAAAAAAAAATATTTATGTATTATATCAGCTATTTGGTTCCCATAGTACAAGCTCTGCTTAGTTTGGGGTTAGATAGTGTTGTCGCGACATGAAATGGGAGAAGGAGGCATTACATCTCACTAAGTGAAGTGGTACCACACTGGAACTTCACTGCTATTATCACTATTTTTGTTTTGTAAATGTGTCATACAAAAAAAACGGTACGAACCAAGCCATAGTTTGTTGCCTGTTCTTCTAGGCTTGGTCGGGTGGAACTGTCACATAGACTCACTTAGCTATAAGACGTTTCAAAGTGATCCTTGTGATACTACTGAATAAATAATATATTTGACTATGGTGTACACAAGCCCTACCGTATTGAACCACTTTTCGGCGACGTCCAACTAATCTTTTGCCGCGCATTGGAAGGGCCCACAGATGAAATATGATCTAATGAACAAAGTCTGGTAATCGGTATTGCTTTGACATAAGGTTTAATGTCGTCAAGTTATTCTGACGTGTCTAATATTTGTTAATATAATGAGCTAGTGGATTTAGTGAAGTTAATAAAAGAGCCAAAAGGCATTAAAGCATTTAAATCACAAGAAAAATCGTTTAATGCGACTAGTTTTAGATAATTTATCCTTTTTGCCGATTTTTCCAGTTCCAAAAAGGTGCTAAAAGATTAGATACAATTTATGAAGCCAATGCAATAAATTCAAAATATTGCCTGTCATGTAGTCACGATGTATCATCGAACGTTAACTAATTACCAATATCAATACAAAATACCTACATTTAATTTTATTTATGTATCGGTGCTTTTGCCACCCGAAACCCGAATCTGGTGGCTGATTATTACCTGCGCGGGCCGCCACGCTTCGTTATACAATTTGCGGAACGGCTTCCAAATTTGAATTATTGCAGTTCCATTTTCGAAAAGATGTTTTTAAACTTTTCGACCAGTACTTTTTGTTTGGATTGAAAGAATAAAGTTCGTATTTTTCTTTTTCTTTGTAGATTTGTTGTTTGAAGTGTGATTCGGTTTCTTTGAAGATAGGGATTTTTACGGTGCGTTGGTTATCAATGGTGTATACAGCAAATAGGGTTTAGCTACTTGAATATGTCGCGGTTTCCCACGCACTTCTTCAAAAATTGGATCTTTTGTCAAAAGATAATCAATGTTAAATTTTATTAACAATAATTTTATTTTATTTGTTTTATACACCACACTTACTATGTAACTCTCTCATTTCTACTGCATTCACTCTACTCAGGTCTTTTTCTTTCATACCCAACTTTCATTACCATACATCAATGCCGGCACTAATACCCTTCTATGTACAGCCAAAAATAATTCAAAAATAATGATCCCAAAAACAATAATTATAGGTTTCAGACCGCACAGTATACCTACGTATCGCAGGCACGTAGGTACCTACTTAATATTAGTGTTTGTTATTGTAATAATCTATTGTTTTCAATAAATAATATGAGGTTCATTAACAATAGCGTAATTTCCAATTGACACAATCGTCGTCAGCGTCAAAAATACAGGCCTATATATAGGATAAAGATAAGCACAGAAAAGCAAAAACTTTTGCTTGGTATATAGGTACCTATATGGCACCAGCATCAGTGGCAAATTTCACCTTCAATTTTCAAATCATAATTTCATTGCTCATACTCGGAAAGTAGGTCTGAAGTTGCCTGAGGGGCCTAATTGAAAATAATACTTTCAGCCCTAGGGAGAATCGCTTTCTACTGACAGCTGTCAAATTATAAAAAAAAACAAGTTCTATTTTCACATTTTTATTCAACCATGTTCCAACTTTCTTAACAGCAAGGAGGTTATTGAACCAAATTCCAACTTTTATTCAGCAAGGAGGTTGGAAAACCATTACAACGGCAAGAAATTTAAAAAGTCTAATTAGAGCGCGATGTAAAATTTAAATTTTAATAATATAAAGATGGTATTTAATAAAGAATATATTTTCTAAATGACTTTATTATTATTTAGCTTCAACTATTTCTTTAAAATAACATAGATTTGAACCAAAACAATTACCATTTTTTAAATTATGAAAATGAAAATAATGGCTGAATAATGCTGGCCAGCTGAAGGCCCGCCAGAGAAAAAAAAAGCGGGAAGGCGGCAATTCAATCTTCATTTTCACTCATTTTTCTATCATGTTTTTATTTTTACTTTCCTTGTATTCGTTATGAAAAGCACAGTGCTTACCTCGGGTAAAAGACTTATTTAAGTCCCTCGAGCTTCATTGGCGCCCTCGCTATCTCGGGACTTAAATTCGTGACTTTCAATCCTCGGGTAACAATGTACTATTATTCCGATGTTACCTTTTACAAAAAGGTTTTTCCCAAAAGAGGTTTATCTGGATTTCGGGTAAAACCAACAACAACGATCAAAACAGCCTATACTTGCGTTACCTATCAGTTATTGAACTAATATAATAATTAATTTAATATTAAATAATAATATTAGCCAGGATAATTCCGGGCTTTGGATTGACTGACATAGACAACGCAAACTTTATCCGCTGGTAGGAAAAGTTGAAATCTTTATGGTATATTTACCATGACACATAATAGTACTAAGATGGTCTGAGCATGTAGAGAGAAGAGATGAAAGGAGATTAACAAATCAGGGGAGTGTGAATAGATTTGCTGGAAAGGAAAGTAATCTCTGCCTACCCCCATGGGAAAGAGGCGTGACTGTATGTGCATAAAAGTGCACTGATAAATTAATTCCTTTATTTTAATACCGATGCAGTGGTTGCTAAAATTTCACGAGGAAATATATTGAGGTACGTATTCTAGAATATAATTAAGGAATACTTTTTGAAGATTTCAGTATTCCAAATTTTAACGTTGTGAAAACTAAATTCTAGCCTATAAAAACTTTTGCACAATGCCGCAAAAGGACACAACAAACGAATCATTTTGACACATGATCTGGACCCAAAAGTCATAGTTCATTACCCCGCGGCACTATTAGGGGTCCTTGGAAGAGGGCCCAAAAAAATAGAGCAGTTTAAAGGGCGTCAAGAAATGAAGTGACCTATGACTTCTGGCGCCAACTTTTTTCGTGTCTGTGTTGTAAAAACAGCTTACGGCGGCAGATTTTGTATTCTTTTGGTATATACCAAGTACCTTCCTAAGATTTTTTAAGGAGGTCAGATCAGCGAGAAAAGTGTTTTTTTTCAGATAAAACTGTTTTAGTTAGATTTCCCGGTTCACTGCTGTAGAAAAAATAAAACTTTGATCAAAGGCAAGGAGGTTGGAAATACTGTGCAGCAAGGAGTTTTCCAAGTCTTTGGGTTTATTAAATATTCTTTTTATCGTGTCGCTGGTTCTTTCGAAGCAGTGTAGTGAAAGGATTTTAAGTGCGCCTCAGAGAGGATCTTTTCATGATGAAAAATTCAACTGGTTTGGTCAAAGGCAAGGAGGTAAGGAATACTTCATACAAAAAAGAGTTTCCCAAGTCTCTGAGGGTTTATGAAATGTAAAACTTGCTGTCAAAGTCAAATATGTATTTATTTAATAGTATCACAAGGATCATTTTGAAACGTCTCAAAGCTATGTGAGGCTAGGTGGCAGTTCCACGCGACCAAGCCTAGAAGAACCGGCAGCTAACTATGGCTTTGTTCCACCAGTTTTTTTATTTGATCCTTTCATCAGCCTGTCAGCTGATGTGTTCCCGTTACCTCATGACGTCTCCAGAAGGTAAGTGATAAAAGAGATTAAATACTAAGATCCGTATTCAGAAACAGTGCTTAAGTCTGAGTCCAGCTTCAATTCAAGCACAGATTTTTGTAATTTTTTTGGAGAACTGTCAAAAAATCTTACGCTTGAGGCTCGACAGACGAAGCACTATTTCTGAATACGCGTCTAAGACCACCAAGCTTATTATTATGATTTAATGTTGGTAAAAGTAATAAATCGAATAAAACATGAAATCAAAATACGATACGTTGGTAATAAAGACTTAAAAAAAACATGTCCCAAAAAAAAGCCGATAATCTTAACATGAAATTTAACGATCAATAAAAAAAATATTGAGTTTTATTCGTTTCAATCTAATTCAGTTATTTGCATTAAATCAAAAAATCATTTTAAGTTTGAGCCACCTACGATTCCCATCATTGGGAGTTCGATCTGAATACCTAGTCCGAGTTTTACGGCAGATTTCAAGTGTGTATCATGTTGGTGAACTTTTTTTTTGGCGTCGGTTGGTGTATTTACAAATAACGGCAGAAAACTCTGAGGTAAGCAACTGCCAAATCCGGTTTAGTCCGGATTGTTTTATAGCAAATCACTTCAACCCGCCATTATGAGATCCTTCGTTGAAGTTCTAATCAAATAGTTTGTGCGACACTGTTTTATGCTCGAAACTCTCGTATCTCAAACCAAAAAATCTTAAATAAAACTCAGACTTGGGGCACAATATACTCCCGCGGTAGTTAATAGTTTACTAAATAAAATTAACAATGAATAATACTTAAATATAACTGTTAAAAACATATAAATCTATACGGATCCCATTAAAAATTACCCAATATTTTATATAGTTGAATGGTATAGTAAAATTGTATGGGCGATCATTAAAATATAATCCTGTAAAAAATGTACATTAGAAGTAATAAAATTGTATTGTTGTGCAACATCCACTGGCTTTTATGAGTTATTTGTAATAAATTAAGTTTGACTAGTGAAGCACCCGACCTCCACTCTTATAATTTTTTTCTATTGGTACTTTGTGAAACTTATTTTTATTTAATAATCATTCTAAATACACATTTTTCACTAAATACACATTATGAAAAAAACATAAAAACCTTACGTATTATTATACAGATATTAATTTAACCTTTCTACTAAAGTTTCTTAAAGATGAAGGGATATTCAAAGGCGAGTCGAAGTTTTGTATTAAAAATAACATACTTAGTGCTTTGTTTTGAGCAATAAAATATAAAAATAAAATAAATATACATATAAATACATGCTAAATACATGCTTATCATAAAAATAGTTACACCTTTGTTTATAATTATTAGGCTAACACTAACTAATACTTATTTTTCTTTAACTCTTGCGTTAAAAACTGTGAATAAATAAACAAAACAGACAGACAGGACAGACTGATAAGTTTCAATATGAAAAACTTGTTCAATAAATTTGAGAATAATTCGGTAGTAGCACAATAAATCCGTAATAAGGTGTCATTATGGCTTATTATTTAGTGAGTGACTCCACTTAGAACTATTGTGAGTTTTTATATCGCAACATCTGTTGGGGTCAGCACAGTATACCGTTATTTGCAGATAAATCAGGGAGCAACCAAAAAAAAACACTATAGATGACAATTTAGCATGCTATGAAATGTCAGATAGACAGATGACAAAACAGCTTGTGATTGAACTAGCTAACACATTTCAAAAACTAGAATTCTAGTACCCGAATTAATTACATTTCTTAGAATGAACTCAGGTAATAAAACTATAGTTTAGAATTTATTATAAGAAATATAAGTAGCCTCTTTGAGGAGCACTTAAAACCCTTTCACCACACTTGGTTCGAAAGAACCAGTGACACGATAAGAAGAAGAAGTAGTAAAAACTTTTTTTAGTTTTGCTTATAATAATAATAAATTTATTTATTTTAGGCAACATAGTAAGCACAAAAATACAGGGCCCATAGTATAAATACCTTAAAACTAAAATACATATTATATTATATGTAATATTTCACACATTTAACTAACACTCTCGCGTCTTGCAGTCTTGTTAGATTACTCTCGTGTCTTGCATTGTTCTGATTTTGTTTCTCATATCAATAAAAACATAATTTTTGTACTTAGGCCTCGCGTGCGGCCCCCCGTAACTTGTGTAAACCTTGGTAATTTCTTTTTGGTCAATAAATACCCACATTTGTATTAGTATTTTGAACTCTTTGTGAAGGGTTTGTCGGGGGAAGTACTACAACCATGCCTATTTCCACCGTAAAAAATATAGATGTCAAATTTCTGTTTGTCACTTGTTTCTTTGAGGTTATGACTTCAAAAGAGGCAAACTCCTAAAAAATGGTTTCTTAATAATATTCAAATTAATGTTGAACAAACCATTTCATACAAATAACCGCAAAACTGTGTTTATTTGTGTATAATGAACATGAGAAGTTGATGCTGAAAGACTGGCTATAATATTTTGACGTTACATTATTTTCTGTAAAATATTTTCATCGATAAAATATCTTCTCTGTCTGAGGATTACCAGACTATTTTATTTTCACAAGAGTTTATATAGAACGGTTAAATTGCAGTTTCCTTTTACAAAACACATAATTAAAATGATAATTTACTTTTGTTGCTGGCGAAAACAGTAATAAAATACCTTACAACTTGATCAACATTATTTATAAACATGAACCAAAAGTGTTTTTTTACTCTTTTTCAGTGACAGGAAAAAGTCGTGATTTATCTCAAAACCTGGGGTATACTGGATAGTTGAGTGACAATATTTATAGCAACAATTTAAACAGCAACTATATTGTGCTACCGTTAAGCATTACTATAATAAAAACCCAGGTTCAGTGGTTCTTAAATTGTAGGTAGGTATTATTAAGGAATCATTATTTTGTTTTTAACCGACTTCCAATCAAAAAGGAGGAGGTTCTCAATTCGGTTGTATTTTATTTTAATGTTTGTTACCGCATAACTTCGTCATTTGTGAGCCGATTTGAAAAAATATTTTTTTATTTGATTTCAGATTAGTCCCATTTTAATTTTATTAAAATCGGTGCTGCCATTTTTTTTTAAATACTTTTTTTAATGTTTGTAACTGCATGCCTCCGTCATTTATGAACCGATTTAGAAAATAGTTTTTTTATTTGGAAGGTTATTCTTATCTCCAGATTGTCCCAAACAAATTTCATTAAAATCGGTTTACCCGTTTGGCAATGAAGTCGAAACCGACTTCATTGCAAGACTTCAAGTTTTTTAAACTTATAATTATTAAAAGTACACAAGTATTACTTTGAAACATCTTGAAGCTAGTGGAGTATAGGTGCCATTTCCACGTGACCAAACCTAGAAGAACAGGCAGCAAATTTTAGCTTAGTGCAACAAAATATGATTTTTTATCCCCCATCGCCCGTAAAGTGTATTTCTGCTCTTCGATATCTGAGTGCAAAAGCCGTTTTAATCCGCTAGAAGATAAAGTAAAATTGAATTTAGAACATCGTGTGCACTACTCGTAAGTTTGTGAAAATCAAAACATAATTGCCGAACAGGTGCCGAATTTATCATACAACTTTTTTTATTCGATTAAACTCAGACTCCAAACCTCCTTGGTGTATTTTTTTTTAATTTCCTATCTGAGGTGGGATAAAAAGTTACGTGTTGCACTCGAATCGATTTTTTACCCCCTGCTAAGAAAATAAAATTGAGCACGCGGTTAAAAAACTAATAACTTTGCACTCTTGTATAACAAATAGTTATTGTTTCATATCTAACCAAGAAAATAACATGCAGGTATCAAGCATTTCAACTCTATGGTATCGAAAAAAATATTCCAATATTATCAATGACGAAAGAAACCCATAGCAAGGAGTTTCAACATCTATGAACATTATATTTTGTCCATTGTCACGATGTGAAAGTATCTTTAACATGAAATAATATTATTCAATAAATGATGTAAAGTAAAATCAAATGATGCTAAAAACCATGTGAATGGTGTTAGAATCAATGAATACTATACAACCCTTCCGAGATTTTAACCCTTCAAATGCTCAATGAAAACTGCTACGTCATCAACCAAAGAGAAAATCATTCTAAAATCCTACCGATTTCACAGCAGATCACAGACAGACCGACGCCACACACGTTGCCAAACCAATCTTATCCTTACCCCTTATCAAATAAAGATCTAATTACTTCTAAGCCGACACTGAGCTCAAATTACTCACAATTCAAATCTTCCATTGACTAAAAATCGAATATCAATTAATCATTTATTGTTGCTTAGTTTACTCAACGTAGTTCATTTTCTATCTCTTTAAGTCTCATTTCAATGATAAATGATGGACGAATGATAAATGAATAGTGAAGCGATGAAACGATGGTGAGCACATGTTACATTTCTACACGAATGTAGAATTCTTAAAATCTTCTTTAGAATTTTAAGAAATCATTCATAATAGATTATAAATGGTTATAAGACTGGTGATTTTATCGCTACTTTTTGGGAACAGGGTCCCAATCATGCTTTTTGACGATATAACGGTACTTTTGGTGCGTTCTATCGTCAAACAGTAGTATTCAATAGAATTATGTCCTACGTATGAGCTTCCTCCTGGAGGCCCCAAATAGTAGGTACGAAGATTTATTTCATATGTTTTGATGTCAGATGGCAAAATGGCACTAGCGTTTCAAATTAACACGATTAATCCTCAATTTATTGATGGCAAATTTTTTGTTTTTATCTGACCCAAAAGAACGTCGTAACAGAGATGGCAATATAATTATATACACACTTTTTTTGTACATACGTCACTATATCCAATTAATAAAACTTATTTTCCTTATTTTATGGAAAATCACAAGCTTGTTTGTCCAACTATACTATAAAAAACTACTCTACCTATCGTGTAGCTAAACTTTGTACCAATTTTTATTTTGAGTGCTCCAGGCCGATGATGATGATGGTTTTAATAAAAATAATACCACTCACTTCCGCTCTAAACTTTATCAAGCATCCGAATCCCGAGCGGATATTAAGAAAAATCCCTTTGTAATACGAAACGCAATAACGATACTTTATGACAAAACGCATTAATATATTCAAATAGTCCCTGTTATTTGAGTTGTTCGTACTGACTCCGTTAAATCGTGGTAAGCTGAGGGTTAAGCGATCTGATGGACGGGGTTCTGCAAGAGTGAAGGCAGCATAAAACAATATTATTTGGATAAATGATCGAGCGAGCGAAGCGTCTCTAAGAGCCGTGAGTTAGAAACAGTGCGTCTGAGTATAGATTTTTTACGCTTTTCGTCATAAATCTATGCTGGAGCCTGGATCATAGTTGCATGACAGTCGGCTCCATCGTCGTTTACCATCAGGTGAGATTGTAGCCAAAGGATGGTCTAAAAAGAAAAAAAAATGACATTGCCCTGCAGTTTTTTTTAATTATTGATGGTATGTTTTAAACAAATAGGTATATTATATCAATATAATAACACGACAAAATATACTCGGCCCCCATAATTAATCTGAATTTCAAAAAAATTAACAAAACATACTCATATGAATTCTGACTAAATTCACATCAGAATTCAACTGAATTCACATTGAAGATTCAGTTCATAGATTTGAATAGAAAAAAATAATTACAGTGTATATTTTTTTAACCGACTTCCAATCAAAAAGGAGGAGGTTCTCAATTCGGTTGTATGTTTTTTTTTTTTTTTTTTTTTTTAATGTTTGTTACCGCATAACTTCGTCATTTGTGAGCCGATTTGAAAAATTATTTTTTTATCTGAAAGGTACTGCTTCCAGATTGATCCCATTTTAATTTTATTAAAATCGGTGTTGCCATTTTTTTAAAATAATTTGTTTAATGTTTGTAACTGCATGCATCCGTCATTTATGAACCGATTTAGAAAATTATTTTTTTTATTTGGTTATTCTTACGTCCAGATTATCCCAAACAAATTTGATTAAAATCGGTTTAGCCGTTTGACAATGAAGTCGGTTTCTCAAGTTTTTTAAACTTATAATTATCTATACTTAGGTACTTACTTACTTAACTTTACTTTTGGGCCATAATAAAATCTTTGTGTCTTTTTTGCATAACGCTATCCACATTTCAACCCCCACAGTGATGTGGAAAAATATTACATTTAACGCCGCTGGGAATCAAACCCGCTCCCCTTAGTGGTTATTAAAATATGTCAGCCATATATTTACATATGCTAGTGAACCAGCTATGACTGATCGGATACGACAAATCTAATAATGTACTTAATAACTTTGAATGAAAGATATGATAGATCGAGTCATTTGCTTTTAAGAGTTTACTTTCTAAATAAGTGTTTTTATTATTTAAAACATCTTATTACTTAAATATGGACGGTTATCACAAAGAAGATGTGATTAATAGTAAACACTTCTTTACAAAGTTTTTAACTTCTAGTCTTTAAAACAAATCAATATTTGTGTCTAGAATTTGTCAGAGGTTAAGCATGAATAAAAATTATAGTTAACTAAGTATTTATTATTAATCAACAAATCATTAAATATCAACCTTTTTTTCAAAAACAACTCGTTCATAATTGGTTATATCCGTATTATCAATGCTGACAAAAACCATTTTTAGATACCAACAGCAAGTTCTTCTTCTTAAATTGAAGAGCTTAGATCGTGCGGCCTTTCGAATGCGACCTCCTTGACTTTCTTATACCTATGACATGACAGCGACTTTTTCATAGCTCACACAGTGAGTTACGTATTATTAATTCCTACCGATCCTGTTTCTCAAAATATAAATACATAAACATAAATACGTAGCACCTACTTAAAACTCAAGAGCCATTCAAATCAAGTCTCGTTACCCACTCAAACTGAATTCAAACAATTTCATTCAATAAATTCACAAACTAACGTAATTGTCGAATCATTCACTTATGTCCCGAGACCCTATTTATAAAACTAAATAAATATACAATCAGTGAAGTGCGGGCTATTATTACGGGACTACAATATGAGGGTGCTAAAGTGGCCTATAATGTACCCAATATTCGTTTGAGTCCCAACATAATGCTTTAGTTGTCAGTTCAAAGCGTATCAAACCTTTTTTCTATGCGACTATTATACATGTCAGATTTGGAACGCATTTGTTTGCAGTTTAAATTTAGAACGATTTACTGGCCGCTTTTGTTGTTTTAAAAACGGTTAGATCAGGAAGGAAAAGGATTGATTCGGTCATGGCAACCAGCGTAAACCTATTTCATATTGGGACATAAACGTCCTACTTGGTATTATGCTTATTTGTTTGTTTAGTATTATGACGTATTTTAAAAATGTATTTATTTGTGTGTGGCTCGTCCGGGGAAGTACTACCACCATGCCTATTTTCTGCCGTGAAGCAGCATTGTGTGGGTTTTAAGAGTGTGGGTGCCGGTGAAGTTAGGTAAGTACTGGCACGTAAGGCTGAACATCTGTATGCCTCAAGTTGGTGGATGCAGGGTAGTGCATTGTAGGGCACGTTCCTGACGTGGGTAACGATGCAATGCTTTGTTATATCGATTGTTACCACTTAACATCAGGTGGGCCATATGCTGGTTCCATCAGCTAATAGTTGTATATAATATAAAAATAATGCAAACGTTTCTGATCTGAACGTTGACACAGCAAAGTTTCCAAGTAGGTAATTTATGAACAGGCCTACTGCAACCAAATTATTAAATTTAAATGTGAATAATACTTAATTATTAGGCTTGTTTTCCTGTTTTCGTCAATATAAGCAACCTTCGGCTTTTATATTTTTTACTAATTAAAAACGGTTCAAAGATCATGAAATACCTAGTTATTAGGCACGATAACATTATTGCGGAAACTAGTTGATAAAATAATTACTAATTAACTTACTTTTAGAGCAATCAATTAATCTTAATAGGTGACATTAAAACACAGGCAAAAATGCTTTTTTTTTTAAGTCATGAACTATAAAAGTATTGAACTAGTAATTAACTTTTGGGACATTATAAAAATCTTTGTGATTTCCTTAAGTGTAGTAAACACTTTAAAATGCATCACGTTAACATTTTATTCACAGTAGGTATCGAACCCACAACGTGAAATGTAAGGCAGAGTTACAACCGACTGTGTGAGGTGTGGCTGTTACATAAGAATGTATTTTTTCCCAGGTTTATGCAAAAAAACTTACAATAAATACAAGCATTTACATAATGTACAACATACACAAGAAACAGTTGAGCTATCTGCAGACATTTACCAACGATCTAGAGATAGCTTTATTTTAAGTTATAATATAATAAATTTTCAAATTAATTATACAGTAGCCTTGCACGTGCTTTATTTGTGTTCAACTTATTATTCTCATTTGAAAAGTACTTATAATTATTATCAAACCTGCTATCAGAGCTCAAACAATATTATACTTAATGAATTTCCGTTGCGATAAAATAAATTGCGTAATAAAAGTGTACTCATTAAATCATTGCGTCGTTCCAAAAATAAGTAATTTTTGTGTAACGACTACTTAATAAACAAATCATTGACAGAATAAACTATGTTTTATAACACTATATAGGTATCTCATAAAATAAATAAATAGTAAAATCCAAATATTTTTTTCAAATATTATTTCTTTGTGAGCGTTTGTGCCAATTAGACTTTGTTGTTTTACAGAGTGAGTATATTTCTATAAAGAAAATTAATAAATCTTAATGATTAAAAGAAAGTCAAAAAGGTATCAGAGCGTTTTTTTTTCATTACATGACACACGTCAAAGACACGGTAAATTTTGCTTGCTTCTTCAACCTTTTTAAATAATACGTTCCTAATTTAAAATCGGAAAGTCATAATCACCCGGGTTGTCACGAAAAGTGAATCCGGCGTTCCATATTTGGAACACGAATCGATTGAACATTAACTGATGTACCTACTAGGGTAAACGATCCCGTTTTCACCTCATTAAGCCCAAGTTAAGGACCCTATTATGTACTTTATGTATTCCTAAATTACCCATCACTTAATAGGGTACGAAAACGGGGAGTTTACCCTTCGGCTGGCATAACTTGACCGGTCCTTTGGTAGCTTTTGAAACATTTTTAAAGTGAACGAGGTGGATTGAGAGTTCAGTTTAAATTGGATAATAATTAAGAGGTGGGGTGGTTTAAAGTGTTTGTATGATTACTGGCCTGCTCAAAACTTAATGCCGGTATCTCAGTAAATGTAATACAAGTTTGAAAATTGGACGACTCATTGTTGAATGGAGGGTCGTTTGGGGATCGGTAACGATGGTGAAGTTGACCGAGATTTTTAATCAAATAAACTCTAAGAATAGGTAAAACTATATATATAAAATAAAACTAAATAAAATAAGGTACACTAAATAATTCACTATAATTTTAATTCATTAGTATTTTGGAAAAATCTTTGGTCAATACAAATAATTGCAAAATAAAAAATAAAAAGGAATTTTCATCTATTATAGATTATTTGTATAGATTTTGGGGCAACTGGTGATTACTCAAGCCCTACTTGCTAGACGCTATTGTGCCTGGGACAAGATTTTAGATGGAATAGGCTTGCCAAACACCAATACCACCCTGACAGCTTAGTCGGCCTAATCCACAGAAGACTTCGTTAATACGTGCAAAGCTGACTAAACCATGGGTTACCTCACGATGTTTTCCTTGACCGACAATGAGTTCAATATTATATTATTACTTATAGCAAAATGTGTGGTGTTTGTCATTGCTATTAACAAGAAAGCAAGTACTTTCATGATCTTTGAGATTCTACCACTGTTAAAATCCATTGCAGTACACAAATCAAACACAATTTAATGCAGCCGACTGTACAATATGTAATCGTATAGATAGATAATCGATGAGTTGCATATTTATAAAAAGGAGCCCGTCCCAGATATTAGAAGCCCCAGATGTCCAAACAGCGGCTGACGGCCGACGCTATTGTGTCCGCTGACAAACGCTGCCATTGTCACACCGGCCTATTGAGACTACTTAATACACTACTATGTACTATGACCATGATTCAATAAATATAAATGGATAACTCACTAAAATCAACACATTTAAAAAACTTAAACATCATACGTACATTTTTTTTTAAACTTAAAGGGTCTTATTATTAATCCTGGCGCAACGCTGGAGTAGTTAAATCGTGTTTTGTCACATTTGCTCGAGTTGACAATTGCATGTCAATGCAAGAGACAAAACACGGATCAACTAGTCCAACGCTACGCCAGGATTATTAATAAGACCCAAAGAGATGTTTCTACAAAAAACTTACTACACACTAGACGAGTTCTTGAATGACGAAAGAAAAGAATAATAAAATAATATTGTGGACACCACCACGCAACACTATCTGGCCCCAAACTAAGCAGAGCTTGTATTATGGCAACCAGATAGCTATAATATGTAATTTTTTTGTAAATTTATGAACTGAAATTACATTTTTAGGCGCAGAAGGCAGAGCTACTACCAACTGAGCTGAGAGGCTAGTCAATAAGGTTAATTATAAATTATTATGGTGAATGTTTTATTAACAAGGAAATCTTAACTAATTTAACTTATGTTGTATTTATCACTGGTGCTTTATGAAAAATACATCACCCATATCCAACTTTTAAGCAATCCACAGACAAATTTATGGTCATTCTGGGTCTCTTCTTTGACACAGGCTCAGTTGGTATGCCTGCCTTCATACCCTGCCTTCTGCACCGTAGATCGTGGGTTCGATCTCCACCGAGAACAAATATTTGTTTGGTGGACGCAGATGTTTTTTCTCTGTCTGGGTGTTATATTGTATTCTTAGTACGTATTTACACATAAAAAGGTATTTAAGTATTATATCAGCTATCTGGTTCCCATCGCACAAGCTCTGCTTAGTTTGTGGCTAGATAATGTTGTGTGGATATCCACAATATTTATTTATTTATTATGTCTCGATTTTATGGTCACCCTACCATCGCACGCTGTTCCGATCTCTGCCATTCACAGCCGTTTTAATAACCGCCTGATAGCCGTTTAAAAACGAATTTGCTCACTTCTGGTACATTAAACAATCATAGATCTATGCTTTTGTGGATTTCATGTGTTCAACTTGGATCTATGCTCTTGTCTCGCTCTTGTCTTGCTCTCAGTCTAGTACGTAGATATTACTTGCATTTGGTTCCTCACTCACATTGGTTTGGTATGTGCACAAAGCATTTTGTATTTAGCTTAAAGTCAAAGTCAAAGTCAAAGTGTCTTTATTTGCCCAATCACATGTACAAGGGTTGTTAGAGAAATTTTACATCCATTGTGATTCCGCCCTTTGAGGGCATGCAAAATATAATAATTAGCTTAGTAATTTCTTTGTTAGTTTTAGTTAGTTTTTTCATAGTTTTTCATAACGCTTTTATTTTAAGAAAGTTTTTTTGTACTCTACTGTAATTTGGTCTTAGTGGGTAAATTGTCCGTGGCATCACTAACCGGCTCTGACGGAAGACCAGCGTTGGTTGCAAACCAACCAGCATTATGCTGAGTCAGAGTCCAGTTTTGTGACACACAGGCTTACAAAGAAATTTAGTAATTAGAATTTTAGTTGTTCAAGAATACTGTAAGTTCTGGTTTCACAAAATAAATAAATAAATCATTCATTCACTCTTAAAATGCATAGAACTACTTTGAACTTTTTTTTGTAACACATTTACTGTCCATATTATGCTAATTATATACCTACGTGCAGTTTTTTTTTACCCTATTTTGCTGTGGTCTTTTAAATTTTTAAGTTTCATAATATACTAAATTTTTAAGTTTTGGTAAAATAGTAATATCGATAAATAATAATAAAGTTTATTTTTCAAAAAATAAGACAGACATTTACGCAAAAGGAGCAATGCACAAGTTTCTAAACTGCCTAAAATACAGAAGTGAGTGGCTGGACTATTTGTTTGTACATAATGCTACACTAAGATTAAAAACCTTGTGTTGTCTTCGCAGTACTAGTAGTAAGTAATAAGAAAATTATCTTCATAAGTGGTTTTGTTAATAAAAACCATGAAGACCTTTTTTCCCAAAGATTTCAATCTGTCTTTTTCGTGTGATAAGTATTTGGATTTACAAAGAACCCTTTCGACAAAAAACTCCCAAAAGCTCTGAGCAGATGTTCTATATAACAATTTAATACCATAAATAATTTGATTAGTCTCATATTTATCAACATAAACTCATCTCTTGGAAAAACGTCACCCATTCATAGACAATTTAAGTCAGCCATAGAAACCAGACAACCGTTTATAAGCCACTAATGTTATCTTGATATCTTAAAAAAAATTGTTTATATCTATTCAAAAAAATTGTCTCTGGAATGAAGTCGTAAGAGCTTTTATAAAAGGAATTTAGCGTGAATTGAATGAAATGGCTTAAAAAACTACAACCTTTTTGTTAACATCATAATAACCAAATCAAATGATTTTGGACTCTATTCTTATAGAGTTACGAGTATTAAAAGTTTTAGACGTGTAACGTGATATTGAGAAATAATTTTAATGCAGTTCATAAAAATATATTTTTTGCAAAGTTTAATATCAAAAGGTGTTAAAGATTTTAGTGGACAAAAGAAAATGGTTTTATATTACTGAATAGTGAAGCACGCGTTGATAATTTATATACCTACTTAAACTTTTTTTTGTAGGTAGGTACTAGGTACTCATATAAAATTATTTTAGACGAGATAAAAATGAAAAAGGCATGAAAAAATTCTGATGAATGATTGTATTGTTATTCGTTTTGGTCATTTACAATGATTATGTAAATAAAATACCAAAGTTTTTTTTATGCAGAAAGTTCCAGAACTTTACCTTCTCCTTCCCATCTTCTTTTTCTTATCGTGTCAATTGTTAAAACCAGTGTGGTGATGGGATTTCAAGTGCGCTTATGAGGCTCCTTTCGTGCACTCTACAAAAATACGTGAAGTAAAATAAGTGTTTTTTTTTGCAGAAAATTAAAGAACTTTACCCACGTAAAGCTAACGTCCATTACTCTATCGTGTTATTATTACAAAAAAAACTAAGCACCGGAACCATTCGATGTTTCTACTAAACATCACCAAAAATTACCTTTTGAATGCTAAGCTAATTATGGAACTGTTAACACCAGAACAAATCAGTCAGGAGACCACACACGAAGGCTCCTTAAAAGCGCATACAGTAAAAGGTGCTAAATGTTACCCGTTCCATTTTTGAAAACACCCAAATGGCGCTTAACCGCCATAATCTGTTTGAACACTTTTTGGCGCCATTGAAGGGTTGTGTTTTGTTATTTCTGGACCTATTTTACTCACTGCAGGATTTTAGTCATCCATTATACAGTATTCAAAGTATCTACCCACCTAGAAACTGAATAGTACCTAATTGAGTGGGTGATGGTCTAAAGTCCGAAATTCGCATACCAGTATTGAGTATGTGTGTGTAGTGTATCTATCTAGATATATTATGTTACTTCATGTAACGAATAATGAAAGTATTTCTACGCTATTTTTGTTTATTATTTATCCAGATTTTGTTTTAAATGCCAATAACTGTTGTTAAGAATTATCGGATTGACATTAGTCTAAACTAAAAAAACATGGCACCCCGTTTATTTGAAAATCGAACTTGTTACTTCCCTATTCTATTCAAAAAGTGATACGCGTTTGTTCAAAAAATATTTAACCATAATGCGCCCATTTTCATCTGAGCTTCACCATCAAAGATTAGTTTGCACAGAGGGTTCTTCCCAAAATGGTTCGGTTAAGTGACGTGGTTAAGTGGCAACTTGATGTTCGGTTGTTTTAGGACGTTGTTTGTTTTTGAAGCTTAAACACGACGTCGTAACAAGGTTTATTTTTATCTTAAGAAAGGGTAGCCGAATATGAAAGGAGAAGACAATGCAGTTAAAAAAAAAGAAATGGTTTGTGGTTATAAAAGTCACTTAGCAGTCTTTTGGGTATTTTTAGGTGAGTTAGCACCTGTTTAAGAAGTTTCTTAATGTTTGACTTCAATACTTAGGTAATTATTTTGAGCATGAGGTAAGTATGTAGGTTTATGTAGCCACCATGTTTTTTTTGTAGAATCAAACGAAAACTTGCCAAAACATAACAAAAAAAATACATGCAGAACGTCTGTAGAAGTCTAGAGTTCTATAGCATCAAAAAACCAGCACAGGAAGTTAATTTTCACCTAATTTATTACAACCCCCTATTAACCTAAAAATATAATTGCACGGGGGTGTCTCGAAATTACCCCCTACCCCCTTTCGCGGAAGAATACGAAAGAGCAATTTCCAAAATATTAAAGCGGGAAATGTGTTTACGATGACAGCGGCGGGTGATACGCGGTTTTATTACTTGCTGTTTGTCTATGGTGTGGTTACAGGGTGCTTTTTATTTGATTCCTCAGGGTGTCAAAAAATTCCGGGGTTATTTTGCTGATGGAACAAGCATAAGGCCACTTTATGTTATGTGGTAACCATCGCCTATAACAAAGCAATGCCTCGTAGGTCACGCACGGCGTAAAACTTTGAAGACTACATTTGAGGGGACAAAATTTGAGTGTGTGCTCTGAATTTCACGCACTGATGACTTGTGTTTTTGATAACGAGTTTTTGAGATCTCTCGAGAATCACGTAACAACTTCGGGTGCTTAATAAGTGCTTATACCTATTATCTTGTGATACCTACCATGAATGAGGACCAAAATCGTGAAGCTGTAAACTTTCCTCAAACTCCACCCTGTATGTCCACAAAAAAGGTCGCAAACTGAAAACTCATTTCTCGCGAGTAATGGTGGCCGGCCCCCACTTACCTAGTATTATCACCCCGCTTTTTATTAAAAAAATCTCTCATCTCCGCTAAATTGTCGGCACCACTCGGGAATATGAAGTCGTTATTTAAAAAGATTGCCCTTTTTCGTATTATTTCAGTATAAATTACAGTTAAGCCGCATTTCAGGCCCTCGAAAGTCGAAGTATCTACATTTTATTACGGTGGGGATATCTGAGTTTGCATGAAATTTATATTTTAATAGAGCTCAGGGAATTTAATTAAATGTTAATAAAATTGAGTGAGAAAACGAACTCTTGTTCCAGTTCATTATAAATTTATCAAATTATTTTATTTAACTGATATACGTGTAAATAATCAGATTGCTAGGCATCGACTAAGATGGTTGTTTAGTTAAGGTGAAGACCACGGTCGATGTAGTACCTACTTCTTGCTCGCACATTTTGACCCCTTGAAAGGTATAAAATTACTGAATTTATTTATCTAAAATCGCAAGCAACTATCCTGTGTGCCACCAAATGGCATACAGTTTCGCAAAAAAACATTATTGATCCTTGCTTATGTTCCTACTTAAAAAAAACTACATGCATATTATGTTATTCTGAATTTATGCAATGTTTTTCATTTATAAAGTCAGTGGTCCAATTTATCTATTCTTACCTTCACTTAACTGTATCTCATTTTAATCTTTGGCTAAGGATTGCCAGAATTTGAATTCGGAA
Source organism: Thera obeliscata (assembly GCA_947578465.1). NCBI lineage: Eukaryota > Metazoa > Arthropoda > Insecta > Lepidoptera > Geometridae > Thera > Thera obeliscata. Next base: position 21,172,127 of record OX387919.1, on the reverse strand, counting down.
GACCTTTTTATCCAATCAAAGAACGTAAAAAGTACATAATATATTATATTATCTGAAAAAACAATCAAAACTGACAAGATCATTCAAACGAATCAACGTTCTAAATTCGAAATCCGAAATGAATAAAAGAGAAAATCCAGCCAGTTTTATTACGATCCCCAGCATAACCGATGAAGCTCTATCATTACACTCTTTCAATTAAGGCGAGCGGTAATCTCTCTGTGTGATTACACTGCATTAATTGGCTAGGGGACGCCACCCCTTAAATTGAACAGCCCTAACACAACTGCCTAAGCATCAAATTCCTTTGACGCGTTTGAATAAACGTTTGTTAATATTTGCGAATTGACATCAATTATGACAGTGACATCTGATTTGAGCTTTAAACTAAGGGTGCAAGGTTGAGAACCAAATGGCAGAATAGAAAAGCATTTAGATGCACAAAAAGATGGTAGATAGCGATTTAATGCGATTAACTTCGTGTTAAGTGACATGGCGCTAATGGTGTGATTTGCTTTTTTTAGGTCTAAGTATCTCGTTAAATAGGAGATCACATTGGTAAAGAATAATGACGTTATTGTGAAATTATTTTTATAATTTATAAAAGAAAAGTTGAACTTCCGTCACTGATTGTGTCGACTCTGGAAAAGTGTAACGTAGTAACCCAATTTTTTTATTTTTTTGTGTCTCGTGCCATGCATTGATACTGAAAAAAAAACTAGTACACAAGACATAATAAGATGCATTATACCGAAATGGTAGATGTATAAAATAAAAATAAGAGTATATTTACCTTTGCCTACGTACTAAATCTCTAATTTAACACCTTGATGTAACAAGGTTATTTAAATGGAAACAGTTTAAATTCCAAAGTTCCCAAACTATGTTCAATGTGTAAGGTAAAGTGTGAAGGTAAGCGAAACACACGTATCTAAATTAGAACAAGTCACGCCCGACCGAGCGTGAAGCGTCTCCATTCGAACTTCCGAACGCCCGCGTCTGTTCGGAAGCGGTACCACGTCACACGTCTCACCTGTCATAAACAAATCAAACATGGCCGGCCCGCCCGAGATATTAATGAGACAATGAGACATTAGTTCGCTACAAAATGCCTCCGCATTCGCGAATAATTAAATCGTAAAGTCCCCTACACCGCCTACGGCAGACGTCTATTTACTCCTTTTTCATTCAACACAATACCCGCTGCAATCTGACTCGTTCAATTCCGTTACGTCATTTTATTGTTCGACAACTCAATCTAAAATACACTTTATACGCAAGCGGTAAAAGTCAAATTAGGGAGCTGTGATAGTATTTTATAAGGCGTACTCCATAGAGACTATTAATTTGAGCGCGACGGACCCCGCCTACTGAATATCGCGTTTCCACACATGTCGGATTGTATCGTCGTCCCGTTCGCTCCGCGCCGCTTATTAAAATTCCTCGCTCGGTAGCTGCGTCTCTCTCGGTTGTTGCGGAGAGGAGAGGCGGTCCGCGACTCGCGGTTTGCGCCCCAATACTAGCGCGATTTTCACCGTGCTTCCACGCGAATCGGCGCGACCGATATCGCGGCTTTCCGAACGACACCAAGTTTCCGAACGTAGCTAATAGCTTCTGGCCATCTTTTGACGTGCATTTTTTTTGACGTTCCACTTTTGAATTTTGAAGTGTTACAAATTGTGATCAATTGGATGGGGACTCTCAATGGTGCCATTGACCAAAGCTTAGTGTAAATACTCATGAAACTGGCGTGATATGCATAAAATTACAAATACGAAATTAGCATAAACAACAAAAAATCTTCAAAAAATTGCCGATCTAAAAAACTTTTTATATCCAGTGATTCGCGTGATTCGCCCAACAATGAGACTCAAACTTCAAACATAACATCCATTAATTTGACAACAAATAAACATAGTATTCTAATTGGTAAATAGAATGGAGACTCGGCAATAAACGCTCTAATTCTAAATTTGAAATGCTGAGCAGATGAGATGAAGACGACGCTCGAATGCGAGCGTGCCGACTCTGCCGAGAGCGGCAAAGGGCGGATATCCTTCAGCGTAGACTCCCTACTCCGCGGGAAAACTGACACACGGCAAAAAGAACCTTCCATCGACGCGATCAGCAATGACGCGGAGAGCACTGACGCGGCGCCGGAAACAGACGACAGTGACGTGGACATTGAAGATGTTGATTCGAACGCGGATGACAGAGAAGATAGGGAAACGAATGACGGAGAAGAGCTTGAAAACAGAGGGGTGGTCATCCCCCAGCCTTTACTCCCAAGACTGTACCAGGGTCCTCCGCCGCCGTCGTGGCCATTCGGAGCGTTTCCATGGATGGCACCGAACCCCATGTTCCGAACTGGTAATGGTGAGTACTTACTTAGATTTAATTTGATAAGACGCTGGATTGAATTTGAAAAATTCGTGCTTATCTCTTTTTATCTACGTGGGTACGAGACTAAGATTTAAGTTAATTAAGTTTGTTTTATTTTTGGTTGCCACCTAGTGTTGTGGCACATGTTTGTTTATCTGATGTTAAGCCATCATCTGTCTGAGATAGTCACTTCTATGTCGATAGTTTTAATTAGGTAGCCACCTTATTCTGGGGCATAAAGGTAAGTTATGAATCATTAATATAGAGTGACTGTGCTTCTTATAGTTTTTTTAGTTTTATTGGTTTTGGGACAATAATTTGGAAATCGTTTTACCTAATTATTATAAGACCAAAACTTTTTGGTACTATTCATTTTGTTTAACTGTGGTAGCAAAAGCGAGGGTGTTTTTCCATTATTTTAATTGGAATAAAACTGTATTTCGTACGTAACTTTAAAACTAATTATGGGTAAATTAACGAGACACTATTTAACAAGTAGGTACTGGCCAAACTTTATTGTATTCAATTTAGGTATTCCATCACTAGATCATCATCATTATCAGCTTGAAAAGCTCACGGCTAGACATGGGTTTCCCTCGTGTTTCGAGGAAGAATGATTTTAAGTCCAGATTTCCCACAATCTTTGCAATGATTCATATGGGGGGCTTTCTAGTAAGAGGTTGTAATCCGAAAATCTTTTGTTATCCAGTTCTCGTTGTGAATAAAAAAAACTGACAGATCTATCATCAAAATTTGAAAATAAGCCGCTTCCTTTCCCCGCCGGCCGTCGGAATCCGCGGCCGGGAGATAAATATTGGCGAAGCTTTTAATAGCGCCATCTAGGCCCAAACAAATTGAAACTTATTGCATATAGTAGTAACAAACAACTGAAATATGACATCATCATCAGCCTGAAGAAGTCCACTGCTGGAAATCTGACGTGTATTTACTTAAATTAAAACAATGTCTATGTTTTTCTTAATTCATTTTTTTTTACCTAGAAACAGAGTTATTTACGTAAATGGCGTTGTTTCTTTTATTTAGAATCAGAACAATTTAGTACCAATTAAGACCGATTTTGTTAACATTTTAATACCGAGCTACTCATAGGTACCGTAATATAAAGGGTGGTTTTTTGAGAAAGGTGGTGATGGTCAAGTCTGAAACCACGAGAGCCAGGGAAAAGACATGAAAGGAGTCATGCCCCCATTCTACAAGAAAACAACAATTTTATTTATTTACTTTAAGGCCACGCTAAGCTAAGGTTGAGGTTTTTGTCAGGTATTGATAGCGTAAATAAAAGTATGATCGAAAACCAGGAGTTGTTGAACAAAATAGTCCAAGTCAAAAGTACCAAGTTTTTAAATGGTGTTGTTTAAATAGTAAATCAAAAGTAAGAGGCTAAATTCAACTATAATTAATTAATGATACCAATACTGGTAGCGGTTTGCCGATTAAGTCAATTGATTCAAAAAATCTCCATATTCACAGGTATTTTAATCATAAACAATTAGCCTGACATAAATCTTCCACACAGTATTACTTCCACACTTAGCTTAGTATCGTGAAATTATTTCACGGTTTTTCTTTAATTTTATATTTCGTTAGTAATTTGGATGCCCGAATTATGTAGGTATCTGCTGTTTTTATAAAAACAAGTAAATTTGTTAACTTAAGTTACACACGTATGTGAAATTAATTTGACCTAAATGAAATAATTTTTAAATATCTATTGCTTTTCGTTCCGTCAAAAACCAAAAAGCATCGTCGAAAGGAGAAAGGAAAAAAGGAGGAACATTTTGCTTTGTTTCTTTTACATAATCCTTACTTTATACAACTTTATAAAACATTAAAAAGTAATATTTTTTTATTACTTTTAAACTTAGTAACCCTACATTAGTAAATAAAGGTTATTCCTTACACGAGCCAGGTTTTTTTTCAAGTTTACATTTCGTCATAGAGTATTTAATTTTAATTAGTTAGAACCAATGTCTACGTAATTATTTTTAAACTAACTACGGTGTCAAAGTATAATTCATAAAAGGTGTAAAAATACGACTCTAGAAAACGTCTTGTTATCGTGTCACTAGTTCTTTCAAATCAAGTGTGGTGAAAGGATTTTAAGTGCACATTAGAGAGGCTCCAGAAAACCAAAGTAACACGTTGCGTGCTTCTTTAACATTTTTACCTATGACGTTTCAAAGTGATCCTTATAAACAACTGAATCAACATTTTTTACTTTGACTTAATTATCATTTATTAAAACACCTTAGATGAATCCCAAATATTGATCTATATTCAAGTTCTAAAATATACTACCCTTCAAGCCAATAAATCATTTCATTTCATTTTCATGCTTCTAACGGTAGTGATCAATTGAGAAACATAATGTCTGAAGTTACAGGAAGTTTTTTATTTACACTCTACATTCAAATATAACTGAAGGTTACCCCACAAGTACCTACCCTATTTAAATAAATTTAAACCCAAATTTGCTAGTTTAATTCCTACTTAGTTAATACGCATTGTATTCTGATTAGTTAGTTTTCATTTTAAAATAGTTACATAATGTAATCAATTAAATTTATTTGCATAGAATTAGAACTACTTACGCATTTTTACGGTCATATATCTACTTATTATGAACCTTCTCATTATTATAATGCGCGTGAATATTTTTTTTTTAAATGGTGGTGCCAATAAACGAAAAACACTACTTATCACTCATATATAATTTGATTATAATATAGAGTCCACGCTATAACTCTGTGCGTATTAGATGATGTAAAATGTAAAAAACTGACTTGAAATAATCTCCCGAAAACAAATATGGACTTGCATTAAACGCAATTCAAGTTTGATTTCCCCATACATGTGTGTGATCAGAAGATACATTTCAAATCAATTGTTTCATATTTTAGTCATCTGTCACGTGCAAAGTAAGTTTGCGCGAACGATTATAACATTTGTTACACAACATGAACGATTGGTCTCATTTAAAATTATGGTGACAAACTGTTTACCTATCTAAATGTTTCAAAGATCACTTTTTGCAATCCAATGAAATTCTATTATTGAGTCTAGAAATTGTGTTTTCATTTCAGTAAAAGAAAACTTTCTCAAAAAACTTACAATAGATTCTCAAAATTCTAAGAAAACATGAAATGCTTTACAATACAAAATGTGTGAAACACGTCACATTCTTGTCAAAATATTCTTTTCACCATCACCCAACCATCGAAAGCACCATCATTAGATGCCAAACTAGATGGCGCTGACAGCGCATCGTTAATCATACCACTAATTAAATGAATAGTTCTGTTCGCATTTTTTTGTTTATTGTTGTTATGCTACTTTGCCAGTTAACGGCAGATATGAAATTGCGGCCGCGTGCGAACATTTCACATCATTAGAGTTACCATTAAGGGGTCGGTTTTACAATGTTACCAGGGCAAAAAAATAATAATTGATGTTTTATTCAATAATTAAAACAGTACGTGGGCAACATTGCCAAGTAGATGAAAAAAAAAATCTTCAGAAAAAATAATATTACTTCAAGGTATTTTAATAGATAGATATTATAAAAAAACGTTTTTCAAAAACAAACCCATATTAAAGTACCTACCAATTGCATAAGATCAACAAAAACACAAGATAATTAAATGTTAGAACACGGATTTTACTGCTATTTTATAATATACCTACGAATATTTTATAATTAATATGTAAATCACTGCAAGTATTTTTCTATTTCATTTATTTACCACATTATAATATTAAAATTATAATTGTAAGTACTTAATAGTTTTCAGAAATGTAGAATTCGTTCAAGAATTGTAGATTTCAGAATTGTTGTAGTATTCAGAAGGAAAAAATTACAGAAGTGGTTCCCCATATTCTGATAAGAAAATAAATTGGAATAAGCGTGTCGGCCACCATTTTGTAGCAATTATTTGATTGGAGAGCACCAATCAAACAGTGGATTGCTATCGATGCTAAACGGCTATCAATACGCGTAATGCGAGACTATCGTCCGGTCATGCTATAACACTAATAGCCTTTATTATACGAATAGTGAAGTGAATGTCGTTTACGTGGTAATTTTTGAAATCGTTTTCGGGATTTTTTTACTTAGTGCATCTTTGCATTAAAAGGAAGATACAAAAACAACTTTACGACTGATTCCTAGGTACTGTAGACATTTCTCTTCTTTTCTCTTCTTCGAATGGCGACCACGAACCGGAAGACGAAGCGTTGGGCGCCCACCCACCAGATGGACCGCCGACAGTGTTATGATCGCGGGAAGTCGATGGATGGAAAGGGCTCAGAATCGTTCTTCGTGGAAACGAGTAGGGGAGGCCTATGTCCAGCAGTGGACTTCTTCAGGCTGATAATGATGATGATGATGATGATGATCTCTTCTTTGTATGAGGTACCAAGTAAGTAGATCTTTTTAGTTAGTAGTAGAATTCTTGAGCACCCTTGAGCACGAAGGGCTCGTCTGGGGAAGTACTACCACCATGCCTATTCCTGCTGAGAAGCAGAATTGCTGTATTGGTTTGAAGGGCATGTGAGGCTGAACATTTGTATGTTGTTGATGTACGCAGGGCAGTGTATCGTAGGACATGTTCCTTACGTGTGTGACCTACGAGGCAATGTAGGTAGTAATTTTTTATAGGCGATGGTTACGACTTAACATCGCTATAATTATGCTTGTTCCAGCAGCTTTAGACTATGTTATCTTGTTAAAGGTTTTTTTGAGGCATTCAGAGGTACATTCAAACATTCATTTTCACACTTTTCAACCGGCCGTCGTCGTAATGAGCTATAGGTCAACTCAGCTATGGTTTAACAATTGCTAGTTTCAGAGAGTAATGGGTTTGAATGTAATTGATATGGTGTGTACAGGTAGACCAAAGAAAACATGGACTGTGTGAAAGATAACATGGATAAGAGAGGAGTGAATGCAGAGATGACGGCTGACAGAGGGGAATGGAGGAGAAAGACATGTTGTACAGACCTCAAATAAAATGAAATAAAAGAGACAATGCCATGAAATGAGGGTGCATGACTAGTAAGTCATGCACCCTTACAAAAACATGGTGGCTACGCAGACCACTTCTTAATTTAATTTGAAATTAATTTTATTTAATTTGTATTAAATAATAAATAGCCAAGCTACGCCACGCCTATGCCGATCGGAAAATATCATACCAGTAAGTATTTATAAAAAATGCAGTTGTGAAATCTAGTAGCCATAAGTCCCCATCAAAATATTTTCACCATTATTGGCGACGCCAATATTCTAAAAATGTTGTATTCTTTAATTGGAATCTATTTGCTATTCCCACGTATCAGTTTGTATTGGAAGTAGAACGGTAAGCTGTGGTGACGTAAAAAGCAGGAAACGCTACATTACGATCGTATTTTATTTAGATGTATAGCAAAAGTCTTCAAGCTGTCGATTTTTTAAAATTAAATATCATCTAGGTACCTACTTATCAGAAAAGTCAGTTAGCGGTCTGGCCTCAAACTTATGATAAACATTCTAAACATAAAAAACATTAATTTCCACGAGGTATGCATTTTATATCTGCGAGTAGGTGCTTGTTATTGTTGAAAAAAAATATTTGGTCCTTAAACTCACAATAGCAAACTTCTCCAGTCAGTTACATAACATTTTTGACGTGACAATGTCTTATAATTCGATAGAGCCGGCTTCACGCACGAAAAAACATGACGTCATGCGGCGTTACCTCGCTCTAAGGCGTTCAAAGTTGTCACGATCAAATATCGTCAGTAAACCGACTTTACAGACGACCGATTTTTCATAAGAGCACCGTTATATGCCGGTAGCAGTTTTTCAGCTTAGTTATATACTCCAGTTGCAAGTGGACCAGTAGCAAATACCCGGCATATTTGTCATCGTAAATGGTCAGATTCTTGAAAACGGTTTCTCGTTACAGCGGTATCCATAATTGCGGGGCCTATAAGGTTTGGTGGCAATTTCTATCTGGTAGGGCGTGGTGCTAGTGTGAGCGTAGCGCCCGTTGCTTGGTCATTCTTAGCCAGGCGTTGCCCGAATATGTACTTTCACTAAGATATGTTGTGCAACACTGGATCATGAGAAAAGTCGATAAGCGTTTCCAAACACACAAAATATTTTGTAAAACTGGTGCTGGCAACTGGTGATTTCTCAAGTCCTACTTGCGGGACGCTTTAGTGTCTGGGACAGGATTGTAGATGGAATAGGCCTGCCCAACACCTATACCATCCTGATAACTTAGTCGGCCTTAACCATAGGAAAAGCATGGTCAATACGTGAAGAACTGATTTAGCTACAGTCACTTTAATACTAGATTTGCCAAATATGCTTCACTTCCTCTTAGGACCTTAAACCTACTTTTCTATTTTCAATTCAAAATTTTTCTCAAAGAATTATTTTTTTTTGTTACAAGAAAGCTTATTCTCCGGATCTTGTAATTAATAAAATTGTCTGCATGAGTGTACTTTCGAATCGCTAATCACTATCACCAGAGCCAATGCTTCAACTCGCTAATCGCTCTAACTACAGTCACTACCTATTACGATTGCTTATTTTGAGAATAGGCAAGTTTAGCAATAGTGCCACCTATTAGGCAGGTATCGATTGAGACAACTGCTTTTCAAAACATTCATTATTTAGATAAACGAGGGATTTAGCGACAGAATGTAGTTATACTGTCAATGGGTCATGCTCAATGTTACAGCATGCTTCAGAAAGAGTGCGCGGAGCTTACAATGTTCGAAATGCAGTGAAAATAAAAATTAATTTAAAAAACATTTATTTATTTCCTCGTTACAAGTTTAGAACACTACATATTATAATTTAACCTAAACTAAAGATACGAGAGCAAAGGAAGTAAATTCAGCCATTGCTCAGTACAGGCAACACTGTTTTTAAATTTAACGCACTAGTTGTAACCGAGAGCGAGTGATGGTTAGTCAATTGACTTTCTTTTATAAAAAACTAGTGACTGCCCGTGGTTTTCCTCGCCCCGTCCCCGTGACTTTTTCGGGATAAAAAATATGTTTTGTTCGTCTCCTGGTTCTAAGCTACCTTCCTACCAGTTTTTAGCCAAATTATTTCAGCCGTTTTTGAGTTATAAATAGTGTAACTAACACTACTTTATTTTATATATAACTATAGAGACCGCCCGCGGCTTCGCTCGCCCCATTCACGGTCCCGTTACTTTTTCGGGATAAAAAGTATCTTATGTCCTTTTCCTGGTTCTAAGCTACCTCCCAACCAATTTTCAGACAAATCGGTTCAGCCGTTTTTGAGTTATAAATAGTGTAACTAACACGACTTTCTTTTATAAATATAGATATAATATATATATTCGTAGATCATGCAATAGCAATATTGTTATTTAAACATACTACTTTTATAAAAAGTGGTGACCATCACCTGTAATCAAACTTTACCTTGCAGGTCACGCATGTTGGAACATGCTTTACAATGCTAATTTCCAATAAGACACTCCCTACGTCCATCAAATACAGGCATACAGAAGTTAAGTCTCATGTGCCTGTTCAAACACCAATGCTCCGTAATGGCAGAAGTATGCACAAACACAAAGCATTTCATTTCACAAAGAATCCTAGTAGCTACTGAAACATCTTCTGAACTCACTCTCTCTCCCACTCATTCAATTTAAATTTACTTTCTTTATTTATCAACAGCATTACAAACTAACAGCCTAGGCCAAAACATCTGTATGCCAACTTTAGCTTCTAACTGTGTGCGGACATCCGGACACAGAAACTAAACCGGTTAAGACATCCGAACGAACTATTCCCAACTGTCCCCTTGCTCTGTCCCCTTAGAGGGACAACTGAGAATAACGATGCTGAATCACGCGTTGCATAAAGTTTGACCCTATCAAAGCGTTGTGTCAACAGTTACTAAATGGTTAGAGTTCAACTTGTGTGCATTTAGAGTAACCTTTGAGCTAGGTGTGTTATACCACACCTTAAACGTAACGAGCACCTTCGCAAAGATCATCATCATCAGCCTGGGAAATCTACTGCTGGACCTTATGTGTGTTAGTTGTGATTATCACTTTACTGTGTGTTTATTTTTGTTAAGTACTTATGCCCTCATCTTATACGTATGTGCACTAACCTATCTTCTTATTACCAATGGTTAGCTGGTAGATAATGCTATCCAGCATTAAGCTCACCTGTGTCCAGTACATTTATTTGTGCAATTAAATTATTTCTTTCTTTCTATTCAAATTTATTTGTGTTTTTTTTAGAAATAGGCATGGTGGTAGTACATTCCTGGACGAGCCCTTCAGAAAGAGCTACTACTACTGAAAATTCTTAAATATACTAGACATTTCTGGGAAGCACGATTCTGAGCCCTCCCTACATTGACTTCCCGCGATCTTTACAATGTCGTTGGTTGGATGAATATTAAAGGTTATGAAAGAAAAGAAGAATGTTAGTGATATGGACACCATTTACAAACGATGTACAAGAACTTTCCCAAACGGAATCCATCAATTAAACTTTAAAACAACAGTAAAACTTAATAAATTACCACAAAAACGGTACCTTCCATGCCCGTATCAACTAACTTACTTACACCACAGAAAATGGCGACTGAAAGCATTAAACGCGGTATGCGAATTGTGCCCAAACAGAGAACCACGGAGTATATTATTATAATTACACATTTGTCAGATGGTCCTAAAAAGCCGTGTGTCTGGCCAAGTTGCCGTATTTGGCGTGGCGTGTGAGAGGCTGCAGGTGAGCGCCAATTACCGTGGACCGCAAAAAGCGCGGCTCGACAAATTGTGAAATTGTAAGGATGTGTGCCTCCAGTGCTTGTAACGCTTAGCCAACCGGTAGACTGACCAGCGTATAACCAGTGCACCTACTGTGAAACTGGAATGAGAATGGAAACCTTTCGGCATTTTGGTATAATAACTTTTACAATCTTTGCATTAGTACTTACCAAACTCTTTTAACTTACACAGAACAGTTTATATTGTGTTATTTTAACTTGAAATTATGTAATAAATTGCCACCAAAGTTTTGATGTTTCGGTTTCACAGTACGCCACAATGGTTGTATACGGAAACGTACGAGAAATGTCGCTGAAAGAGATGACGAGATGACGGCACGGTAAATCTCGGCTGAAAACCAGTAAAAGCCGGATGAGTTTTGACATGTCTGACGTCATCTCTCTCGTATAATATCCGACTGTTTCTGAGCATGGCCTCAAATACAACATCATGGAGGTATGGCCCTTTGGGGCCGTATGCAGAAAAAGTGCTCGAGTCAAACCTCATGCATATTATATGTATATATATTGAGTATTAAGCATTCGATTTTTTTACACTTTAAAATTAAGAACTGTCAAAAATTTAAGTTTGAGAATCGACATAAAGTCAAGTATTATTTCTGCATACGGCTCTTATAATAGGTATATTATGTTTTATAATTTACTCTACATCTTTGAGAAATTGGTAAGTAGGTGTAAATTATGTTCCTTCCCAAGCTAACTTTTTCACAAAGCTTAGCTTACATAATCTATGCGTTTATACTATTGTCATCCGTTGCCACTGGTTATGACAAAATAGTAACAGACCTAACTTTTAGCAATGATTATAATAATGTTAAGTTTATGATTAGGTATAGCCGTAAATCTATACGCACATCCAGCTTTCTGCGGTGGTGATCATTGAAACGCTGTCATACTTGACAGCATAATCACTGATCGCTACCGCAGAATGCTTATAATGTGCGCAAGGGATCAAGACTTCTCAAAACAGTATTTATTTATTGAGCACAAACAAGAAGTGTTTAAAAATTATCAGCAAATCAAGATCTTAAATACTCAATTTAATCTCAAAGGGTTCTTTCATCTTTTAGTAGCGATTCGCTGAATATTTTTTATGTCTTAATTAACTTCCATATGAGCGGCGCATAAAACCGTTGAAGCCAGTTATTAACAAACAATAATTTGGCAGTAAATTATTTTATAATATTCTCTGAGTGACTCCGAGTCTTCATTTAAATTTCATTAATGTTTTGACTTCAAAATACCTCTGGACGTCAAAAAATAATTTGCAAAACCTCTCAGAACATGGAAATATAGTCCAATAGCTTGCGTGCAACGTTAAAATCTTGACTGGCCTCTCAGATCGTGGGTTCGATCTCCAGCAAAAACAAATATTTGTGTGAGGAACGCAGGTGTTTGTTCTATGTCTGGGTGTTATATTGTATTCTAAGTATGTATTTACATAAAATAATGTACATGAGTATCATATCAGCTATCTGGTTCCCCTAACACAAGCTCTGTACAATGCTTTTTCAGTTCTAACATCAACAATCATCTAATATCAAGTGATGAAGAAAAAACATCGCTGGGAAACCGAGGATAAGGATGTCTAATTATGAGGCCTAGAAAAACATGAATTAAAAGTTCTACAATCACATGAATTGTAGTAAAATTGTATTGATATGTTATTTTACTTTTATGTAAATGTGGTTTTACTTTTACTGTACATTGCGAGGTAATTCATTAATAAACTAACATTCTGTTCACTGTCAAGTTGTCGCTGCCATGCAATGTAACTCAAACTAACTCAAAATGCCCAAAAAACTTATGTTTATGGTTTTTGATGCAAGTTTGTTTCTAGTTTTTAATAAATAAATACAATAACCACTACACAAACACAACAACACATAGGTAAAGATTATAAATCATTGGTTTTCAAAAAGCAATATCGAAAATTATCTGTAAATTAACTTACGATAAAAGGAATAAAGAAATAGGCAATTTATAAAGTAATGCATCTGTAGACGTGTGAAACATAAAAGGACACATCCAGATAATAAATTTCAATACCTTGAAGGTGTTAATGCTTACCATAAAGGGAAACACAATCTATTTCGCATAATTCGTATTTTCAATTAAAATTTATATATCTCTTGAACTGTATAGGACTCAGTAGAGGGCCTTGGGAAACACCGTTTTTTGTACTTTGAACGGTTTTTTTCATTCCAACCTTAATACATACTTTAAAAAAAATACAGGCTTTGAAAGATCCTCTATTAGTCACCTCACTAATTACTTGCCGTCTGCGTAAAGTTGGCATGGTTACATAATCAGTTTTAGACATTTTTTTATTTTACAACTACATGAGCACACAGTCAAACGCCTTCTACAAATCGAAACATTGTTGCAATGAAGCGCATAGCTATTCGATAGAATTCATCTCTTTTTCATTCCAAGAACTACGTACTGGTTAAGGTGAAGATTGTTTGTGATGGAACAGTGAACTTACCACATGGTAAGTAATATTTTTTCTGATGTAAGTAATTCATGTTAATGGATGCTTCGTTCACTTCTTTTTTTTCTAATTAAGAGTCAGGCTCGTATTAATGGTTTATCACCAGTGGTTTCTCTTTAAGTAGTGTTTATACCTATTTGCTTCGAGGTTTGGCCAAATCAGTCTGATATCAATCGATAACCAAGCTGTTAAGTTTGGTTAATGCACAGACTCAATTAATAATATTAGAAATATACCTAAGCCATGACAGACCTCCATAACCTGGTTTGCTAGGTCATTATGAACTTTCTTAGTAGCACATACGTCCAACTTTACCATGGCGTTAAAAACTGGTTTGTTTTCAGTCCCATTCCCCCTTTACCCGACATAGTCTACTCGTTTCATCCAGCCATTAGTAAGTTTCCAAGAAGCCCACCTATAAAAACTGAATGCAGTTGGTGGTGCATCAATAATACCTATTTATTCACCGGAAAATGTCGGAGATAGCATTTTCTTGCTAATTGCTGATTCGTGTCTGCAATTTTTAATTTATAATTGGCCGAAGCCACGAAGAATGCCTCGTGATGAGAATTTGATTTACTGATCAGTTATCAGGGGCACTATTCTGAGGAGATCGAGAACATTTATCGTGTTCGAGATTTTTATTTGAGAGGGAACTACATATTTACTAACTACCTACATTTCTCAAAAAGTCTCATTTCATAGCTCTATCAAAATTGACGCAAGCCGATTTGAGGCTTTTTAACCACCTTGAAATAAAAAATAAGGAGGTTCTTAATTTGTCTTTTTTAATGTTTGTTATCGCATAACTTCGACACTATAATTAAACTTATATTATTGTAGGCCACTATCTTAACAGCTCTGAAACATACCTCTGTATTCACCTTTACCTTGAACCTTGTTGCTGTTTTGACCATGTTTAAAAGAAACAAAGCTTTGGCTCTACAAAATATAAAATGGCGCAATGTCTGCCAAGCATCAGATTTCTCTCAAATGCTCTATAATACACCCCCCTTATGGCTGATAACTCAGCCGATAGTAATTATTTCTCGATTAGTTGGAATTATCTTAGCAATATCTTACATTTTATCAGGTTTGAAGATTGGCGCAACATTGCAAGAATATAGAAAGGAAACCAATTTATTTTCGTAATTTGAAATGGATTTATAATAAACGAAGTTACCTACTCAGTTCTTATTTTGCAATAGGTAATCACTTCAGTATTTATCTATTCACCGAGTCTAACCTATATGGGATATAATCATTCTAATATTTATTGTATATCCCAATTTTATGTTTTTATTGATAGAGGGTTTTTATTATCTCCTTGTGATTCTACTGAATAAAGATCGTTTTGATTTTATATTCTAATGTTAATTAATAAAAAAAATAACTAAACTTTGGCCGTCTGATTAATTTAAGAAATGTAGGAATAGACCAGAAGCATGTCTATCATTTTTATTTCAGCCACACAAAACATTGCACACTAGGCACATCGATACCTTAAACAAAGTAAAAGCTATAAGGTACCTAAACTACTATTACAAATTAACTCCCCACATCAAAACAAACAATTTAAACCCAACAAAGATATCCCAATTAAACCCCGACATTGACAACTAAATCGTATTATAAGTAGCCAAAACAGGCTTAATTGGCGGCCATTACACAACTCTATATCTCTATGGTCAAAATGGCGGACGGTTTGGCGGGAAAATAAATACGCTAAGCGATGGATATTATATCTTCATTAGCGTTCGGCATTCTGCATTGATATGTCCACAGGTGGAGGCCCTACCCATTGAATTTGTACTGTTTTATCACTGACGTAAACCTCTACCTTATTGGATTGTCTATGGCATCGAAGGTTGCGAAGGGCATTAATTCATAAAGCTTGAATATGGCTTTATTCAGCGATTGAATGGATTTTCATAATATTATATATTCTAATGTTATTTCCTGATATTGTATTCAGATTAGCAAATGTAAAACGCTCTATTTATTTACCATGAATAGATCCAAGTTTATGCTAGATACTCAAACCAATAGCCTTACTTAAAAAAATATACCAAAAGATAGATCAGTGCTAACCTCTAACTATTGCCACCTCCAAATAATCTAGGCAATGGTGATGGCCAGTAAAGGCTTTGGTGGTCAGGGCGGCTACCATAAACTTACGTCTGGGCCATATGGGCGTCCATATGGCCCATATGGATCTGGTGTGTGAGTGCTGACCAGTGTATTACACTGTGTGTGTGACGTTTTGACGTAGTAGTATAGGATCCCGCTATAAAAGGACCTTCACCGAGCTGGTTATTTAATGAAACGTATTTTATATATAATTAAACATGCCAATAAATATATTCTTTATGGGTTGCCTATCAAATTTAAGAAAGGGATGGCAGGATTTTTTTTTTTTTTACCTAACTACTATGTATGATCATGAGCAGTTTTAATGGTCTTCGTAAAACGTCTATGAAAAATAGTAACACGATATCTAAGTCTTTACCTACTAGCCATGCAATAAATTTAAAGTTTATTGCATGGCATCAAAGTTGCAAGTTTACAGTTTATAGTATTTTCCTGCAAAGCCAGTCATCTTGTAACTTATATTATACAGGGTGTCCCATAAGTCAACGTCCAACCGAAAAAGGGTGATGCGCCAAGTCATGACAGTTATCAGAAAAATATAAAAAAAAATATTTGTTATGTAACTTTCGAGTTATGAGTATTTACAAAAAACAGAAAAAACTGACACCCTGTGATGATCTTTTAAGTCCTGTGACTACAAATATTAACTTTTCATGAAACTTTTTTCTGCAACGTAAGCAACCCTTCTGTAAATTACAATTTAAAATTAAGCCATAACTGCCTCAGTTTTCAATGAAATCGTGGAGTTTTGGCCAACGTTTCATTTCAGATAATTATATCACCCAACTTTAACCGTCTGTACCGCAAAAAAAATGTACTACACTATCATGACATGTAACTTTAAAAATTGGCGCATTTATCCAGGATTCCAAAATGGTATAATACTTGCTAGAGTACTCCTTAGTTTTGGAAATAAAAAATGTTTTTTCAACTAAACCGGATTTCCAATCAATTTTATTTCAATAGATAAAATGTTTGTACCCTTTAAATGATGGACTTAAAATGCCTACGCTGTGTTTTTAAGTGACTCACAATTCACAGGTACAAGTAAATACCATTTCGACAATGCAAGTAAACAGATAGATCCACCATCTTGTCGAAAGAGTAATAACCATGGGTTTTCAAGTAATTTGTTAGTTTTAGGTAAAAGTTTGAAATAAAATTCAATCATAGGATTACTTCAATCGTGGTTTTAATCTAAAGTTTGCCTTCACCCGTCGCCGGTCTTATTACATGGTTTTTGACGTGATAACGTCTTATAATTCGATGGAGCCGGCTGCTCGTACGAAAAAACATGACTCATGCGGCGTTACCTCGCTCTGAGGCGTTCCATTTAATACTTGAAGTGCAAGTGAGAGCGCGGAACGAGCGACAAAGAGGCACAATCGGCCTCCGCGTTCGGCAGCGTTCGTCATCGGTCTCTCTCCTACTTGAGTGAGCGATGCGTCCGCGTGGACAGCTGTATGACGTTGTCACGTTCAACTGTTGTCAGTTAACTGACTTTACAGACAGCTGATTTTTTTTAAGGAAATGTAAAGCATTACTGCATTACTGCTGAAGGCTAACAGTTTGAACATTTGCTGTAAATCCTTGATGTAGTTAAATTAAAATCACGATTGAAGAAATCCTATGATTGAATTTTATTTAAAACTTTCACCTAAAAATAACAAATTACTTGAACACATGGGTGTTATTACTCTTTCGACAAGATGGTGGCTCTATCTGTTTACTTGCATTGTCGAAATGGTATTTACTTGTACCTGTAAATTGTGAGTCACTTAAAAACACAGCGTAGGCATTAAAATGCCTACTACGCTTAAATACTACTACTACTACTACGCTTAAATGATGGACTTAAAAGTCCATCATTTAAGGAGTACAAACATTTTATCTATTGAAATAAAATTGATTGGAAATCCGGTTTAGTTGAAAAAACATTTTTTATTTCCAAAACTAAGGAGTACTCTAGCAAGTATTATACAATTTTAGAATCCTGGATAAATGCGTCAATTTTTAAAGTTACATGCCATGATAGTGTATACATTTTTTTTGCAGTACAGACGGTTAAACTGGGTGATGTAATTATCTGAAATGAAACGTTGACCAAAACTCCACAATTTCATTGAAAACTGAGGCAGTTATGGCTTAATTTTGAATTGTAATTTACAGAAGAGTTATTCATGCTTACGTTGCAGAAAAAAGTTTCATGAAAAGTTAATATTTGTAGTCACAGGACTTAAAAGATCATCAAAGGGTGTCAGTTTTTTCTGTTTTTTTTAAATACTCATAACTCGAAAGTTACATAACAAATATTTTTTTTATATTTTTCTGATAACTGTCATGACTTGGCGCATCATCCGTTTTCGGTTGGACGTTGACTTATGGGATACCCTGTATACGTATAAATATCTAAGCCGTAGTTTGTTACCTGTTCTTCTAGGCTTGGTTGCTTAGAACTGACACCTAGAAGAAAAAAAACTAACCTTACACAGCTTTAAAATTTTTAAAGTGATTTATGTAATTATGTACTATTGAATAAAATAAATACGCATTTGACTTTGTCTTATTTTCAGAGTTAAGGCCGCCCATTGTACTTTATTTAGTAACTTAGTTACTGTGATGTATCCTTGTGTATAATAAAGAGATATCTATCTTTCTATCTATCTTTGACTTATGTATCTATATCAAATTAATGTTTAGTAATCCAATTTTATTCATGTAGCCACCTTCAAGATTTTTTAACTGATTATTCAATCATTTTCGATTAAATTTTGAATTAAACTTACGACGACGTTTTGTTTGTAAATTAAGGTCTAATGTTAATTCAAATAACTAAACTCAATCAGCGAAAGGAAATCGAATAATACTATTAACATATATAATATAAATTAACTTATTAGGATACTTACATAAAGTTAATTAAAATAGGTTTTAATAGAGTTCATTGACTTCAACTTTGTGAGGAGTCGAGCCTAGTCAAAGATATTTATTCACTAGAACACAAGGAACACTTTGAGTCAGGTGCCAGATCCACGCAAGGATCACTTTTAGTGTTTTTTACAAGTGCTTTTTTAGCACTAAATATATATGGATAGACAACTTTATTGCACACCACATAAGAAACAAAGGAAAACAGAAAAACATCAAGGTAGAATACTCACCACTAAAAGTATCACTAAAGCATACATCTCTTCCAAACAACCTTCTCAATCCTTATAGGACTGGACTGGATATTATAATGGCCTGCGCACACCTAGTTCGCTGGCGGTAGCGAACAGTGAAACGCTGTCAAATATCGCTGTCAAATCTCAAATCTGACAGCGATATTTGACAGCGTTTCACTGATCGCTACCGCCAGCGAACTAGGTGTGTTCGAGCTTTGACATTGTTATCTAATGTCAGCCACCAATCAACTTTCAAATACAAGATTCATACGGGGTGGATCATCAAGTAGTCAATACGTCATTGTATACTAATTTTATTTATTAGCTCAATACGCAAATCCCCAAATTGATTCCCCTAAAATTCCGATGGCAGGTCAAAACTGTCGACAACAACCCTTTAATTTAAACAAACTTAATTACTATTTGAATTTAATCGATTCCCGCAACCGGAAGCCGGACAATGGCAGGCTAACTCGATTATACACTCGATTAAATCGATTTTGATATTCAAATCGGTCGGTACATTATTCGGCTAATGGCATCAGCATGACCAGACAAAGGATGATTGGTTGAGCTTTGTTAATTAAATAGCGCGTTTTAAATAGGTTGATTAAGGTCTGGTTTCAAGGATTAACCTCAAATATTTGCTTGCAAAATTTGAACAAACAACTGTCAAAATTTTTAATGGTCGATTACCAATCCCTTATAACGGCCGTAATAGGAATACACGGTGAAATAACAGCTAGGATACTCACTTATTTTATGATTGCTAGATATGAAGGTAAAAATTGGCCGTCACTCAGCATTATACTATAGTAGTAAGCGCCACTATAACGCTGGTCTTCCGTGACATCAGTAGAGTGCGACACAAAGCAGCAACTACGACTCACCGTCGTTGTAGAAGTTTAATTACTTTTCTTTTAAGATTTATACGTTATTGCAGAATAATAAAACACACTGTTGATACCAGTACAAGGTATTGCAATAGTTAGACCAAGACTAAGTGCAGATTAGCAGAAGAAAATATACATCAAACAAGACATCCAATACAAGAGGAGAAAAGTAACCTAAATTCAACGAGATCTTAAATTTGAACGACTACTTTATTTGTTGATTACGATGATGATGAAAGTTATTAAGCCAGTAAACGCAATAGTGCAATTCCACACACGTTTAGTTAAGCATTTCTACGCTAGATTTTACGCTCAAACACAGCGCAAAAATAGATTCCTGTTTGGGAAGTTTCGGAAGCTTGCTATTTTCAACTATGGAAAATTTGTAGCTATTTTCATGGTAAATGAGGGAATATGGGTGGTCTTTTTAAGGCCTGCGTACATCTAGGTGATGGTGATGGTAATCAGTGAAACGCTGTCAAATATCACGTTTCACTGATCGCAGATCGCTTGCGCAAGGCTTTATTCCTTACAACAATGTAGCAGATCTTCAATAATATTTACTCCACAATATTTATTTATTTATTCTCAAAAATCAAAATGACCTTAATTCAGTAAAATAACATGATCATAGACCACCCCTCTTAATAATGGAGGAGGTCTAGGGCAGCGGACTCCTTCAGGCTGATGATGATAATAAAATATAAATAATAATTATATTAAATTCTTCATTGAGGACTACATATTTCGTAAAAAATGATAGCAAAGAACATTAATGCAGTCACAGTATACACGGTGAATTTTTTCTCTAGGTCTCGTCACGACTGCAAACTTGTGAGACTGTACCGTACCTTTTCTTTCTTTGGTCTCCCAAATACATCTTCTATCGGTTCTCAAGTTTAATTTGAGTCTGTTTTCTCCAGGTGCCCCTTCTGGTCCACCCGTGGTCCGCTGCCAGCTTCGCAAGCACAAGCCGAACCGGAAACCACGGACGCCGTTCACCACGCAGCAACTCCTGGCGCTGGAGAAGAAGTTCCGCGATAAGCAGTACCTGAGCATCGCTGAGCGAGCTGAGTTTTCTTCCTCCTTGAGGCTAACAGAGACACAGGTGATTTGAGTCTTATTTTTACTGGAATAAGGTACAACTTTGTAAGCACAAGACAAACCGCAAGGCCATGCAGCAACTCCTGACGCTGGAGCAGAAGTTCCGAGACAAGCAGTACCAGAGCATCGCTGAGCAAGCAGATTTTTTTCCTCCTTGAGACTATCGGAGACACAGGTCTTTCAATGAAAATCAAAGAACATACCAATTGGCTATGGTGGGTGTAGACTACCACTTAGGCTTCTGATTTGAATTAATTCTACTAATCTTGAGTGGTCTCAAGAATCACTGTAAATCAAAAGCCCTAAGTGGTAGTCCACATCACAGCCACAGACAGAGCCACAGAGATGCATGGTTGAAAGTACAATCAACTAACTTCAACAGTCTTAAAATTGTGAGGGGGTAAGCCATGATCATGAAGAACATTCTAGACAACCTTACTCCCGTTCTTTACTTTCTTAGATACGAAGTTTCAGGAAGTTTCTATCTCTAGGAATTCAGGATTGCTACTTCTGCCAGAACACCTCCCACCCACACCGCAATTGTCACTTATGTTTAATAAAAGAAGAAATAGCTTGATGCAGCATTTTTTAACAGCTAAGTCTGAACCCTCACTAATCAAACCATTTCATTCCAGGTAAAGATCTGGTTCCAAAACCGGCGAGCGAAGGCAAAACGACTACAAGAGGCCGAAATTGAGAAACTACGTCTCTCCGCCCGGCCTCTATTGCCCCCCTCATTTGCCCTCTTTGGAGGTGGAAATCCCCCCCTCTTCGCAGCCATGGCAGCAGCGGCACGGCCTCAGTTGAGCTTCCTAGGAGGGCCTCCGAGCCACCAGCACGCTATCAATATGAACATTCTGAACTCCTTGCAGCCGCACTGACGTTTGTACCACGCGGAAACGCGTGAGGAACCTCCATAGTGGTTTTTGAACACAGTTCTTTTTTTGAATGGCTTCTGTCATATTTGACAGATATTGCCAGTGTCAAGTGAAAGGTTGAACAAAACACAGTGATTTAATAGTACGCCATACATTACGTCCTCATCATTCACTGCTGTTACAAAATAAAATAATTAATGTAACATTAGAAAGGTTGACGTATCATCCAGCTTCATTCAATATTTTAAAGATGTCTTAGTTTGGTTTTAAGCATAATCTTTGTTTCTTATTAACCTTGCGCACATCTTAAAAAAACTAACGCAGAAAGCTTAGATGTACGCAAGGCTAAAGCCCACAAGCAATAAAAAAACCTGACGGCGCTAGTTGTCATTTATTAATCATGAAAATTGGAAAACCGTGCAATATAATTTTTAAATCAATATAATAATATTTGTATCTAACGAAATTCAGTTGTACTTCAGTTGTTTATATTGTTCCTAATTCTAAGTGTAAAATGAAAAAAAGCTAAATTGCAATTACCACCAACATGCTTAATTAAATTTTAATTCTACTGTAACAAATACTGCGAAACTGATATTATGTAACTGTAGTTATATTCAAGCAAATGTACTAAAAATAGCTTAAGATGCTTTTAGTTAACTTTGAAATGTATGTATGTTCATTACAAATCACAGTATAGGACCCTGTTTCACTGACTAATCGCCTAATTAAATATTTGACAAGTGTTTATTTCAAAGTTGCAAGCAAAAGTTCAAATAAAACAACTACCTACTTATCAAATATTTGATAGGGCGATTAATCCATTAGATCCAAGTTAGAAACTGATTTTTATATTACAAAGTCAGAGTTTCTTTCTAGTTACATATTTAATTTATTAGATTTAAATTAACTTGATTTAATGATTCCTACAAAACTAATTAAGCTTAATGTAAATAATATTTTATTTATTTTTAACTTTATTAAGGTAGAATATATAATACTTGATAGAGTAGATTTTTTATTACATAAAAACTAAACCTCAAAAGCTGCTAATTAAATTCGTTTTATTATTATGAAATGTGGCCAGTAAAAATTACCTTAGGTTGGCAATAAAATCAAACCAAGTAGTAAAAATAATATACATACACTCTTAATATGGTATATATTATTGTTATTTACATGATAAACTATTTGAAATACATAATTGTATAAATATTGCTGAAATGACGAACTTATATCACTGATTGTACCACAAATTTAAATTCAAAATTTATTTATTCAGGTTATTACAAGGATCACTTTGAAACGTCTTAAAGCTAGGTGAGTCTAGGTGCCACTTCCACGCGACCAAGCTTAGAAGAACAGGCAACTAACTATACAGCTTGGTTTCTACCGTTTTTTGTTGAATCATTTATAAATCAAAATCAAAAATAGCAGTGAAGTTCCAGTGTGGTGCCACTCCAACTAAGTGAGGTGTAGGCAATACAAAAGTAAAATTTTCATAGAAAGCACACGCTACGCTTCAAAGTAATAATAATGTATCTCTGGTTTTATGCTTTACTTATTTCCTATTAGTGTAAATAATAGCTGAGTTACAATATCTTTCTATAATAAAATAATACTGTCTGTTTGTCCGCTGTCTTTTACCACGGTAATAGAATGTAAACATAATTGAAAATATATTTGTAAATTATTGATTAAATTAAACTTTTATTATAAGTGCCCTCATTGTTTTATTAAAATACCCCTCTTTTGGACATGAGACTCTTCGAGCACAGTACACGTACCCACACAAAGGGTCTTCTTCTTCTGATCGTGTCACTGATTCGTTTGAACCAGTGTGGTGAAAGGGTTTAAGTGCGCCTCAAAGAGGCTCTTTTCGTGCACTTGACACAATGACATTATTTTCGCTCTTTTTAGGTTCTACGACATACCGGTTTTCTCACGATGTTTTTCTTTACCGTTTGAGAATACTAGCATAGTGCACATATTTTTTAGGACATAAAAACTCATTGGTACACGGCTGGATTTTAACCCACGACCCGGAACGACAGAAGGCAGAGCTACCAACTGAGCTGAGAGGCCAGTCATACACTACACTCTACACACACAAAATAACGAACACATTCACAAAGGTCATACAAGGCAATACAATTTCAATTATGTTTTACCTTCTATGATTCGTAGCACTCGCGTAGTGCTCGAGTGGCCAGTCTAAATATTAGGCCAGTCGAGATGTAGACCAGATAATATTATAGACAGTATCAATCCGTAGAATTCGTTTTTATAAAAAAAACTTGCTAATAGTCATGTTAATATTTCGTAGCAAGTGCTACGCGAGTGCTACGAATCATAGAAGGTAACATAGTCTGGGAAAGTTCAAGTCCATGCCTATTTCTGCCGTAAAACAGCATTGCTGTGTTTCGGTTTGAAGGGTGTGGGTGCCGGTGAAATTACTGACACGTGAGGCTAAACATCTGTATGCCTCAAATTAATGGACGCAGGGCAGTGCATGTTATGCGTTATAGACGATGGTTACCACTTAACCTCAAGTGGGCCTTATTCTTGTTTCATCAGGCCTACCATGAGCTCTGTCTGGCTCTGTCTCTGGGCCTGTTTTTAAGTCTGTGTGAGTGTTGACTAAATAAATCCTACGACAAAACGTCACACACACAGTATAATGACACAGAACCAGAGACAGAGCTAGACAGAGCTCATGGTAGGCCTATAGTTGCCCCTGACGCTATAGAAATCATCTATATACAAAGTCGAGACTATTGCGCTTTTATAGGATAGCTAAATAATGAATTTTAGGGGTATCTTCAACCCTTGAAAATTTAAATTCAAGAATTAATACCTTACGTCACAATGCTTTCCAACAAGCCATCTTCGTTTCCTGTCCCTCATCACTAATTGGTACCGTCAGGAAAATAAAAACTGGATACTCCATAATCGATGTTAATACTATTTAATGCACAGATTTGTATGCCGAGACTCGACAGCTGCTGGGATAGTGGTGTGACAGTCTTTATCGGTATTACAATAAAAATAAAACCTCATTTTGAAAAGTCGCAGTAAAAAGTTTTTATTATTATTTTTTGTGGCGAGGAAAATATTACAAGTGATGAAACTTGACGCATGACTTAACTACAAAGAAGCACAAAATTGTATTTTTTTTTGTTTTTTTGTGGACGGAATGAGTTTTTTGCATATAAAAAAAATAAAATAAAAACCTATTCAAAACAAACATTTTTTTATATAATGTGCTGCGTAATTAATCAAACAACTAACTACTAAATATGTCTAATCATTGATATTTCCAAAAGTAACGTTATTTTTAAATAAAAAACAAACGACGAGCTGTCAAGGTTGGTTCGAGAAAAGTATTTATGTTATACCGTTTTTAAGACTGACTGGTTGAAAATGGTGTCTCATCATAAAGCCTCTCTTTTTATACAAATAGCGCAATAAAATAAATAAGTTCTGAAGTTTCAGAACAGGAACTAAATGTAATTCAAATTGGCTCATCCTGGACACACAGCTGGTGCTACATGTTATAGGCGATAGTTGCCACTTAACATCAGGTGGCATATACGTTCCATCAGCAAGTTGAATTACACACTTAGGCACGGTGGATATTCCCCCAGATTTTTTTTCATGTTTTTATTGGCAATTTCAATAAACTTTCTACAAAAATGCACTTTTGCTAAAGTCCAGTCCCTATTTCTGAAGACTTGCCTCTCTTCACTGCCCCACACGGCTGCGAGATCATTAATTACTCATTTATTTATTTACTCACCCAAAATGGCCGTTTATTACTATACGCAGCCACTAGTTTATTGTAATTGGTCATTTTACTCGTAATGATGGCCAGTTGACTACCTTATTACCTCGACGACCAGTTTACCTCGACCTCCACGCCCGCCCTTTTCAGCACTCTGTTTAAAGAGTGTTAGTTTCTTGTGTGTCTGGTTAGAGTGGTCGTGTTTTATTGTATGAATTGGTAAGTCAATAGTTGACAGAAAAGAAGTTTTCGCTTTGTTTTTATAAGTCTTTATTACTTTGTAAGTCCTTGTTAACGGTCTTCGATTGTACTCCGTTATATTGGTCGGTGCTATTTCAATTTATTTTATGGTGTGGAGAAAAAATATCGGACGGATGTTTAGCTATTTCGATATATTCGAGTAAGCATTCATTCTTATAAACAAACTACTATTAATATTACTATTTAGTAGGTCTCATCGGGGCGGCGCGGGGGCTTCCTATTTTACGTAAATAAAAATAAAAAGCAATTTTCTCCAACTTTTAAATGGAGCGTGTTTTAGGGTTAGCCTTCTCTCATTATTATTTTTTTTGCAAACTCTACTTATGATTAAAATCATATTTGACGCCCCCTTTCTTTTTCTGACTATATTGCAAATAGGTCTTATTGAATTTAAATATGACTCAATAATTATGGCGCATTATTTCCAAAAAAGGACAATGGCGCTGGCAAATATAATTAATTATCGAACAACTGTGGAGACAGGCTGTAATTAATATTTTTAATTATAAATACCTTGTTTTTATCAACATAATGACGTCACTACAAAACATGGCAAAGACAAGGTGGCATTCCTGTTGCCGATTATAGAGCCTAATTGCCGCCAAAAAGCTCTGTCCACTGAGCAGCGAAAAGATGCGGCGCACTCGTAGAGGCAGACTTCGTGAATAAAATAAATAATTTAATATTGCGGACAATCCACACAACACTATCCAGCCCCAAATTAAGCAGCTTGTATTATGGGAACCAGATAGCTTAGGTATATGTATAAATTTACGCTTTCAAAATCCACATTTTTTTATAAATACACTAGTGGCCGCCCGTGGCTTCGCTCGCCCGTTCCCGTAACACCCCGTTCCCGTTGCTTTTTCGGGATAAAAAGTATCCTATGTCCTTCACCCGGTTCTAAGCTACCTCCCCACCAATTTTCTGCCAAATCGGTTCCGCCGTTCTTGAGTTATAAATAGTGTAACTAACACGACTTTCTTTTATAAATATAGATTGTAGGTACTTAGAATACCTCCTATAGGGACCGCGCTTGCACCATACTGGACTTTCATACTGAATAGGCTTTTCTTCTTCTTCTTAATTAATGGCACCTGTCCATTTTCAATCAGTCGACATAGACAATCGATCGTCAAGTCGGTCGTCCCTGACTTTGGAGGAAAATAATCAGAAAGCGAATCCCGAATAGACTCGTAACTACGCTACAAAAAGCTGTCTCATGTCTTACAGATGTTTGTGCAGTTTGTCATACTGTGAAGAAAATTTGCAGAAACACGCTCATGACGAGTAATTGCTCAAAAATACATCAAATAAACATACTCCGAGTATCTGATTGAATACCAGAGCAACCCTTTCGTCCAATTTAAATTCTTGACATTTTTACTGACCACCGAAGGCTTGGCGATTGTGATCGGAAGGTTGAACGAGACTATTTATTAGGAGTTACCTAGATGAGATTTATTTTAAAACTAGTAGAATCTCAGAACAATAACTACACGCACTTAGCAGAATTTCTAGAGTTTTGAGGATGTGTTATGTATATTCGTTGACGCGAAGTTTTCTTAAAAGCAAAGGCTCTCGCATAAAGGCTTGTGACATTCAGTAAAAATATTATAAAATAAAAAAGTTCTCAAAAATAAGAAATCACGATATTTCTCTGAGAATTAAAACATCAGAAGCTCGTATACGGTTTAATTCATTTTGCTGCGATTATTTTTCCTCTACTAGCGTTTCTCGATTATAACAATCGAGAAATACCATTAGAGGTAAAGAACGTCAATTTGCCTCTCGTTCTTTCGCTGTTCTCAGATTTTCAGATGAAATCTGATGATAAATATTATTCTGTGACATTATAAATACCAATACAGTGCTAATAAGATTGACAACACATTTGTTTCAACGAGTTTGTTTTTAGGGTTCCGTAGCCAAATGGCCAAAACGGAACCCTTATAGATTCGTCATGTCTGTCTGTCTGTCTGTCTGCATACGACTTCATAGCTTTTGAACCATTTGGCTATGAAGTCGGTTAGTTTTTTAAACTTACAATACTTCATAGCCAAATGGCTTATTTGTCATGAAAAAATATATTTTTGTTGAGAACGTCTCATGAGTTACAATCGAGTCGAGTTCCTACAGTACGCGCCAAGTTCATTTAGATGCAGTTGTGTGGGCGCGGTTGTTTAATGTAGTAGTGCCACCTATAACTAATCCACCCGCCTCCGGGCATCGGCTCATTTGTCTTGGATACCTCTGCCTTGGATCCTTAATAATAACCACATGATTGGATTTCGCGGGAATTGATTGTAGGTCTTGTAGGTGCTAGTGTCTAGCCTTAACCTTTGCTTTGACTATCTCCCAGCTCAGGGCGTTGATTCCAGCAACACAATTTTTTTATTTTTTTTTATTTATTCAACCATAACATAATTAATACAGTATTATGCTTAATATTGTACCCTATAAACCATCTTGGGTTTGTGTGGGTACTCACACTCGAATTTTCTCACGATATTGGTAAACGAGCACTTCTATTATGTAGGTACACAGAATATCATTATAGATCCGAACAGAACATAGCAGCGCCTGCACTCATGCATTACGGCAACAACATTGCCCACCATGCCGTCCCGCTCGCGTAAGCGACCGAGTGCAAAGTGGGAGTGAGAGGTATAATCATTCATATCTTAGCGAACTTTGTAATCATGAGTGAAGGCGGCTTTACAACATATTTAAATCTGCATAGGTTAAATCACACAAGCGATCGCGTAAATCGATGTGTAACCTTCTAAATGACGATTTGATTGAAACAGCGCCGATCTGCCGATACAAATGCGTTACAAAATCTAATCAAGTGTCATCCTATGCAAGCTCTTTAGCGTTTACAGAAATTTTAGAGACTCACTGGATCCAAAAGTAAATAGAACTTGGATAAAAACTTGCACACATCTAAGCTATCTGCGATTACAATCAATGAAACGCTGTCATGACAGATATATTTAGCAGTCTTTCACTGATCACCATCGCTATAGCGCTAGATGTGTACAGGCCTTTAGCCTTCAGAAACAAAACGCCTACAGTTACACAGACAGCCAAGACAAAATATGAAAAATTGTCTGTCGGAGGCAACATGGGCCGCTGATGTTTTAATTAGCCCAGAGGCAACGGCAGTTAGCCATACTGCCAATTGGAGCCTGAGGGCTCAGGGTTGCCACTTACAGAAACCAGAACAAAGAGCTGCTAATGTTGCTGAATGCTGACTCAGTAATTCATAATACAGTTCCATCAGCAAGTTTGAACAATGAAAACCTGTCGACATAGTGCCTTCCGTGCTGTCACAAATGTCGATGAGAAACCGAAGAATTATCATTTGAGAGCTTATTTGGTTGACAGGGCACGCATGTAGCTCTTGTTCTTGGCTTTTATAATCTCTTTCGAGTGGCCTAAATACTCTGCCATCATTTTAAAGATCTTCGTCCACTGCACGAAAGTCTCTCCCATTTTCCAGCACGAAAGGTTTGGATTCATCATTTAGTAACTTTCCGACATCTTCACATGCCGTATCGACCGTTCTTCAGGTGGGAGGATTCCTACAAAAAAGGATTATAAAGATTACTTAAAAAGAGCAATGATATAATTGCATTTTTAATTAGATTTGTATGAAGTGGAAACCCTACACGGGTCCCGGTTAGTTACTGCTAAGAGGCCATGAAAATTGTTTAACGCCCTTCCAGTGTCGTGGATATCTTCATTTCCAGCCAGCTTTAGCTCTGTAGAAAGCGGCAACATCTGATGACAACCGTATTTCTAACCCGCGCCAGTGAAGGAACGAATCCAAAATGGCGCCAATAATAATTACATCATCTCTCATAGACACCGTTGAACTGACAACCGATGGGGCAAATACGAACCGGAAGGCGAAACGTAGGACAAAATTTGTTCGTCACACAAATCATCTTGCACTATTTATTTACCTACTACGTTTCTCTGTTTGGTTTTTTCTAGCTTTGCAGAAAGATACCA
This sequence comes from Thera obeliscata, assembly GCA_947578465.1. Lineage (NCBI taxonomy): Eukaryota > Metazoa > Arthropoda > Insecta > Lepidoptera > Geometridae > Thera > Thera obeliscata. The sequence continues at coordinate 21,142,142 of OX387919.1, read as the reverse complement.
GATTCAGTTTGACAGAATCACGTGCTCATGTCAAACAAATGTAGGTACTTACCTAATTTTTGTTTTTTTACGGAATGCCGCAAAGATATTTTGTCTAGAGCCCCTGTTATGTCGCCTGTAGGTACGATTGTAAAATAACGGTTTCCGTTTTCTATAAATCTAAAGCTCCAGTAAATTGAAACACTGGGCAGCGGCCAGTGGCGGCTTACAAATTAATGTTTGTGATTTAATCAACCGAACACAAAATGGCGGGGATAAATCCACTCTCTGAACAATCTTTATTGAGTGGTAATCACAGTGTAGGTGGTTGTGAAAATGACACAACGCTTCACTGCAGTATTTTTGCGCCACTACTGCAAGCCGTGATCCGACTTGTATGAAAAACCATCAAACAAGTGATACCAACCGAAGACAGTTAGATATGATAAAAATATAAAATTTTCACACAACATGTAGGTATTTTTCTTCCATTCTCCCCTATCATTCGTCAAATATAAGTAACTATACTTGCCAAACTAACGAATAACTACCATGATTCGTGATAATAACCTAAGCCCTGCCCTGTAATGTCAATAATTTTAAATACGCAAGAGAAAGTCAGTGAAAGATCCATTCGAACAGTTTATTACCACAGCTTATAAATAAAACCTATGAAGTCATGCAGACCAAGTTTATTATGATATTCGCAATTAAAATCTTATGAAACCGAGTGAGCTATCATTCGAATGCTTTACAACTCGCAAACCAATTACCCGTTCGCTCCCGCTATAATCGATTCCACTCGCGATTTTAATAATCGATATGGATCTCAGATGAGTTATGTTTATTTGTTTTGCGTATTCGATTATTGGATTCGTTGATTGGTAGGTATTTTGATTTGGACGTCACTGGGAGTAGGTACCCACTCCGACTCCATATGAAAGAGAACTAGGCTAGCATTTATGATTTGTTCTTTATTTCATCGTTTCCAAGTGACGACGAGTAGGTGGACATCGTTGACGCAGATCGCTGTTTTTGTTAGTCGAAGCACACCTTATTTTCATCAAAGCACTTTCAATTATTGCAAGCGCAACTTTATTATATCAACTACATATGTACCTACTTACCTAACAATTTCATACAAAAGCATGGATGGACATGGAATAGTGTTGGCTCAGCAGATAAAACAGTTCCCTTCTTTCTTTTTTCGTGAGGAAAACCAAGCTACACTACAAAAGCATCATTCTACCAAACCCACAACGCCATTTCAAATTGCTGTTTTTTTTAATTATAATCATGTCTGATGGTATGATACGGCGCCGTTAACAACAAAAAGACATACTACCTATGTGTACACACAGTAGTTATAGGTTACAGACCATAGATAATGTAGCAGTAGAGCAGTCAAGCAGCTTTCCACGTAGAAGAGCCCCACTGGGCGCGAATGTCAGAAAAAACGGGTAGTGGTCGCAGAAAAATGTTCCGAAATATATCAACTGCCTACAATGTAAAGAGGTAACACAATTCACTAATACCCAAAAAAAAAATAGATTGCAAATGGTATACCTATTGGTGGAAGTTACTCACAGTGCAATGCTTTTCGAAAACCTATCGGTGGCAAGTTTACAAAAAAACCTTTTTAAGGCGAACTTAAAATCCTTTCACAATACTGGTTCGAAAGATATAGAGAAATGTCAAGAAGAAGAGCTGAACCTGGTTCTACATTAGGTACTTATAACATCCAGACAAAACAAACAACTGAACATAATTGTTTGTTTTATCTGGATGTTTTATCACACAAATGTTTGACGGAACAGAAGGCAGTACTACCAACTGAGCTGTCATCATCTACCTATATCAGTGCACTGCTGGACGTAGGTCTCTCCCAAGACGCGCCACTGAGCCCAGTCTTCGGCTCTTCTCCTCCAGTGCATGCCAGCTATATTTCGCAGATCGTCGTTCGTTGCTTCAACGATTATCTATTCTACAACAAACATGACCGGCCCACTTCAGCTTGCTAATCTTTTGAGCTATGTCGACTACCTTGGCTCAAATTTAGCAGAGTTTGTACTAAGGCAACTAGATAGCCAGAACCAGATACATACTAAGAATACAATATAACACCCAGGCAGAGAACAAACATCCTGTCTTCACCACACAAATATTTGTTACCCGGGGGGTCGAACCCACGACCTACGGCACAAAAGAAGAGTTACTACAAACTGAGCTAAGAAGCCAGTCAAATTCAGTTCTCTCTCGAAAAACCTCGTTTCAACTGAGTTGTTAGGCTGTCAAAGTATGTTTCTGCTATCCGTACCTCTGCAGCAAGTGTCGCCAGCTAACTGTTCAGCCTTCACCCGCTAATTAGTCGGTTCGATTCCTGGTAGCGGTGCACCGGTGACTTTTTACACAATATAATTTTTAGCCAATAAAAGATACTTATCGTATTGTATCAATTAAAGCGTTTTCCAGCCAATTACTAGTGCCTTGTATGTGCATAGTAACTGTAGAAGTCACTGTGGTATTGATGGAGTAATAAGGAGCAAGGTATACAGTGCGATTGTCTCAAAAATCTGTGTCTCTAGCTAGTCGAATGTAAAAAAAAATATTAACATGATCATACGTACGAAGAATAATGATTTTCAAATGACAACCACCAAGCGTAGAACGCGGTCTCTCATTGGCTGGTTATATAGATACGATATTGCGTCAATGGCGGGAAATCTGTAGATAGAGCAGGCGTTCGTTCTTTATGGAAACGTGTGAAATAAGCCAGTGATACTTTTTTAGGCTGATGATAAAAGTGTATATTTTTTAATTTATCAACTTTTTTTAAGAAAACCGTTCAGCCACACATGCTAGCTACTTAAAAACCACACAATATAAATGCATGTATGACAACACTAGCCCTGCGTTTGGTCTTATTACGCCGAGGAATTTATAATTTTACAGTCATCGTTTGCTGTCAACGTCACGTCCATTTTCAAGAATGTAGAGTGATGGACAATTACTAAAAAAAATATGAATGTTTTGGAATAATTAATGACTGAAATACCTAAATTGATAGCTGCATTCTAGAATACACTTCTAGACTGCGCTCAAATATACACAAAAACTTCCTATAGTGATTTCCAGCTGGAGCCTAATTCTCGGGCCGACCGAGATTTTTAATGTCCCTTAAATACACATTGGCATTGCACAACCCCGCACTTTTTCTACGTTTTCCGTATATCGTAGCTGTCTAGGCTTCTACGTCTACGATGAGGTCGTTGATGAATTACTCAAGGAAATCTACCATTCTCTCTTCGAAAAGAAGCAATAAAATCAAATTGCAAAATGATCCGAGATGAGCCGAGAATTAGGTTCCTGGTTCTGGTTCCACTCTACTAAGAATTGAAAGTCTATATTATTGAGTTATAGAACTATTACTTAGAGGATAAAATTCGTGAGTTTATATCATATACTAGTCATATATAATATTAGACTCAAAAGTAGCCAGTTCCTTCAGAGTTGGCTTACTGGCCGGCTATGAGAAAAATGTGAAAGTGGGTTTTTTTTTCGTCGTGTTATTATAGTGCAGTATGGTCACTAAGGGCGCTTGTACACGCTAAGAAAAAACGCCGGGTCTACCCAAGAATTCGTGTCGTAACTAGAAAATAACTGTGTACACTGCTCGCAGCGGTGCACGAAAAAAATCTTATCTGCGCAAGACACGACGCGGCGAACGTTGTTGCGTTTTCGTGCGTGGAAAAGACAAAATTCTTGTCGTCTACACGAAGAATTTGTCTTGTCTGCCGCAGGAACGGCAAATTTTCTTAGCGTGTACAAGCGCCCTAAGCGTCACTAAGCGACTGCCCTTCAAATAATTATTTGGAGGGCTGTAGCTTAGTGACGATTCTCTTTTTTATTAAATTAAAATAAAAAAAAAGAGAATCGATCGAATTTACCTCGTTGATTGATGTCATCTCGATGTTGTACTTTTACATTAGTACCTCTTCTTCTTCCTACCCTTGTCCCATGAAGAAGAGGAAGAGATCAACCAATCTTAAACTGCACGTCCCACTACTTCAGTCAGTCAAAGTAAATTGTTCTTTATCACTTACATCACAAGAATCATTTTGAAGTACTTTGCTGTGAGTCAACGTCAAGAAAACGTGGTGGAGGGGCGTGCATTTTTAGACTGGTTTATCCCTACTTAAGTATAGAATAATGTGGTAGCTAAGTTAAAAAATGTATTATTAATAATGTATTACCTAAGTAATTATATGACTTTAGTGTGATATTTTGCGCTATCAAAATGGGAAAAAATCGTTGTGGTACTCTAACAGGACTTAAATTTGAAATTAGCTTACTGTATCATTTGTATTTAACAACATAACTGCAATAAAAATTTGAATTCGATCGCATCATCACTTATCATCAGGTGAGATTGCGGTCAAGCGTTACCCTATAAGTTGTAAAAAAAAAGACTATAAGAGAGGGTAGTCAGAGAAAAGTTCAAATAAAAAAAACTCAAGTAATCGTACTTCGAGGCTTTTGGAGGCATTTAAACCATGCCGACATTCACCACTTCCCTTATAAGTTAAAAATTACTTATAAACTAATAATTTTATTGCACACCTTTTATAAGAACTAAAAAACGTTACATTCAAAAAGGTTACATGCACTCTTTAATTGACACCAAATTCTACGAAGTTAATTTCACAAATTACTTCTGGCTACCGGATTTTAGATGGACCGGACAGCAGTTACAACTTTGTCGTTCTCAAAACCTGAATATTGTAACACGGTTTGAAGGGAAGGTAAGTAAAGGTAAGTTTGATAAGGTTGTATGATTACCGGTCGGGTCAAAAAAAGATATGTCGCCAAGTTGGCATGATGCTGTTGGGCAAGTGAAAAATGTATTTCTTTTTATAATTGGTTTTATTTTTTACGGGTAATTTTATGTATAAAATAAATAAAAATAAAAATTTACCTAGATTATGTCTGTAATGATCACTCTTGATTTTTGACGCAATAAACTAGGAAAGTAAAAAACTGTCTAAGTGCGAGTCGGACTCGCGCACAAAGGGTTCCGTACCGTACTATTATCTATAAATAGTGGCATTATAGTAGTATCTGCTATATGGGAGCCCCTCAAATATTTATTTTATTCTGTTTATTAGTAGGTATAATTGTTGCTATAGCGGCAATAGAAATACATCATCTTTGAAAATGTTAACTGTCCAAATATTTTCGGACAGAGGAGTCTTGTAATAGGATTCCGTTTTACCCTTTGGGTACGGAACCCTAAAAATTAGGTGACCACAACCTTCAGAATTGCAGGTTGCTTGTGGCAGAAATAACTATAATCTTCGATAAAAACTATAAACTCTAGACATGTTTGAAAACACCTTCTCTCACGAGTCTCTCTGCAGCATGCGGTATCAAGAAAAAGTATCGGTCTCAACCACAAGTCCAAATTAAAATAAGCGAAATTCGTCTTTTTAAGCAAAGGCTTCGAAATTTTATCGCTAAATAACGCCCGTAAGAAAGCGGAAAAGACCGAAGAAGGTACTTATAGACCTATACAATATTCATTTGCTTCCTAGCACACAAAATACAAGACATAAACGGATGAAAAATTCATAAATTTAAATGCATGGAAGTAAATAACCACGTTTTCCCCTAATAGGGAAAAAATAGGGATATGTGGAAATGGTTAAAATAACCATAAAAATTGCATTGCTGTCATTTTTCGACCGCTATTTATAATCTACTAGCTGCCTGTCCCGGCTTCGCACGGATGGACATTTATTTTTTAAACACATAAATACAGCCTATGTTACTCAAGGTGAACTACGTCTTAACTACGTCCAGCAGTGGACTGATATAAATTGATGATGATGATGAAAGAACATTCTATAACATTTAGGAGCACTATTTTCTAGAACATTTTGTCCAAATCTAGAATTCAGAACCGTTTGCATGGGTATATTTGAGTATTCTAGATAATTCTGGATTAGAGTTGGGTGGGAGCATTCCGGATGCTAACCGACTTTAAATTTGATTATTTCAGATCATTCGAGAACCATAAATAACATTCTAGAGCGTCTATGTGCATTCTGTTCTCGTCAAAACCAAGAATTTTCAGAAAAATCCCTAAGCGATAGAAAGGGATAGACATATATAAGTCCCTACGTGATAGAAAGGGATAGACATAGATTTCGAAACTTTTGCCCCTTATAAATTAATAACACCTAAATATTGAATATAAACTATCCTATCTTTTAAGTCCGACCATATTAAAGGCAGTTGCAAAATTTTATCGAAATCCGTTCAGTAGTTTCGGAGTTTATCGCGTTCCAAATTGTGACACGAAAGATTTATATATATAGACTAGCTGCCTGTCCCGGCTTCGCATGGGTGGACATTTATTTTTTAAACACATAAATATAGCCTATGTTACTCAAGATGAACCTACGTCCAGCAGTGGACTGATATCAATTGATGATGATGATGAAAGAACATTCTATAACGTTAAGGAGCACTATTTTCTAGAACATTTTGTCCAAATCTAGAATTCAGAACCATTTGCATGGGTATATTTGAGTATTCTAGATAATTCTGGATTAATAACGTTTGGATGCATTCCGGATGCTAGCCGAATAATTTCAGTCTTCGAATTAAATTTGATCATTCCAGAACCTCAAAGACATTCTAGAGCGTTCTTTCATCGTCAAGGTCGAGAATTTTCTGAAAAATCCATAAGCGATAGAAAGGGATAGACATATATAAGTCCCTACGTGATAGAAAGGGATAGACATAGATTTTGAAACTTTTGCCATTTACAAATTAATAACACTTAAATATTGAATATAAACTATCCTATCTCTAAGTTGGACCATATTATAGACGGTTACAAAATTTTATCAAAATCCGTTCAGTAGTTTCGGAGTTTATCGCGTTCCAAATTAGGACAGGAATTTTTTATAGATATAGATTGCAATACTGGTTTTACCTACAACATGAAGTTTTTATTCGCTATTTCATGTTTATCACAACCACAGATAAGATAATACTATAAGATAGTATCACAACATTACATGTTATTTGCAATCGTTTGTCTTGTCAATGATGGGTTTTGATTCAATCCGTTTTTTATTGCAATCAAAGTTCAAAATCATGTCAAAATTGACACGTGCGCCAAGGTCTTGGTCTTGGTAAAAAAATACGCAATAAAAAAAATAGGTTCTACGACATGCCGGTTGCCTCACGATGTTTTCCTTCACTGTTTGAGAGTATTAGCATAGTGCATTATACCTTTTTGGACAGACAAACTCATTGGTGCACGACTGGGTTTGAAGCCACGACCTTAGGATTGGAAGGCGGGACTGCTAGGCCTTTCTCGTGAGAAATATATATTCTTGGTATAAGAAATGTTATAAGTATACTCAGTAATAGAGCAATTCCTCATACATTAGAATCCAAGAGTGAAACGGAATTTAAAGTACTCAAGTATCGACTTTCCACCAATTAAATAAACAGCTTTGTTCTTTTTTTTCATGCAAATTGCTGAGCCATTTTCTATAAAATTACTGCACTTAGACAACAATTAACACAAGCTAACGATAGGCGTGAGAGATGGTTTAATAATGCTTTGTTTTGGTTCATTGATACTGAACAGATTATAAAAGAGTTTCTAGGGAACTGGGTCTGGCCTCTCAGCTCAGTTAGTAGCTTTGCCGTCTGCGCTATAGGGCGTGGGTCCGATCCCCACTGAAAACCAAAATATTTGAATAGTGAAGGCCATCGCGATATAAGTACTACGTACTAGAGAAGCTACGCACCCAAACAGACAGAAAACACGTAGCTTCTCTAATTAAACTTTTATTGTATTCTAAACATGTTTTCATCATCATCATCTCAGGATGAACATCTGAGGAGTCCTATTACCCAGCAGTGGGTGATAGGACTCCTTCATTTTCACATTTTTTCCCACTTTATCTGTTACGAAAAAAGCTCTTCCCAGTACTATTGGGATTGTTGTCCCGCTAGTTCTGCGATTTTATATCAGACTCGATGTACTAGGTCTTAGGTATTTGATTGCTTAGGTCTACGCGCGCGTAGAGGCTCTACGAAATTTGTTGATACTTGTACCTCTTCTAAGCCAATTCATAAGTAAACAGGCCTTTGCATCTACTGTAGATGATATATATAACGTCAGGGGTAACTGGTGTTTAGGTCCTTATTTACGGGACGCTATAGTGCCTGGGACAGGATTTTAGATGGAATAGGCTTCCCCAGCACTTTTACCATTTTGACAACATAGTCGGCCATCCACAGGAAAGATGGTCAATACATTCGGAACTGAATAAGCCGCGGGTTTCCTCATAATGATTTTACTTCACCGTTTGAGAGCACAAATATTGTGTACTCAAATAGTACACAAGCATTGTGTACACAAATATTGGTTACACAAAAAAATTACAATGCTTGTGCTCTCAAACGGTAAAGGAGTACCTACCTACATACCTACTTACATTTTCCGAACAGAAAAATCCATAGGTACTAAGGCTATGAGTCGACCCCGCGGATTAAAGTCAATTCATACCAATGTATTAAGAGGCCGACGGAGGGTGAATTTTCATACAAACGTAATACCAAAATGATTACTAGTTTAAGCAGATTTTCACTATATTATTGTAATAACGGTATTCATATAGTACTTATCTAGGTTCCTGAACAGTTTTTAGTTCAAATTACTTACCTCAAATGAAATAATCACCAATCGCATTTTACACATTTTTTTCATTGCAAAATGTGATTGGTGGTTATTTCATTTGAGGTAAGTAATTTAAAATAAAAACTGTTTAGGAACCTAGATAAATACAATACAAATACAATTATTACAATAATATAGTGAAAATCTGCTTAAATTAGTAATCATTTTGGTATTACGTTTGTATGAAAATTCGCGCTTCGCCGGCCCTTTAATGGCGAAAGGATGTTTGTCTCTTTACCACAGTTTTCCTGGCTGAACCGATTGCGGTGAAGTTTTGCACAACGATAAAAGATTGGCAAATAAGTAGATTCATTTGATTATAAAGGAAAGGTTATATAAATTGGCAGAAATAGGTTTACCTAATAAGACAATAAGTTTGTATCAATTCAGAAAGTTTAGCGACAAAGCGCTTTATATAATAAAAAAATATGCATATAATATCGTCATTTTATTGCCAGCTACATAATTATTTTTTGTTTCAAAACGATTTTTTTTCCCCAAAAAAAATTTGATGATTTGAGTTTTATTTCGACATAAAAGTGTTTAACGGGTTCCACTAGTAAAAAAATACCATTAAATCTTGACCCAAAATAAGAGTAATATGTGACAAAACCTTATTCTTATAAGTAAGGTGACATGCTGTGTTATTGTCGTTCATTCACAATACCTACATCGTTCATTCATAATTGTGTCGATTAAAAATATTGATACTTGATAATTTCGATGGTCATCTACCTACTTAGAAACCTCAGAAACCCTTCATAGTCTAGACTTTGATCTCTTTTTAGGGTTCCGTAGCCAAATGGCAAAAACGGAACCCTTATAAATATAAATAAATATAAATATAAATATTTTGTACAATTCACGCAACACTATGTAGCCCCAAATTAAGCAGAGCTTGTGTTATGGGAACCAGATAGCTGATATAATACTAACATTTTTTTTTTTTTGTAAAATCATACTTAGAATACAATATATATATAGATTCGTCATGTCTGTCTGTCTGTCAGTCTGTCTGTCTGTCTGTCTGTCCAGCCGTGTCACAGCCATTTTTCTCCGAAACCATAAGAGCTAGACTGATGAAACTTAGTGAGTAGATCTATTCTGTGAACCGCATTAAGGTTTTTACACAAAAATAGAAAAAAAAACTACAAATAATAAATAATATAAATAAATAAATATTGTGGACAATTCACACAACACTACCCAGACCCAAACTAAGCAGAGCTTGTAATATGGGAACCAGATAGCTGATATAATACTTGAATACATTTTTTTTTTGTAAATACATACTTAGAATACAATATAACACCCAGACAGAGAACAAACATTTATGTTCACCACACAAATATTTGTTCTCGGTGGGGATCGAACCCACGACCTACGGCGCAGAAGGCAGAGCTACTACCAACTGAGCTAGAGGCCAGTCAAATAAATTTTGGGGGTCCCCATACTTGAAACTGAAACTCAAAAATATTTTTTTCATCGAACCCATACATGTGTGGTATCTATAGATAGGTCTTCAAAAATGATGTTGAGGTTTTTAACATAGTTTTTTTCTAAACTGAATAGTTTGCGCGAGAGACACTTCCAAAGTGGGAAAAAAGTTGGTCCCCCCCCTCTAACTTCTAAAATAAGAGCATGATAAAATTAAAAAAAAATATGTTGTACATTACTATGCAAACTTCCAACGATATTTAGTTTGAACGAGATCTAGTCAGTAGTTTTTTTTTTCAAGACTATTTTGTCCTCTTCCATTCAACATTTTCAAGCAGCAACTGCACCTACCTAAGTGCCTCTACAACCGATGTTTTGACTACGACTACCCACAGAGACGTTTATAATTCTATTTATTCTAAGATTTATCACTTGCAATGACGAATTTGTTCTATTATTCACACTTTATTGTTAACAAAAATAAATATTGACTCAATTCCAGTTAATAATTCAAGAAAAGCACAAAAAATATTCGAAAAACGAACATCGCGCTTCTGTTTGGATTTTCGACGTGTCTCTACATTGTCTGGGTATCGAATGACGGGCATTTCATCGATTAAAATCGATTTTATTGGATACAATTGAATCCCCTTTGTTTGCAAATACACCCACTCTATGTTATCTCTATGGCTTTTTAATGGTTGTTAAATAAACTGCCCGTTTGATTTAAAAACAAAAACAATACCTGCTAATAATGGTGATTGAAGAGTTTTTTCTTTTTCGCTGTATTTATTCAAGCCGGAAATCGTACCGTTCAAAAAATGCACTAATAAGAACATGTAAACTCTTCCCATGATCGTTTGCATAGCATTAATGATGTTTTCATTCGAGATCGTCGAAATATCGATTGCGTTTTTTCCGAGAGCTCGATCCCTTATGCAAAAGAGGACATTTGCATCCACGTTCGACCTAATTTGGATGCGCCCGCTGTCTCTCTGTAATCGTTAAAACGCACGGTAGCAAAACACAAAACAATAAATAAATAACGAGAACAATAAATATAATTAAAAACGACAAAAAGCGTCCGTCCTCATGACGCGGGTCGTACAAACGGTTGCGCGCCTGCGACGACTTTATATTACCATCAATAGAGGGTATTCAAAAATAATCTACAACTACATTTCCAGAAGGTTGAAATTCGGTTGGTTCGTAGTCGATATTCATTCCACATTTTGTCACCAAAACGTCACTTTTCGGATAGTTCCTCATTAGGGTTTTTTGCAGAAATACGAGTTTTGAATCAAACAAAATATAGAGAGATAATGAGTTTTGTTTTTTATTATTTATGAATGATGTAAGGACTCCCTAGTACTGTGATGGTACGGTATTTGAGATACCTACCTACCTACTTGAAAGCTATTTAAGCATAGGTATATCTTAAACAAATATTTTTTATCTGTAATACTTAGGTAGGTTGAATTTCGATTTCTCACAGACGTTCAAAACTCAAATAAAAACTTCGGGAAAGATGCTCTAATTTATTGCTACAGAATGTGCATCTTTACGAGTGCATGATTTCCGAGAAAACGGACATAAAAAAGGGGTCTTACAACAGCTAGGTACCTGAGGCACCATGTCGGCTTCGAGCATCTTGTAGATCGATGGGTTAAAAATATAATGCTATGGAATGTTATAATTATTAAAGGCTGAATATAAATGCTTAATACGAATGTTTAAATTAAGGGCCCTTAAGATAGAGCATGTTATTGTAAGGTGTAATATTATCAACATGATCAATCTTACTGTTTATTATACACTGTTTTCGCTATACAGCAACTTTATAGGTGTTCCAATGAGTTCCAGCTAATATAGAGTACAAAGTCATTATCTATGGCGTTTGACACACGTAAACAAAGGATGAGCAAGTACTTAAATAATTCTCCTAATTTCAGATTAGAGACAGAGACAGAAATAGATGCATACCCACATGCTATCTCTATCTGTTAGAAGGCATAACGGGACCGCGAGTTGCGCGTGCAAAACGCGTAAATAGGACGCAGAGACGGACGGCGGGGATAGTTGAGGATATGGCGGGGTCGGAGTCGGGCGCAAGCCTTGAGTCTTGAGATAAAGAAGGGTTGGAGTTTAATACCACGTATCTACTATGATACAGTTTTGATAGAAGCAGTGTTTTATTGCTAATTTTGAAAGAATAGTAGAGTTAATTTATATGTAAAGTTAATTTATAGAATCAGTGACAATAGTGTCTGACGACCTGCTTCGAGTTTGTAAAAGAGCTAAGTCGATAACAAAATCTGGACTATTGGTTTGAGATGATACAAATAATCATATCGCATACATAAATTGTCCTAAATACGGACTCATTTAACATAATTAAAGATTCTCCTCAAACCAATTGGACGCAATAACCACTGTATAAATTATCTGTGATTATTATATATAATTATAATATCAACCCGCTCTCCCAGAGCCGAGTCCCATTAAACTTTGATAAGCCGATTTTCTTGGCTTGTGGTCAGTGTTATCACAGTAAATCGTTGTTTTATCTGGTATTGGGTGTAGGGAGGGTAAGAGTGTTCCTTCTGACCTCTCACTCTCCTGAGGAACAACAATTATATTGGTTGTGAAGAGGGAAGACCTATGACAAGTAAGTTATTTGCCGTGAACTTCGGTGACCTGTAAATATCTTCCCTGCTCAGTCGAAAGCGGCGGTCCAATACCGACAAAATATATTTTGTCAAACCTTTAGAGTAAATATTTAGTTTTATTCAATAACAAACTTGTCATTATGTGTCATACTTTGCTATAATCAATTACTTATAACCTATATTGATTTCATGTGCTTGATTTATAGTTTGTATAAAGAATCTCATGTGCATTTGAATTGTTCATTAAACAAACAATTACTGAGTCAAATAACGAATTTCGTTCATTATTCTTAATAATTCCCAAGTTCACCCAACTAGGCAGGAAACAAACAAAAGCTATAAGCTTTTACATTTAGTATCACTCTGATAGACTAGGACATTACTACTTGAGAGCAGTCTAGGTCTTTAGACACAGAATATTGTTGAGTCGTAAGTATGAGTTATCATTCGTCTGCCAAATCAATCATCATTCATCATCATCAGCATGTAGCAGGAGGAGGATCTAGCTTGGAGCATAGGGGGGGCCGTCTCATTTGATGCCGTGGCCGAGGATCTAGTTCAAAGTATTGTCGTTAGACATTACCACTAGATAAAATTATCTGAATTACTAAACACAACGTAGGAACCTTAACTTCAATTAAATCATTATTTAATTCCAGTCATAGACGATCACATAAACAAACGAATTAATTTTCAAAAGACTCAACCCTTTTCAACTTAATCATTTTTTGTATAAAGACCACAACTGTCATACTGTTCGTTTTATCTCCTGTTGGGTGAACTTTAATAAATCTATTCAGATTTGAAAGAACTGAATTCTTCTTTTGTCGATCAAAACAAACTCAGTAATAGTTGTTTTATTGTGCATGTTATGTTTAATTATCTATAATGCTTGGTGGATGTGCATGTCGAAGTCGCCATCGTGTGGAACCCAAGGTAAACTAAAATCTGGTAAATTATCATTGCAATAATTACAAAGAGATAACTTACTATTCAGGTTTACAGATTAAAAATCAAAATCGAATTATGAGACCATTGGATATTCTATGTAATGAAATATCACCAAAAATTAAATATTTTAATGTTCGTGAAAATTAGCGGTTGAATTACATTTAGTTATTTTTTTTATTCCTAGCTGCCAGTATACAAACATTTGCAGTTATAAATTGTACTAGTAACCAAATAATAAGTACTTATTTGCAATAAAATAAAATTTAAATATAAATCAAGCCCTAATTATGTAAAACCAATTAATGTAAAACTTTTGACCTTAAAGAACAAATCATAAAGGTTACAAGGGGAATTACATAATAAATTAATGTCATTTTTGAAGCTCAATTTGGTATGGCTGATAAGTTTAATCTGATCTCAAACAATCTAGGAACAATTCCGATTGGCACATCTGTGGTAGTATTGAAATGTTACCACGATACCATCAAATTAAATCAAGACATAATCTATGCGTTAGAAATAAAAGTGGAAATTATCGGCAGGCGTGATAAAGACCTTAGAACATTCCGGCATAAGTACCAAAAATAAAAACAGGCTCACTTCATGCGAACCGATACTGGGAACAAAGGCGCAATTGTTTCAAAAAGAGCACAGCTGGCAAAGCAAACTATATGGCCATAGAAAAATAATGGTGAGATTTTAGCCATTACTGAGAATGGACAAAAGTATTTAAAAAGTTTTTTATACGGCTTTAAAAAAATAAAAACAAACAAAGCCGTGGTATTTTTTTATTAGCAGCTAACAAATAAGTATGTGCATAAATTGAAATGCCGAACTTAATAATTTTATAAGGTAACATTATAAGGTTCCATTTAAATACGGGAATCTTGTGGGATAATAAATCTCATAATAATGTGAGAGTAATTTCGAATAAAGTGTGATTCATCTCATTTATTTTAAACTTATGGTTTAGAATACCAGAGAAAATACAAATAGGTAAACCAAAAATGGTAAACCTTTGAAAAATATTTAACAAATATTTTTATTTTTCAATGCTTGCCCGGTATTTAACAAGAACCGTTTTCAAGCACGTGATTGAAAAAAGAGACTCACCTAGTTTTTCCTTGAAAAGCCATAAACCTATCGTCCATTGGCGATAAGCGCACATGTTCCAGGGAAAGTAGCGCTTTCAAAACACTTTAAAGCAATTTAGTTTTTGTATCCCTTACGAGTATCATAAACATGTCTGGGAAGGCCTTTGTAATCTGAGAATATTTCCAAACCTTTGTCTATCATAAAATTAAGACTTTCTGTTATGCCAAAAATCTTAGTAGGCTTGTAAAGTCAGACCAATAAAAACAAAACGGACAAACAAAAACGCCATTGTCTCGTTTCGTTTTCTGTTCTCTAATCTGGTATTGTAAATAGATGTGCAGATGTGTTGCCAAACGACCACTGGCGCACGTTTTTATCTTTAGGAAAAAAAACGCTAAATTATTATCCAATACAAGTCAGCACGCAATTTAGCCAATAAATGTGTGGCAATGCCTTACCATATTCAGGAATAAAGTTGAATAATCAACTCGTACTATTACAATTTTACTCATTGCTCATGGAGTAATCAACAAAGTCCTTTTACAAATCAATAAGGTATTTAAATCTCTTCCAGAAAATTTCAGGCAAAACTAACACATAGTGCAATATTTTGCAAGAATGTAAAATCTTTATGTAACGTGTCTCCCACGTATAAAGAATTGAGTTGAATCAATAATGCCAGGTGACCATTTTTAACACCTGAATTTTACAAACATCTCACAATGTTAAATTTATCGGATTTAGCAATGCATATTTTGATATTACTAGAAATATATAAATTGTTAGAAAGTAGTTCAACAAAATAACTCTTTCAGAATACTATGGAAAAAATTGAACCTTAATGACTATTAGCTCAAGTTATTTTATGGCTCTCACTGTAATACTCGCTACTATCTAGATTCGAGTTCATTTATATTGTAGTTATTGTGCAATAACAACAAATTTATTTGCAAGGCACTGTTGCTAAACAGACTAATCCATGATGTTATAGGGAGCTATTTCTTCCCAGCTTTGTCAAGCTATTAAGACTGAACAATGACTTGACACATGTGACTGTGTGACCTACGGGTCCTGAACACACACTATACTAAAACGCACCTTGATTGGTCGCGCAAAGAGAGCGGCCGCTCCAAATATAGTCGTCTTGTCTGTCTGGGTCTGACCTAAGTTGGAAGCAATAGATTGGCACCGATTATCAATATACAGACTGCCTCCGGATGGGCAGATGAAAACTGTGATATCGCTGCTCTTTACCGTTTCAATATTGCTTCAATGATTACAGTCTTTATGAACTTGGTAAGGGATGGAGAACCAGGATTCGCTTAGCTGAAGAAACCGACCCCTCGCGGCCGGATAACAATTAAGGTTATCGAAATCCTCTCCAGAACTTTTCGTGATAAAATTATAAAATTTAATCTTTTTTAATGAGCTGCATAGTCATTTTGGATCGACTAAATCCTTACTAGAATTTGCATTCTTATGAGAAAAAATTCTCTAACAAGACTGGCAAACAAGATATGAGTTTGAAACTGAATTTATTAAATTAAATTAAAAATTGAGGACGATTGTTATTGATTATTGGAATGATCCACTTAACACTATTAAGACAAATCAAAGCACAAATTAAGCGTAGCTTGTACTATGGCAATCAGAGAGGAAATACTTATACATTTTGTTGATACAGACATAAAAATAAAAAAGGAAGGTTAACTGGCCTTTGCATTCATAATAAAGATGATTTATACAGTGACAAGGTTAACCTTATACCGCTATTAACGTATCGTTGATAGGCAGATTTATGCTTCGAATCCAATGTTAAACACAGTTTGTTTTATAATCGCCGATTATGAATATACCAATCATCAGAGGGTGGGCGCTATCAAAATAATAGTATTGTTTTTATAAGCTCCAAAAGTAAGACAATAATTGTAGAACCCAAAAATAATGCAAAATGAATTCATTATAAACATTCATGTCGATCAAGGAAATTTTAGTAGACACATCGTGTTTGTGCTAGTGGAATTATAAAAAAAAAACATTTGCGGATATCTCGTGAAATAAATGGAGTCGTAAAGATTGCAATGCTTTACGTTCTAGGAAAGACTTTAATAGTCAATAGTCATACGGTTGCTTACTTAAAAATAAGTAAGGTCCGAGGGTGGCCAAGTGGCCAGCTCAGTTGAAAGTTTAGGCTGAAAATATGACTATCGAGTGGAGAATCAATTGTAATGCAACGATGTAGTCAAGTTAGGTCTAGTATAGGTCTAGTTTAGTGTTTGAAAAGTTGAACATTTGAAACTTTGATTTTTCTTCATGATAAAATTTTCATAGGGTGGAATGTGATGGTACGGTATTTGAGATACCTACCTACCTACTTGAAAGCTATTTAAGCATAGGTATATCTTAAACAAATATTTTTTATCTGTAATACTTAGGTAGGTTGAATTTCGATTTCTCACAGACGTTCAAAACTCAAATAAAAACTTCGGGAAAGATGCTCTAATTTATTGCTACAGAATGTGCATCTTTACGAGTGCATGATTTCCGAGAAAACGGACATAAAAAAGGGGTCTTACAACAGCTAGGTACCTGAGGCACCATGTCGGCTTCGAGCATCTTGTAGATCGATGGGTTAAAAATATAATGCTATGGAATGTTATAATTATTAAAGGCTGAATATAAATGCTTAATACGAATGTTTAAATTAAGGGCCCTTAAGATAGAGCATGTTATTGTAAGGTGTAATATTATCAACATGATCAATCTTACTGTTTATTATACACTGTTTTCGCTATACAGCAACTTTATAGGTGTTCCAATGAGTTCCAGCTAATATAGAGTACAAAGTCATTATCTATGGCGTTTGACACACGTAAACAAAGGATGAGCAAGTACTTAAATAATTCTCCTAATTTCAGATTAGAGACAGAGACAGAAATAGATGCATACCCACATGCTATCTCTATCTGTTAGAAGGCATAACGGGACCGCGAGTTGCGCGTGCAAAACGCGTAAATAGGACGCAGAGACGGACGGCGGGGATAGTTGAGGATATGGCGGGGTCGGAGTCGGGCGCAAGCCTTGAGTCTTGAGATAAAGAAGGGTTGGAGTTTAATACCACGTATCTACTATGATACAGTTTTGATAGAAGCAGTGTTTTATTGCTAATTTTGAAAGAATAGTAGAGTTAATTTATATGTAAAGTTAATTTATAGAATCAGTGACAATAGTGTCTGACGACCTGCTTCGAGTTTGTAAAAGAGCTAAGTCGATAACAAAATCTGGACTATTGGTTTGAGATGATACAAATAATCATATCGCATACATAAATTGTCCTAAATACGGACTCATTTAACATAATTAAAGATTCTCCTCAAACCAATTGGACGCAATAACCACTGTATAAATTATCTGTGATTATTATATATAATTATAATATCAACCCGCTCTCCCAGAGCCGAGTCCCATTAAACTTTGATAAGCCGATTTTCTTGGCTTGTGGTCAGTGTTATCACAGTAAATCGTTGTTTTATCTGGTATTGGGTGTAGGGAGGGTAAGAGTGTTCCTTCTGACCTCTCACTCTCCTGAGGAACAACAATTATATTGGTTGTGAAGAGGGAAGACCTATGACAAGTAAGTTATTTGCCGTGAACTTCGGTGACCTGTAAATATCTTCCCTGCTCAGTCGAAAGCGGCGGTCCAATACCGACAAAATATATTTTGTCAAACCTTTAGAGTAAATATTTAGTTTTATTCAATAACAAACTTGTCATTATGTGTCATACTTTGCTATAATCAATTACTTATAACCTATATTGATTTCATGTGCTTGATTTATAGTTTGTATAAAGAATCTCATGTGCATTTGAATTGTTCATTAAACAAACAATTACTGAGTCAAATAACGAATTTCGTTCATTATTCTTAATAATTCCCAAGTTCACCCAACTAGGCAGGAAACAAACAAAAGCTATAAGCTTTTACATTTAGTATCACTCTGATAGACTAGGACATTACTACTTGAGAGCAGTCTAGGTCTTTAGACACAGAATATTGTTGAGTCGTAAGTATGAGTTATCATTCGTCTGCCAAATCAATCATCATTCATCATCATCAGCATGTAGCAGGAGGAGGATCTAGCTTGGAGCATAGGGGGGGCCGTCTCAGTACCATATCGTAAAGGCTATAGGTATAGTAATAAAGAAGAGTCGAAAGTCAAAAATCTGTTAATGTGAAATAATCTTGATTTTATGACAGGTCGAAAGACCCTATTAAGTCCTGAGTCCTTTCGATAGTAAATGGTATTCAGAGTTGTCACAGCATCCCGAAATTTATTGCACCAATTAGTAGGATCCACGTGAAGGAGTTTATCTCGTATTTCGATCGCACTCTATTTGGGAGGTAACGGTCGATAATGGCCGAATTTCGGAGAACGTATCTTTGTGAACGCATCTTTTTTTCTTTTTTTTCACGATAGTAGGCACGGTACGGCATTTTCGGAAGCGAGAATGTTACAAGTTAATTGGACGAAAATATTCTGATGCCGGCACCACGGGGGGTTATAAAATACCTGGGATTAATTATGGGGCTACTGGACTTTGATCTTATAACTGGATTAAGAGATAAACAGATAGTTACTGGGACTGTAATTGCTCGGTTTTTATTTCAATAGTTAGCTTGATTATCTATTTAGCTACGATGAAGCTATGAACTTAATTCTAGTGATCGTTGGAAGTAATTTCTAAAGCCCGGGCTTATGAATGCATAATTATTATGCAGCGATCATCTATACTAATATAATAAAGCTGAAGAGTTTGATTGTTTGTTTGGTTGAACGCGCTAATGTTGGGAACTGCTGGTCCGAATTGAAAAATTATTTTTGTGTTGGATAGTCCATTCATCGCAAAAGGCTATATAAATATCACGCTACGACTAATAGAAACAGCATCAATGCCAAAAGTTGCAAAGATCTACCTATGTCTATCCTTTTCTATCACATAAGGGAAAAAGGGTGTTCCTAAATATTCTCAGTTTTGAAAAAAATAAAAAGCTCCTAAACGTTCTTGAATGTTCTGTAACATTCTGGAATACCCGGGCAACGCCGGGACTGGCGGCTAGTTTAGAATAATTTTACTTGAGCTTTACTTTTAACTATGTCATTAGGTAGATGCTTGATAAATTATTAGCCGCTTTTACATTTATAATGTATATACTTACCTACCACATTTTCGATTTAATCTAAGTATGTAGATAGGCAGGTACAGTTACATACCGCATCTATGTTTGCTTGGGAACATTATATTAGTATACTCTCCTGAGAAATCAAATCCAACACTGGTACTAATATATCAAACTATACATCGCAACCTTTTGTCTTATTTCTGTCTGCATTTGATTCTCAATCAAAATAAGAAATTCTTCGACTAATCAGATTACTGAAAAGTCGACGAAACTAACTGCCGACCGTCAACGACCAAGATTGCACAGTCGCGATAGTTATCCTTCGAGGAAATGTATATTTTAAGCTTGCGCATATCTATTCGCTATTCGAATCGCTGTCAAATATCGCACTGTCAAAGTTCGTGGCAGTTATTGCGCATGTAAAACTGATCGCCATCACTATCGCAGATCGCCTAGATTTGCACAAGGCTTATTATAATTAGGTATTTACAATGTAAAATAGCTAAAAACATGACTGTAGGTACCTATACTTACAAACCTAATACCAAATCTGCTATAAAATGCCTGGAACTAGACCTTCATAGTAAAAAAAACTGTAAACAGTATGTACCGTAAACTTTTTTTAAGTTTTTTTACAGTAATCGGAGGCAATAGTAAAGTAAGTAGGTCACAAAATTAAATCATGGTAAACATCCCTTTGTTCATAAAAATAGTGTTAAACACCATGATAGTTTCAAAAGTTATAATTTAGGTAGGTATAAATAAATCAAATATAGTAGATATCAATAAATTTTATAAGAAAAATAATGTTACAGCAAAAAACTTGCTTCAAAATGACACAGTCAAAGTACCTAATAAAATATGAAATGTCCATTTCACGGTTGGGTATAATAGCTAGATATTCATCATCATTTCGAGAATCCCACGAGATAATACAATTATGAAGACTTCATCCAAAATTCTTAACCCACAATAAAAAAACCATGAACTTTTTGCGTACACCTACTATTATTAAATACACGATTGAATGAACATAATATTTTATGAATGAATGGCTATAGTTTTTTTTTCAACCTGCGTTCGAATTTCAAACAGTGTTAGAACGATAAAAATTTGTATTGTCATATTTTTGAATGGTTTAAGTGTTATTTATGATCTCGAAATTATTTTTGTGAATGGGGGTGTAAAGCTTTTCGAATGTGGCTACAAGAAATGAAGTGACTGTTATTTTGCTGTGAATGAATAGAAATAATTCAAATGGATTGGTTCGGATCATTTGTTGAAACACTTTTTTCATTGCTATTCTCAAATTTTACTCTACCACCTAATTTACATAGGTATAGGCAACCTTGTAAGTAAAATCGATGGATAGGTATATATTAAGTACCTACTTAGGTAATTGCTATTTAAAAAACAACACTAATCTGAATCTAGGTAGATGAGATACACTTAATAACGAATAAAAAAAAATGTATTTTTGAACATAAAACAGAACACCACCACTTTACATTTTGGCCTTTTTCTGAAAAAAAAGTTTCGTAAAAATTATCTAAGAAGTTCACACGCAAAAAGTTTGACCACATCAAATGTAGCATTCAAAAATCGAACATGAAGTTAATGACGCGAATAGACTCGATTGATAAGTTCAAGCTTCCCACGCATCGCAAAAAAAATGTTATGTGCTGCCATCTATTGTCAAGTGAAGCCCACCTGACCGAGCATAATCTTGAGATTTGTAAAATATTTCACGGGTTATTAATTTTTACAAGTATCAACCTTTTTTAAATCTATTAAGATCATTGCAAAGGGATCTGTAGGAGTGTGAAGTAGATGGATACAGTCAGCAACGGAAATCGATACAGTTTGCTTAAATTGTTAAAGGCCAAAAGCAAGTCTTTAAAGTGTAAGGCGAAATCTTGATCATGGGGTTACGGGTTCCGGAGTTATTCAAGATAATAAATATTTATCAACATAACACGAATAAAAAGTGTTTGATACCTAAAACTTGTTAACACAATTTTACCGGTTTACATAGAACAACACAAGAAAGCATAATATATACAAACCCCTACAACATTAGATTAGCACAATCCAATTCAGCCATCATAAATCTCCCTCTGAAATATAGCCGTCATATTCGCACGAAAATTTCGTACCTATAATCTCTAAACGACCAACGCGTACAGTCATGAATAAAACTAGCTCGTGTATAAATTCAAATTTCCTCTGTACCACACGCTCATTTCCATTTCTCGGCAGTCGGCCCTCTCTCCCTATGGTTTATTAAAACTCAGTGCAAAAACCGTCACCGAAGTTATGCGCTATCTATAGGAAATGGCATTATCAAAAACCCGCGCACACGTCTCAGCCAATAGGGCATTCTTATCAGAAAATGACTCATTTCAAATGACAGAGTGTTCTAAAGCGATTTCTAATATAGAACACCGCAATCACTCTACCTCAATCAAATACAATTACAACTTTATTTCACACACGCTACGCTCTATTTTCATTCGACAAGGTGACGGTTGGTTAAGTCGATGTAAAGCTGACGCTCGCTCGGAGAGGAAATTGGAATAAGAAAATTTGGGGTGTAAAATGAAAGATAGACGAGTGCTAATTTCCGGCTATTACTACGTCTCTTTCTTTCCCGCACATTTATTGCGGGGAATGTGTTCGGGGGTGGCATATCACCGTCTTTTTCTAGCGTGGAGAGGTTCACCATTTAATAAAACGTTATAAAATGTGATATGAGACTGGGAAAATTGTGTTTGCCACTTGAGTTTGTTGAGTAGGGTTGTTTGAGTTCGTATTTTACGACTTGGTATCATTATTATCCTATAGAAAGTGGTATTTTATGTTTGTAGGTAGGTGCTTCGCTTATGAGACATTATCCATATCGTTGTTCCATAATATAAAAATATGGTTAAATGGTTAAAAAGTGTATGAAGATGGTTAAGAGGAAATAAAACAATTGGTAGGTTACCCAGAAAAAAACAAAAACTGATTATCATTAGAAGCATCAAGACGTATATTTTTGAATGTAGAGACCCTATAATAATTAAGTGTCAGTTTCACGTTACGTCCGCCCCGGGCAAATGCTTAATAGCAAATGACGGTATTGAATACTTTGACCGAGTTCCGTCAGCGCGAGCGACCGGAATTTATCGACTACCCGTCAAACAATTCGCTTCACGCTAGCGAGACGCACAGTTCTACTGAAACAAACATTAACTGCTAAATTATTATTTTGAAATCATATGCTGTTACTCTCTGGTACTTTAATGTACCTACCGCAAGACTTGTAAATCATGGTTATCCATACAATGTCTGGGTGTCGTAAATTTAAAATCAATAAGCCGCTGGAGGGTAATTTTAGTAAATGTGTAGGAACAGACAATATTGTATTTACAGCGCTATTGACCGTCATGTTGCAAACGGTGGGTGTCGTTTGACAAAGACTTCACTGTTTCTAGTTTATGTTTTAGGAAGCGGATATGAACTGTGAGTTTGAGTATCGAATCGTTCGAGCGAGAGAATTTGCAATGAACATGAACAACTCATAAATACTTGGCGAGCCGCACATTTGCAACTTTTAGTACCTATCTACAACTACACAAACATTATAGGTCCTTTAAGTACCTACCTACAAACATCGATCGAAGTATTATGTAAGTACTTAGGTATATACTAGACTAGGTGACCGTGTTTGAGCGCCAATTAAAAAAAAAATATATTACGTAGATAGTAACGTCAATGCGTTCGGATTAATATGCGGCATTGAAATGAAGTACTAATTTGCGGTTCACAAATACTATTTCCTGAGTAAAACCGACAGAGACCAAAATAATGACCTATCAAATTAAAGTTCCTGAGCGAAAAAAAGCCAGACACCGCAATTAATTCAAATCGATTTCCACTTAACCAAACCTTCGCCGCGAACGATCAGAATTTCAAATACACCTTCCAGAAAACCCAGCCAGCATGGTGTAAAGTTCCTTTTTTGATTCCAATATGCCATTTAAATGGGACGCACCAAAAGAAATAGTAGCTGCAACCGAGTTAGGTTGGCCAGCCTGATGCTATCTTGGCAGTTGGCACACCTGACCGACGCTAATTGGACAATAAATCAATTCTTCCCGCTTCTTATTGGCGAATCGTGGCATTCCAATATTGAAAATTTGGCCGCGCGATATTGACAACATGATAAAAAACAATAGGCGGCTATCTTTTTCTTTTGTGTTCATCTCTGAACCCCGGTTCTTATTAAGGCTGAATCGTTTTACTTATGTTTTGTTTGTGTCGAGCCCAATGTCTTATCGGTTAGACAATTTGTTTTGAGGACCTCGTTATTGAATTATTAATATCATGTATGCTTCTTATCAATATGACTTGTCATCCCTTTAGAAATGGTTACATAATCGGATTTGTGAGATTAGTAAAATGGTCGGTAAATGAAAGGAATCCACAGAGTGAAGTGCGTGCGCGCGTCATCCATTATTAGAGTTATTAACAAAACGGACGCGCGCGGGGCTAATCTGGGCTCACTCCGAGCGTAATTAAATTCTCAGAACAAGCTAGCTATTAAAGCGAAACGGTAGCGCGAAGCCCATTACCGAACGAAACGTGCATAATTATTTTGTTCCCGCCTTATTTTACTATTTTTTTCACATTCAAAGTTCAATTTTCGAAAGTTCGCGCTAATGCACCGTCTCTGTCTTGGAGCACGAAGCCTTGTAAACAATGTTCTCGTAAACTCTTGCACGATTACCTGCGCGTTCACTTTACTTCAATGAACTGATTAGTTTTCTTTTAATTAGTTTCTTGAATAAATTAAAAAAGTGCTCCCATTCAATATTGGTAAGGAACTAACCTTCTACTTACAAAAAACTGAGTTATGCGGGATCGTGGGGTTTATACCTTGACCATATTATCTAAATATATAAAACTCTTTCGTTACTGACTGACTGACTGACTGACTGACTGACAATCAACGCACAGCCTAAACCGTTAGTCCTAGAAGCATGAAACTTGGAGGGTATGTTCCTCTTATAGCGTAGAGGTGTACTAAGAAAGGAAATTGGAAAATTCTTTCCCAAAGAGGAGAAAAAAGGGAAAAATGGTTTAAAGAAAAATCAACGCCCAGCCTAAACTGTTAGTCCTAGAAGCATGAAACTTGGAGGGCATGTTCCTCTTATAGTGTAAAGAAGCAGTAAGAAAGGAAATTGGAAATTTTTTTCCCGAAGAGGAGAAAAAAAGGAAAACTGGTTTAAAGAAAAATTACAAAAAATTGCTTTACAAAATACGCAAAAAAACAGTAAAAAAAAATCTGCTACCGCAGCTTCTGTCACCAAATTTGAATACACACAAAAGTTTACATAAACCCCACCGTAACCACTAAGACAAAATCGCGGAAAACACCTATCATACCGAAACTAAACACCGCACCGCTTCAAAAAATGGCTAAAGAACATGCTCAAAACTATGGTAACCAGCTGGTCATGTCAAATTAAAAAAATCTGTTTCGATTATACACCAACACGTATACGAAACCCTAAATTAGCCACTAATACAACATGAAATCACAAAAATTGCTTTACAAAATACGCAAAAAAAACCATTAAAAAATTTTCAGCTACCGCAGCATCTGTCACCAGGTTTGAATACACACAAAGGTTTACAAAAAAAACAATGATAATCACTTAGACAAAATTGCGGGAATCATCTATCATACTTATCGCCTTCAAATTCAAAGACACTCTAAAGCACATGCTTAAAACTATGGTAACCAGCAGTTGGTCATGTCAAATTAAAAATTCAGATTCGATTATACACCAACATGCATACGAAACCCCAAATTAGCCACTAATATAACATAAAATCACAAAAAATAGCTTTACAAAATACGCAAAAAAAAACATTAAAAAATTTTCAGCTACCGCAGCATTTGTCACCAGGTTTTAATACACACAAATGTTTACAAAAAAACCGATGATAACCACCAAGACAAAATTGCGGAAATCATCTATCATACTTAAACTAAACACCGCTGAAAAAAAACAGCTACAACAGAACTCGCCTTCAAATTCAAATACACTCTAAAGTACAAGCTCAAAACTATGGTAACTTGCATTTGATCATGTCAAACTAAAAAAACCAGATTCGATCATACACTAACGAATACGATAGCCCAAATTAGCCACTAAAACAAATCACGAAAACGAGCTTTACAAAATACGCAAAAAAAAACATTAAAAAATTTTCAGCTACCGCAGCATCTGTCACCAGGTTTTAATACACACAAATGTTTACAAAAAAACCGATGATAACCACCAAGACAAAATCGCGGGAATCATCTATCATACTTAAACTAAACACCGCTGAAAAAAAACGGCTACAACAGCACTCACCTTCAAATTCAAATACACTCTAAAGTACAAGCTCAAAACGATGGTAACTTGCATTTCATCATGTCAAACTAAAAAAACAAGATTCAATTATACACCAACGAATACGATAGCCCAAATTAGCCACTAAAAAAAAAATCACGAAAAAGAGCTTTACAAAATACGCAAAAAAACATTAAAATAAAATTCTGCTACTGCAGCATCTGTCACCAGGTTTGAATACACACAAAGGTTTACAAAAAACCCCATGATAACCACTAAGACAAAATCGCGGGAAGCACCTATCATACCAAAACTAAACACAGCTGAAAAAAATCGGCTACAACAGCATTTACCATCTTTCGAACACACTTTATATAGTTTTGAATGCAAACTCAAAACTAAGGTAACCAGCACTTGGTCATGTAAAACCAACGCATACATAACCCAACTTAGCCACTAAGGCAAATTCACGAAAAATAACTCTCAAAAAATACGCAAGAAACAGTGAAAACATATCAATAGTTGTCCGCTTTCCACCATAAAATAGTTTCTTTTAAACGAACTCAAACTATGACTTTATACTAACCACGCGGACGAAGTCGCGGGTGACAGCTAGTTATATAATAAATGGGAAGTGTGTAGAGTTAAACCAATCAAATTTAAACATTAACCCAGCAAAAATACATGAAACAAGGTCAGATCAGCGGAATTATCAATTCCATTTTTTATTCTCTTCTCTAGTTAACTTTTTTAAATTTAGACAATCATTCATAGACATAGACAATCATTTATTTGCTTCTTACCACACAACATACAATACACAAATAGATGAAAAAAAAAAAAAAAGTTTACATAAGTAATAACATGTTATAAAGTAAAGGGCAGAAATTAAAAAACTAACAGAACATGGATTTAAGAATTTTAAGAGAGCTAAGACAGTTACATTAAAAAGAATACATTAGATATTTAGAAATTTACAAATACAACAAAATATACATGTTAAATTAAATTTACAAATACAATATGCCGTATGCCGTATGCCATAGAAGCAAATGGGTCTTTAGCTCAATTTACTTCTAAAACGTTAGGTACCAACCCAACTAATCGTTAAGTCCTAAATAAATTTAATAACTAACCAGTTAACTTTTATTTACATTTTTTACTTTATTTTGTCAAAACGAATCACTGGCAAAAACTGCAATGCCGTGCGACGATGCGATATTTACATGAACATTGTTGCCAGCATAACCACAAAAAACGCGTGTTTTTCTATCAGACCACCGGCATTCAAATGAGGCATATCATTATCCTTATTATAAACAATGTCGTAAAATGACAGGTAGCAGAGGTTGTCACATCCTTCATATATTATTATTCATGTATTATCTCTGTACAATCTAAACTGTTCGTCGTTCATACTGTTAACATATATTTTGACAGATGACATAAGTTTGGCGCCCGTATCGCTAGTTTGTCATCTCGCTATGAAATAACAATTCGGGATGTTATAACAAGCTCCCGTCTTACGTCGTTAGATAAGAAAACATGTGTAAATCAATGTAATGGATTCTTGCGTGGGTAGTTCATAATAATTTGTAAGTAGTATTACCATTCGGGGTTTGGTTGGTTATGTTGGTTGCCATGATCGTATTATTCCAAGGAATCTTTATAGAGTACCCCCTCCATATCTATACTCTTTGTAGAGTACTCAGTCAGCCAGTCAGTCCATGTAACCTACCTAAATAGTAACGGTACCAACAATAAAAACCTATAAGTATTGTAATTTAGTTGTCTGTGTAGGTTCCTATAATATAGACAAAGAGGTTGAAATGGAAACTCATTCAGCAAGGAGTTTTGCTGGGTCTAAGGTACCTCTGCAGGCACTTTAAGTAAGCAGAAATAACTCCACTAAAGGCGTTGGTTCTAAGGCCCACATTCCAAAACAGTGCTTGAGTCTGAGTCGAGCCTCATACATTTGATTTTTGTCATTTTGCAATGGAGAACTGTCAAAACATTATGCTCCTGAATACGGGAGCACTGTTTCTAAATACAGGAGACTTAACTTATGTGAGTAACGTACCTATGTAGGTAAGTTTGCCTTGTTACGTAGATGTATTTCATCTATTATACCTACCTATAGTTCCATGTCCCACTTTATTTCTAACGTCAATGTTTCATTTTGATCTTATCGTTCTGAGCACGAGTCAAAACCATGATGCATGGGCGACCATGTCTGACCAGTAGGTACGTAGACCTGTGAGGAATTTGCCTTTGACAAATACGTATCAGTGATGACTGGACGTGTGTCTACTGGTGCTTTCTAAACAATTAATTTAGTACTACTGAGATTACTTTTAATTAAAAAAACCGATGGCAATGCAGGAATTTGATCACATCTCCAATACATTCCTTCTAGGTACTCCTACGGGATTTCCAAACAGAAAATGGAGACGTAAGTATGTGGCGTGGCGTGCGCGCAGGTTAGCCGTTTCATATCGCGTAGTCTTCCTATACCAGAAACCCGCGCCCCGCGCTTCACCGGTCCGCTCGCCCCGTTTGCCTGAATCAGTCAGCCGCACGATCCCACGGCGAATGCACGCTCGCTCGCCTCGCCACATATACGTACGCGCCGCATGATTTACGCGAAATTAAACCTTACTTACTTACAACAACTTTGTTTACATTCCTGCGTGGCTCATATCCCGCTATAAGTACCTTAGAGAGATCTGATTAGACTAAATTGATCAATTATCGCATAAAAAACTTAGGTAGGTACTTAAAGCTCTATCGAGCTGAATTAGGGCGGATTTCACCATCCACACTAAGTATATTAATTACTATAATATTTACGTTAGTTTAAAATCTGCTCAATATGTGCTACCGATTACGAGCTTAGCTTACGAGCGATTATTAGCTTACGAGTAAAGTATAAATCATGTAACATTCTGAACTGATTTGAAGGAATTCGGAGTGATTTTAATTAGGTAGATACCTACCGTTATTAAATTTGTCTTTGCGACAGTACCTACCTAGTTCCTAATGGTGGCATTGACCAGGTAGCCAAAAAATCTGAGCAGAATAGCGACCCATTGGCACGCTAATAATATCCAAAGGGAACTATACAGGGTTATTCATTATTAGCTGCAAATACTCAGGAATTAGGTTCAACAAATAGAATAAAAAATATTTATAAAATTATTTTTTTTAAATATGATCAAAAAATTTTTCAAGTTTTTGTATCAAAATTTTATTTTTATTAATTTCTTTACGGCTATTGCATAATGATTGCCATGGAGAACAGGACGATGACCCACCCAGGCGGTGACTGAACGCAGAGTGTCACTCACGGCGCGCGGGAGCGGATCAAAGGTCAAAATAGGTCAGGCGCCAATGATTCCTTTATCGATTTTCTCGGGATTTTCATAACAAAACTTAAAAAAAATCATTTCATAAATATTTTTTATTTTATTTGTTGAACCTAATTCCTGAGTATTTGCAGCTAATAATGAATAACCCTGTATTGGTAGACCGCACCGTGTTGAAAGGCGCCTGTTTATATTTTTTCAGCAACGCGATCAGTAGGAAGCATTTATAAAACCTATCATAAGGGCTCTGCAAAAATAAATACCCAAGCCCCATGACTATGGAAATGAAAGCTTGGTGCCAAAAAAGGTGGGGTCTAAGGGGTAAGTAACTAATAAGCTCGAAACATCAAGTTTTATGGACGCAAGCCAATACCTTGCCTAAAGTTAAGGTCTGTGCTGTGGATCACTACCGCCATCTAGGATAGGTAATCAGAACTTTGAACAAACAAAACTTCCAAACTTCCAAACCAATGTCAATGTCAATGTCAAGTAGTCAACGTCACAAAATGCCAACGTCAGAATCAAATTAACAACTAAAGTAAAAACGTAAACAAACAAATAAAATCAAAGAAACGGAAAATGTAGAAAGTTTTGTTTTCTACATACTAGATTAGCAGAAGATATATAATAATTGCTCTACGTTACACACATTTATTCACCTCAGCATAATGGCAGACGATGATCGTAAGTGTTAATAAACAAATAACCTAAACACAACTTTTAGCATAGTTTTGCTTTCTTACAAAAAAAGTATATCAATTAGAATCAGAATAATGGCTATTAGAAACTTGAAAATGATAGGAGGATCAGTCTGCCCAAAAATATGAAACAAAAACTGTTTTCCAGTAACCTCGGACAGCAGTCTACTTGTGATCATAGTGGACACAAACCCAAACCAGCGTTACATCACCGAGGATCCAAAAGTGCTCACGAACTGCCTGGATGCAGTCATAGCGTTCGCCAACTCACATTTGATGCAGAAGTCTCAGAATCAGCTTGCGGTTATTGGCTGCCATTTTCATAAAAGGTATGTTTGACATCTTTTTTAGTTAATTCACTGTGGCTGAATAGCCGGTCTACCCTTGAACTCGATTCAGATCCCAATCTTAAGTTTTGACGGAATTTTGACTGAAATCCTATAGATTTTCTGTTAAAATTCCGTCAAAACTTATAATTGTGATCGAAATCGCGTTCAAGAGTAGACCGGCTTGTGTTTTTGTTACTATTTGTTGTGTGTATTAAGGACATCAAGAGATGGTCCAGTCAGTATGTGCTTGTGGCCCGAATTCGAAAGACATTATGCGGAAACCAGTCCACTTACCAAGTGCAAATCATAGAATTTTCCGAATTTCAAACCGACAAGAACTGAGCTCCTAAAGTTTTAAAGATAAAATGTTTATATTTCAGTGAATACCTCTATCCATCTCCGGGCAAACCACTAGATGTAAGACAAATCGATGGCCAGTATGAACTGTTTACACTTGTTGAAAAGACTATTAAAACTAGGTAAGTTAAAACTTAACTGTTTGTTTGTCTTCTCATTGTTTTCTAAGTATTTACAAAAAAATAATGTATTTGAGTATTAGATCAGCTACTATCTGACTTTTTTTCTCTACTTTTTTTTTAATAGATTGGTGAACTTAGTGAAGAGTCAACCATTAGATGAAAAGCCAGGAGAGTCATTGCTGGCCGGCGCAGTGGCTTTAGGTCTTTGTTTTATTGCAAGGGTAAGTTTAATTGAAAAAGCACTGGTGATCTCAAATCTGGTTGTGAACCAATTAGTTTTTCTATCCAAAAATATGCACACGTGTGTGTGTGTGTCACGTATGTGATGAAATTAAATTTATGGAAACATTGTGAGAAAACGAACGAAGGAAATAGTTCGAACTAGTGACACGACAAGAAGAAGAAGTACATGTTTTAGAGTTTAATAGCAAGTTTATATAACTAGCTGGCCTTTTTGCTCAGTTGGCTCTGCCTTCTGTGCCATAGAATATCGTGGGTTCAATCCCCACTGAAAAGAAATATTTGTGTCGTGGAACACAGATGTTTACTTTCTGGCTGGGTGTTATATTGTATTCTAAGGCCAGTATTCAGAAAGGGAAAATAGGTTTATGACACAGTGCTTGGAGGCTAGATGTATGTATTTAAGTATTATGACATTTATCTGGTTCCCATAGTACAAGCTCCGCTTAATTTAGGGCTAGATAGTGTTGTGTGGATTGTCTACTGCAGAGGTTCCCAACCTTTTTTTTATCAAGGACCACTTTCAACATTTAGCTGGTTCCGGCGGACCCCCTGCCCTGTAGCTACATTTATACAATATTCCCAGTCGACAAAAAAAATATGGAGAATTAGATCTAACTATAGACATTTGCGTTGCGGACGAGTTCCTACCACGAATTAACAGTTTTCGAAAAAAGTAAGAATAGTTGATAGGTAAATTTATTAATTGGTAGGTGAAGCCAACATTTTAGTTCTTCACTATCGACACCAGATAAATATCGTGGACCCCCTCTTACGAATTGTTAACCCCCATTTTTTTTGTCACGTCATCGTAGACCCCCGTCGACCGTCTCCCATGAACCTATGGGGGTCCACCTGGACCACATTGGGAATCAATGGTCTACAGCAGGGTGCTCAAACAGTCGATCGCGAAAGCTTTTCGAGTCGATCGCCAGCAATATGCACCCAGTAGAATTTATGCAAATACGCGGATAATTATGTAATGACATGCATAATCACCTAGACATAGCTCAATTGATCCAAATCAGTGCCAGATGGAAGCGTCCCCAAGACACTGGCGTCATTCCCACGCCAAATAGCATTGCTGATGACCTACCTAATATGAGTTTAGTCGATCCCTTGCTTTCAAAATACTATCTGGTCGATCGCCGACACTAAATGTGAGCACCCCTGGTCTACAGTATGTATTTATTTATTATTCGCAGATGAGACGCCAAGCCGCCCCAGGTCTTCGCATGAGCTGTCGCGTTCTCGTAGTGACGGGTAGCTCGGATACAGCGGCGCAGTATATCAACTACATGAATGTGTTCTTCACAGCTCAGGTACGCATCCAATTTTTGTTTGTTCGAAATAAACATTATTATTATTATTATTAATTTTTGTTTTCTTTCTTAGGCCCGTATTCAGAAACAGTGCTTGAGTCTGAATCGAGCCTCAAGCATAGATTTTTGACAGTTCTCCATTGAAATCTATATGCTTGTCGCTCGACTCAGACTCAATCAATGTTTCGGAATTCGGGCCTTAGTGTATCTAGATTCTAGAGTCTGTTCAGAAAGAGAACCGTCGTGGGATTGGAGGGCGCTGCTGTGCTTAATCACCTTTTTTGTTTAGTGTGCAATACAATAGCGCGTCTGTTGCGTTTTGATACTATCACAACTAGTGTACTATTCCTTTATTTAATGTTTATGGTGCAAAATGCTGACAGAAAGAAAGGGATGAGCTGCCATATAAAAATCGAAACGTTAGTTCTCAATTTGGCCACGACGCGACGGCTCTCTTTCTGAACAGACTCTACTAGTGAATTTCTAGTGAAGAAATGAATGGAGAGAAGGAAGGGAGGCCTTTGCCTTGCAGTGAGACACAACAGGCTCTTATTAAATAATAATAAGTGTATCTACACTTATCATAAAGAACACACCCTCTAAATGTATTTCAGTCACGCCAAGCTTTTTTTAAACCGACTATAAAATAAAATAGAAGGTTCTCAATTCAGCCGTATATTTTTTTAAATAACTTCTCAAAACTTCTTCATTTATGAGCCGATTTGAAAAAAATATATCTGATTCATCCAAATTTTATCAAAATTGGTTCAGCAGTTTGGTCATGAAGTCGGTTTCTCAAGTTTTTTGAATTTCTCTTCCATATAGTACTAACGGCCACCCGCGGCTTCGTACGCCCTTTCCCGTTATTTTTTCGGGATAAAAGTATCATATTATGTCCGTCTCCTAGTTCTAAGCTTATAAACACGACTTTCTTTTGTATATATATGTATTGTCTTCTTCTTATCGGTTCACTGGTTCTTTCGAACCAAGTCTGGTGATAAGATTTTCAGTGCGCCTCAAAGAGGCTCCTTTCGTGCGCTTGACACATATTATCGAACTTTACTTTAATAGTACATTGTTCACCCGAGGATTGAAAGTCACGAATTTAAGTCCCGTGACGGGTTTGGAGCTCGAGGGACCCTAAATAAGTCTTTCACCCGAGGTAAACACTGTGCTTTTCATTACGAATACAAGGAAAGTAAAAATAAAAACATGATAGTAAAATATTTTACATCGCGCTATAATTAGACTTTTTAAACTTCTTATCGTTGTAATGGGTTTCCAACCTCCTTGCTGATTAAAAAGTTGGAATTTGGTTCAATAACCTCCTTGCTGTTTAGAAAGTTGGAACATGGTTGAATAAAAATGTGAAAATAGAACTTGTTTTTTTTTATTTGACAGCTGTCAGTAGAAAGCGATTCTCCCTAGGGCTGAAAGTATTACTTTCAATTAGGCCCCTCAGGCAACTTCAGACCTACTTTCCGAGTATGAGCAATGAAAAGTAATCATAATTGTGATTTGTGTATACAGAAACAGCAAGTGCTAATAGACGTCTGTTCGTTGGACAAGCATCTGAGTCTACTGCAGCAAGGCTGTGACATTACCGGTGGTCTGTATCTGAAGGTGCCTACGCTGGAAGGCCTACTGCAATACTTACTGGTTAGTAACTTTGTCTAATCTTTTTTTTATCACTGCTTTAGTTATTTTTTTGACGTGACAACGTCTTATAATTCGATGGAGCCGGCTGCACGCACGCAAAAACATGACTCATGCGGCATTACCTCGCTCTGAGGCGTTCCATTTAAGGCTTGAAGTGCAAGCTTGAGCGCGGAACGAGCGACAAAGAGGCGCAATCGCCCTCCGCGTTCGGCAGCGTTCGACATCTGTCTCTCTCCTACTTGAGTGAGCGATGCGTCCGCGTGGACAGCTGTATGACGTTGTCATGTTCAACTTTTTTTATTTTTTTATTTGGCAAATCCCCCCGTTCTTTCCACTCATCTCGCTTTTGACCCAAACTCTGCCACTCCTTGCAGAACGCTTCCAGGTCATCCCGCCAACGCTTCCTGGTTCATGTTCAACTATCGTCAGTAAACTGACTTTACAGACAACCGATTTTTTTTTCTGAGACCACTGGTCTAGCGGTAGTAATACCTGACCCCGCCTTCTGATCCTACGGTCGCGGGTTCGAATCATGATGTGTACCTATGGATTTTTTTGTTCGATAAAATTATTTACACAATGTCAAACGGTGAAGGAAAACATCGTGAGATAACCCATAGCTTAGTCAGCTCTAGATTAGGCGGTTTAAGCTGTCAGGATGATATAGGTGCTGGGCAAGCCTATTCCATCTAAAATCCTGTGCCAGGCACTGTAGTAAACAACAGTTACCCTGACGCTGTATAAATCATCTACAATAGATGCAAAGGCCTGTTTACTTCTCTTCTATGTTTGTTAATTAATAAAATAGAATAAATAAATGTCTGCCCATTGCCGGTATTTTGTTCTCTGTCTGAGTGTCATATTTTATTCTTAGTACGTATTAACAAAAACATGTATCCGCTATCTGGTTCCCATAGTACAAACTCTGCGAAGGTCGTGGGTTCAAATCCAGTCGTGTAGCAATGAGTTTTTCTGTCGAAAAATGTATGTGCACTATGCCAGTACTCTCAAAAAAAAAACGGTGAAGGAAAACAACGTGAGGAAAACGGCGTGTCGTAGAACCTAAAAAAGTGCGAGCAACACGTGTCAAGGGTCACGCAAAAGGGCCCACCAGCGGCCTACTTGCGGAAAAATCAGCCCGCACATCAAGTGCGGATGATAAAAACTTGCCGAAAAATGTTAGTACAAACTCTGCTTAATTTGGGACTAGCGTTGTGGGTTGTCCACAATATTTATTTTAATTTATTTATTTTTCTAGTGGGTGTTCCTACCAGAAGTATCAGAGCGTACAAAGTTGGTGCTACCAGGTCGTGGCAGAGTGGACTACCGGGCAGCTTGCTTCTGTCATCGAGAACTACTCACTATAGGATACGTGTGCTCTGTTTGTTTGAGCGGTGAGGAATTACTATAGACACCGCGTTACCAACTGAGTCGTGCGGCCAAAAATCGTTCCACTATGTCTATCTCGCTCCCACTTGTGGGTCTTATGGAGCCGCATAGTGATGTGTGTACGATGGTTATAGGCGCATTTCAATAAGAATAAAATCAGATAGAAATTTAGTATTGTGGCCCTGAAAATGACCGATTGACGACTCAGTTGGTAACGCGGTGACTATTTATTTAAAACACTTTAAGAGGGGGTCGTGCGAAAATTTGAGATTTGTTGTTAAAAAATTCATAACTAAATAACTAAGTGACATTTTAAAAATCGCAAAAGGACTAGTTGTAGACTATACATTTGAGATTAATTCGAATTTAAGTGTGTTAAAAATTTCTTAGTTCTATTTAACGCTAATGAAAATCGTATATCAGCGTTAAATAGAATGTCATGTTAAATAGTATATTTTTTTAACACTTAAATTCGAATTAATCTCAAATGTATAGTCTACAATTAGTCCTTTTGCGATTTTTAAAATGTCACTTAGTTATTTAGTTATGAATTTTTTAACAACAAATCTCAAATTTTCGCACGACCCGCTCTTAATAAAGATCGCCAATAGATGACAATCATTTATGGTTATGCATCTGTAAGTGAAACAAAAATAAAGTTTTATTTTGTTTCAGTATTCTGCAAGTTTAGCCCGATCTGCACGACTTGTCAGTAAGTATCTCTTTTATTTACTATTATTATATTATCTAGGGTAAACCATACTATTCTTGGCACCCCCCCAATGATTGGCACTCTAGCATAAAAACCCATGAAATAAGAGTTTCGAGCAATTTTTTTTAAGTGACAATAATTTATTTTGGTAGCATATTTAATTTTCTTAAAAGTAACATTCATTTTATGCTAAGAATGTCCGCCATATTCCTTTCACAGCTGTTTTCAAACATGTGTATAGGCAAGGATGAGACAACCGAGTAAAAAGTTATAAAAAAAGTTAGGATTGGGTGAAAAGTTTGGATGGCGGACATTCTTAGCATAAAATGAATTTAAGAAATTTAAATATACTACCAAAATAAATTATTGTCACTGGTGCTGGTGGTTTTTATGCTAGAGTGCCAATCATTGGGGGGGTGCCAAGAATAGTATGGTTTACCCTATGCATAGTATTCACAGAATACAGTAGAAAGGCGATGCGCCGTTCGCGTGTCACCGACATAGCGTAGAATTAGTAAGTTGAAGTGGCAATGGGCAGGTCATATAGCTCGAAGAACCGACAACCGTTGGAGAAAGGTTCGCGAAAAGCGACCATGAACTGGAAGACGAAATGTAGGGCGCCCACCCACCAGATGGACCGAGGACATTGTTAAGAACGCGGGGAGTCGGTGGATGGAAAAGGCCCAGAATCGTTCTTCCTGGAAATGTGTAAGGGAGACCTATGTCCAGCAGTGGACTTCTTTAGACTGATGATGACTAGTTATGTATTGATGGTATCCCAAACAAGTCATAAATTTACACAGTAATATATTTCTTGTTTCAGTACCGTTTTCAAAATCGGAGGTCCACTGCCCATCAAGCCGAAGAAGAAGAAAATGAAATTAAATTAATGGTAAAAGTAACTTTTGTAAATATAGCTTCTAAGATTTGTATCAATGACTTTTCATTATCATAAAGTACACAAGGATACGCATCAGATTATACTATTAGCTCTTATGTCCTAGCAGTAAGCGTCATTTTTCTTTGTTTTTAGTTAACTTGAGCTGTATCCTACTTAGTCTAAGATCCCGCTATAGAAGGACCTTCACCGAGCTGGTTATTTGATGAAACGTATTCTATATTTATTAGGCCTGACGACTAATTTTCAAAATCTCTTCTATCATATTCAGAAGTATCTATTATGTCTAAAATATATCATATTTCTGTAGAAAATTAAGGTTTTTGTGCAATAAAAGTACATTTAAATTTAAATTTTCAAATTCACGCCAAAACGCTCTCTGGTGTCATGGCGTCTGTTATTACGTAACGGTTATAGTATTCAACAGTAAACATTGGTGCTTTTGTACTAAATCGGAATGACGTTTACGAAAACGTGACGTAATTCGCTCTGACCGGCGTTTGAGCCATCATGGCGGATTGTTGTATTTTGTAGATTTATATTATCAAATAAATTGTCAATCTCCACATTAATAAGAGTATAAATACATTTTTTTAAATCTTTGAATCCTTTTTCATTAGATCAGATAAATATTTTGGCGATACTTGATTACTGTCTTCATGCCTATTAAACATGCCAATAAATATATTATATATGGGTTGCCTATCAAATTTCAGTCCAGGATAATTATTATTAATTAATAATTAAAAAAAAATATTTAAACTTTCCACTGGTTTGTTTATTAAACAAATTCTATACCAATCGAAAGTATAGACCCCAGTATTTTAATTCAATAAACATACCGATGCAAAATGCTAGTATCGATTTACCTGTTTATACCTGGCTACCCGAGAGTTGTGACCGGAAAAAAATAGGCAACCTAACGTTTGCATATTCTATGGGGTCTATACTTTCGATTGGTATAGAATTTGTCTAATAAACAAACCGGTGGAAAGTTAAAAAAACATTTTTTTTTAAATTATTAATTAATCATATCCTGGACTGAAATTTGATAGGCAACCCATAAAGATTATATTAATTGGCATGTTTAATTAAATATAAAATACGTTTCATTAAATAACCAGCTCGGTGAAGGTCCTTCTCTAGCGGGATCCTATACTAACTGTACATAAACGTACCTACGGTACTTACTAAAGATAATGTGCATCGCAAATATAATTATCATTTGATAAAGTTTTTATTACGATAACATTTAATTGAACCAGGCGGGCTTTGTTTGAAATTACGATTTTTATCAATTTAAAAACAAACTACTGGTTGATTGAAAAAGGAGATGGCCTACATGATTTAAGAGATTACCTCGCAGGTCACGTGCCCTACGATGAACCACTGGTTGATTGAAAAAGCAGTTGGCCTACATGATTTAAGAGATTACCTCACAGGTCACGTGCCCTACAATGCACTATCGTGCGCGTTAGGGATTAAACGTTTTCGAAGGGTGACCAATCGCGGGAAGTCGGTTGATGGAAAGGCCTCACAATCGTTCTTCCTGGAAATGTATTTTAAACACTATCTAGCCCCAAACTAAGCAAAGGTAATACTTGCTATGGGAACCAGATAACATATAAATACTTATTTTTTTTGTCAATACCCTGAATACAATATGTATAACACCCAGACAGAACAAACATCTACGTTCAACACACAAATATTTGTTCGGTGGGGATCGAACCCACGCTCTCCAGCGCAGAAAGCAGAGCTTTGAAGGCAGTATTGGGAAGACCTGTGTCCAGCAGTGGACTCCTATAGGTTATGTAACTGAAAAGATTTAATACAATTTCGATCAGTCTTTTATTCACATACAAAAACCAACAATATAATGAGTCTTACTCTAACTTAACAATAATTAATTTTATTTTAGGGAATAGCACACTATCTATACTAATATTATAAAGAGGAAAAAATTGTATTTTTGTGTGTATGTTTGTAATGAATAAACTCAAAAACTACTGTGCCGATTTCAAAAATTATTTCGCCATTAGAAAGCTACATTCACCCTGAGTAACATAGGCTATATTTATGTGCTTAAAAAATAATAATCCACCCGTGCGGAGCCGGGACAGGCCGCTAGTCTTATATATAAAGTAAAAAATAAAAAACACAAAATATAATTTTGCGACTTACAAAAGTGACACAAATGCATAGGTACATCTCACTGTAGCCGACTGTACTCTTTCAATTTGAATATTTTAAAACATAAATGATATTTATCTGCATTTTAGATTATGAAAGATAATAATGACATACATGCAAAAATAAAAACTATACCAACAATTGAATGTAATCGGTATTCAATTAATTACTGTCACATTTTGCTTATGCACCAGCTTAGAATCAATTTTCACTTATTAGATATTATAATTAATTAATAATTGGATACTGTCGGCACCCTTTTCAGCAATAGAACTAGGATTATGTGTGTATTTCTTTCTGTGTTTCTGTATGTGTTCTATTTTCTCTTATGATTTCTTGTGTAGCCGTACCTTTACTCAATGTTCTTCTCTTTCTGTTGTCGTTATAATCATCATTTTCTTTATAATCTGTGGTTTTGAACCAAATAAAAAAGTTATCTATCGATCTATCTATCATAATATAACATTAGCTAATTTTACAAAAAATCTCAAACCCGTTCACTGGAAATTTTAAGATTTTGTTCTATCAGCCAATTTTGTTTTTTTCTGATTGATTTGAAATTAGCATCACTTAGGGAAGATCCTTGCTTAGCGGTCCTGACTTGGGTCTCATCTTTGTATCAAGTCTGCAGCTATACTATCTAAAATCATGTCCCAGGCACCATAGCGTCCCGTAAGTAGGGGCCTGAGTAATCAACAGTTGCCATGACGATATATAAATCATCTACAATATATGCAAAGGCCTGTTTTCTTTTTGTAGCATTCCATTCAAGTTCTATTTCTTGCTAACTTTAAACTTTCATCATCATTATCAGCCTGAAGAAGTCCACTGCCGGACACAGGCCTCCCCTACACATTTCCAGGAAGAACGATTCTGAGCTCTTTCCATCCATCGACTTCCCGCGATCTTAACAATGCGTCGGTCCATCTGGTGGGTGGGCGCCCTTCGTTCCGTACCACGTACCTTAAACTTACATATTACTAGAGTACTCCCGTACAGTATTGCTACGATTTGTCTATTAATTCGAAGGCATTGTCAATTTCTTCCTCAAGCGATTTAGTATTGATTTTCTCTGAATTGATCTTATTTTCTGTTGTTTCAATTTTAGGCTCTGTGTTAGTTTTTGAGACGTTTGCTTCCTTTCTGGTAGCTGATGGCTTGTTGACGTGGTATTCCAATGATTTGGGTCTTTCGGCTGCGTGTAAATTCTGAAAGATTTCAAATTAGTATTGTATTATTTAGAAAGGCCTCGAACTGCACAAGAGTATGTATTTTGAGTATGTGTCGATGATTCTGGCTACCCTCTATCTACGCCCCTATTTTGTTATTACCAGAAAGAAATAAGGACGGCTTATGTATGTTACGGCTAATACCCGAAGAGCGGCTACACCTAGTTTTAGCCGGTTAGAACTAGGTGTAGGGCTCCTCGCGAGTGTTCTGGCTGAGCCATTGCAGATTCAAACTCGGGGCACCCCGACTTAAGTCACAAAAGTAACAGTAGGTTGTTAGGTTTTTTTTTTTATACCTACTTAATTTCAAGAATAGTGCATGGCCAGTACCCGAAAACAATCGGCTCGTACTAGGTTTAACCAAGAGTAAGTGGCTACACCTAATTCTAACCGGCTAAAACTAGGTGTAGCCGCACTTCGGGTATTAGCCGTAACATGTATACCTACATGATAGAACTTTTTCATCTTTATCTATACATACTAATGTTATAAAGAGGAAAGATTTGTATTTTCGTGTGTATGTTTGTAATGAATATACTCGAAAGCTACTGTGCCGATTTCAAAAATTCTTTCGCCATTGGAAAGCTAGTACACTCTTCAAACCGAAACACAGCAATGCTGCTTCACGGCAGAAATAGGCATGGTGGTAGTAGGTGCTTTTCCGGACGAGCCTTTCACAAAGAGCTTTACTATTATATGTACTACTAAACTTTAAACCCTCATTAGGATGTGGGTTCAAAATGAACCCTAGGTTCGAAGAGCCAAGCAGCATTTTCCCTTCACAGTATTGTTTTCAAAGTGTAAACTTACCTCCCCTCCATAGACTTCCACACTGAGTTGTTGCCGCCTCTTGTAAGACTGCTTCAATCGACCAGATCGGGACATGGAGAGCTTTCTTCTGTCGTCCAACGGCGGAGTATCTACCTCTCCCTCTAACTCATCCTCGTAGATGTTTCTTCTCTTTTCCGGTGTGAATATAGATTTTATGAACTTTGCCATTTTTGATTTGATAGTGATTTCTAAAAAATAAATTTCAAAGATTTTTTATGAAAGAAAGATAGAATTATAAAATACTAGCGGACGCCCGCGGCTTCGCTCGCCCCGTTCCCGTTACTTTTTCGGGATAAAAGTAGCTTAGGTCCGTACCAATTTTAAGCCAAATTGGTACAGTCATTCTTGAGTTATAAATAGTGTAACTTACACGACTTTTCTTTTATACATATAGATGATATAGATTCTAAAATGTGCTATTCCAGACCGTAATCTATATCTGTGCCAAATTTCATCCAAATCCGTTTTGTCGTTTTAGAGTTACCTATTGAGTAACAAACATCCGTTCATACTAACTTTCAATTTTAGAATAGGTATTAGTGGGATGGAGTTTTTATGGATTGAATGGATGACATTGAACGGTCTTTTTCTTGTTGTGCCATTAGTTCTTTCGAACTAGTGTGTTGAAAGGATTGTAAGTGCGCCTAAAAAAGGTCGGAATGGTCTTGCGTCGTTGTCATGATATTAGCTGATGCATGGATAAAAAAAATATCTAGATTTTGCAGTAAGTGCATAGTAAAATTATAATCTAGCAATGATACGTTATCAAACTTATTGCAAAAGGTATAGTACCTATAGCTTAATTATTTATCCAACTCCAAGTTTTTGCATTTTATCGAATCTAAGCTCTTATTCTATTTATTTATTTATTTAATAAGTACTTCGAAATTTCAAACTTCGAAAGTAGCACCAGTAACAGAAAAATTGAGGAGCCATAGACTGGCGTTGTACGGGCATATCATAAGGAGGGATGAAAGTCATGTGACTAGGAGAGTGATGTGCATGAATTATGGATAGATATTTGAGCAGAGGTAGACCAAAACATGGATGAACTGTGTGAAAGATGACATGGATAAGAGAGGAGTGAATGCAGAGATGACGGCTGACAGAGGGGAATGGAGGAAGAAGACATGTGCCGATCCCACATAAAGTGGGATAAGGGCAGGAAGAAGAAGATTGCCACTGTTTTAGAAGATTTATAATAGATATAATCAAATCAAAAGTGTATTTATTTAGTAGAATCGGAAGGAGCGCTTTGTTTGTGAAACCCTGGCTCTTAAGAGACTTGTGTAATCAGGAGAGCTCTCAGTAATACACCCACATACACACACACTCTTCGGGGTAGGCTTCCCTCTGTGCTTACCAGACTCTTAAGAGACTGGGAGAATCATGGAAGCCTACTCACGAAACGCACAACACTACACACTCAACCATTCGCACACACCCACATGCACCCATACACACATATACACACCCATACACAATCTTTTAAGTTCTCCGTCATTCACAAACACTGGTTCCGTCGTTTGGCATCTCAACTTGTCGCTTAAAAAGGTAATAGCTGAAAATCAGTGTTTGCACTTGTGCAATATATGCGCTGAGCTATTACCTTTTTGTCTGGAATGCAACACACACGCAATCTTAATTTTCGTAGCTAGTTTTTATTTTCTTGTTAAGTTCTTGTTTTGTATAATATATCTCTGTATTTTTTTTTTATTCTATTTTGTGTGTGTTAAATCTAGGCAAATAAAGTTTTTATCTATCTATCTATCTATCTATCTAAACGTCTTAAAGCTAGGTGAGTCTAGGTGCCAGTTCCACGCGACTTAGCCTTAGAACAGGCAAAAAACTGATAATATACCGTTTGTTCGATCTTTTAATACCCAAACCAAATCCAAGAAACACACTTTGATGTATCAATCCACCTAGCAACACTCACCTACAATGGCCACTGTTCGATAATCGTGTTTGACAAACGCACCTTTTTCGATAACAAATTTTCAACAATTTACAAACATACACTGCAGCACTTGTTACTTGAAACTACTATTTACCATAATTTCATCTGGGTGATATGATAAGTCAAGATTAGATATCGGCAAATATTGATAACTAATCGACTATCAGGCTAATGGGTAGGTATAGTCTAATTAGGTTCTTGTATCTTATTGCCATTTTGTTTTTGATGTTGCATTGGAAATTATTTA
Source organism: Thera obeliscata (assembly GCA_947578465.1). NCBI lineage: Eukaryota > Metazoa > Arthropoda > Insecta > Lepidoptera > Geometridae > Thera > Thera obeliscata. Next base: position 21,098,125 of record OX387919.1, on the reverse strand, counting down.
TACAGGGTGTAATATAATATCTATAATTATTAAAAGCCCGAGAATAGACGTCTACTATTTTAGAAATCTTAGACTCCTGTCTGATGCGTTAGCATCCTAGTAGTTCCGGCTAAGCTGTCAGGATAGTTTAGGTGCTGGGCAAGCCATCTAAATCCTCTCCTAGAGCGTCCCGCATGTAGGGCTTGTGTAATCACCATGTGCCCCTGACGCAATATAAATCATCTATAGGCCTATTTTTGTTTAGTTACTCAATCTTTTATGTATGTATCGCCTATGTTACCTTATTTTACTTATTTTCCCGACGTCTGCCCGTGATCACGGCTATCTCAACATAGCCGAAACGTCGATAGTAGCGTAATATACTTACACAATAAATACCCATGTAATTGATTCAGTATGCGTTATGATCGCGAAAGTTTAAAATAAATATTATGTTACACCCTGTATAAGTAGGTTACTATCTAAATCCCTTATAATTCAATTGCTTATTATAAATTAATATTCAAATGTCACGTAGGTACATTTAACTTGCACAAATTATGGAATCCAGTACCAAAGTAGTAACTTCAATGGGACAGGGACAGTCACTGATAAAAATACATTAAAAACTCGGTATTATAAAATGCCAATATTTTCGATCACTAGCGGAAATAAGATCAAAATTTTGATTTTTAATTTTGTCATGAGCTTTTTAGTTTCATTTTTGCTTTGCGAAAAAAAATGTGACTGATGCAGAAAAAACGCTATTAAAAAAGCGTTAACTAACTTTTGTATCTGACTGTACTACAGTCCACAACAGTCCCTTTGAGTACCTATTTTGCTACAAGTGTAAAAAAAAACGGTTGTCTGTAAAGTCGGTTTACTGACGATAGTTGAACGTGACAACGTTAAATAGAACGCCTCAGAGCGAGGTAACGCCGCATGAGTCATGTTTTTTCGTGCGTGCAGCCGGCTCCATCGAATTATAAGACGTTGTCACGTCAAAAAATTACCAGAAAAAATTTGATACCGCCAGCAAAAAAACATACTTAGGTACATACAATAATCTTTATTTTTTTAAACAAAAGTAAACTAGGTTTCTAGATACATAATCTTTCGATGCCGGCGGCACCACCACCTACTGTCTAATCTTAATGATGTCTAGTGCACCTTATCTTATATTAGATAACTGATTAGAATACAAAACAAACAGTCAGCGACTGGGTAAAATAAATAAATATATTCATAAATATTTTGGACAATCCACACAACACTATCTAGCCCCAAACTAAGCAGAGCTTTCTGTCGAATTATATTGATCATAGTAAAACTCCCTGAAATAATGGTGAGTCAAATCATAAAAAAACATTTCTTAGAAAAAACGGTTCCTAAATACCTACATTTACTGCAATTGACTGATTGTACATTGCATTTATAACTTTATGTATTTACCTACCTACTATCGGTCATCAATATAACAATTTCAATAAGTATTACACCAAATAAACCAATGTCGTAAAACAATACATTGTTTCGTGGAAAACGTATGGCATGCTTTTTAATCGCAAATTTATTATGATATACGTTTAATCGCCAGGGAAATTGCCGTTGTCAGAGATTCAAGCATAGTTTGCTTTTTTAAATAAATAAATATTGTGGAAAGAGCTTGTACTATGGGAACCAGATAGCTGATACAATCATTATGTACAGTTTTTTTGTAAATACATACTTGGAATACAATATAACACCCAGACAAAGATCAAACATCTGCGTTCAACACACAAATATTTGTTCTCGGTGGGGATCGAACCCACGACCTATAGTATACGGTGAGAAGGCAGAGCTACTACCAACCGAGCTGAGAGGCCAGTCAAGTTCATAATATCGTTTTAGAAAACGATCTAAAAATGTGTGTTTATACTTCAGCCGAATTCGATGCGGAATGTTTGTAAACAAACCTATGGCAAATGTATTAACCCAAGCGACGACGCCAAAAAAGGCATGGTGGTAGTACTTCCCCGGACGAGCCCCAAACAAAGAGCTCTACTACTATAGGTAGGTTATTATCTAAGGTTCTTCTTCTTCTTCCTTAATTTAAGAGGTTAGCTCTTGTCGGGGTTTTGATGCAGTTTTCTCCAATTAAGTCTTTCGAATGCGGCCTCCTTGACTTCCTTATACGACATGACAGCGACTTTTTCTAAGGTAAAACTTTAACTAAGGTTGGTAGATTGGTAGAGTAAAAAAGGTTTAGTTAATGCAGTCTGTTTATTGCAGATTTTTCAGAGTCAAACTCATTATTTGTTACAAAATGCTTTCGCTTTTGGCTGCAGTACCAAAACTAGCTAAACAAAACAAATTATATCTATTTTTGTAATTTATACTATATTTCAGTTATAACTTATAAAGCAGTTTTCTATATGATATATTTATTATTAACAACAAATAGTTTTCTATATTAATGGCAAAGATAATTTCAAAAGTTTGAAATTTATAACTAGCAACAAATCCCGGCGTCGCCCGGATAAAATACATCATGTGTGTAATTAATAATTATAAAGGCATGAATATGATATTTCTAGAGAATTCTAGAACTTCCGTCCATACTCCCTTACTCAGGAAGAGACCAAGGGGTATCTAGCACCACAACGGGGAGTACATCCTAGTTAGCGGTGACAAAAACCCCTGTACGTACGTAATACAAACTTTTTTTTTATAATATAATATTAATATATTGATTTATTATAGAATACACAGATTAGAAACCCTATACAGGGTTATTCATTATTAGCTGCAAATACTCAGGAATTAGGTTCAACAAATAAAATAAAAAATATTTATGAAATGTTTTTTTTTTAAATCTTGATTTAAGTTTTTGTATCAAAATTTTGTTTTTATTAATTTATTTACTGCTATTGCATAATGATTGCCATGGAGAACAGGACGATGACCCACCCAGACGGTGACTGAACGCAGAGTGTCACTCACGGCGCGCGGGCGCGGATCAAAGGTCAAAATTATTCAGGCGCCAATGATTCCTTTATCGATTTTCTCGGGATTTTCATAACAAAACTTGAAAAAAATCATTTTATAAATATTTTTTATTTTATTTGTTGAACCTAATTCCTGAGTATTTGCAGCTAATAATGAATAACCCTGTATAGGTACATCATAATTTGATGTGGTAATTGGCGCCAATTTTATTTTTGCTTTATACACACAAAGAAATTAATATTTCTGTTTATAAGTAAAGCCTTTTGCACATCTACATAGAGCGATGGCGATCGCGATCAGTAAACGCTGTCAAATATCGTTTGTAAAATTTGACAGCGTTTTACTGATCTACTACATTACTGTCAAATAAAATCATCACCATTGTGTGTGGCACTATTTTTACAACTAGTTACAAATAACAGAACTAACAAGTTTCTAATACGATAAGAAAGTATAAAAGCTATCTAAATTGAGTAACAACAAATCTTTGAGGCTCCGAAATTAGCCAATAAAACTAGCCAATAAATAAAATATTAGTAGACTGGACAGCCGGTCTACCCTTGGAACGCAGTTCCGATCCCAATCTTAAGTTTTGACGGAATTTTGACAGAAATCCTATGGGTTTTCTGTCAGAATTCCGTCAAAACTTAAAATTGGGATCGTAATCGCGATCAAGAGTAGACCGGTAGGTCTAGACAAATCAGACTTCTGTACCCGTTAGTCTGGGCTTCACTCGATCAGTTTGAACTATTTGTCTCGCTTACGTCCCTCTTTTATGTATGGAGGAAAAATGAGACAGCAACATGAGCGTAATGTAACGTAACAATCCCATGTTCAACACGCATAACCACAAGTCCCACAACCTACAACGCAGAAGGCAGAGCTACTACCACCTGAGCTGTAAGGCTTTCTGCATCCCAGTCGCACATAGTAAGAGTGAGCGAGATATACAACTTTCACAAATATTCGCCTTACTTAACAGGTATATCTGTACTAATATTTTATAGAGAAAACGTATGTGCACAACGAATAAACTCTACCTAATTGTCTTCAAATTTTTAAACATTAATTACAGACTTATCTAAAAATTAAACAATGGAAAAATTATCACATTATTTATAATTTTGACTATTTTTAACGATAAACACTGGGTAAAAAACATAAAAAAATAAATTGATAATCTAGCTAACGATTTTAATGACAAAGTATGTACAAAGTAAGTTATACGCAATGTATATCTAATATGACTTTTAAACTGGTTAACACGTTGTATACTGTTTCACTATCCCTCAATACCACTATGATCTGTCACATATCTTTCTATCCTGGTTTTTCATTAGCCTATAGCAGAGACAGATATATTTTTATCAGACTGATTGTGTAATCTAGAGATAGGTATTTTGGTAAGGTGAAATATACGTGTCAAAAGTCGAAGCATCAACGCTATTTTTAATAAAGATACTTTAGAAGAATACCTATTAACCAGTTTAAAAAAAGCCTAACCTAAGCGCGCATTGTCATTTCTTTACAACACTTCTTTAGTTTTTAAGAGGAACATTCTAAAAAAAATTGTTTCCTTTAAGGCATCATAGATGGCGGTAGTTGACTTTAATTATGTTATATGTGCCGAAAAGTAAAAGCTTTCGGTAAGTCCCGCCAAAAATCGCTAATAACAAAAACCATATAGGTACAGAAGGGCAAGTCACAATTTTACTCGATCAGAAGGGCAAGTCCCAGTGCATTTACAACATTTCGTCTACCAAATGCTGTCTTCGTGTGAGCACGTGTCTCTCTCTTTCGCATGGAGAATTGATGAGACAACAACTCGTTTCTACCGTTTCTACGTAACATATCATCTCATCTTTTCTCCATGCAATGGAGAGAGACAAATAGGCGAAACGAAATGTTAAATCTAAAGCAGTTTGAACAATTCGATTCGCCTACGTGTCTCTCTCTTTTGTATGGAGAAAAGATGAGACAACAACAATACGTTGCAAGAGTTTTTTTAGAATGTTCCTCTTTTCGACAGCACGAATGAAAGAGGTGTAAAATTCTTGAAAAACTAGGAAGCAAATAGCATTATTGATTCCCGAATTCAAATGAATAAGAAACCCTTTTTGCTGTATGATAATGACAATAGCTTGACAGATTTGTCAAGCTATCATGTATCTTGTAAAAGGTAACTTCGGAAAATGTTTAATTTCTATTCAATTTATACCCAGCTAAATTCGACGTAGAACAGGTACATAACAATAATTGTAGGCAAGATCTTAAATCTACGAGTAATGCAAAATCTATAAAAACAATACAAATAATCTACATCAAATTTGGCTTTGTGATATTCGAGAAATTTATTTTGTTATCTACTTTTCAAGAATCACCCTCCTGACCAGCTGGGCGATTGAGTAATTCTATTGCAATCAAAACTTTGATATAACTAGCGGCACATAACTTGAGCGGTGAGCGATACGCGGAGGGGATAGCGCATGCGTCGTAGTGTGCCCTGTCGCGCACACTGGATGTGTGGATGTGTGCAGAGTGTCCTATTGGTACAGAGAGCGGAGTGTGACTGGAGAGCCAATCAGCGCTACGCACGCCCGCCCTTCAATTCCGCTAGCCCCCCTCAGGTACCTTATTTTTGACTTCTGCGCAATAACGGTCACCGCTCAAGTTATGTGCCGCTACCTATACTAACAAATAAATGATACTAACAAGGAACAGCGATCACATATCTTGTTGTCGACCACAACTATCTGTTGCCATACTAGTTTTACAAAGCGAAGTTCCTATTCGCTACCTCATGTTTATTACGTCAACATTCAGTCTTGTTACAATCATTCTTCGTCAAAGATAACTTTGGTTTCAATTCGTTTTTTTTTGCAATTGAAGCTCATAATAACGTCAGAACTGACAGATGCGACTATGTTTTGATTGCAACAAAAGCTACGCAGTCACCCAATTGGAAAATACCCTTCATTCGTCTATCCGGGTCCTGTTAATGTACGTCCAGTTATTGTACAGCATGTTAATTGGAAGCCATTAAGGCCATGTACACTGGATATTTTTATTAAGCGAAGGGCACTCGTCCTAAAAGGCAAGCCCCTGGAGCTATTGTATAATCCATACTGTATGTACAGTTCGATCAAAAATCTAAAATGCAATTCAATCAAAATCAGTGATTGAATTGCTACAGTGTACATGAGGCTTAACTGGTATCGTCATAATGGGGTGTACAATAACAACTCGTGACGATATTGTACAGCATGTTATTGCACGACCTTTTATTGTACGCCCCGTTAATCCAAGCCCATGGCACCGTAATAACGGTGTGTACATTAACCTGGTGTGCATTAACTGGCTGTACATTATTGCCTCCCACATTAACCTGGTGTGCATTAACTGGGCGTACATTATTGCCTCTCGTCTATCTCCAAAACTGACAATGCGCGCTCAAGTTCCCTAAAGGAAGCCCTCAGCTATACCACCTGCTCGTCATCTCTCGTACTAGTCATAGCGTCGCTGATCGATGTAGCGACGTCTTTATACAGCCTTAGGTTTGACTCTGTGTAATCTAATATCTTACGGCTAGAGTGCCTGATGTATAGCATCTGTTTGTGGTAGATTTTCAGCGCGCCTTTTATGGTTATGTAGGTTAGACCGCCGAGTATTGTTCTGTAAAAAGAAATATCAATTAGTATTGATTCTAATAAAGAAAGAAAGACAAGTGAAATTTAGAAAACTTTAGCGACTTCATGGCCAAACCGATAAAGCTATTTTGATGAAAATTATATGGGTTATTCAGTAGAATCACAAGGAAATAACTTTGAAAATCTGATTCCAACCCACGACTTAAGGGTTAGGCGAAGACGCTCCTACTATCGGTGATGCTACAAAATATTAAAGTAATGATAATGGTGAACGGAAATAAAGGTGTCTTCGTCTTGGGCGACCTTGAATCCCTCGCTGCACTCAGGACTCCTGTCTTAACTCTCTCGCTTTGCTCGGAAGTTAACGCTAAAATCCCTCGTTTTGCTCGGGATTCAATACGGCGCCCGCTACTTAAGACACTACTTTACCCCCTTGGTGCATCATCTACTAATTAACACATTACTTAAGTCATTTTCGAAAAATTTATACTTTATAACATCCAGACAGAGAACAAACATCTATGTTCACCACACAAATATTTGTTCTCTGTGGGGATCTATGGGCGCAGAAGGCAGAGCTTAAGCTTAAGAATTAAAGTTTATATTACTAATGCAATAAATTAACTTGACCTAAGGACTAATAGCATGGAGTTCTTCAAAGAGGGCGTTTAAAAGTTTAAAAGGGTCGGCAACGCGCTTGTGATGCCTCTGGTATTGCAGGCGTCCATAGGCTACGGTAACCGCTTCCCATCAGATGGGCCGTAAGCTTGTTTGGCAACTTAGTTGTAAGTATTAAAAAAAAAAATTGTTTGTACCTGTGCAAGTTATTCTGTATAGACCGAAACAGGATCTTCCCCATGATGGTAGAGAGGGTAGGCAACAATAAAGCCGAGCAGAATATCCGTGTGGGAGAGAGACGGGACGCGCCGCTAACGACGGGCGCGGGCGCGGGCGTGACGCCTGACACCACTGTGGTGTGCGGTTCACTGCTGTCCGTACTGGAAAATAAAATACAAATACATATAATAAACTAGCGGGCGCCCGCGGCTTCGCTCGCCGTTACCGTTCCCGTAGAAAAAAAAAAAAAGCAGCCAAGTGCGAGTCGGACTCGCCCATAAAGGGTTCCGTAGCACGACGAACTACAAAAACCTTTGTATTATGTTACTTGATGTAACATAATAAGGTTCTTGTAGTTCGTCGAAAGGTAAATTGCGGTTTACGGTTTATGACGTATAAAAAAAAAAACTACTGACTAGATTTCGTTCAAACCAAATATCGTTGGAAGTTTGCATAGTAATGTACAACATATATTTTTTTTAGTTTTATCATTCTCTTACATTAGAAGTTAGAGGGGGGGGGACCAACTTTTTTCCACTTTGGAAGTGTCTCTCGCGCAAGCTATTCAGTTTAGAAAAAAACGATATTAGAAACCTCAACATCATTTTTGAAGACCTATTCATAGATACCCCACACGTATGGGTTCGATGAAAAAAAATTTTTGAGTTTCAGTTTCAAGTATGGGGACCCCCGAAATTTATAGTTTTTTTTTATTTTTATGTAAAAAAACTTAATGCGGTTCACAGAATACATCTACTCGCCAAGTTTCATCAGTCTAGCTCTTACGGTTTCGGAGAAAAATGGCTGTGACATACGGACAGACAGACAGACAGACATGACGAATCTATAAGGGTTCCGTTTTTGCCATTTGGCTACGGAACCCTAAAAACCGTTTGAACCTTCTCTGGACCTCCACAAATCATTCAAGACCAAAATCAGCCAAGTCGGTCCAGCCGTTATCGAGTTATAGCGTCAGGAAGGAAAACCCGACTTATTTTTATAAAGTAGATATTGTGGACAGTCCACACAACACTATCTAGCCTCAAATTAAGCAGAGCCTGTACTATGGAAACCAGATAGTTGATATAATACATAATTTTTTTTTTTGTAAATACATGCTTACAGGGTGGTTTTTTTGAGAACGCCATTGATGGTGGTGGCCAAGTCCGAGTTAGGGAAATCGTGAAAGGAGTCATGCCCTCTATTTATAAAATATCTGAATACTTATTTGCTATTTCTATTCATTTTTAGTAAAACATTTGTTTGCAAAGATTGGTCCTTATCAACAACAGAATCCTTTGGTTCAATAATACAGGTTGTATTTTTTTTTAAATCATGCGGGTCCATTGCGGTCAAAAGTATAAATTTTTTTGAAAAAAAAAAAAATTGTAGTCATTGTTTTCTTATAAATCGAGGGTATGATTCCTTTCACGACTTTTCCCCTCGTGGTTTCGGACTTGGCCATCACCGCCCTTCTCAAAAAACCACCCTGTATACTATAAGTCTTCTTTTGCGTACAATAAAGTATTAATCTATCAAACTTTTAGCGCAGTACTTCCTCATACATCTTGCATACAGAATGAACTGCTCAACATCCAGTGGACCTGATGAATAACTAACCTTCCAAACGGCAGTATATAAGAGAGCGCCGGTATCTTAGCGCAGTACTTCCTCAGGAAGAGAAGCACGGAATCCTCCCAGTTGTACATCTTCGCGCTGATGAGAGTCACCGGGATGGTGGGCAGGAGAACTAACAGGACTAGGGGATCAGCAGATTCCATCATCTCGAGGCCTTCTCTGTGACCTACAACCTGGAAATAAATACATTTTGTTTATTTTATTATAACGCTTTTATTAGCTTCACCTGTATGTATGTATGTATGTATGTAACCGACCCCTTTGAGCTCGATTTTGTCCTACTTTGAACAATCAGATTTGATTCAAACTTTGCACACCTGTCAAAGGTCGATGACAATGCAATAATATGAAAAAAAAAAAAAAAAAATGAAAAGAAATAAAAAAAATTAAAAAAAAACCTACTTTGAACGATCAGATTTGATTCAAACTTTGCACACCTGTCAAAGGTCGATGACAATGCAATAATATGAAAAAAAAATAAAAAAAAAATGAAAAGAAATAAAAAAAATTTAAAAAAAACCTACTTTGAACGATCAGATTTGATTCAAACTTTGCGCACCTGTCAAAGGTCGATGACAATGCAATAATATGAAAAAAAAAAAAAAAAAATGAAAAGTAATAAAAAAAAATTAAAAAAAAACCTACTTTGAACGATCAGATTTGATTCAAACTTTGCGCACCTGTCAAAGGTCGATGACAATGCAATAACATGAAAAAAAAATATATGAAAAAAAAAAACTAAAAAGTAAAAAATTAATTATAGTTTAAAAAACTAAAAAAAACGCTTTTATAACTAATAGAACTAAAAAGTTAAAAATAAAACTGTAATAATCAATTGAAAATTTATATTATTGTACAAAAAGCGTGGGGGGCTTGATTTTGATTGTTGTAAATATTTTATCTGAATGAGTTTATTATATCTGAAGTTATTATAAAAAGCACCCCACGCTTTTTGTACAATAATATACATTTTCAATTGATTATTACAGTTTTATTTTTAACTTTTTAGTTCAATTAGTTATAAAAGCGTTTTTTTTAGTTTTTTAAACTATAATTTATTTCATCTTATACCTTTAAACGAGAGAATCTTGTATATTATGATCTGAATTTCGGAAATGTCTCCAACGATTTTCATGAAATTTTGTATACAGAGGTTTTCGGGGGCAATAAATTTATCTAGCTAGGATTCATTTTAAGAAAATGATTATTTCACCCCGAGTTCAATAATTAAACATAAACTGAATATGTGACTGCTCCTGCCATCTATTGATGATTGTGAGCAACTAACTGCAAGCATATCCAGCAGATGGCGTTGTTCAGTATCTACCTGCATAACATTATGACTCTTATGATTTCTTAAAAATACAGATTAACAATAAAAAATACCGAGCGATGCTCGGTCACCAACTGCTAGTGTATATTATGTAAGAAACAGCTTTATCTATAAATGTTTTGTGTTTACACTTAGTGAAAGAGATAATTGCTTCCGATCCAAAGTGCGAAGTAAACCGTACACGTGTTGCTCAGGTGGGTCAAACTACATGCAACGGCGTGCAACAGCAACACGCAAATTCGCTCTTTATTGAAGAAGCGTATTTTGTAAGTACCTAATCAGCATCAGCTTGAAGAAGTCCACTGCTGGACATAGCCCAACAAGGATAACCAACAAACATAGGAAAAGTACCTAATATCAAGCCAAAAAGCCAGTACGCTTAGTAAGGTTTCCCAAAGATTTCCAGCGACAGATAGGAGCTGTTTTATTAGTAGCTGATCTTATTGTCTAACACACACTAGGTTCCTCATCTCTCTCATGTAATCAACAGAGTAAAAAAGAGTAGAAAGGCGATCTGTCTGGGAACCGCTATCGCCAGTTTTACATTTTCACTGTTTAATTTAAAATATCTTATTATATAAAAAAGAATTGCTGTTTGTTAGTCTCGCTAAAACTCGAGAACGGCTGGACCGATTTGGCTGATTTTGGTCTTGACTGATTTGTGGAGGTCCAGAGAAGGGTTAAGAGGTGAATCAATATGTTTTTTTTCAACGGGAACGGTAACGGGGTGAGCGAAGCCGCGGGCGGCCGCTAGTAACTAAATATGACCCTTCAATCATCTTTCATATTGAACCCATGGTAACGCTAAACCATGAAGTGTAAGCTGGCACGACAGGTGAAAGCTTAAACTAAGAAGCAATTCACAACAAGTTGCATAAATCAAATTGATGGCAAATTTCTCTTTCTCTAATACCTAAGAGCTTAATGTTCGCCTAGGAACCAATAGTTTTTCATTTTTTTTTAACTACGGGACTTATACGGGAAATGGGTTAGACTCGAGGTAGATGGCTCAAAATAAAGGAGGCCTATACCCTGCAGTGGGTGAAGTCGGGCTGTGGGAGATGATGATGATGATATATACCATGAAATTTGACTCCTGATATTTCGGCACAGTTGTATGCACCATGATCACGGGTCAGTGAAATCATGGTTAATATCCCGTTGTTTATACAAAATAATAGTGTTCAAAAGTTAGTTTCGCTTTGTCCGTCAATCTGCCTATTGTAAAAAAGATCCGTCGATTATTTCAGCGTGTATCTACCGAAGTATGTTCTTATTTCACAAGGTGGGTAAGTAAATAGGTAAGTACTTGTTTTATCATAATAACAATGGTAAGAAAAAGGGGGTTTGAGAAAACAGTTTGAGAACCGTTCCAAACATGACACACATTACGACGACTCTCTGTCAACGGGTGAAAATAATTAGCATCTATTTCTTAAATCTATAGTACCTGCGTAAGTAATAGCACATAGGTATAGACTATACGGTAGTAACGGTGTTTTAGAAGATTTCACACACTTACATAAACTGAACTAGATACCTTATAATATGTACATATTGTATGAAACTAAGCGTGCCATATATTTTGTACTTGTGATAAAGCCACCAACTAAATGTAGCATTGCAGGTTTTTTTTTTTTTTACAAATTATAGGTTTGCGTTTGACCGCTATCTCACCTGCTGTTAAGTGATGATGCGGTCGACGATGTAGCACGCTTACCTAGAAGATATAATATCCTAGAATTATAGGATTGAGTACTTTGCACTAAACTATGCACTAGTTTGGTAAGATACACAAAGTTATTTAATATTTAATTTAGGCTTTTATTTATTTATTCTTTCTACGCACACAACACCCTTGTAAATGTCATGAGTCTATTGCATCCGAAGGTTGTCTGGTAGAGATCGCTGTTTAGCGATAAGACCGTCCATTGTATGAGGCAAATTGTTAAAAGTTTTTTTATGGACCTATACTTTTATAATTTGATGCGTGCAATAAAGTTTTCTATCTATCTTTCGAATACATAATAGTACCTAACTACTACTAACATACAACTGAGTTTAGCAGGATGCAAGTGGGTCCATAGCACTCATTTGAGGGGTATACATACATATAACGGCACTCAAAGAGAGCCACTTGTGGTATCTAGCCAAATCTATGTCTGTGAGATTTCATACAGATTTGCGAGTTTTTGTTATTTATTCAGACGTTGAACCGTTATGAACCAATAAGCAAATACATGAATGACCTAAAAAGTGTTTGTTTAAAATGTAATGGACGCACCCGTTATTTGTGGAACTTACACAAATTTTAGACATTTTTCAAACTTTAATTTTGGGTTTTATTATTGCTGCGTCCAACCATCAAATGCAATGCTTGAGCTGATTTTGATTGATTTTCTTCTATGCAAATAACGACGATAATCAAAGAGCTAGAAAGAAATTACTAGCCGATGCGAAGTCAAGCAGTTACATATTTTTTATACCACTAATTGCTGATGGAACAAGCCCTATATGTTATGTGGTAACCAACGTTTATAACAGTCAGGAACGTGCCCTTACGATACACTGCCCTGCGTCTACTACGTAACTTGAGGCATACAGATATCATAGGTATAAGTAAAGTAAGTGAGGTAAAAATTAAAGGTTATTTCAGTCGATCACAAGAAGAATCACTTTGAGAGGGCAATTGCGTGCTCAATTCAATACTCAGTAAAATAATAACATTTCCTTATCGTTTATAACCTTTAATTTTTAAATGAATTCAAACCGGAAGAAGTTGATTTTAAGATAATGTCAAACCCCCAGAACATGAAATACTTACGTCATAGATTGATATTAACATTATTATAATACCTAAAATTATATTTGTCTTTCTTCAAACAGAGACGGAAATTTTAAATTCAAATGATTCTCTACAAAAACCGGATTTCACAAAGGTCACTGTGAATTAATTTGTTGAATCTAATATTGTACGAAACACAGCTTACGTCACGACACAACTATGACGTAAAAAAAGTTATTGCAATAACATACAGGACGACGTAGCGTAGTGGAAGTCAGCCTTGTCAGTTAATTAAAGGTCATAGGTTCTTACCCTTTTGCGGATATTTTGATTTATTTGCCATAAGCGGACAATATTATCGAGCTCAGATTTCTTAATTATTTTGTTTATACGCCAATTCAATAAATAACAATTTTATGGACGCAAGATGGACGACATTGTCAAAGGGTCGGAAATGGGTTAGACACTCACAGGATCAAGGTAGATGGCACAAGCTAATGGAGGCCTATATTCAGAAGTTAGAGGGGGGGGGACCAACTTTTTTCCACTTTGGAAGTGTCTCTCGCGCAATCTATACAGTTTAGAAAAAAACAATATTAGAAACATCAACATCATTTTTGAAGACCTCATAGATACCCCACACGTATGGGTTCGATGAAAAAATTTTTTTGAGTTTCAGTTTCAAGTATGGGGTACCCCCAAAATTTATAGTTTTTTTCTATTTTTGTGTAAAAATCTTAATGCGGTTCACAGAATACATCTACTCGCAAAGTTTCATCAGTCTAGCTCTTATAGTTTCGGAGAATGGCTGTGACATACGGACGGACAGACAGACAGACATGACAAATCTATAAGGGTTCCGTTTTTGCCATTTGGCTACGGAACCCCTTTATAGGGTTCCGTAGCCAAATGGCAACTGCAGGACATGGTCCATACCATTTTCAGGAAGAACAAGGGGTCATCCACCGACTTCCCGATCTTTTCCAAGGTCTTTGCGTTAAGCTTGCAAATTCTACGAGCCATATTGACAACGGTGACCTTGGTTTTTGTCCGGATTTCCTCGTCACTGATTCCATCACGTATAGTGACCAAAATATTTAATGCATGCGAAACAGATTTCTGAGATGGCTATAAAAAATACGGATATACATAACAAGACGTCTTAGCTATACTACGACTTTACAAATTAAGTAATAAAAACATTTTTTATGAACAACGGGATATTTACCATGATTTGTGAATAGAGAACTCAGAACTCAGTTCAACTCGTGATCATGGAGCATGCAACTGTGCCGAAATATCGGGAGTCAAAATCATTTTACTAAGTATACTCTTGTAGAAATAAAGAAAAGAAAGAAAAAGAAAGAAAGAAAATATATTTAATATTGATGTTGAGGATAATAACTAACCTGCATAACAGTAACAGCGCCGTAGGTGATCGCAACCCAGTATATCGAACCCAGAAGAACCCCTCCAGCTATAAACGGGCATATCTTATGCGTCATGTCTTCCACTGCGTCGAGAAGCGCCACGAAAGCGCCCATAGAAGGGAAGACTACGATGTATTCTGCTTTACATTGCGGACATAGGACTTTTCGCGTGATGTTCCCTCGTTGCTTCTCATCTACCCAACGCTGGAGGCAGCTTTGATGGACCTGCAATGATAATTATAATCAAATTAGTTCAAACAAACATACGCAAGTAAAACTGTGACGAGCATTGTTGTTTGTTATTTTAAATACATATTATCTTCCTAACATATTTTAGTTTGGTGTTCAAAACAAACTTAAATGATAACTTCTGACTCGCTGCACCGCGCATTTACCTCAGCATAGTTTCGTCATTATACGAGTTTTCATTAGGTCGGTACGAACTCCACAAAATGGTACTACCTATCACCTGTTTACTTTAACCTTAACCAGACTCAGCATTGTTTTTTACATTGAAGGTCATTTATTTTCGTGCAATTACAAATCCTAAGTTTTATATCTGACATCGGAAACCTAGACAACCCTTACCACAAAGACCCTGGCATAGTCGAAATAGGTAGATTGTGGTCGCAGTTACTTAATTCGCAATAGACCAGCAAAAGACCAGCACACAAATATATACTTGAATGGCGGATTTCAAATAGCAAGTTCAAACTACCATCGTTTCTCAATACCATCCATTAATAGGTCACTATCGATTCGTTAGTGCAAGCATTGTTTTGAACACAAATTTATTTTAGTCACCTTATCAATTCTCAGTTATCAGTATTTTTTATCAACAAACAAAACACCTGATTTAAACACCAATTATAACTAGGTTAAGTAACTACCTACCTACTAATTTCTTGAACAATAGTTTATAGAGATCAAAAGTCTTAGCTTTGAACGTAACAACGCTATTCGTTCGTAGTTTATTTAGTCAGCGTTGTCATTTGCTATCAATTATTATCATATATTAGTATCGTTAAATCCAATAAGGTACCTAGGTACCTACTCATATTGCTCACGATTATGAATAGTGATAAACTTATGCACCGAGCGCAAAATGGAGAGCTAATGAAATAGTACCATAGATGGAGAGTGTTGGTCATATCTTAACTGACAAGGGTCTAATTGGTGGTAAACTAATCAGTATCAGTACAGTACTAATATGGCGCAAATACTTTTATGCAGTTTGGTTGGCCATGTTCTACTTTGCACTAGCAACTAATAATTACTCAATAGAATAATAAACTTCTGCTGAATAAAGTTAAATGGCTATTTAAAAATCAAGGACTGTCGTGAAACAATAGCTAAGTGGGCTAAACTAACTAGTGGTAAACACCTTGCAAGAATTTATGCCATAGATGCAATGTATACTGGAGCCTACCTACATATTACACATACTAGTAAAACAAGTTTAAAGAAATGAAATTGTACAGTCATCATCACATATTAAAAGAGCAAATCATTTATCTAATAAAAAAGTTTACGTTTACAGAAAAAAACTTTGTGGGACTTCCCACGATCTTTATAATGTCGTCAGTCCATTCCACACTTCGTTTTCCGGTAGGTAAAATTATACCTGTAAACTCATCTTAAAACAGGCATACAATTATTCTCTTTACCTACCAAAATATACGGTTTGTGTAATTCTGTAAGGTTTACAACATTTGATAGAATAGAGATATTTGTTGTCAGATAAAACAATAACAAAAATAACCTTATCGAGTTACAGACAAAATTAGGTACCTACTACCTACTTTAACTACCCTAAACTACTATTAGGGCGAAAACTATCCACTAATATAGCTAGAACTCTGTATAACTTTATGGCATGGCAAAAAAACCATCTACGACTACTAGTGACGTGTCTCGTCGCTCGGTCTCAGTAGGGATGTCCTATTCCAAAAATCGGCTAATGCTGCCTACCCATCTGCTAACTAGTTACGTGAGGTAGGCATCATACTTTTTTCAAGAAATATGTTTAAAGAAAGATTGGTAAAATAAGGGGGTCAATAGAAAAAATATTGAGAACCAATCGTTTTAAAAACATCAAATTATACTAATTTGTTTATCATATTGTTATAAAAATATTGTTTAATCCATGCTCAGATTTACATACCTTGCATAAGCATATAAAAGTTCACTGAAATCTATTCATTCCAAAGATACAATCTAGGTTTTTTGAGAGGCCATGACCAAGAAACTCCAAGTGCAATAACCCGAACTCATTCATCAAATATTATTGTTAGTGTGACACATTTATTGTTTGTTAAGATCAAACTGATAGTGCATTTTGTTTGTACTTGCTCGGTACAAATTATTGATTTCTTCTGACATTGCGGTTACCTTGTCAATACTTTCTCAAGGTTCAGTCATTGCACTGCTTATTTACATCTTAGACACAAAGAAATGCCGTTATGTTAAAAGATTTAATAAGAAAAGGAGTATTTATGTGAGTGTGTAACTCTACCACAGCATTGCAGCAGGTGTATCATTCAGGTTGCTGGTGACGAAACATTGTCAAGGGTAAATTGAATCATGAAAGGGGTGAAATTGAATCATGATCTTCAGCAGTGAGGAGAACAATGCAAGGAGGAGGATAAGCACTAATAAGAGTGCTTGCAGCTACATTTGCATACTATTTTAGCTTTGAATTCTGTTTATCTTTCCTTAAAACTTCTTCCGTAAATTATTTTCTAAGTGAACTTAAAAGAAGATGCTCTCTAAGTTGAATGCCTCCCACGAACTATAGTTTAGACCAGGGATTCCCAAACTATTTTGGACAAGTGACCCCTTTTCCAAAATGAACGGTTACCTCAGACCCCCATGGCCAAATTACCTACTTTTACGATCAACCCCCTTATTAACAATGGTCCGCTAACTTAAAACAGCTGCTACAATGTGTTATTTTTGCATAGGTCTCTCTCGACTTAGGTCAATAGAAGAAGACAGAGTGAAAATTAGCAATGTTTTAATTTAGCAGACTATTATGAATAAGGGGACTTATCTTTAGTTTTTTCCTAATGATACAAAATAGCTAGGTACTAAGGTACCAATTGGAAATCTTTGCACTTCGTTAAGTGAGTAAAGTTGACTTCATTTTTTCATCAAAATTTGACAAAATAAACGTACGTTGTACGAATTTGAGACTTTACATGACTACAACAATGCTATTTCCTACAAAAATATTAATTATTCTTAGTACATGTAACACAACATAGACAATACAGTACCTATCTTGAAACTTTGAAATAAAAACTTGTGTTAATTTAATAGGGGTCGATTTTTTGACCTCGTCGACCCCCAAAATCAGTTTTCGTTTATGTCGACCCCTAAGAAACCATAATCGACCCCAAGGGGTCGATATCGACCACTTTGGGAATCCCTGGTTTAGACTGTGTGCTGTCTTTCAGATATAAACAAAACAATTATTACTAAACTACTTAAGACTAGTCACAACAAACATGAATACTTATTAAAACCTTGAACGGAAAGCAATCTTTATATTTTTTTATAGCATTTATCGTGTTCCGCAAATAACTATTCGCAAGAAAGAAAGAAAATTTATTTGGTTTATTTTTATTTAGTATTGAATATCAAAATATTAATAGGTACTTTGTTAGAGCAAAAGATTTAGTTTTAAAGAAAGGCAACTTGTCTGTAAAAAAAAGCTCCAAAACGCATATACCTGTCTACTATTAAATAAATAAATAGAAAACATCCAATATAGAAGCAAAGTCCTTAGTTGTGTGTTCAAGTACCGATCCCATCTCATGTTTAACCAGTAGGTAGTTTTGATTGTTGTTCAACTTTAACTTGTGATTATTTTTGGTTCCTAGAAATATGTATTTTTTCCATACCAAATGTATTGAAAAACAACTATAAGGCAGATCTGACATGAGTATGGTAAGTTGATTGCATTTCGACAAAACATATTTGAATTCATTTTAAATAATGGAGGGTTTGAGGACAATTTTCTTATTACCATACCCACATTATACACACCTACCTACATATATTATACATTATACAACAGTATAGATTATTTTTTAGTCGCTATTGACACGATAAACAAACGGCGATAATAACATACCCATCTTGTAGTTCCAATACATTTGCAAGGATGCACCCAGGCGGCTAGTTTATCATCGGCTTCCGTAGCGAAGCAGACCCAGCACGATTTAGTATTCTCGTCTTCAACAGCCTGTAGAGCCTGAGATGCTTGGTTGCTAGCCATGTCTGCAGGAATCGAAAATTCACGACGTTCACCAACACTCGTCATTACTCAAAATTTGCTGAAAACACTGTGGCCCTGTTTATGTAGTGCGACGATATTTTTTTCCCAAAGAAGGTAGGTATTTTATTCTTTGACAATGAACACAAACACATTGCACAGCTGTTTGACCAGTTTCGAAAGCTTTTCGCAATTGTCTGCTTTTGATTGAGCCGTTTGATTGAGATATTAGCTGACTGACGACTATCCTAAAATATGATAGTCTGACTGACTCTGACTGACTTGACGACTTGACTGCTGTGGTGAGTGCTGCCACCTTGGTTTTTGAAAAAGGGCAGTCGGACAGGCTAGATTTAGCAATTTTTCCAAAGAATTACTATTAAGGGTTAAAACATAAATACAAAATGCATAAATAGAAATTGTTTATTTTAAACGTATTAGAAGAAAGTGCAAAATATAGCAATAATTATGCTAAGAAATTGTTAAAAATCAGAGTCTCTAACGGAATCGTCCAAAATCTTAATCTGCTGAAGCAGAAGAAGTTTTTTACCTACTATTACTAAACTTTAAAAACAATTAAACACCATATATTTCAAAACTGAAGACACGACAGTGTTTAGTTCACTCGCTATTATTCGGTATACTTACTAGAAACAAACTTGAAAAATTCTCTTGTAAAGAAGAAAAACCATACAAAACCTGCTATAGTTTTGCTACCATAGCAAAACTATACTATAACCTACCCAATTATTAGTGATCATTAAGTGTGAACTAACAAAATCTATGCTACATACAGAGTGCATTGTTTTAAAACTTGGTAATCGTGGGGCAAAGTTTTCGTATCGCTTAACAAGGGCTAAATTTCTCTTTTCGGGA
The DNA here is from genome assembly GCA_947578465.1 of Thera obeliscata. Lineage (NCBI taxonomy): Eukaryota > Metazoa > Arthropoda > Insecta > Lepidoptera > Geometridae > Thera > Thera obeliscata. Next base: position 21,078,330 of record OX387919.1, on the reverse strand, counting down.
TAAAGCATGAAAGATCGAGTTTACCTAGAGTAAAAAGTGCTAGATCTAGCCCGAAAAGGGCTAAGGTGGCAGCACTAGGTGAAGTGAAAACTGACTGCTGATTGACTTGACGTTGTAGACGTGACGTGCGTGACGTATCCGTGACGTGACGGTTGACAGCTAGTGGTGTATGTAATTCTTGGAAGAAGTATGCCAAGAACGTGCCTGGAAGTATGTTTAAAAAGGAGGTGTAAGTCCAAAAAAAACAATTAAAATACAAAGCTATGTGACTTCCAGAATGCTTAATAACAAGATAGTGATAGCATAGACTAAGGATTTCCTTAGTCTATGGTGATAGTAAGCTAAGCTAGCAGTTCTAGGTCCGTGTAAAGCAGGTGAAAAAAATATTGCTATTTTAAAAACGAAGCTAGTTCTGTTTACACGAAGCTAAAACTGCTAGCTTATTATCACTATCCTGGCTTGTAAAACTAGCTTCGTGTAACCCGGATTCCCGGGCAAAAATGACAAAAAAACTAATCCTAGAGGAAGTTTAGTCCAGTTCCAGTCTGTTCAATCTACGATTGATGGTGGTGCGACGTACGTCAAAACTGACAACCAGCTGATCTTTTTGTCATCTTTCAAAGTCAAATGTTTATTCTCCTCTCTTCGCCCCTCCTTCCTCACCTTCAGCTCAAAAAAGAAAGAAAGATTGTTTGGGAAAAGGTAAAGAAGAGGTTCCGTAACAATCAGTAAATTCAGTAATACTTGTTCTACGAGTGTACGGAAGGAGTTCTGATCAAATCACTCTACAGGAGCGTTATAACTAAAGCTGACGGCAGGATCAAAGTGAGTACATAACTAAACTTTCACTTCTTCCAGCTTAATGCACGCACACTTTTCACGTGCCTGTTGCATCTTTTCATCTACAATGCTCGCTCAACGTTGATTTCTGAGTTACATAATGCAAAGCAATAAGTGATTGCTATTGTAACACCCTTATATATGGTGAACAGCTCGAAATAGGGGAGAATTTTAAGTTACAAAGTGCTTAAATAGTTTTTTATGTTAAGTACATTGACAAATACAGAGGGCAACAAGCTTCACTAGGTATTATTATTAATTTACTGTATGGTTTGGATTGAATAAAATCATGCAATATTTCATTAGATTATGTAAGCTCACCTTCACAGGTCGAGTTAATAATTTTTTCATTTATAAACAGTATTATTCTTTGCATTAATTCGTCCGCTGTGTTCGATGTTTGTCGCACAACATATTATTATTATTTTCCCATCCTGGCAGATTTAAAATATTTTTTAGACTCAGGTTATTACTGAATGCACACATGTAATAGGCACAATATTTCACACAACTATTTAACAAAACTTTTTAAAAATTAAAATATAAACTAAGTATTTAACAAATTTCTGATAAAAATAAAATTACTGTGCAGGCTATGTGCTCAAAAAAAGGCTGATGACATTGTTTTTTTAATATTGCATGTCAACAGTTTTTATCACTACTAGGTTAGGCTAGTTGAATAATCTAAATTTGCATTTAGATAAACTGTAAATATTGGGTTTTTATGCATTAAAATACTTGCTGTTAAAAATATATTTATCCATTACCTAGCTTACAATAAAATATTTCAAATTTCTGGGGTATGTAGGTATTATGTGACTTTGTATAATTCAAGATCCATAATAATATCTTCCTTTACATATGTACCTAGCTGGAAATAAGCAAAAATCAATGAATAAAATTGACCCCGCTTGTATCTTTTTAACCGACTTCCAATCAAAAAGGAGGAGGTTCTCAATTCGGTTGTATGTTTTTTTTTTTTTTTTTTTTTTTTAATGTTTGTTACCGCATAACTTCGTCATTTGTGAGCCGATTTGAAAAATTATTTTTTTATCTGAAAGGTACTGCTTCCAGATTGGTCCCATTTTAATTTTATTAAAATCGGTGTTGCCATTTTTTTTTTAATAATTTTTTTAATGTTTGTAACTGCATGCCTCCGTCATTTATGAACCGATTTAGAAAATTATTTTTTTATTTGGAAGGTTATTCTTACGTCCAGATTGTCCCAAACAAATTTGATTAAAATCGGTTTAGCCGTTTGACAATGAAGTCGGTTTCTCAAGTTTTTTAAACTTAAATTATGTATGTCTCGACTGTTAGCTCTATGACTTGATAGCCTTGAGTCAATGAGGGGGAGCATAATAATATGGTACAGAGTACTTGGTAGTTGCTTGTTGATCTATCTAGGCTGACGGATACAGTGAATGGGCCAATTATTGTGATTTTGTGTTGCCAACTCAGGGAATTTGCACCAGTATTAGTGTATTTCTAGTCTTGAAGGTGCTTTACATTTATTGGTCATAAAAGTACCAATCTAAGTCAGTTGCCAAGGTTGGGTTATGCAAATGGTCAAACAGCTATGAGATATTTAAGAAACACAACTTCTTTACAAGTGTCCAATTCAATTTTAGATTTCTGGCGCTATTATTTCTAACCTCTTCTATTTCTTGCAATCTGTCCGGACGGGCATTGAGCCAAGCATTATTTTTAATAGTCTTAAAAATTGGAGAAAGTTTCACTCAGCGCTATCTAGCCCAAACTAAGCCAAACTTTTATGGGAACAAATAAATCTGCTTGTCTATAAAATAATAATAACAGCGGGAATCGTTGGATATACAGGGTGTAACAGAAGTTCATAACTTTCATCCCCAGGCAAGATATTAATATCCCCTCGGATTTCTAAGTACAGATTTACAACTTTTGTATTTTATGATAAATTGATACTTTATACTCTACAAATTAAATTTGAAGCACACATGAAGGAACAGGAGCTTATTCGGACTTTTACGCTCGCCTTAAAAGTCCGAATCCGCAAAATTTGTAATAGCAAAAAGGCACTCTGTGTCGAGTTTCAAAGACTCGCTTAATCATTACCTAGCATATAATAAGTAATAACTAGGATGTGTTACTAAATACCAGCGCAATTTTGTATTTCGTTGCTGGCAACACTTTATCTCTAGCCTGCCAGTGTTTTAACTGGCTGCCCTGCCATGCCAGTACTAAAGTGTAGCGCGCTAAGACCACGCGTCCCGCGCATTTTAAACTTGAAGGTACGAGGTTCTACTAGTGTTGTGAACTTTCACTCCGGTGACTCTGGTGTAATCTATTACATCACCGTTCTTGTACAGCGGTAAGTTAAACAAAAATAACGGGATTTTGCAACATTTGGAATTAGTAGGTATAGGTCATCTCGAGATTGTAAGATGTTGGCTTTCTTGTAGGCTGTTTTATCACATTCTTAAGATAAGTTTGCTACTTCATCTTTGTTTATCTAATGCAACACGTTTGTAGTAAAGAGATAACTGTACGTAGTAGACTGAGAAAGCATATGATAAACCAGATAACTCATAGGCCCGTATGTAGAAATAGAAACAACGCTTGAGTCTGAGTCGAGCCTGAAGCGTACACTATTTGACAAAGTTTCTATTGAAAAGTGTCAAAAATCTATGAGCCATAGAATTTGTAAATGCTGATAAGTTAATATTTTTAGATAGAATGCAGCAAGGGGTCCATTTATCGTGAAACACACGCCCTTATTCAGAAGCGGTGCTTAAGTCTGAGTCGAGCCTCAAGCACCGATTTTTGTAATTTTTCAACCTAGAACTGGCAAAAAAACTATGTTTGAGGCTTGACTCAGACTCAAGGACTATTTCTGAATACGGACCTTAGTATGGTTTAAGAATAGCTTCCTACATCATTATAAATAATGGCTTTGAAACTTAATGTAATGAATGGAAACGGATCTAGATGTACCTACGCACATCTAGTACCTCATTTAGTCACCCGTAGCAATAACGATCTTTTCCTCCAAATTTTAAAGACGAGTTTTGCTAGCTAATTGAACAGGATAAGTTGAAGCTAGCAAGCACTATGGTTTTTACGCATCTAAGAATGTATATCTGTATTTTTATTAATTCATAATTTATTTACGCCATAAACTGGTCTAGTAGTAGCGCAAAGCAATTCGCGGGTTGCGGGATCGAATCCCGTTGTGTAGGTAATATCCTATACTAAAAATGCAATATGGGTAAGGCTGGTTGAACGCAACCAGCCTGGTTGCGTTCAAATGAATTTACAAGATATACGCATAAGACGATGCAGTCAGTGAAACACAGTGAGTGTCACGCTCGCACACTTTGACCATTTCACATTACTTAATGACACCCATGCGAAGCCGGGCAGGTCGCTACTAAAAATGTAACTTATGTCACTCAATAGGGATAATGTAGCTATCTAATGGTGATTGAATTTTAGAAATAGATCCAGTTCTTTTCGAGTGTATTCGTAACAAACATACAAAAATACATATCTTTCCTGTTGATAATTTTAGTGTAGAGTTTTAAACGATAAGTTTGCCGCTTGCGATGCGGACATGTGGACGCTTGGCTTAAAACTTAAGTTCGAAATTCAAATTTTCTATATTCAGTTGTATCACAAGGCTCATTTTGAAAGGACTTATAGATAGGTAAGTCTAGGTAGAGTATGGTCAAATGTCAGCAATTCCAGTAATTGAATCGCAATAACACTTCAAGTGATTGCCCCAGATGCAAGTGACTACGTGACTGTGCTCACCATGACTGTTAAGGGAACGTGCATGAGCGTACCGAACATAGACTGTACACTCGTAATACTGACAGCCGTCACAGCTCGGGGGTACTATGGCGTGGGTTCGATCCCCACTGTGCACAAATATTTGTGTGTTGAACGCAGATGTTAGTTCTCTGTCTGGTTGATATATTTACTTAAACAATTACACGGGCATTTATCGCGTATTTATTATTTTCCCGACGTTATTATCTTTTTAAAATTATTACGATTTTCCTTATGGTATATTGTATTAAAATATCCTTGATTATATTCTATGTATTTAAGAAAAAAAGTATTATATCAGCTATCTTCCCATCGTACAAGCTCTGATTAGTTTGGGGCTAGGTAGTGTTGTGTGGATTGTCCACAATACTTATTAATTTATTTGTTATAACTTTGAAACAATGTCAACTACATTGTTGTATAATTAAAATTATTTAGTTATCAGTCACGTTTGCCGATTAACCGATTATACCCGGAAATTTAGAGCGGATTACATTATTTTTATTACTTTGTACCTGTTTCTGGCGATATCATTTGAAGCGCGTTATTGAGCGTGTTATTTATTGGAAAACCGATAGCTTTTTTAATTTAATTTATTTAATTAACCTTCTTGTCCCACTGCTGGGCAAAGGTCTCCCCCAAAAACTTCCACTTAACTCTCTCTCGAGCCTCCTCCCACCATCTCCTCTCAAAGGTGTCGATATCTTCCCTAACAGCTTATAATAACTTAATAATATTTATGGTCTAGAAACTGGCAATTACATGTTTTCAAAAAAATTGATACAAAACATTCTAGAAGAAACTGTCATGGTTTTTAATATTATTTTTATGAACAACGGGTTATGGTAAATATCCTGTTGTTCATAAAAATATTCTAGAAGAAGTTACTGTGACGGAATATTTAATATGATTTTAATTTTGTGAGTTTTGACTCCCGATATTTCGGCACAGTTGCATGCACCATGATCACGGGTTATACTGAACGTTGTCCATAAAAATAGTGTTAAAAAACATGATATATAGTTTCAAAAGTTATAATGTTTGTAAAGACCAGCGCACATCTAGGCGATGGCGATCAGCGGAAACGCTGTCATATTATGACAGCGTTATTTAACAGCGTTTCAGGTGATTGCCATCGCCATGGCCTAGTTGTGCGCAGGCCTTTAGTAAGGGTAAGCTGGGGATAAAATCAACCATCGCTTAAAATGTCTAACACCTGTTTGATTTGTCTACAATCTACATCTACACTGTCACTCTATTTGGGTTATTTAACTGTGTGCATTGTCCTTAGTAGTCTTGTTCCATTACATCGGAAACAATTGGTTTCTCTATAGATATTGCGTTCTCCATTATTTGCTCTATAGACAATTGAAGTGCCTATTGTTATAATCCAAGTCCTAGCCTTCTGTTTTTGTTTGTATTAGCTCAATTATTTAACTGGCTTCGTAATATTGAAGTTGTGTCTTCTTGTTTACAAAAGCCAATGTTGCTAATGATGTGTCTTTTTATACTTCAATTTAATTATAATTTATGTTTTTAAGGAATTTCTACATTTTAACAAAGTATTTACAAAATATACATGAAACCGCAGCTGAGTTATCTGCACACCGGCACCGTTGCAAACAGTTTAGTTTTGCTTGGTTAAGTTTACAGGATCGATCAACTTCGCCAAAATTCCCGGAGAGCCCCTTTTTTTAACCAAATGAAAAAGGAGGAGGTTCTGAATTTGGTTGTATTTTTTTTATTTTTGTTAAAGCATAACTTTGTTATTTATGGGCCGATTTGAAAAAACTTTTTTAATGCTAAAAGTAATGTTTCCAGATTGGTCTCGTAAATTTCACAAAAATTCCACAAATTTCACCCGTATTCTTTTAATGTTTGTTACTGCATGCCTCCGTTATTTATAAACCGATTTAGTGATTTGGTAATTCTTTGTTTGTTTTGTTTTTTTCTTTTATCTGAAAGGTCATCAAAATTGGCTAGGCCATGAAGTGGGTTTCTCAAGGTTTTTAAATTTAAAGTATTTTCTATGAATTTATCTAACACAGGTTTTTTGCTGTTTTTAAGTCTTCCGTTAGTTATTCCGGCGGCCTAATTGTTTTTTAATAAGGCAAATTATATAATCCACGCTGAGTTTCTAAAATAAATTTGCTTTGCTAATAACGAAAGGTCAACGCATGAATAACTGCTGGACCGACGGATATTAAAGTTTACTTTAGTTGTTATTGTTTATCCACAGTTATTTGCTACTGTTATTGGTATATCCTTGTGCTTCAAATCAATTGAATAATTTGAGTATTAGGTTATTAAAATACCGTAAAATTCGATCTGCAGTAAAAGACGTAACGTGACGTGGATAGTTCATAGCTGATTTACTAGGTTTCTATAAATTTATCTGAATTGGTATAGGAGACGTTAAAATTCGTCTGTTGAATGCAGTTATTATAAAATTTTCCTATTATTTCAAATTTACTTGGAAGACTGGCGGCACAGGATCGAGGAAGACACAAACTAAGGGATGCCTATGCCCAGCAGTTGGCTGTGGATGATAATGTTGTCAGTTTTACCACTTAAACAACTAGTTAAGAAAAACACTCTATTCCTTATTAGAAAACTGGTTATTAAAATGGAATAAAAAAAAAGCAGCCAAGTGCGAGTCGGACTCGCCCATGAAGGGTTCCGTACAAGAACCTTTATATTCTGTTACTTGATGTAACATAATAAGGTTCTTGTAGTTCGTCGAAAGGTAAATTGCGGTTTACGGTTTATGACGTATAAAAAAAAAACTACTGACTAGATCTCGTTCAAACCAAAAATCGTTGGAAGTTTACATAGTAATGTACAACATATATTTTTTTTAGTATTATCATTTTCTTACTTTAGAAGTTAGAGGGGGGGGGACCAACTTTTTTCCACTTTGGACGTGTCTCTCGCGCAAACTATTCAGTTTAGAAAAAAACTATATTAGAAACCTCAACATCATTTTTGAAGACCTATTCATAGATACCCCACACGTATGGGTTCGATGAAAAAAAAATTTTTGAGTTTCAGTTTCAAGTATGGGGACCCCCGAAATTTATAGTTTTATTTTTATTTTTATGTTAAAATCTTAATGCGGTTCACAGAATACATCTACTCGCCAAGTTTCATCAGTCTAGCTCTTACGGTTTCGGAGAAAAATGGGTGTGACATACGGACGGACAGACAGACAGACAGACAGACAGACATGACGAATGTATAAGGGTTCCGTTTTTGCCATTTGGCTACGGAACCCTAAAAAGTGACCTGTCTTATCTGATGCCACGTTTCCACGCGTGCGTTCAACTCGACATTCAACGTGCACATTCACATTCACGCGCGTGGAAACGGTACGCCCGAGCGCGCGCGGGCCAAATTGGTGTTGCCAATTATACAGATTTATCTGTATTTATACAGAATTTAGGGTAGTATTACAGATTACAGATTTTACCCTACTTTTATACAGATTTTTGGAATCTGATTTAGTTTATGATAAGATGAACATCTTTAAACATAATAAAGGCAAAAAATATTCATTTAGATCCACTTTTGATAATACTATTAGTATAGTTAATATAGTTACTAAGACTTCACTGTCTGTCCGTCTGACTGTCTGTCTGTCTGTCTATCTGTCCGTCTGTCCGCAGATATTTTGCTTTGGCACGTGGCAACACTGGTGGGCAGTCAGTCTCTCTCGCGCTTTCGTGACGAGTGGACGTTGCTAAAAAAAGTCGCTACGATCGGAGATTACTGTTGAGGTTGCATCAGTTAGAATAAAACCTCTGTGACTGTTGCTAAGACAACGAGTCAATTATTGTTTGACAAATGTCTTCATGTTTAGTTAGGTTACAAAGTCGTAATCACCGAGTACTCTTCTATATTGGTCGTAATAATTACAACATGGTCGATTGGTCTAACGAGACAATTTTGACGTTCCTGGAACATTATCAGGAACAAGAATTATTATGGAACCCCGAGCATAAATTCCATAAGGACAAGAAAAAAATCCACAATGCTTGGGGGAAAAAAGCTATCAGTGTCACTATGACTACCCATTTTTGTGTAGGTACGTTGTGTCGAACGAAATTAAAAGTATTGTTTCATTGAATAATGCACTGCGCACTTGCCAAACATCAAACACCAACAAAACTATCGAAGAAAAAAGAGTTCGGTGAGGGTTGCGAGAAAGCGATTCATTCATTCATTTATTATACAAGCAATTTTCATATACACTAATTGTTTAACTAGTGGGCAGGGCAAAGGGCATACTTTTACATTTAGACGTATTTTGATGATCGGGGAATACCTACTTCGTAATTATTTACATATTGACTGTCAAGGTAATTCATAATTAAAAATACCGTAGAAAATGACACGGTAGTGAAACATTACCGTATACCGTGTTTAAGCCAAAAATACCGTGCATCTACGGTAATTACCGTGTACCTGGTAACACTGGTTGCATGCCGCGCAGCTCGCCAGGCAGCCTGCCGGGCTGCACGGCACGCATGGAAACATAGCATGACATCCGAAAATAGTTAAGAAAGGAGAAATATGATTCTGCTTTTACAGCTAGTTATGAAATAAGAATCTGTACTCTCACGTTAACTTAAAACTTTTTCAAATTACCTACGAGCCCATAAACGCAAGAAATATTGTTCATAAGTTATCAAATAAGGAATATAAAGCTGCTTCTTCTTAACTATTTGTGAAAAATCTAAGAAAGTGGACTAAAGGCAATTTTATTGCTCTACGTTACTGTAACTTCAACATAACTAGTGGACATTGTGCCCAATTTATGGGTTAGACACCCTTACACGTCCTTAAGTACGGACAGCGAGTAATAAAGATCCTATACTCGTGATCCCATTTTAATTTGCACGTTACCTTACGGTTGCCCTTGGCGAATTGTCCAAGAATAATTTGCTGCTACTCGTGCTCAGTTTTACTGCGCATACCTATCTATACATAAAATATTATATAGGTTTTGACGACAATATAGTTATAGCGACCGGGCTCGGATCCCGGATTTCGTACCGGATCCAGAACGTCCCACAACGAGTGGAACTCTCTTCTGGCGTCAGTATTTCCGGAACGTTATAATTTAGGATTTTTTAAGACAAGAGTGAACTGGTGGATTATGGCTAAACGTGCTGCATCCTCACTTTCCATCAGGTGTGATGGCAGCCAAATGCTTAGTTGTCTATATAAAAAAAACCAAAGAGTTTGATGCAATTTCTATGCCAATCTGGAAGCATTACCTTTCAGATAAAAAATAATTGTTCAAATCGGCGTATAATTCAGTTGTTTCTATATTTTCAAGTTGGCAAATAAAAAGTTTTATAACATCTTCGTGGACGATACAAGAACGTCAGCGACTTATTATTTCAGCATATAAAGTGGATTGCTATTAATTATACAATCCACGCCGCAGTGTCACGTACAAGGCCATTTTGAACCTTTCAACTTCGATTCGCTAGAATTATTTTCCTGTAAAACGGGATCGCGGATTACAATTGCTGATTTGACCTCTGTCCCGGCCTGCATATTTAGTATGTTTTGAATTTCTTCTCCTTATACCTGAATTTATTTTTAGCTCAAATGTACAGTCGCGGTATGAAAATGTTCGTCACCTTAGAGACGGTTTTCGCTTGCACCAGTGCCTTGATCATGAACACATTTTGACATAATTTGTGACATTAACTTATCGGTGTATTCTGTCTATTCAGTTTCAAAAGGTAATATGTGCTCGCGATACGTTGAAGTTGAAAACTGACGAACATTTTTATACCGCCACTGTACTTTTGTATTCATTGGTATCAAGTTTTGAGTTCATATTTTGTTACCATCTGTTAATTATTTTTATTATTTATTTTTTTATGTTCCCGGGACTTCGTCTGCATTAATGATACATACTGTCTCATAACTTTAAACCCCAGTTTTCTCTTTTATGGATGTATGTATTTGTAAAGATATTGAAACATGTGTGTTTCTTTAAACCCTACTTAAAACCTAAATTATCCCTACTATAATTAAATGAGGATTGTCTTGGAAAATTTCAACCCATATTTCACTCCCTTGAAGAATATTTTTGGAAAAAAAGATCCCAATCTGAGGAAAATAATAGAGCTACTTTCGAATGAATGGTTTGATGACTTGAGTTTTTTTTTAATATGGATTATATGCACAGTTTATAACCGCAATAAAATTGAGCTGATTGAAAATAAACCTGAACTTGATTTTTCGCAAGACTAAACACCGGTCATATAGATACAGCTATCAGCCTGGTACGTGATATGCTAATTAAGATTATACTACTGCTAATACGAAGCTTATCAATCCTATCTGTACGTGACTAAAGAAACTACGAGATTCTTTCAATATCACCTAGATTGCTAAAATCCAATTGGGACCTTTCGATAATCGCCTTTAACTTTGTGGTAACAAGAAACTCACGGACGAACCATGATAATGCTATCAGCTTATAGTTACGTCAAGAGCTGCGTGTTTGTAGGTGGTGGAACTATTTCGACAGTTGCTGTGGAGTTTTTGCGTAGAGTGTACGTAACATGTGTTGTTGTGTGTGATCTGTATCTAGTGGTTTGACTTGATTTTCGGGTATTCAAGAGGTGATTCGATCTTCAGTCTCAGTCGTACATTTCTCAGCTGATAGAAATAGTTTTTCTGTTGTCGACGACGACGGTTACGTCGTATTCTAGTTTTTGCTCATCGAACAGTTACTTTGTTGGGATGTAACAGTATTTCTAAAAAGTTTGTGATACTAGTTTATTCTTTTTAGCTGACAATAATTTAAAAGGGCTACTATTATTTGGTCTAGAAAATTAAGTCTATTTCGAGTAAAAAAATCTAAATTATTGAAATGAAACTGCCATCACGAGTACTAAAATTGATAGTCGTATATGTTTTATTAGCACTTGTTCTTCTTTACATTCTTGGTATATTTGGAAATATAGAACCTTAACAATATAATGTAATATCTCTAGTCATCGAACCATTTATTGATTCGCAACACACAACTCCACGTTGCCTCCATATTTTTAAAATATAATTCACAGAATAATTATTACCCTTTATAATTTTGCATCATTTTCCTTAACCCACTTTTATTTATATATTTTTATTGCACAAAAATACATTAGCCTTCTGTGTTTGATGTAATTATTTGTAAATCAAGTAAAGTAACCACATCAACGGCTGACGATCCTGTTTTGAAGTCATCAACAATTTTTTGTTTTGTAAAAGGATCATACAAAAAAAGCAGCCAAGTGCGAGTCGGACTCGCCCATGAAGGGTTCCGTAGCATCAAGTAACATAATATAAAGGTTCTTGTAGTTCGTCGAAGGGTAAATTGTGGTCTACGATTTATGACGTATTAAAAAAAACTACTGACTAGATCTCGTTCAAACCAAATATCGTTGAAAGTTTGCATAGTAATGTACCTACAACATATATTTTTTCTAGTTTTATCACTTTCTTATTTTAGAAGTTAGAGGGGGGGGGACCAACTTTTTTCCACTTTGGAAGTGTCTCTCGCGCAAACTATTTAGTTTAGAAAAAAACGATATAAGAAACTTCAACATCATTTTTGAAGACCTATTCATAGATACCCCACATGTAAGGGTTTAATAATTTTTTTTTTTTTTTTTCCACTTTGGAAGTGTCTCTCGCGCAAACTATTTAGTTTAGAAAAAAACGATATAAGAAACCTCAACATCATATTTGAAGACCTATTCATAAATACCCCACACGTATGGGTTCGATGAAAAATTTTTTTTTGGGTTTCAGTTTCAAGTATGGGGCCCCCAAAATTTATAGTTTTTTTTCTATTTTTGTGTAAAAACCTTAATGCGGTTCACAGAATACATCTACTTGCCAAGTTTCATCAGTCTAGCTCTTACGGTTTCGGAGTAAAATGGCTGTGACACGGACGGACAGACAGACAGACAGACAGACATGACGAATCTATAAGGGTTCCGTTTTTGCCATTTGGCTACGGAACCCTAAAAACGGTAGGAATCAAGCCGTAATTTGGTTCCTGTTCTTCAAGGCTTGTTTGGTTGGAATTGGCACCTAGACTCACCTAGCTTTAAGAGGTTTCAAAGTGATCTTTATGATACAACTGAGTAAAGAAATTATATGAATTTGAATGTTTTTCCCTCTTTACAGGTAAAGAAATAGGCCAAGATGTGTCCTATTTGGCCTTTACACCTCATCATCCTGTACATCCTGGCGCTATGTCCGCTGTGGGCGATATGCCAGACGGTGCCGAGATTCATGCCGAATCTAACGGCATCGGAGCCGAATCTTACGGCATCGTTCGATCCTATTGACATCAATGTGCATATGGATACCTACGTTTACGTAAACGTTACTGTGCAAGGTAAGATCACGGTTCTACGGATACCTACGTTTACGTAGATGTAACTGTGCAAATTAAGATCACTGTTCCACAGATACCTACGTTTATGTAGATGTTACTGTGCAAATTAAGATCACTGTTCCACGGATACCTACGTTTACGTAGATGTTACTGTTCAAATTAAGATCACTGTTCCACGGATACCTACGTTTACGTAGATGTTACTGTTCAAATTAAGATCACTGTTCCACGGATACCTACGTTTACGTAGATGTTACTTTGCAAGGTAAGATCACTGTTCCACGGATACCTACGTTTACGTAGACGTTACTGTAGGGTAAGACTACGGCTCCACAAGTACTTGGACCCATTGTGTTTTTTTCTGGATACCAAGGATACAGGAAAGCCAGTGTTGGGTCTGAAGGAGTACGTTAGGTATGATAGGTGAGTGAGTACTGATTGTATAATCTACTCGTCATGTTACCTACTTCTCTTACGATGCAAGATATCTGAGTATCATAAATGTATCTGCTTACCTGATTGTACTATTGTTCAGCTGTTGTTCATTATCATTACCTTGAAGAAGTCAACTACTGGACATAGGCATCCTCTAGTCTAGACATCACAATCACTTACTATATAAGAGTTTTGTGAGTGACTTGACTGACATACAACGCACAGTCTAAACCGTTAGACCTAGCGACAGAAAAACTCATTGGTATGCGACTGGATTTAAACCCAGGACCTATGGATCGTTGACTACTTTGATATAAGATTATTAGGCACTGTAATATTGCATAAAGGAATGTATTGTATCACCTTGACGTACCTAAACTGAAGACAAGGCTAGTACCATTATCCTTTCTATCTGTCTGTACCCTTATGTTCCTAAGTTTGCCTTTCCTATCTTATCTCTTTGCTCAAACTATAGTAGTCAATCAAACTAACGGTGGCACCTAACCTATCTTGTTTTGAACCACAATAGCTAGCATGGCTGCTAACATTAGTTGATCTAAGCTTGGCTGCTACCGAGGTCAAGACGTTTCGCAATAGCAATTATTGTCGGTCTTACCAAGTCGTGGCAAGGCTTGCAAAATATGTTGTACTGCTATCTACCAACACTATATAAAAGTAGCATATGTATTGGTATTTATCAACGCAAAATTATATTATGTTGAAAAAAACTTTAGATCAACAGTGATAATCATAAAAAAACTATAAAATGCATTTATTTTCTTAAACAATAGGCTACGTATATGGTGAATTATTTGTAAATAATTATGAATAAATGTTTTATTGGTTTTTATTATTAATCTAAAGTTTTCTTTAACTTAATAAAGTGTTGTTCCATATAATAAATGTAGTTAAGCGTAAATAAAGGCCGATATAAAAGCCAATCACAGTTATTTCCAAAAATATGATAAAGGCAGTATCTATGAAAAAAAACCGCTATTCAGTAGTCAAGTTGGTCAAGACAATGACAGCCAATTATTAAGTTTGCTTGCGTGACCTTGCTAACCTTGCTATAAACAAGTATCGATGGTGTAGTAGGTACTAGTAGGTAGGTAGTAGGTATGCAATGACCAACAAGTATAGGTATAAGTATAACATAGAATGAAAAAATTGATTTTTTTTATACAACTAGCAAATTTATTTATTTATTTATTCATTCACTTATTAACAGATTTAATCCAATGCGTTATTTAAGGCTTAAAACTAATAAATATCTAATAAACTAAAAAAAACATCTTACAAAATTCTATCTAACTTAGCACTAATATTGCACTGCACGCAATAAGTAGGTTTATTTATTTATTACTAATTATCATTAACATCTAGATATAACATAGGTAACACATACTTATCTAGTGCATTATAACCTAGTAAAAACTTTAATTTGTATTGAAAAATATTTACAACAGTCAAAATAAAAACACAATTTAACACTTAGAAAAACACTTTAAACTAATGGAACTAAAAGGGTCACATCAGAAACGTGCCCTACGATACAGATATTAAGCCTCGCGTGCCATTAATACAGGTATTAAATAAAATACTACCTGATAGAAACTAGCGTAATTACAGCAAAAAATACGAAAGATGACTGAGAATAATTACAAGAGGGGCTTAATTGTCTAAGAGAGAACATAATAGATACCTTACCTACTCAATACTCAATGTATTGTGGTAATGACCGGAAATTATTTAAAATGCCCAATTTATCACTCGATCATAATCATAACACATACACTGACTGGTCTCTCAGCTCAGTTTGTTGGTGCCTTCTGCGCCGTAGGTCGTGGGCTCGATCCCCGCCGAGGACAAATATTTGCGTGGTGAACACAGACGTTTGGTCTCTGTCTAGGTACAATACATTACATTGTACAGTACATTGTATTCTAGTATCATCATCATCTTCCTGCCCTTATCCCACACTAAGTGGGGTTGGCATAACAGATTTTCTACCACTCACCTCTATCATTCATCATACAATTTACAAAAAAAATATGTATAGAAGAATTATATCTATTAGGTTTGCATAGTACAAGCTCTGCTTAATTTGGGGCTAGTTAGTGTTGTGTGGATGGTCCACAATATTTATGCACATGGTTTAGTTTAGGTACATACATAGTTCCTAAGTGTAATGTATAACTACGCACTAAACCTAACTTTGACTACTTTTAAGACCTAACTTTAAGACCACCTTGTGAAAGCTTGCGATAGAATGTATAGTCTATCTCTTTTCTGTGTCGTGTGCTCTCACTTGATAGTCGCTATACTGATCCTTCCTCCAAGCTTTATTCTCGATGTTTACGCATTTATCTTGTCTGTGGACGGACGGTATCTGTCATGGGGTCATGCCGCTCTGATGCCGGCAATGGGGTTGTTTTTCTAATAAGGAATTATAATTTGATTTTATGAAGTTAAGCTTATTTTTCTCAACTACCACGCCATTAAATTAGTATCCTTTCAATCAGAAGCGGGGTGTACGGAACCCAGAGGTCAGTGCCTTCGAACAATCTTGAGAAAATTTTAGCTACGTTATCTACTGTGATTGAGACTAAAACTGGGAAATAGTGCGAAAACAATAAAAACTCGGTGTTGCCTCTCTGTACTTGTTGTGTGTGCATAATAACAACGTGTTTGAAAACAACTTTTGACCAAAACATTTTACTTTGGTTTGTTGGTTCAGTGCTTAAGCATATCATATTATATGCTTATTCTTATCCTAATTACCTAAATAACTCAGAGAAAGTATTTATATCTAAAAAGTGTGTCCAATCAAGTGAAGTGTTATATATATCAAGAACTATAATATAAGTTCAACAAAATAACTTTGGTTGGAAATGTAGTAACGGAAAGATTTAATTTAATTCTGCTTTATAGAATACAAAAGTCAACAACTATAATTAGAATATTATAGATATAGTAAGACAGGTCTTTTTGTTAAATATTTTAAAACAAAACAGAATTTATTAGCAATTATAAACATTTAATATTGGACTGGGCCGCTGGGCCACAAATTGTTTACTCAGTACGTTATCTTTTTCTATTTGTGTTTGTTCTAAATTTAAACAATTTAAGCATCTGGTATATAAGTTATAAGTAGGCAGGTACTGATCTGACTAGTCTTTAGTTGGGCAAATAATTGAAAATTAAATTATAATTTTAGTTTTCTGAGCTAACAAGTTTGTAACCAAAATTAGTGCCGCTCATTATTTTGATTTACTTGTAGATTAGAGAGAAGAGAGTGCTCCAAGTCATTTGAATTTTGAGACAAAAATTTATGTTAAAGTGAATGTATTTTTCAGGCATATTAAGTAACCAATTTTAGTTAAACTTAAAATTCTTTAAGTTGATAATATATTGTTTTGAAGAATAATGGGTTCAAAACGAAAGTCACGAAAACGTTCTAGGTCTAGACGTGATAGAGATAGTTCTATTTCTAGTGTCACGAATAGTTCTAAAAATAATTATAGAAAGAATGACCATGAATCGAGGCATCATAGTCGCATTAGGAATACCAAGCACACAAGCTCTCGAGAGTGTTGCAAGAAAAATACAAAAAGTGATACGGCTGCAATGACTCCTTTGTTGCCTCAAGATGCGATTATACAGGGAAATGATAGTGTTTCTCAAACCAGCAGAAGTGCTACCCAAAACAGTAGTGCTGGTACCGCACCATATGAAGCTAGTCTTTCTTTGGCTAGTGTTCCTTGTTTTCCTATATACCCAAACATGATGAATAATGTTGTGCCTGAGTTTGACCCTAGTGATAGTACCCAAAGCATTGAAATATGGATTCACAAAGTAAATGAATGTAGCAAAATTTATAATTGGAATGAGACACAGATTTGTCACTTTGCTTTGCCAAAACTTTCTGGCTTAGCAAAACGTTGGTATCAAGGTTTACCATCCTTAATGTTTAGCTGGGATGAATGGAAGAGTAAATTACAGTTAGCATTTCCTTCAAATGAAAATTATGGGGACCTACTGACCAAAATGTTGAATGTTCGTTGCAAAATTGGTCAACCATTAGATGTGTATTATTATGATAAAATAGCTTTATTAAACAAATGTGAGATAACTGGATCCAAAGCGGTTGGTTGCCTGGTACAGGGAATTGAAGATAAATTTGTTAGAATGGGAGCATGTGCTGGTAAATTTTCAGATCCTGAACAATTATTTGCATATTTGAGACAAATTGCTGTTACTCAGGTAATTGAGCAACCACAGTCTTTGGCACTGTCATCCAGCACAGTGTCTGCAAGAGCCGAACGGGTAACTGTAGGGGGCTTTCAAAAACAAATTAAATGTTTTAATTGTGGGGACATAGGTCATATTAGTTTGAAATGCTCCAAACCTGCGCAGAAGTGTAGCGGATGCAATATGTGGGGGCACCTTGTTAAAGACTGCCGTAGCCAACCATCAGATTCTTCATAATGAGACATAAGATGCAATTGGGGTTACAAAAAAAAAAAAAAAAAAAAAAAAGTCATGTGTCATGAGTGAATTAAGTTTAAAATATGAGAATTTCATAATAAGAGAGATACCTAACAGGTGACATAATTAACAATATGATTTACATTATATTGCATTGGAGACTAAAATGTGCCTTATGAGTGATTTCTGACTAGGCGATCTCGAAGCGGTTTCATGTACCTACAACTAGGTGTGATTTAAAATAAGATACTTAAGTTATAAGAAAATATTTATTTTGTAAAATGTAAAGTTAATTTGGTTTATAATTACTTGAGAGAGAGAGATACTATAATAAGAGAACTGTTGAATTTAACAAATTAATAATAGAGATAATTATTTGAGAGAGAGAGAGATACTATATTAAGAGAACTGTTGAATTTAACAAATTATTAATAGAGATATTAAAATGTGATTATTTCAAAGAGATTATTTTAAAGTGACCTGTTGCATGCAACAGCATTAAAGTGATCCGTTGGATTGCAACGGTGTAAGTTGTTAGTTATCTAAGGCTAAATGATCTGTTGGACGCGACAGAGATAGTAAAGTGACCTGTTGGACGCGACAGTAATAAAGTGATCCGTTGGATTGCAACGGTGTAAGTTGTTAGTTATCTAAGGCTAAATGATCTGTTGGACGCGACAGAGATAGTAAAGTGACCTGTTGGACGCGACAGTAATAAAGTGATCCGTTGAATTGCAACGGTGTAAGTTGTTAGTTACCTAAGGCTAAATGATCTGTTGGACGCAACAGAGATGGCAAAGTGATCCGTTGGACGCGACGGTAATAGAGTGATGCGTTGTATTACATACAACAAATAAAGTGATCCGTTGGATTACAACGGTGTTAGTTGTTAGTTTAAGACTAAATGATCTGTTGGACGCGACAGAGATAGCTAAAAGGGACTCGTTGGACGCAACGATATTAAAGTGATCCGTCGGATTTCAATGACGTAAAGTGATCCGTTGGCATACAACGGTGTAATTTGTTAGATTAAGTGATACAATGCTAAAGAGAAAGAGAGACGAAGCTTAGAACAGTTATGTCGGTAAACCTATAAACTTATTTTAGTTATTATGCCTATTTATAATTAAGTTGTTATCGGGCAGTTGGAATGAATAGGCTCTTAAAATAATATCTACTTTTATATTGTGATCTTTATCAGTAGGTATGGTTCTAAAATTATTAATTAGTATGTAATGTTATTATTCTTTCTGTAATAGGCGAGGTCGCCATAGTGTAGTCAGTTTGGCCGAGTGAAAGCTTGCGATAGAATGTATAGTCTATCTCTTTTCTGTGTCGTGTGCTCTCACTTGATAGTCGCTATACTGATCCTTCCTCCAAGCTTTATTCTCGATGTTTACGCATTTATCTTGTCTGTGGACGGACGGTATCTGTCATGGGGTCATGCCGCTCTGATGCCGGCAATGGGGTTGTTTTTCTAATAAGGAATTATAATTTGATTTTATGAAGTTAAGCTTATTTTTCTCAACTACCACGCCATTAAATTAGTATCCTTTCACTTGACATTATTGTTTAATCTGTTCTACCAAGCTTATTAATTTAAAATAAAGTAACAAACTATCTGCATTATAATGCCTGGAAATTCTCAATCTATAATAATATATACGTACCAACTACTGTCTATAAACCTCGGCCTACCTCCATGTTGCTTTACCCTATACACAGGGTTCATGTGATACTGACTTACACCTAAGAACTATGTATGTACCTAAACTAAACCATGTGTATGCAATAAATGTATTGGGTATTGAGTAAGTCAGTATCACATGGACCCTGAACAGGGTAAAGCAACAAACATAATCTATCATCGGCGAAGGGTACTGTGTGACAATTTTTTATAGGAACGGCTTATATTGTTTAAAATACATTGAATAAGAGAAGATAGTACTCCATATTGTATCTATTTATATAACATGCATGTCATTTCAACACTACGCACAGACTAAGCTCGCCCTACATACTGAAGGTGAGGCGTAAGCCGAAAGTTGTTTTAAAACCATTAAATTGTAGTTACAAAATGCATTGAGTTTAAAAAAAATTTACTGAAGCATTATGGGATTTAAAAAGGCTAATTTAATACTTTTATGTATTTTTTAAGTAACTAACACACAGGGTGGTTTTTTGAAAAGGGCAATGATGACCAAGAAACATCGAGAGTTAGGGAAAAGTCGTGAAATGAGTCATGATGCCCGATTTATAAGAAAGACTGTATCAGATGGATAATAAATTAACCACCTGAACTCTGTCAAACAAAAAGTAACGAAACTTGTTTGATAACCTATGAAGAATGCATTATCAACGTACATTTTTGTTCTTTTATGTGTTAAGTGTTCAGTTGTGAAGCAATGAGTTTTTCTGTAGAAAAATTGTAGTACGCTGTGCCAGCACTCTCGAACAGTGAAGGAAAACATCGTGAGGAAACCGGCATGTCGTAGAATCTGAAAAGTTCGAAAACATGTGTCGAAGTGCACGAAAAGAGCCTCTCCGAGGCGCACTTGAAATCCTTTCACCACACTGGATTCAAAGTAACACGAGAAGAAGCAGAGTATTGCCGAGATTAAGATTGATAAAGTAATTACTTCATTCTTATGAACAACGGGATATTTACCATGATTTAATTTTGTAAGTTTTGACTCCCAAGTCTCCCAACTCACAAAATAGGAGTAACTCTCAAATAGTCATAAAATCCCGTTGTTCATAAAAATGGTGTTATGATAGTTTCAAAAGTTATATAATGACTTTTATAATCTTAGTTTAAAATAAGCGACAAAAAGTTATCCGCTTAGCGAAGAACCACGTAAGGTAGAGTTTTTTTTCAAGAACTACTCCACATTTATTCATTACTAGCCGCCAGTCCCGGCGTTACCCGGTTATTCCAGAATGTTAAAGAATTCTAGAAAGTTTAGGAGCATTCTATTCTGGAACACTTTGGCAAAATGTAGAATCTTTAGAAAAATCCTTATGTTATAGAAAAGGATGGATATAGAAAAGTCCCTACGTGTTAGAAAAGGATAGACATAGATTTTTGCATTTTGCATTGGATGCTGTTCCTGTTAGGCGTAGCATGATGTTATATTGTTATAGCCTATTATAGCCTTCCTCGATAAATGGACTATCCAACACAAAAATATTTTTTCAATTCGGACCAGCAGTTCCCGATTAGCGCGTTCAACCAAACATACTCTTCAGCTTAATAATTTTTTTAATGTTTTAGGAACGGATATGCAGACGGGTGATGAATTGCTGCTTCGATCAAATGAGGCTCTTGCGACAGCAGAATGGAATTCGACGAACACTGTGACCGACGCTGACGTCGCCAATAACAGATGGGCAGGAAGACTGCGTGTTTTTGGAGTATTCTTAGGTATGTATTTTTTATTAACAGACGCTGGTGGTCTAGGGTAGATAGTGCCTTTCCGATTTTAGTCGTGGGTTCGAATAAATACTAATATTTTGAACTAGTGATCTGCCTCGGCTTAGCACTGGTGGAATATTTCATAGCTAATGACTTCTTCTTCTCTCTCTCCTTCTCTATTCTTTCCCTCGCTATCTTATTTTTTCTAAATAACAGCCGTGCGCAACTAGGGCGGGTCGCTAATAATAAATTATAGTTAAAAAAAACTAAAAAAACACGCTTTTATAACTAATTGAACTAAAAAGTTAAAAATAAAACTGTAATAATCAATTGAAAAAATTATATTATTGTACAGAAAAGCGTGGGGTGCTTTATAATAACTTCATATATAATAAACTATTGATAAAATATTTACAACAATCCAAATCAAGCCCCCCACGCTTTTTGTACAATAATATACATTTTTCAATTGATTATTACAGTTTTAATTTTAACTGTTTACTTCAATTAGTTATAAAAGCGTGTTTTTTTAGTTTTTTAAACTATACCTAATTTATTTTTTACTTTTTAGTTAAGTATAAAAGCGTGTTCAAAAATATACCCTATGTTACACAAGCGTGTGTTCGAATAACTTGCATTCTAAACTAGCGGTCTGCCCCGGCTAAGCACGGGTAGAAAAATTCAAAGAGTAGGTATGTACCTATCTATATACAGGGTGTCCCAAAATTCAACGATAAGCCGGCACCAGAGGATGGACCTACGAATGACTATTCGAGAAAAAAAAAGAAAAAAAAAAATACCTCTACTTTTTTTTAAACATTTTCCAACAACAAAAATCTATTTTGGGCACATAGTAGAAGTGATTACTATTAACAACAACTTATGAAATTTGGTTCTTGATTAGAAAAAGTGTAATTTTTTTTTTTTGTGGCTAGTTTTCCTAAAGTATTATACCATTTTAAAATCTAGGTTAGTTGCGCTAATTTTTTAAAAAACTTGCCATAGTAGTGTCCATATTTTTTTTTTACACTACGATGAGTTAAAGTTTACTGAACGTTAAAACCTTTCAAAATTTTAGGGAAATAATTTTTTTTGGTTGTTTTTTTGTATAAAACTACGAAAATTCTGTGATTTTCAAAGATTATGGTGAATAGTAGTACTACTTAGGTTGCCGATACAAACAAAAAAACTGAAATATTTGAAAAATTGTGGTCATGGTAGTTAAAAGTGTCATAAGGGGTATACATTTTCGAAGAATTTCCATTTTTTTTAAGTAATTTAAAAAAAAGTAGAGGTATTTTTTTTTTCTTTTTTTTTCTCGAGTAGTCATTAGTAGGTCCATCCTCTGGTGCCGGCTTATCGTTGAATTTTGGGACATGTTGTATATAAATCTTTCGTGTCACAATTTGGAACGCGATAAACTCCGAAACTACTGAACGGATTTCGATAAAATTTTGCAACTGCCTTTAATATGGTCGGACTTAAAAGATAGGATAGTTTATATTCAATATTTAGGTGTTATTAATTTATAAGGGGCAAAAGTTTCGAAATCTATGTCTATTCTATCACGTAGGGACTTATGTCTATCCCTTTCTATCGCTTAGGGATTTTTCTGAAAATTCTCGACTTTGACGAGGAAAGAACGCTCTAGAATGTCTTTGAGGTTCTGGTATGATCAAATTTAATTCGAAGACTGAAATTATTCGGCTAGCATCCGGAATGCATCCAAACGTTAGTAATCCAGAATTATCTAGAATACTCAAATATACCCATGCAAACGGTTTTGAATTCTAGATTTGGACAAAATGTTCTAGAAAATAGTGCCCCTAAACGTTATAGAATGTTCTATCATCATCATCATCAATTGATATCAGTCCACTGCTGGACGTAGGTTCACCTTGAGTAACAAAGGCTATATTTGTGTGTTTAAAAAATAAATGTCCACCCGTGCGAAGCCGGGACAGGCAGCTAGTATTTATATATTATAAGGTTTAAGTACTTTTGTTCACTTTTCATTTTGTGTACGTTTCTTATCAACATACCTTCAATAAAAATAAATACCTGTTTTGTTAATTAGATCGAGGTTGCACTTTGAGTTTATAATATACTAGCGGCCTGTCCCGGCTTCGTACGGGTGGACATTTATTTTTTAAACACATAAATATAGCCTATGTTACTCAGGGTGAATGTAGCTTTCCAATGGTGAAAGAATTTTTGAAATCGGCACAGTATTTTTTGAGTTTATTCATTACAAACATACACACAAAAATACAAATTTTTCCTCTTTATTATTAGTATAGATTTAGACTGGTGAGTTCCTTGTTACGTAAAGTAACCATTACTTATTTATTCCACTATGAAATGAGTAGTTAGGTATAGATTTGCCATGGAATATTTTGGTGGATGGATATTTGACCTACAAGGCAACATTCGCACGGCTTAGTAATTAGTAAATTTTTACAATAATCGATATAAAAACTCGATTAAAAACAAACATTGATGTAGCCATCCCTACCAAGCCATGACAACCTCATTCTTTTTAAAGTTGCAACTAAGCTCAAGTCTTCTCGTGTTTGGACAAAACTAGGGTTTGGGTGAGGTGGGTGATTTATATCTTCAAATGAAACCACTCATATTATATCGATCGAACTTCACTTAAGAAGTTTGTTTGATCATGTATTATATTTCGTGGTTTTATATACTGGCCTCTCAGCTTAGTTGGTAGTATAGCTCTCTGCGCATAGGTCGTGGTTTTGATCCCCACCGAGTACAAATAATTGTGTGGTGAAGACAGATGTTTTTTTTGTAAATACATACTTAGAATACAATATAACACCCAGACAGAGAACAAACATCTATATTCACCACACAAATTTGTTTATAATACGTATGTACATTTTTGTAACAAAAAATTTACATACGTAAGTAAGTATTATATCAATTATCTGGTTCCCATGGTACAAGCTCTGCTTAATTTGGGACTAGATAGTGTTATGTAGATTGTCCACAATATTTATTTATATCACTTTTGAATTTCCCTTATATGAATGTTATTTAGTAGGAATTTTTAATTTAATTCTAAATAATGTATGATATGGTAGTAATAATCGAATTTTACCTGTTGATATATCAGTTACGTTTATAAGGATAAATTTATATGGTGTTTATTCATATAGCACTTGTTTTAGATTTTTTTTATAAAATTTTCATTACCTCTCGGAACCTCCATTAGAATCTATTCTATTCTCAAAAACAAGCTAATTTCGCCATTTCCACACATCCCTACTAATTTGTCCCTACTGGTAGGGTAGAACGGATTTTTTTCAACCTTTTACTGATAGGGGGAAACATGGATGGGCGCCCTACGTTTCGTCTTCCGCTTCGTGGTCGCCATTCGAGAACCTTTATTCCCCAACGGTTGTCAGTTTTGTGTGTTCATAATGACCAATTAACTATCGAAGATTTTTATAATTTCCTAAAAGTTATGAAAAAGCAAGGTGACATCTCTCGTCGATTCAACTGAATGCAACTTCGGTTATCGAGCAGGTAAGTAGTTGACTGTAACGTCAAACCTGTAGATGGAGCGTTAGTGCCGAACTGAGTTATTCGTCGAGTGTGATGCGGATCCGATGGCGCAGCGGTCAACGCAGCCCCGTACCAAGGGGAAGGTCGCGTGTTCAAATCCCGCTCGGCTCTTAACTTTTGGTACATTATAAAAATCTTTGTGATTTCCTAAAGTGTAGTTAACATTAACACTATAAAATCAATAAAAAGTTCAATCAGCTATTGTTTCTGTCTCCAGGTAGAACTCAAGTGGCAGTGGAAAAGCGTCGCGGCACCCAAACCATACCTATAGCCAACAATTCTCTACAGACCGTAGTGACGCGCCCGGAGCGAGTGATCGACACAATATTCGTTACCAGTGTTGCCACTTTCGTAAGTAAAATATTACTTCTAACTCACTTCAAATGAAAAGGAGGTTCTCAATTCGGTTGTGTTTTTTTTTGTTTGTTACCGCGTAATTTAATAATAATAATTTGGTTCATTTTACAATTTTATATATTTTGTCTGGTCCAGATTGGTACACACAGAAATTCTATCAAAATCGGTTCAGCTGGTCGGTCGGTTTTTCAAAAAAATATGTTTGTTCTTAACACGTTTTCTAATTTAAAAAAATACTAATTGCTAAAAAACGCTGTCGCGCTGTGCAGCGATCACCGCGGTGATTGAACATTTAATAAACTAGCGACCCGCCCCGGCTTCATGGGTGGAAAAGTTCAGAAGCAGTGATTTCATATTTTTTCACCTTTATTTTCTTAATATTACACCCTTGCAAAGCCAGCTAGTAACCTATATAGTTATGTAAAACTAATCCCGATAAGTTTCTTACAAGAAACAAAATAGTAAAAAAACCTCGATAATGAAAGTGGAAAAAATTATCATTAACCTCTACATTGAAGAAACCAGATAAAGTTTTTATGATCAATTTTTTTTACAACCTTAAATTATTTTTTGCATAAATTATATTTTAAATGAACCTTGAAACCTGTTTATTAGCGATTTCATAACAATTTACTTTGAAAAATAATTGCGAGGAAAATGTGTCTGTAGCGCAGCCCCGTACCAAGGGGAAGGTCGCGGGTTCAAATCCCGCTCGGCTCTTAACTTTTGGGACATTATAAAAATCTTTGACCTTATTGTAGTAAACACTATAAAATCAATAAAAAATATTTTATCTCATTAAATTTCAGGTATCTCTGATATTCATTAACTTCGGGTGCGCCATGGACTGGCCGACTGTTAAACAAGTGATCAAGAGGCCTATAGGACCGCTCATCGGAATGGCGGGACAATTCCTATTTATGCCCTTGGTAAGTGCTTCTTCTTCTTCCTGCCCTTACCCCACTTTATGTGTGGTCGGCACCACAAAAATATCATGGGAACCATCGACGCGACAAAGAAGAATGTTACTCAATAGAAGAATATGTTACTCAGGGTGAATGTAGCTTTCCAATGGTGAAAGATTTTTTGAAATCGGCAGTATTTTTTGAGTTTATTCATTACAAACACACAAAAATAGAAATCTTTCCTCTTTATTATGATAGGGTTAGCCTGAAGAGTCATCTATACTAATCTATACATTAGTATAGACGACTCTTCAGGCTAACCCTTTAAATCCTCATTGCCTTTTGTCATCCTGTTTTTATTTGATTTTGACGTGACAACGTCTTATAGTTCGACGGAGCCGGCTGCAAGCACGAAAAAACATGACGTCATGCGGCGTTACCTCGCTCTGAGGCGTTCCATTTAAGGCTTGAAGTGCAAGCGAGAGCGCGGAACGAGCGACAAAGAGGCACAATCGGCCTCCGCGTTCGGCAGCGTTCGACATCTGTCTCTCTCCTACTTGAGTGAGCGATGCGTCCGCGTGGGCAGCTGTATGACGTTGTCACGTTCAACTATCGTCAGTAAACCGACTTTACAGACAACCGATTTTTTTATTGATTCTTGTTCCAGATATCATTCGGTCTCGGGTTCCTGATATTCCCTGAAAACCCGGAGATGAGATTAGGCATGTTCTTCACTGGCGTGTCGCCTGGAGGCGGTGCTTCTAACATATGGACTTTCATCCTGGGGGGAAACCTAAATCTGTCTTTAGCCATGAGCTCTATATCCACTCTGGCATCTTTTGGTAAGTTATATACGATACTAGCTGCTGCCTGCGAATTCGCTCGCCCCGTTCCGGTTACTGTTTCGGGATAAAAAGTATCCTATGTCCTTCTCCCGGTTTTAAGCTACCTCCCCACCAATTTTCAGCCAAATCGCTTCTGCCGTTCTTGAGTTATAAATAGTGTAACTAACACAACTTTTATGTATGTCTATTTCTTTTGTTGACAGCGTTCATTCCCGCGTGGCTGTTTTCCCTCGGGCAAGTGATCTTCCGTGACGCCAACATAGTTGTGCCATACAGGAATATCGCCACATTTGTTATAGGTAAGCTTACAAAAGTGTCAGTATAAAAATTTATTCGATTTTTTTTAATGTCTCAAAAGTTAAAAGTCGAGCGGGATTTGAACCCGCGACCTTCCCCTTGGTACAGTCCCAGAGTTATTAGTCGAGTTTGATTAGGATCCGATGGCGCAGCGGTCAGTGTCGTATTAAGAAGAAGGTCACGGGTTCAAATCCCGCTCGGCTCTTAACTTGTGAGACATCATAAAAATCTATATTTATTGATTGTTTTCAGGCTTAATAATTCCCCTTGGCATCGGTCTGGGCATGCAGAAGTGGACACCTCGCTTGGCTCGCTTCATGGTGCGCATCCTCAAAGGATTCTCCACCACGTTGCTGCTTTTCATCATCATATTTGCCATCATCACCAATTTGTATATCTTCGAGCTGTTCTCTTGGCAGGTAAGTGAATTTAAAACATAATTAAACCTATTTACTTTTACCTCCATGGTGCCGAATTTATCATACAACCTTTTTTAATTTGTTAAAAACTTTTTTTATTTTATTTTACGCGCGCCGTCATCTTTTTTGAATTTAGTCATTTCCTCGCTGACGTAGGATGAAAAGATACGTTTTGCAAAGATTTTTCACCTCGTGCTCTATTGACTCCCACGCTAACGCTCAGAATTCTTATTTTTAAATCCTTCGCTTTGCTCGGTCATCAAAATTGAGCACGCGGTTAAAAGCAACTTTACCCTCTTTTATAACAAATAACTTTTTTTTTTCTTTTTTTATAAACTCTATAGAACACTAGTGTAGAAAAAAAAACAGCTTAGGCTTTCTTCAAACACTGTTCACAAATTCCAGATCGTGGTCGCGGGTATCTGCATCCCATGGCTGGGCTACTCCGTGGGCTACCTGGTCGCGCGACTTCTGAAACAGCCGCACCCGGACGCGCTAGCTATCTCTATTGAGACCGGTATCCAGAACACTGGTATCGCTATCTTCATGTTGAGATACGCGCTGCCGCAGCCCGAGGCTGATCTTACTACAGGTGAGCTGGGTTTGTTATAGCGCCATCTAGATTTTAACGCGATAACTAACTTTAATAAACTTGAGAAAGCGATTTGATGGCCAAACTGGATGTATTTATGTTTGTTACTAGCAGCCCGTCCCGGCTTCGCACGGGGTAGACAATATTGTTGTACATTATTTTCTTCTATGGCTAATAGTTTCGGCAGCGCATTCGACGAAAGACATTTGAAGACTCATTTTTCTACACCTTCGGTTACATTGTTCAAATTTTACCAAGGATCCCTAATTTTTTTCAAAATGATATGTAGCCTATGTCAAATTGGAAGAATGTAGCATTCTATTGGTGAAAGAATTTTTTAAATCGGCCCAGTACTTTTTGAGCCTATTCATTACAAACATACAAAAATAGGTACAAATCTTTCCTCTTTATAATATTAGTATAGATTGCATAACTTCGTCATTTATGCGCTGATTTGAAATCTAATATTTCCAAAGGGTACGGATTAAACCTTCAGATTGGTCACATATACGTAGATAAAATGTTTTTTTTCTTGATCCTAAGAGTGCTAAATATGAATATGAATATTATGAATGTAGATGGGTATAGAAGTAGAGTTAGGCCAAAGAAAAGATGGATGGATTGTGTGGGATACGGGATTGTGATTCATGTAAATCAAATGTTACATTGCTCACAATCTCTAGAAGAAATTTAAGTTACAGATTAGATAATTTTATAATGATAACTTTAGTTTTATAATACTTTAGTATAATATTGTGGCGGAGAGTGTGGGATACGGGATTGTTCGCCTCACTCATTCTCTCCGTTCTTCTATCTCTTTCATTCTAACCCTTGTGTACGGTGTGTTTCGGCAGCAGTTCAATAAACTCTAATTAATTAATTATAGTAGTTTAATTGATATACCAAAGATTGTGTGAAGGATGACATGGGTAAGAAAGGAGTGACTGTTGAAATGACGGCTAATAGAGAAGAGTGGAGAATGAAAACCCGTTGTGCCGACCTCACATGAAGGGACAAGGCCAAGACTTTTCAACTTGGTTCCCCATCCCCATTCCATCACCGGACCACTAGACGTACGGAGACGAGGCATCCATTCATGGTTGATACACCTTCTTCCCGCTCTAAGCGCTTTGCCTCCACTTTTATAATGCGTACAGCCAAAGAGTGGAACTCGTTGCCGGCGTCTATTTTTCCGAATACCTATAATTTGAGAGTTTTCAAAAAAAGAGTGAATAGGTATCTTCTAGGTGAGCGCGCTACACCGTCGATCGCATCATCACTTAACATCAGGTGAGATTGCGGTCAAGCGTTATCCTACAAATAGTAAAAAAAAAAAACAAGGACAAGAAAATTATGACGAAATGTTTTTTTTCTTTCAGTAATTCCAGTGTCCGTGGCAATCATGACACCTATTCCTATGACATGCATCTACATTTACCAGAAAATCATGGCTTGGTGAGTAGACCATTGGTCCATAAACCAAAATAACCCTTTTTTTCATGTTTGTCGCTAGCCGCTCCAATAGCTTAAGGCGAAGACCACCGTAGTTGTATTTCTGTCTAAAAAGTTTGAAACCATGTATGGAGAGAAGTTTTTTGAGGCTCGCTTAAAATCCTTTCACCACACTGTGTTTCGAAAGAACCTTACACGATAAGAAGTGTCAATTGCAATGATTTGACACTACCTTGTTTACGAATTGTATAAATTCTAGTGGAGACGGCTGTACTACGTTACTCTGGATAAATAACAATACTATTCTACTTTTTATCGTGTCACTGATTCTTTCGAACCAAGTGTGGTGAAAGGATTTTAAGTGCACCTCAAAGAGGCTCCTTACTTGCACTTGACACATATTTTAGAACTTTTAAGGTTCTACGATATGCCGGTTTCCTCACGATGTTTTCCTTCACCGTTTGAGAGCCATATTTGATTGAGCCCTTATAAAATGTATGAAACTTCAAGAAATATGTCGCTAGCGACGTTTTCTGACTGGTGGCCGGACACCCGTGTGCGGCGACACTAATTGCTTGAGTTTGTTTGTGCTTGGGAAGTTGTTTGTGCATTACGCTGAAATTCATAGAGGGGTCCAGAAAACCCAGAAAAGTCTGTCAAAGTATCATTTTACTGATGAACTGTCAAATTTGTTCTTTATATGTGTCGTCTCTTCATATGACAATAACTTTTTTTTTATATCTTCTAAATATATAAAACTCTTTCGTTACTGACTGACTGACTGACAATCAACGCACAGCCTAAACCGTTAGTCCTAGAAGCATGAAACTTGGAGGGTATGTTTCTCTTATAACGTAGAGGTGCACTAAGAAAGGAAATTGGAAAATTATTTCCCGAAGAGGAGAAAAAGGGGAAAAATAGTTTAAAGAAAAATCAACGCACAGCCTAAACCATTAGTCCTAGAAGCATGAAACTTGGAAGATGTGTTGCTCTTATAGGGCAAAGGTGCATTATGAAAGAAAATTGGAAAATTATTTCCCTAAAAGAAGAAAAAAACGGAAAAAAGTTTCATGAAAATTCACAAAAATTGCTTTACAAAATACGCAAAAAAACAGTAAAAAAGAATTCTGCTACCGCAGCATCTGTCACAAAATTTGAATACACACAAAAGTTTACATTAACCCCACCTTATTCACTAAGACAAAATCGCGGAAAACACCTATCATACCGAAACTAAACACCGCACCACTTCAAAAAACGGCTAAAGTACATGCTCAAAACTATGGTAACCAGCTGGTCATGTCAAATTAAAAAAATCTGATTCGATTATACACCAACACGCATACGAAACCCTAAATTAGCCTCTAATATAACATAAAATCACAAAAAAACCACGCGGACGAAGTCGCGGGTGACAGCTAGTATTTCAATAAAATTTCAGTTTGACAGACTTTTCTGTCTTCAGTAAGGTAAAAAAAGATCAATTGTTTATTGGAAACAACGCAACGGCTTCAAATAATCTTGAGTTGGTACCAAGAGATGGGGGTATCTACCGTGCCTATGCATTCTTCATGAGGCTGTTTCTGCATCCAGCTTCTAACTTCTATGACCTAACGATTCTTTTGTCTACGACTTGCATCATTATCATCATCTAGCCTGAAAGACATAAACCTCCTGAAATTTCTGGGGAACACGATTTTTCCAACTTCACAGTATTGTTCGGTC
This sequence comes from Thera obeliscata, assembly GCA_947578465.1. Classification (NCBI taxonomy): domain Eukaryota; kingdom Metazoa; phylum Arthropoda; class Insecta; order Lepidoptera; family Geometridae; genus Thera; species Thera obeliscata. The sequence continues at coordinate 21,046,746 of OX387919.1, read as the reverse complement.
CATCAAATGAAATGCATGTATATGAGAATAACGCGCCTCAAAGAAAAAAAAATATTTTCAACACAATATTTATAATGAATTTAGATAAATGTGAATTTTACCTGCTGCGCCGTAGGCCGTGGGTTCGATCCCCACCGAGGACAAATATTTGTGTAGTGAACCCAAATGTTTGTTCCCTGTCTGGGTGTTATATTGTATTCTAAGTATGCATTTACAAAAAAAAAGAGTATTATAATTATGAGCTATCTGGTTTCCATAGTACAAGCTCTGCTTACTTTGGGGTAGAGTGTTGTGTGGATTGGTCCATAATATTTAATTATTATAACACGAATTATGAATTTCAGCGTTAAACCCAACCCTTGCAAAATGTGGTCTAAAGATAAAACCAAGTTTTGGTACAAGGTTTCTATCAGTGGAATGAAACCTGGTATTTTCATTTTGGTCCTCATAATCTGAACCATGTTTTGTAATAAGGGGACTACATGACGATCAAAAAAGCCAAAAAACACTGTTTTCAAAATTATTGTATTTTTTTGTTTTTGTGCCGTGTCTAAATGTTTTTTTTTTTATTTCCATATACCCATAACGTCATTCCATACCGTCATGTCAACACAGTTCGGGAGGTATGTTACATTTGCATTGAGTTTTATCAAAATTGGTTCAGCGGTGACGGTTTCTGTTTCCATTCATAAATCTATTATCATTGCTTTTTGCTTTTTATACAAAAGTGTATTAATTGGTAGATGGAAATTGATATGAAATATAATAAAACCTATGTTATTTCATAAAAAAAGTTCGTACCAAACTACTGGCACGTGAGGCTGAACTGTAGGCCTCAAGTTGATGGACGCAGGGCAGCGCATCGTAGGGCACATTCCTGACGTGTGTGACCTACGACGCAATGCTTTGTTATAGGTGATGGTTACCACTTAACATCAGGTGGGCCATATGATTGTTCCATCAGCTAGTTGTTTATAAAAAAATGACTTGTTAGAAAAGTCGATAATTCTGCGAGCAATATGGCCAAAGTATCTCAGGAATTCAGTGCAGTCATTAAGGCCTGCGCACACCTAGGTCGCTGGCGATGGCGATCAATAAAACGCTGTCAAATTTGACAGCGATATTTGACAGCGTTTCACTGATCGTTGACGCCAGCGAACTAGGTGTGCGCAGGCCTTTAGACAACCGCTTTAGATAGTCAAGCTTTAGTTGCAAGTTTAGTTTGCTTAGTTTCTAAATAAGTACTAACAAAACTGTACCCGAAGTCGGAGTTTTGCTACCACATTACGTCTACCAAATGTTGTTTTCGTGTGAGCACGTGTCTCTCTCTCTTGTATGGAAAATTCATGAGACAACAACTCGTTTCAGTCGTTTCTACGTTACGTATTTGTGTTGTCTCATCTTTTCTCCATACAATAGAGAGACAAATAGGCGAAACGAAAACAACATTTATTAGACGAAATGTTGTAAATGAAATGGGACTTGCCCTGCTGATGCGGTTTACTAAAGAACTACATTTTATTTCATTGTGTTAATCTTTGGGCTATTTCCTTTGGGATTATTTGGTGCACTGTTCCTTAATGCTTTATTTAATAGAACATAGAGTAAGATGGATTTTTTAATGTATACGAAGGGTTTGTAAAAAAATCAACGCACCAAAGGTCCTTAGTTCGAAGGGTCCTTTCGTATATAGGGTGCATTTAGAAAACAATTCTAATTAATGATTATTTGAATGACAAGTGCGGAATATACATCCTTTGGTAGTTAGATATGCACGTATGGTTATACAGGGTTATTCATTATTAGCTGCAAATACTCAGGAATTAGGTTCAACAAATAAAATAAAAAATATTTATGAAATGATTTTTTTTAAATTCCTTGACTAATTCCTGAGTATTTGCAGCTAATAACGAATAACCCTGTATAGTGAAACATGCCTATTAATCGTATCCTTGAGACAGGAGCTGAATACACATTGTACGCACAATCAAGCGTACACGCGCATACAGTTACAATATGCGAGTGAGAGAGTATCGCACGAGCAACTAAAACCCGTACCGCGAAATTGACCTAAGGAGATGTTTCATGAATCTATGGAGCCTGCGCCAGCTCTGTGTACACCAATAATAATTACAGCTTAGCAATATAGTATTCGGTTTAAATTGTTATTTTGCTAGAATTTTACTTCGTTTACTTGTACATAGAGATTTTATTGGCCAAAGAGAGCAACACAACCCACCTAAACAAGGCGGACCGACATGACAAGAAATAGTAGAAATTTAATTTTTACAACTAACACTGTCAAGGTATGACACTGACACGTATTTGTTTCAGTCATTGCGGTAAAACTGTCATGGAGCGTCTTTTAGTGTACTCACCTCAACTAAAAATCAACCACTAGTATAATCATTATTGTTTTTTTTTTTATACAATAAAGTAGACAAACAATAATACGGCCCACCTGGTGGGAAGCGGTTACCGTAGCCTATGGACGCCTGCAATACCAGAGGCATCACAAGTGCGTTGCCGACCCTTTAAAACTTTTAAAACGCCCGCACCCATCTTTGCTTTTAAATTAGTGAATTTCGTTGAATTATGCAAACGAATAAATAAAGGCACCTATTTAATTCTGATACCCACGAAAGATTACTAATCTATTTTATCTAATAGTGTATTGTTTTCCAGTGTTGTCAACCGAGGACCAGATAAAAAAATCCTTGAAGAAACCAACACCCCCGTATCAGAGACATCCGAGCCCACAATCGTCGCAACCATTGATGGAGAAAAGTAGCGACGTCGTTTAATGTATCAACGTTTTTAGTAGCAACGTTTCATGTACCAACGTTTATAGTAGCAACGTTTTTTACAAGTAGATCGTTTTGTTTTCATTCCCCCCCCCATCACGGAAAGCGTATTTTTGCTCTTCGATATCTGAGTGCAAAAGCCGTTTTTATCCTAGAGGATAAAGTATAATTGAATTGACAACATCGTGTGTGCTAAGTTTGTGAATTCAAAACATCATTAAACGTATTTACTTCTACCTCCATGGTGCCGAATTTATCATGCAACCTCTTTTAATTTGTTAAAAACGCAAACTCGGAACCTTCTTGTTGCGTTACTTTTATTTTAATTTGCTTTGCGCGCTCCATTTTCTTTTTTGCATTAGTCATTTCCTCACTGAGGTGGGATGAAATGTTACGTGTTGCACTCGAGGGCAAAGATTTTTCACCTCGTGCTCATTTGATTCTCTCGCTAACGCTTAGGATAATTTTTGAACCACTCGCTACGGTCGTTAATCAATTTTAGAATCCTTCGCTTGCTCGGTCATCAAAATTGGTCACGCGGTTAAAAATCAACTTTGCACTCTTGTTTATCAAATAACTATTAAGTAGCATCATTTTGAGTAGTAGTGTTGTTAAAAGTAGAAAAGTTGCATGTAGCAACATTGTTCCAAGTAGTAAATTTGTAGCAAGTAGAAACGTTGTTGCAAGTAGAAACGTTGCTCTAATTACTATTGCAATTTTTTTTTACTTTTTAAAGATTTAGAAACTGCTTGGTAAAGTTACACAATTTAAATTATTTTATAGGAATTGGTTAGTGACTTTAAAATCAATTAACTATGTTGAAAGCAATAAATTAATAAACCTATTTATTTGTTATTTGCAAAAAAGTTAGCGTTAAATAAATTGTGTTGATATTGTGTTACTAAGAAACTTATCTTATACCTTTAAACGAGAAAATCTTGTGTATATATATATATATGTATATATATATATATTTAGGATCTCGGAAACTGCGCCAACGATTTTCATGAAATTATATATACAGAGGGTTTCGGGGGCGCTAAATCGATCTAGCTAGGATTCATTTTCAGAAAATGAGTCTGTTTGTTAAAAAAAAACTAAAAACATAAACTGAATATGTGACTGCTCCTGCCATCTATTGACGATTGTGAGCAACTAACTGCAAGCATGTCCAGCAGATAGATGGCGTTGTTCAGTAAGAATAAACCAGTAAAGATAATAATATGCTTCTTATGATTTCTTAAAAATACAAATTAACGAAAAAAATTCCGAGCGAAGCTCGGTTACCAACTAGTGTTGACAAAATGTACAAGAAACAAGCAATCTCTAACAAGCAACCTTGTTGTAGAACTTATGAAAATCATATCAAAATAGCTTGTGTAACTTTATCAAACGTGTCCGTAGTATTACACTGTCAATTAATTACTTGATTAACTTTTTAGCATTTTTTTACCAGTGGGGATATTAGGTATTTTTAAACAACTAAGTACTAAGAGTAAATGTATGAAGATGTTAAACTGACGACGGATTTACTGTTTATTTTACAGATGTTTATGAAAGTCAGATATTTTGTGAACTGTTTTTCAAATATTTAAAACTTTGGCCGACTTGTATCAAAAATATTAATGCTTTTACAAGCAATCCTTTTGGAAATTATTTATTATGAGATATATTTATTTATTGCAAGGCCTTCATATGTTTTGGCGATTGCAATTTTATTGACATTCCTTATGTCAAAAAAGATTTTCACCTATAAAATCATATTTTGAAATTTCACCTACACTGCACTTAGTTTTGGGGAAATGGGGAAAATTTTCATCTTTTATGAATTTTACTGTAATAGAATTGAAGTAGCATTTTTGTGACTAATTTGTAAAATATTACTTGAACGTAGAGGGCGCCACTGTAGCACAATTTTTCGTAACTCAAAAAGGCATTTTTCTTTTCAAATTATTAGTAGAATATTTTTGTAGTAGCATCAAAGTTTGGGTTAAAATTACGTGCTAATTGAAGTACTAATTATAAAAAAAATGATTGTAGCCGTGTTGTTAAACCCTATTTGGTCAAGTTTTTTTTTTATTTTAGTCGTTTTTTATATTGTTAGTCCCTTTACTAAGCGCTGTAAAATTTAAATTAGTTTCGTAATTTTTCGAAAATTATTGTTTGTTAAATAGTTATATTCAAAATTTTAAATCATTGTTATGTTTATACTAGATTGTCTTTTTTACGAAGTTGGGAATGAAAGAAAGTGTGGGTTCTATTTCCGCGAAGGACAAACAACTTTTACTTTTGGGTCTAGGTGATGTGATACCAACTCGTATGCAAAATTTTGCCGATTTTTTTTGTCATATTTTCTTTGAGGGCACTATAATTTTTCTTTTTTGTTTCTTTAGCGCTTTGTAAAGGGCTAGCATAGTGCATTAAATGTTCGCTTCCCGTATTATAAGAGATCTCATCAGTTGTTCACATGACTGGTTTTATAGGTGGAACAGATGTGAAAGGCTGCTATGTTATACAACAGTATTGTTATGTTGTGAGATCAATTATGTTAAGAAAATGAATTACATTTTTATATTGATTTTTGGCTTTTATTTCTTTTTTTAGGGACTATACATATGTATATACTTTGTCAGGGATAAGAGATAAAAAAAGTATTCTACCCGCCAAAAATGTACATTTTAAGTTGAACTTCAATACCCAATCTAGCAGGTATAATAGCAAAACCTTTTACCGAGACCAACGAGACTTCTCCAAAAAAATTTAAAATGAAAACTCATAATGAGTTTTCATATTCCAATGAGTTACCTACTCATTTGGATGACATCCTAAAACAAAAGCCTGTCAGTCAAACCTGTCACCACACCAATCCGGAAGAAATACACCGAACAATGGATACAATATAAAATCCACCCAACAATCCCAAAATGTGAACAAACACAAAAACCCAACTCCGTATAACTCTCGAAACAGCTAAAACAACCCGCATCAAACATGGGCAAGCCGAAGTTCGACACCCCAACTGCCACCTTCCCGTATAAGATCACAAAGAGACTGAATATCCTGAGTGTTCCACGGCATTATATAATAGATACAGGGGAGGGTATGCCGGCTTATACGCCCAGGGGAATCAGAAAATCTGCGCTCAATAGTCAGTTGTCTGACAGAGTCAATGATGCGGCTTGGCCTTACTTACGGTATGTATACTCTTTACCCCTTAGGGCGCTTGTACACGCTAAGAAAATTTGCCGTTCCTGCGGCAGACAAGAAAATTCTTCGTGTAGACGACAAGAATTTTGTCTTTTCCACACACGAAAACGCAACAACGTTCGCCGCGTCGTGTCTTGCGCAGATAAGATTTTTTTCGTGCACCGCTGCGAGCAGTGTACACAGTTATTTTCTAGTTACGACACGAATTCTTGGGTAGACCCGGCGTTTTTTCTTAGCGTGTACAAACGCCCTTACGGTAAAAATCATATGACGACTATGGTTCGAAAGAACTAATGACACGACAAGAAGAAGAACGGTAAGTAGGTAGGTATCTACCGCGTGTAGGTACAGCGCACATGGCGTTGAGTTACGTAAGCGACATATTCAAGCTTCTCCACGGCCACGCTACAGTCGTGGGTTCATATTCATGTACAGTGGCTTTATGGAAACCAGCGCAGCGCTGTGTGCCCGTGCACATTATGCGCCGCGGTGAGCCCGCACCATAACTAGGTAGGTATACTCAAGTAGTAGACACATTAATTGTTGAATAGTGGCAATGGACCAAAGCGCTGGGTAAATAGAGGTTCTCGAATACCAAAAATCTAGGACGCTCGACCCGATAGACCGACGAAATTGTAAAAAAGTCTGGATGAAGAGGGCAGAATCGTTCTTCTTGGTAATTATAAGGAAAGTCTCTGTCCAGCCGTGGACTTCTTCAGGGTGATGATGTTAATGCTTCCTCCGAAGGTTCCTGCCCTCCGAAGCATGGAATCATTAGGTACTTGCTTACTCTTCACTCATCTCTTCAAATGGTAAACATTTTTTTTAATAGGGCTAATTTAACATCAGAATCTTGTTTGAACTTGGTAGGTAGTAGGTACTTACTCGTAGATATCTGGGAGGGATATGTCCCATGCCTGAGTATAAAAGTCGTGAAGTTTTAATCTACTTAAGATTTATCTTCTACAGCCGTTTCATTATTATAAAGAAGATGTATAAGCACCGATTCAGCTTGGAGCGAATGGAGCGTATAGACCGCATGATAGAAGCGGCGAACGCAACTTGCTACTCCAAACTGGCCAATTGCGTGATCGACCTCAAGAGCAAATCTGATACCAAGGATGTCAAGAAGAAGAAGGGATGGACGGAGAGCGAGTGGAAGAAACATATGGACTATATCAACCAGATCGCGGGGCCTAGGGAGGATTTCAAAGCGGCACCTGTAAAGGTATGTAGTATGATTTAAAACAAAGAAATTCTTCTGCTTGTTTCTTATCAGGCAAAACCATATTTGAATAACTGCACAGGTACAAGTAGGTAACCAGGTACAAGTGACAACCACGAACCCGATTATAAGTCATTTCTCAATTGTGACGAAAACGCGACCGAGCCTAGAACAGGCAACATAATATATGTACCTAGGTATATTTATTCAGTAGTATCACAAGGATCACTTTGTAACGTCTTAAAGCTATGTGAGTCTTGGTGCCAGTTCCACGCGACCAAGCCTCGAAGAACAGGCAACAAACTACGGCTTGGTGCCTAACGTTTGTTTGTATGATCCTTCTAAAAAACAATAATAATTATAGTAGTGAAGTGAAGTTCCAGTGTGTTGCCACTCCATACTTGGTAGACCTAGGCCTAGGCAATAATACCTACAAAAGCAGAAGTTTCAATGACAGACACGAAGGACAAATAAATGAACCAACGACATCATTAAAATAACGTTGGTTCGAAAATGTGTCAAGTGCACGAAAGGCGCACTTAAAATCCTTTTACCACACTTGTTTCGATAGAACCAGTGACACGATATGTGGAAGATTATTAAAATCGCAGGAAGTCGGTGGATGTAAAGGGCTCAGAATCGCTCGCCCCGGAAATGAATGGAGGCATATGTCCAGCAGTGGGCTTCTTTAGGCTGATGCTGAATTTAATAAAGGTTTTTAAGCTTAATAACATATTTTGTTTTATACTTTTCAGAGAGGACTTGGCAAGGCCCTCGAGTTACTCCTGCCTAGGATCAACCAGATATGCTTCTTGCCGGACTATAAGATCTACAGGCGTCTTTCACAGGAAGCTTGGTACAGGAACCCGGAGAAGGTAAGTCTTATAAAGGTCCAGTCAGTTGCATAAGCAACTATAGCAGCTGCCTGCGGCTTCGTTCGCCCCGTTCCTGTTACTTTTCGGGATTCAAAGTATCCTATGTTCTTCTGGTTCTAAGCTACCTCCAAACCAATTTTCAGCCAAATCGGTTTAGCTGTTCTTGAGCAATTTTTTTTTAAACAACGTGTTACAAAATACTCCGTATAAAATATAACTTATTATCAAAGCCTTTATCCTAGTAATCTGTCATGTCAGGAAACCAGATTATTTAGCAGAAAGGCCTACTTATTTATTGAGTCTGAGAGAAGCAAAGGTAGCAACATCCCATTTTTTTAATGTGGCAACTCTGAATACTTAATAAAATCGTGTCTAAACTATAGTAACATCATAAACAAAATGAGTGTTTTATATTGTGGTTGGTAGCAAAAACAGCTTTATCCCTTCATTTTTTAAGCATTGACGGCAACATCCGCTTTTCAAAAAATGCCTACCGTAATTTTAGTAAACATGGATGTTGCTACCTTTGCTTCTCTATAAAGCTCAATTATCTACTTTAAAGTTTTTTATTTTTTTTTTGAATAAAAACTTATAACATGTTCATGAACATTCATCGTATGTAAGAAGAAAATCGAATGTGGTCATCATAATCTATATTTTTTAATCTGGTGTTTGTTCTTTTTCTTTTCTAGGTTGCACCTAAAGCCCTGAAGTACGTAATCTCAGACAGAGTAAAGAAATTAGCTGTTGCCAGAGTTATACCACCATCAGACTAAAAAAAATATCCAAACCTTATACCCCATAGAAGTGACAAAAACACCGTACTAAGTCTTGTTTGTCCTGCAAGTAAACAACATAATAAAACCAGTAACATACGATTTTATCGTTTTATTTCTATATAACAGGGATCTTTAAATACTTAATAACAAAATACTGATAACACTGCATTGATTGACCATGACCAGATCACAATTTGATAAAATTATAATAGAAATAAATTATTCTTATAAATAGGGAAGTGGGACTTTGCTGCGGGAGGAAAACTGAATTGACGATCTCAATTTGATAAAAATAGGAATAAATGTTAGTCTTGTGGGTTTTCACTATCAAAAACATGTTAAATATATATTTGCATTGGCACAACTTGTAGCCGGAATATATTTAGCATTTCACACAATCTTTAAACTTTGACTTTGGTTTGTTTTCGTATTTTAAAAGAATACTTGGTCGACTTTTTTTTAGTAGACCTTCAATATCACCTGCGCACATCCAGGCGAAGGTGATGGCGATCAGCTGAAATACTGTCAAATATCGCTGCCAAATTTGACAGTGTCTAAATACACTCCGAATTATTTTAGTTGTTAATTTGGATCGTTATAAGAAGAGTTATTTTTTTTATGCTGCACACTTTTCTAGCGTACCAATAACATACAAATTGTGCGATTTGTTTCAACATGTTGCGACAAATTTCAATACTGTTTTGATGGCAAACCCACATTTCTAAGTCAAAGGGGGATAAGGGATGTTGCTAAGGGGGGAAGGGGGTGTAAACTTATGTCAGGTAGTGGATAACTGCGTATGTGAAGTCTTTGGTTGTAGATTGTCCACCGAGGTCCTTTGTCCTGATTTTTCCGTCTTTCAAGACCCTGGAAGGAGATTAAATTTTCGAATTTTAAACCGTGTGCAATCAAATATGAAATAATTTATTGCACTTATGCTGTTAGATACAGGTGATACAGTATATTATCTGTCGAACGTGTAGATAGTAACTTACTTGCTAATGGCGTTCTTGATCATCTTGGAGTATGACGGTAGATTGACGTGTGCCAGCAGGTTGGCTGAGCACAGCAGCATAGCGGTGGGATTCGCGATGTTTTTGCCCACCGCACCGGAGAATATGTGTCGAGCTCCCTGTGCATAAAAACATCAAAATCAAAATGGTCTTTTTCACTAGAAATCATCACTTTTAAACTTTTTCGGAATAACTTTGTCCGACTCTTGGTTCTAACCTGGGGAGGTTCATTTTTAGCTTAATCGGTCTTGAGTTATAAATAAAGGTGATTCAGACGGTTCATTTTTTGTTCATTTTCACCTTTCATTCGGTACATTTCACTCGAAATGAAATGTCTGAACAAAAAATGAAACATGAGTGCCGAATGAATTCATTAGTGAACCGATCCAACAGTGTTGGATATTGGCATCCGGTATCTTTCATTCCCACTCCGAATGAACGAGAAATGAACGGTCTGAACACTGAGAGAACGTTCATTCGGATTCGGCCATTTTGTTTCGAGTCCTGTAGCCGACGGACATCACGTTGTCGACGAAGTTAGAAGTTCTTCAAATTTACTTTCATCCATTCGAAGATGATTACAATATGAATCAGGATCTTCAACGGCTAGTTCTCTCAACAATGTATTGGAAGCTCCTAATAAATTTCTTCTTGCAATCCATGGTCGCACCCACCACCGTCGACGTTTTCTTTGCTTCTTTTTTGTCAACTCTTTGATTAAATGATCACAAATTTTAAACTAATTCCAAGACGTACGACTTCATTCGGTGACATATTTAAAAGAAAGAACAATGAATGTTCATTTCTGTATCATTTCGTCTTTAGCCGTGTGAACATAGAATGAAAAAAAAATGAAGCATTCACTCGAGTGAACAATCATTCGAGTGAACCGTCTGATATCACCTTAACACGACTTTCTATATACAGGGTGTTTTTTGAGAAGGGCGGTGATGGCCACGACCGAAACCACGAGAGTTTGGGAAAGACATTTATAATATTACTGTGATATAAGTCACAATCACAATCTACACCTGCTGCACGAAGGTTTGTTGAACGATGATGGCCAACAAGATCTGGCTCGCCACATCATGAAGCGAACGTACGAAATGCAAACCGCTTCGAGTAACTTCGTCCAGTGTTGTTTAAATGCATAATATTGTATTCTATGAATGTATTTACAATAAAAAAGTATTTAAGTATTATATCAGCTATCTGGTTCCCATAGTCTGCTTAGTTTGGGGCTAGATAGTGTTGTGTGGATTGTCCGCATTATTTATTTATTTATTGATTTATAATAAGATGTTAAATAAGTGGTATATTACTTGTTCAAAGACAGCACACTCCGAGCTATAGCTCGCGCCGGCGACTACTCCCGCGCCGCCCACCAAGCCACTGGCCAGGTTGTCCACAATGTTGCCGTACAGGTTGGGAGTCACCATCACATCGAACTGGTTGGGGTTCGAAACCATCTGCATGGTACAGTTGTCTACGATCATCTTCTCGAATTGGATGCGAGGGTAGAGTTTTGCCATCTGGAAAATATAGATAGATAGATAGAAAATTCTTTATTGCACAAATTAAAAGTATTGTACACACACACACACCCACCAGAACTCTGCGTATTGTGTTAATAACACTGTATTTTTTACTTTTTTATTGCTTTATGTCTTTTATTTTATTTTATTTATTCAGGGACAACAAACAGCTACAACATAAATTAAACTAAATTAGTCTTGTGTACAGTTTGTATAAATAAACGATTTTCTTTCTTTCTTTCTTTGTACACAGGCATAATCAAACATTAGACAAAATAAAATAAATGTTGTAGACAAAACCAGTGGCGAATTTGCCATAGAGCACAGTAGGCCCGAACCTAGGGCGGCTGATATTAGGGGACGGAAAATCGTGATAAAAAAACAGTGATGATAGCAAGAAATATATCAAATGCAAAGTATTTAAAAATACAACGTAACGTATCTTCCTAAATCACTTTTTTAGGATTTACGGTATAGACTGTGCTTAGTTTTATATATTTAAGAAAAGAAGAAAAATAATAAATTTCTCATTTCGATACTCTGGTTTGGTTTTTAACTCTGGTCTTTTAAACCAGTATGATGAAAGGATTTTGAGTGGCGAGTAAACTATTTTTAAACTTACCTCTTCGCAACTCCTCAAGAACAGGCCATCTCCTAGTTTCATGATGTTAGCCTTGTGCACAGCGGTGACCTTCTTACGTCCCATCTTCACTGCGTAGTCAAACGCGAACTTGGCGATACGCTCGGATTTCGATGCAGTCACGATTTTAAGGCATTCCACTACACCTGGAAAACGAACAAATATATATTATGGTTGGACAAAGACGTAGGCCAAAGATAATATGGATAGTGATAGATGACATGGCTAAGAATAGACTATAGAGTGAATACAGAAAAGATGAAAATGAGCGAAATGGAAAATATATTGTGCCGACCGAATTTGTGGGTTAAGGGCAAAAATTTGGTTTTATTTAGTAAAATTTTTTAACAAGATGAGTTTACAACTTTACACCAATAGTGTTGTATTGATAGTCCACATTTTTTATTTTATTTTATCTTGCAGACTGCTATGTAGAGAAACCTCGCATTCGAGAAACCGACTGATACAACACTATCTAGCCCCAAATTACTATGGGAACCAGACTATTATAATACTCATATTATTGTTTTACTCGTATTGTTGTACTATGGGAACCAGACAATTATAATACTCATATTATTGTTTTTTTTGTAAATACGTACTTAGGATACAATATAACACCCAGACATAGAACTAACATCTATGTTCATCACACAAATATTTAATCTCGGTGGGGATCGAACCCACGACCTACGGCGCAGAAGGCAGAGCTACTACCAACTGAGCTGAGAGGCCTGTCAACTTACCAGGCACTCCTTCATGCTCCAAAGCCGAGTATTCCCCCTCCGTTTGTTCTCTTATAATAATGCAGTCGACGTCATGATGCCTGCATTTGACGTTAGGTAGAGACTTCACGTGCACGACGTTTGCGTACAGATCAAGCGCGTTTCTTAGCTTCATGTTCAATGTTTGGAGCTCGCCGGTGTGGGAAAAGTCAGGCGTGGCTAGGATACCCTGGGAAATACACTTTTATTACTACCAAAAAAAAGTTAAAAGACCTTAGCTTCTGTTTAAGATGATTTATATAGAACTTTTTAAACTTTCGCGATCATAAAACATAAAAACTGTTACATCCGCCCGCGACCACGGCTTTTGCAAAATAGCCGAAACGTTTATACGCGATAAATACCCGTTTAATAGTTTAAATATGATTTATGTTTTTCAGGGGCAATTGGTAACTCAAGCCTTACTTGCGAGACGCTATAGTGCCTGGGACAGGATTTTAAATGGAATATCCTTGACTAGCCTAGCACCTATACCATCCTGACAGCTTAGTCGGCTTAATCCACAGGAAAGACATGGTCAATACGTGCGGAATTAAGCTATGGGTTTCTCACGATGTTTACCTACATCGTTTGAGAGCACAAGCAATATTGTCCACAAAATGAGATAAGTCACGATCCTCAACTATGAGGATCCAACTATGGGGAAGGAAGTAACCTAAATGACCTCATCATCATCATCATCATCATCATGAAGAAGTCCACTGCTCGACATAGGCCTCCCCTACACATTTCCAGGAAGAACGATTCTGAGCTCTTTCCATCCTTCTTCCCGCGATCTCAACGATATCATCGGTCCATCTGGTGGGTGGACGTCATATAATGTTCTTTTTATCAGGGCAATCTTAGCCGTGGTTGTAAGCTATTGAACTAATAACATTTACCTTCATACAAATCTTGTTCTTAGTAATAGAGTTGACGACGTCCTCAATGGGCGCTGAGAGAGTGGGGTTTACTTCGGAGAAGAAGAACGACTCGAAATCCACGGGGATGTTTGCTGCCTGCAAATAACACACATAAAGACAGGTTTCAGGTTTTTCAAACCTCCTATAAAAATATAAAAAATAATAAATAGGTAATAGGAGGAGGCTTGAGAGAGATAAGTGGAAGTCTTTGGGGGAGACATTTGCCCAGCAGTGGGACCTAAATAGGTTAAAAAAAATTAAAGAGCTCGTGAGGCCTTACATCTGCATGCCTCAAGTTGGTGGAAACAGGGCATCGTAGGGCACGTTCTTCACGCGCTTGATCTGGGATGCAATGCTTTGTTAAAAATAAATAAATAAATATTATAGACAATCCACACAACACTATCTAGCCCCAAACTAAGCAGAGCTTGAACTATGGGAACCAGAAAGCTGATATAATACTTACATATATTTTTTTTGTAAATACATTCTTAGAATACAATATTACACCCAGACAGAGAACAAACATCTGTGTTCACCACACAAATATTTGTTCTTAGTGGGGATCGAACCCACGACCTACGGCTCAGAAGGCAGAGCTACTACCAACTGAGCTGAGAGGCTGTTATAGATGATAGTTTCTTCTATACATTAGGTGAGCCATATGCTTGTTCCATCAGCTATTTTTATTTATTCAGCTCTTTGAGGTGAACTTAAAAGCTTCACCACTGGTGACACAGATCAGCAAGTTGTATAAAAAAAACTGATTTCGAAAGCAAGTTTATACAAAATTACCTTGAAAACCTCCTGTACGGAGTATACCAGTTCAGGACCAACACCATCTCCTGGGATTAGGGTACACTTGACGCGGCCTTCCTTGTTGGCCATTTGTTGCTAAAATATACACATATATTATAACAAATATTATATTAAATAAATTGGGACTTGACCTTATGAGTTTTGCTACTACATTTCGTCTACCAAATATTATTTTTGTGTGAGCACGTGTCTCTCTCTTTTGTATGGAAAATCGATGAGACAACAACTCGTTTCGATCGTTTCTTCTTCACGTATTTTTGCTGTCTCATCTTTTCTCCATACAATAGAGAAAGAGACAAATAGGCAAAACAAAAACAACATTTCGTCAGTGGGAAGTGGCCTTTAGCTTACAATAAGTTGTGTATTGTAATTTGCATTTTGTTCAATAAATTGCATCAACTAGCTATTCATTTATGAATGTCTGGTGTAAGATTGATATTTATTTGTTCATTGATAGTGCTATCTTTGTTTATCCACATAATTAATAATAGTATAACTGGTGTAACCTAGACTTTATCGATTTGACCATGAACTGAGTTCAAGGAATATGGATAAGGACTTATATTCTGACGGCCTTAAAAATTCTACAAATGATGTTAAAAGAAAATTCGTGCTTGCTGTTGTCATCTCTTTCCAATGAGTAATTGTGCTAGTTTTGAGCACTGTTTTCAGTAGGCGATTTTTATAATGTCCCAAAAGTTAAGAGCGGGTTAATGCCGTTCTAACGCTATAGTGCCTGAGACAAGACTTTAGATCGATGAATACTTACCAAATATAAACCTATGAAGAAAATAAGTATAGAAAAAAGTTTGCATGACAAAATGTTAAAGTTAAACATATTGGACAACACTTAAAAACAATGTGAATGTTAGAACCTGTACAGAAAAAAGTTATAACTTAATTATTTTTTTCCAATACACAAGACATATCTTTGAATATTAAAATCTCTAAGGATTTCTACGTGGGGTAGTCAGGCACGTCCATTGCATTTGGCACACGCAGATTTGTGCAGGCAACATTTATTTTCTAACCTTATAGACTTACATAAAGTAATTATTGTCTATGCTATAATATCTTTGAGTGTATGTGTAACAGTAAGCAAGGGTGTATGTGTGATCAAAGCTGATATCATTAAAAAAAAGTCGCAATCTATCAGAGTCTTCTTGCTCCATTTTTCCCAGAGAAAATTCATTATTGCAGATTACATTAATTATTTGCTGAATTTTGCAAGTCCACAGTAAAATGGTGATGGTGGGCACAACCTATAGACATAGCTATAGAATAGTACACAGGAACGAAAATTTAATCGCAGCCGGATTTCAATACAGCCCTGTGTTGCGATGCCGACTGTCCCTCTCATTTAATATAGCGCAGACAGAGACAAGGAATACAATGCATAGACCCACGCTTTCTACACTGTTGTGATCACCTCTTTCCAAATGTATGGGACCGATAAGCTTCTGACAGCCGCAACACATGGGTTGTCAAAAGTCAAATTCTGCCTTGAATCATACCTCTCACTAGGCTGACAAAAGTTTGATTAGCTAAGACATTTAGCGCCACAGTCTAGATAGGTTAAGTAAATAGATATAGGACACACCAACTGATATAAAATTAGGCACCAAATATTCATGCTATTTACTATTTTAGCTATTGACTATTATGTAGTAGTATGGAGTATGGGGTCAAACATATAGGTGCAACGATCATGCAACAAATAGTCTTACAAAACAGGAGCCGGTGTGGATTTCTAGAACTCAAAAATGTAATTAATTTGAGACAATCAATTTACTGAAATTTTTCTATAATTTTTTTAATCATTTAGAAGTTTTTGGTGCCAAAAGGTTTTTTGTTTTGTGTTTGTGTGTGCCGAATAGTATAATTTAGATGCCAAATAGATACATAAAAATACAATTTCAATCAATATAATTGAAGTCTCTTTCTTACACTAATGTACATTGTACAAGGAATGAAGCAATAGTACCGATAAGTACCTGATTATTACAATTTGACAAATTTTGTTTATTTCAAACCATATGATGGTTTAGTAAATAAATCTGAATAATTATCTACATATCTCCAATATAGCTGATATACAATTTATCTATTTCTAATTTGAGGCGAAGAGATTAAGATCTGCACTGACATCCTGCAACGAGGTACATTGTGCTTTGTCCAACTCCTTAAAATAGTGGAGAAAGACCTTGGGATGATACAAACCTGATGGTATGTAATTCATCTTTTTGAGACTTAAAATATAGCTTCATTACTTGTTCTTTAAATTAGTAGACAGTTAGTAGAGCTCACCAGGGAACCAGGGGAGATAGGCGCGAAACATACATTTTTATCTGCCGTTACCGTACTTGTATGGATGGTCTTACAGTGTTGTGATCCCTGAAACATAAAGACTGAGTACTTAGCCTAAGCCATATTGATCATGTGAGATTATACCTACATTGGCAACAATAAAATTGCAACAGTAGGTTATCTACATCATTAATGAAACTTAATATGGCAGAGGAAACAGGAAAATTGCTCGGTTCATTCAAGATTAAAGAACCTTCATCTCGATAGCTAGATAGATATAGCACTGAAAAGTTACGAAACACATCAATGTTAGACGCTGAATATCCCATGAACTAGTGATACAAGCAGTACTTTACCTGAACCAGGGTACGGAAAACGCTTCGGCTGATTAGAGACATTTTTGTATTGGTTAAAAATCTTTTTAGAAAGGGTTATTTGTATGGAAAATTATTTTTGGATCGTCTTGAAAGACGTAACTTCGCTCGCAGCGGAACTTTGTTCACGTTCCGTTTATCGATAAATGACAGGTGTCAAATTTTGTCAAACAACTGTCAACTTAACTTAGAAATGAACTTATGCTTCGAGGATGAACGGAACGTAATTGAGTGCGACACTAGCGCCACCATTACAACTCTAACCACCAAAAAGGTGGATCGATTTACGTCATTTCTGCTAGGTATCTGTCGGCGCAACATTTGAACATCTAAAACGTGTTTTGCCGATAATTATTTGAGTAAAATAGATCAAATTATTATCTAAATAAAATGTGTATGTGAAGAGTTACCGTAATAATAACCAAATAAATATATATGGTACCTATGAAAGTGATCTGAATTACTGGCGGTCCATATTACGAGAAAAATGTAAGTTTCTGTCACTATTATGTTATATCACTAGTATTGAACGCCTAAAAAAAATATTTTAGAGATTATTGTTCAGGATGAACACACTAACTAATGGAATAGCTTGCTATCAAGGAAGGTTCAGTGCTTCCAAATAATGTAAATTCTTATCGGAACAACTTGAAATACACATAAAAATATATTTTTAAGTGAAGAGTATTGATTAGAAAATGTTCGTAGAGTCGCTATCATATTCAATGGATTACGAAACACAAACAACTAAGTAAATACCTACCCACAAAAGAACATTGATAAGAAGACAGACAGGGTCAGAACAGAAGTCACTCAATTAAGTTACGATAAGCAAAATAAAATAATTGCAAGTACCTATACGTGCTTATAGCTATGCTAATACCCAACCTTATCCAACGCAAACTGTCTTAGGTTATTTTAAAAGTACAGACGCCTTCGCCTACATAGCTTGTCGTGATTATGCATATAAATAGATATTACCATTCGTATAAAAATATGTGAGTAGGTAAAAAATTCTAGATTAAATTATTGTTTAATTTAAACATCAGTCATACCTCTATTCTTCCAATTGAGGTAGGTAGGCATTAGGTTGTTTTTTAACGTTTAAGTATTTTTGTGTACCTACCTATGTATAACTTTATTATTTTTCATTACTCATACTCTGAAAGTAGGTCTGAAGTTGCCTGAGGGGCCTAATAGAAAGTAAAACTTTCAGCCCTAGGGAGAATCGCTTTCTACTGACAGCGGTCAAATTATAAAAAAAAACAAGTTCTATTGTAATCAACCATGTTCCAACTTTCTTAAGTCTTTCTAACTGCAAAGAGGTCGTTGAACCAAATCCCAACTTTTTATTCAGCAAGTAGGTTGGAAACCCATTACAACGGTAAGAAGTTTAAAAAGTCTAATTAGAGCGCAATGTAAAATTTAAATTTTAATAACATAAAGATTAATATATCTTCTCACTAAAGATTAAATAAATAATATATCTTCTAAATAACTTGATTAATATATAGCTTCAACTATTTATTTAAAATAACATAATTTTGAGCAAACAATTTACCATTTTTTAAATTATGAAAATGAAAATAATGGCTGAATAATGCTGGCGAGCCGTAGCCGAAGGCCCGCCAGAGAAAAAGAAAAAAAAAACCGGGAAGGCGGCAATTCAATCTTCATTTTCACAAATTTTTCTTTCATGTTTTTATTTTTACTTTCCTTGTATTCGTAATGAAAAGCACAGTGTTTACCTCGGATGAAAGTCTTTTAAGTCCCTCAAGCTCCATTGGCGCCCTCGCTACGCTCTGGCGCCAAACCCGTCTCGGGACTCAAAAAACGTGACTTTCAACACTCAGGTAACAATGTACTATTAATACTACTAGACAATAGCACCTACCTAAGTAGGTAGGTGATATTTATATTAACATACACTAAGTCACTGAACGATAGTTAGCTTATAAGTTAATTATGTACCTAATTACTTAAATAAATTAATTAGGAAGTAAATAGGTACTTACCTAATTAGGTGGTATTGTGAAGACATTTCACACAGCACGACGCTATCTTATGTATACCTACCACGCTACCACTAGACCACCAGTGCTCTCCTTAGGTCCCTTAGATACCTAGTTCCAAACCCCCACCACCGATACTCATCATCATCATCTCCTGAAGAGTCCCCAGCTGGGCATAAGCCTCCCCTAATACATTTCCAGGAAAAACGTTTCTGAGCCTTTTCCATCCACCGACTTCCCGCGATCTTAACAATGTCGGGTTTATCGGACGTATGTTTTTCGTCTTCCGGTTCGTGGTCATCATTTGAGAACCCATAGGTACCGCCAATACTGACAGATGTTTGTATGTTTTTCCCTTTAGCAATCAAAAATGGGTCCACCGCCGATCGATCTGGACAAGTCCCCGTATGACAAGAACACATATACCGGACGAGCGAAGCATTTCTTCCGGCTCACCAACCCGCTGAACATACTTGCATCGAACGAAAAACTGGAAGAGGCCAAAGAGATCGTCATGACGTATAAGTGAGTCCAATAGGCATGCGCGTAAATTGAATACTCCCGTATGTACCAGCACTAATGCCCGTTACCAATATTCAATCTTGGGAACAGGTGGAATTGGTTTTGCCCTGTTGAAGATAGAAAAGACTGTCAATCCAATGTTACTACTGAATACAATATCAGATAGACTCGTCCTTCTAAATATAAACGTAGGATACAATATAACGCCCAGACAGAGAACAAACATCAAAACATGTTACCATGTTCACTTTACGAGTATTCTTTCTCTGCGCCTATGGTAGAGCTTCTACGAACCGAGCTGTGAAGGCTGTTTATCAGTCTTCTTCTTATTGTGTCACTAGTTTTCCCGTTAGTATCAAGGATTTTAAGTGCACCTCATAGAGGCCACTTTCGTGAACTCGACACATATTTTCTAACTTTTTATCAGTGCCCTTCTTAAAGGTAAACACTATCATCAATCAAATTTGTGCTGTTTTCGTTTAGGAAAACTCACAAAATGCCGGCCGGCATTAACGAGGAGAAGCTATGGGAAGCGAAGTATTTGTATGACAGTGCATTTCATCCTGACACGGGTGAGAAGATGCTAGCACTCGGTCGGATGTCTGCGCAGGCGCCGATGAACACCATCATCACTGGATGTAAGATCATCATCATCACTAACCTCTTCTTATCGTGTTACTAGTTCTAAAGATTTTAGGTGCGCCTCAAAGAGCATTCGCGCATTTGACACATGTTTTTGAACTTTTCAAGTTCTACGACATGCCGGTTTCTTCACAATGTTTGCCTTCACCGTTTGCGAGTAGTTACTGTACCTACTGGCAAAGGATTCCCATATACATTTCCAGGAATGACGATTCTGAGCCATCTCCATTCATTGTGTTCCCGTGATCCTCAATATCGTCGGTCTATCATAATCTAAAAAATAAACTGTTGAAATAGGAAAACCCTTAATTCCAACTGAAAATTCATAAGATATAAAGAAGTGCGTGTTTCAACATTTTTGCAAAACTATCCTAAAGTAAAAGTAAGGGGTTAAAATTTTGGAGCAGGTTTTGAGATAGGTCTACTAGCTTTCACATAAATGCGGACAAAGCCAAGTAAAACAGCTAGTAATCAAGAAATGCAATCTGCAATGTTGCCACACCACCTTGAAAGCTAGATTTGTATAAATAGCCTACATTGAATTTGTCCACAGGCATGATCACATTCTACAAAACGAACGCGGCCACAATATTCTGGCAATGGGTGAACCAGTCCTTCAATGCAGTCGTTAATTACACAAACCGATCTGGTGATGCGCCTCTACCAAAAAGGTGAGCCCATAAAATATACCATACAATAATAGGCATTCTCCTAGGATTGGTCACGTGGAACTGGCACTTAGACTCTCCTAGACTTGGTCGCGAGGAACTGGCACCTGGGATCTCCCTAGCTCTTGGTTGCGTGGCACTGGCACCTAACTCGCATCCCTCTTCTAAGATTCTAAAGAAAAATCTTTAGAATCTTGGAAGAGGGATGCGAGTTGCTCAAAAAAAATTTTTGATTACCATCATCCGTAGCCCGACTTAACCTATACTGAGCATAAGCCTCTCTTTGCTTTTATTCCACACAATCTTGGGCTACCCTCATATTTTTTTATAATTTTAGCCAACTGTTGGCGTCATACTGCGCAGCGTGTGGCGGTGCTTTAGGCTCTGCTCTTTATTTCAACAGCAAAGTCAAGGTAAGACTATAATCATAAAACAATATTGATAAACTTGTGGAAATCGAGCTATCATTAACAGCGTGATAACACAATTTCCTAATCCTATTTTTTTGATAGTGTCAATGTTAGTTTTTTCTTGCTGACAGTCTTGTGACGTCAAATAGAGGTGTGTCCTTTATCATTTAGGTACCTATTCTTACCTTACTTACCTATACCCGTTAGGATTCACACTGTTGAATCTATGATTAGCGCGGTTCAGTATCTCTACTTTAGATAGAGATAACTCTTTATTGTTCAGACCATTACATAATACAGGATTTTTGAAGATTTTCTGGTCAAACAATGGGCTACATTATCGCTCAGAAAAATTCAAAAATAATAGTCATTTAAATAAATAAATTGTCATATAGATAGACTAATACCTACCTACTTTCTATGCAATAAAGTAAGTACGTATAACCTTTAACCTAAAAACACATTACGTCACGTTTTGCGACGGTATCCAAATCCAATGAACTAACAATAAAAATACTATCATTCCTAGCCTATCTTATCTACCTATCAATTTACCACGCAATAAGCACACTATGCTAATTCTAAACTATTCTGCAATGAATAAAGAAATATATAAATATTTATGACAAACCATCACACATCAAATTAAGCCTCAAATTAGGCAGAGCTTGTCATAAGGGAACCAGATAGCTGATTAACTTATATAAATTTTTTTTGTAAATACGTACTTAGAATACAATAGAACACCCAGACAGATAACAAACATCTGCGTTCACCACACAAATATTTGTTCTCAGTGGGGATCGAACCCACGATCTATGGCTCAGAAGGTGGAGCCACTACCAACTGAGCTCAGTTCATTGTTGACTCTGTAATGTAAACTGCAACGTGTTTTCGTCCAGACATGTAGATCTCATTTACGACGCGCTAATGAGCCATGTAAGCCCACTTAGCAGTCGCATTGAACACGATTACGTGAATTTGCATAGAGATTAGCTGAATGTGACGTCAAAGACCGGCCCCCGCATAAATATACCTAATTTAAATATTTACAAAGTTTTTCACGAGTTTCAAAAAAGGAAGTTCTTAATTCGGTTGTATTTTTTTTAAATGTTTGTTACCCCATAACTCCGTCATTTAAAATCAATTTGAATAAAAATATATCTGGAAGGTATCATATAAATTTAATCAAAATCGGTTCAGACGGTTTGGCTATGAAGTCGGTTATTCAAGTTTTTAAATTTAATATTAAACATAGATTCAATATTAAATAGGTAGGTACCTAAAATCGACTGTACCACGTTGGGCGCCAATGTCAGATTTGGCAAACTATTCATGAATGATTGCTCAATGTGTTTGTTTTGTTTAGAAAATGAAGCCGATTTACGCGTCATTGGTGCCGTTTGCAGCCGTTTGCTGCGCCAACTTGATCAACATTCCTATGATGAGGAGCAAGTAAGTTACTTTACTCACATAGTTTGTTTTAAAATTAAGATAATACCTATGTGGGTAAGTTTTTCCTGTGGAATATGCCAACTAAGCTGTCAGAATGGTTTTGAGTGCTGCATCTAAAAATCCTGTCCCAGGCACTAAAGCGTTCCGCAAGTGAGGGCATGAGCAAAAACAGTTGTCCCTGGTGCTATTTAAACCATCTAGAATAAATAATTTTTTTAATATTTTATAGGAGTAGTCTTTAACCAGCAGTGTGTGAATTCGGGCTGTGGATGATAATGATGCTGAAGGGCACTACTGGATCCAAACTGTAGCTGCAGCCAAGAGTTTAAATCCGGTTTATAGTTTACAAAATTGTGTTCAAAAAGTAATATTTTATTCTTATTTGTGTCAATGTTTCAGTGAGATAGCAAAAGGCACGCCTGTGTTCCTAGAGGACGGTAAGAGAGTAGGCGAGTCTAAACGCGCGGCCATTAATGGAATCCTATTCGTCTGTATATCCAGGGTGATGATGGCTGTGCCTGGCATGAGTGAGTATTTATTACATTCTGAAGGTCACAATATGCTACCCTCAAACGGTGAAGGAAAACATCGTGAAACCGACATGTTGTACCTATAACCTAAAAAGTTCGAAAATATTGTGTCAAGGATCATCGAGGCACACAAATTCCTTTCACTACACTCTGGTTCGAAAGAACTATTAGGGATGCCCAAAAAAGTGTATTGTATCGATATATCGCATCGTAACTGTATCGAACTTGGTTGTATCGATACGCGATATTATCGATTTCCTTTGTATCGATATATCGTATCGTAACCGTATCGCATGCATTTAATTAATATGCGATATAATGAGTATATATCGTGCAAAGGGTTACCTTTTCAGTAGTTTTACTATATTATTTTATTTTTTTAAAATAAACAAATAATTATGTGTATTTAAAATAGTTTTATTCAACAAAAAAAAATCACAATTGCCATGCCAGCACTTAAACAACGCAAAAATAATAATTTTGATAAGTGCTGTGGATTTAACCTATTACGGCTTTCGGAAAGTGTGTGTCCAGCTAAAGAAAACAGGCGTTCAGAAAGAACGATACAGTAATGCGATATTTTTATAAGAATGCGATGCATCGAAGCGTATCGTATGGTCAAAATATCGCATCAAATATCGCTATATCGTATAGTGCTGTATCGATATTCCGATATATCGTATCGTAACGGGCATCCCTAAGAACTATTGACACGACAAAAAGATTATGCAATTTTTGTATCAGCAGATGTACCTATCTTTGAAAATGGCCATTATAATTGCATTTTTTTTTCTATTTCCAGCTCTTACCCCATTGGCGACGAACTACGCGACCAAGCGAGGCCTTTTCTGCAAGAGGCCTCTCATGGTGATCCCCTTCCAGCTAAGCCTCGTGGGCTTGAGCGTTGTGTTCGCGACGCCTCTATGTTGCGCGGTCTTCAATCAAACCTCTTCGGTTGCTGTGGACAGCCTTGAATCTCCCCTTAAGGTAACTAACTAATATGATGAACTTTGACGACGTGGTGATGGTAGGTCAAGTAAGGTCTTGTCCAAATGGTGGCCAAAATCAAAATCGGGCCGAAGAAATCTAGGTCGTGTGAGAGCGCGATGGGTGACATCGTAAAGGTAGCAGGAAACACCTGGACAAGAGATGCACAGAACAGAGGAGGCTGGTAGAGAATGAAGGAGGCCTATACCCCAGCAGTGGGTGATACCACGCTCAGATGATGATGATGATATAATGCTAAGTGGAAGCCTTTTTTTCGTTACTTTGTGACGCTAAATAAATATTTTCTATTTCTATGATGATGATGTTGAAATATACAGGGTTATTGGTAATTATATAAGAAACCAGTTAAGAGCTCCTTCTGTACATCTTAACAAACAACTTTTGTTCTACGACTTTGAATAATTCTTAATTTTTTTTCTCTATACAAAACTAAGAATAACAAACTTGTCACTCTAAATAATTATAACTCTATGCCCCGTGGCGCGGCGCAGCGGAAATTTCAATGAAAGGCGCGGGAAGCAGGTAGCGCACGCGCCGGTTACTACGCTATACAGAGCTACAAAGTGTGAGAGAGCATCACAAAAACATAAAATATTTTTTTTGGGAAGTGTATTGATTTTTGGCAAAAGTCAGAACAAATATTGTTTGTTAAGATTTAAAGAAGGAGCCCTTAACTGGTTTCTTATATAATTACCAATAACCCTGTATAAACTCTTACCTACATTACTGACTGACAATCAACGCGCAGCCTAAAATAATGGTCCTAGGGTTATGAATTTTAGATTCCTGGTGTAGTGTGTATATTTAAAATGGGATTCCCAAAACTCAACCCCCAAATTGAGTGAAAGTGAAAGAAATCAATAAATGAAACGAAGACGCTCAGGATTCCACTGGTTTATTTTGAGTGTAGGTACCTATGTAAGTTCCTTTGTGCGTCGGGAGTCGGTACAGTACAGCCTAAGCGACTCGATTAATTTTAGTAAATGAGGAGCCGTAGGTAAATACCCGGATTTACCTGAATCACGATAAAAACAAAGCAAAAAACTTATCAGTATTTAAAAAAAAATATTTAATAAATTGTATTTATTTCAGGAGAACATAAAGTATAATTACCCGAAGGTGAAAGAAGTGTACTTCAATAAGGGACTCTAAATACAAGCTGTTAGGACTTGCAATAATGTTTTGAAGAGTCTACAAGCAATGCAAAGGAATAAAGAAACAGGTTAACGGTTGTAATCCACAGGCACGGTAGACAAACATCATGGAGGACTCGCTATTTTCAATTTTTGATCTAAGGTCAAAATATAGCCAGATCAAAATATAATCAGTATGTTTGAATCTAAAAGGAATATTAAGAACAGAGTAGGTACACTTTTGACAAGCTGGCTGGTGGAATAGGCAGAATATGAAGTCCAAAAAATAGCATTGTGGAGACATGAACTATTTAATCAAAGTATATAATTATGTCTGAAACTCAATACAAGCAATGGTATGAACAGAAATGTTAAATAGCTGGTTATATACTCGGTCGTAGCTATATTTTGAAAAGGGCAAACATTTATAATAATCTTTGATTCAGATTATTCTTTAATTAAATTCAGTTCAATTCTGGGAAATCTAAGAAACGGGTATTTTCAGGCTTTCTTATCTAAATACTATAATTACTGTAAAAGTGATATTATCTACGCACTGACATTCCTGACGATATTTTTAGTTAAAAGAAAAAATAAAAAAATATTTTTTATAGCGCTGAGAATTTTTAATTTATATAATGTTATATTGTTTTTATGAAAATAATCACCTTGTTTTAGATTAGTTTTTATTGAAACACGATGACAATCAAATTTGGGGTAGTTAAGTCTTGATATTTGATTGTACTTGTACATTTAGATGTATTTTTTTCGATTAGCTCAATATTTTGCTGTGATGTTTTTTAGAGAACTTTCCATTAACTATTACTTTATTGAAAGCACTGCATTTATATTAGACAAAATATTGTCAATTATTGTACTTATTGGACCTACATATATGTATCTGAGAATTATATTTAAAACGGTTCGTTTTTCATTGTAAAAGTAGTAGTACAAGTTAGGCAGCTATTAAAACAAAATTCGATTTAGATTTTGCCTCGTTTCTCATTTTGTTTTGTTTCTCAAGTTTTTTAAACTTTACTTGTTGTTATTTTTTTTTAAATCTATTGTAAAATTGAAAATTTGCTTTTAAAAATATTATGTACCATGGCGATAAAGTAGGTTGTTTCTTTGCCATAACACATTCCATAGATACTAATAATATTGTAGCCTATCTATATGGATGAAACGGGTATATATTACGGGTAAATACCCGTTTCATCCATGTAATTATGCATAACGATCGCGTTAATTTAAAAAGTGTATTGTAGACGTTTGTTAGTTTTCATTCCGTAGTGATACAGATTGTTACATTTTATGTGCGAGATATAGTGTATAATTAATCTCTAGTGCCACCATAGTAATTTACTATTGACGCTGACTGTACAAGAAACCTTGGAAAACATGTCTTTGGACATGATTTTGTTTCAGTTTTCTGATGAGTTGGTGGCACTGTAGGTATAGGTAGAGAATTATGTATGTATACGTAGGTATAAAGTATGTGCATTCATTCCGACAATAACTAGCAATGATATGTATTGCTTATCTCAATGTTGTTTGTGTATATTAAAAATGTACGTTATCAATAAATAATGCACCTGTTTATCATGTTTTTATTTTTATATTAAAACTTTCGGGTATTTTCCTACTCTTATTTTATATTTATATTATATGCGATAGTTTTTATATTTATATTCAAACTTTCGGGTATTTCCTACTTTTATTTTATGCCATACTTGTAGCTGACAGACGAGCAAACGGGCCACCAGATGGTAAGCAGTCATCGTCGCACATAGACACCAGCAACTGCTGATGCGTTGCCAGACTTTTAAAATGAGATAAACCTGCCTTCTGAAGGACCTCATAATCATAGACAAAGGAAAACAAGCTCATATAGAGGCTTTGAGGGGAAACTTACCCTTACTGAGGTGAGGCTGATCATCTGTATGCCTCAAGTTAATGGACACAGGGCAGTGCATCGTAGGGCACATTCCTGACATGCGTGACCTACGAGTCTAAGCCTACGAGGCAATGATTTAATTGTAGGTGATGGTTACCACTTAACATCAGGTGGGCCTTGTTCCATCAGCTACTTGAATTAAAAAAAACACATCCTTTGATTTACTTTCTTCTGTTCAATCTGTAATACTCCAGGCATGATAAAAAGTTATCAAATAAAACTCTGGTTAGAAATATATTAACTGCGTCACAGTAATGTTGGAAGTATCTCTGGCTTCTGCGCTGTAGGTTGTGGGTTCGATCCCCGCGGACAAAGATTTGTGTGATGAATGGGAAAAGTATACGGACCGAACAAATATGTTCGGTCCGTATACTTTTTTCTAGGAACTTACAAGGAATAGCGAAAGAAAACACTAGAATAAAATAAATATTGTATTACATTATTTAGATTACATGATTTTTGCATAAAACCTACCTAATTAATTATTATACCCACACGTCGCTGAACTCATTTAAAAACAATAGAATAATTATTATTTGAACAATTTTAATATAATTCACATGAATATTGAATATTTAATTGATTTAAGGCATGCTTTGGCAGTTTATAAAACTCACTAGCTTCGGCCCACGGTTTCACTTGGTACTCAAAATAAAACCTATTGAGGAAAGTCCAAAATAATAGATCACACTGGTGTTGTGGGCGACGGTAACCGCTTATCAACAGGTGGGCCTTTAGCGTGTCTGTCTGTTTTTTACAAAACATAATATTATTATGTGCCCTCCGGGTCCCACTTCTGGGCAAAGGCCTCCCCTATTCCCTTCAGATATCGCGATCCTGGGCTACGCTTGTCCAATCCGTCAGGAAACCATCAAGCTCGTCTCGCGATCTCCTTTTTGGTCTGCCGCGTCGCCTTCTCGCTGGGTCAGGATGCCAATATTACAAAACATAATCTAAGGAAATTCCAAGTTTCAACTACATTAGTCACACTGGTGTTGTTATTAGGTGGGTCGTAAGCTGGTCTATTTTTTACAATAAATAATCTAAAGCTAGTTGTTGCCATTTGAGAGTAACTAACATCTTTTCGCTTAATATTAGTAGGATTGTTGCTTTGTGCGAAGCTCACTTGAAATAGTGACGTTATAATATAACATTACATTTTTATTTACATAAAAAACTAACAGGATTAGTGATTGTTCAGAAGTAAAAATATAAAAAAAGATTTTTCATAAATTTCACCTGCAGAGCTGATCAAGCCGCGGATTCCGTCACTATGTTTTCCTTCACCGTTTGAGAGTAATGTCCATCTTTTTACAAGGTAAATCTAAAGGCAAAACCGGATTCAAACCCACAATCTAAAGCTTTGGTCTCGCGATCGTAACGCACAACGCTGCGGTATACGGCTTGCGGCGGCGGACACAAAATCTTATGAAAAACGTCTAGAATGGTCTCTTGTTCCGTCGCAGTATGCGTCAGCGGCGAGGGGCAAGCGCGGTGAAGTGGGGAGGTGTACTGCCGCACAGCGCGGCGTCAATCTCCTTTCAACGCTGCGGTGTGCGGGTATGCGTCAAGGTTGACAATATGGATTTTTTCGAAGACAATTTAACAGAATTAGTTCGCAACTATCCTTGTTTATATAAAAAAAAAATCTTCTTCTTCCTCCTCTTCAAGCAAAGCACAAATTACAGAAAAATTGTTCATGTTTACGTCTACCTTGGTAGCTGCGGCAAAATCAACTGACCACCTCTCCGCAGGGAAGGTAAATGCTGCGTCGTGACGCTGCGTCAAGCCGCATACCGCAGCGTTGTGCGTCATGATCACCAGACCAAAGCTTTAGGAGTCTATTGTACGATGTGAACCAGATAGCTGATATTATGTTTTGTAAATACAATATAACACCCAGACAGAACAAACATTTACGTTCACCACACAAATAATTATTTGTTCTCAAATATCAATAAGTGTGCTCGTTGGGGTTTGAACCCACGGCCTACGGCACAGATGGCAGGGCCACTGAGCCGTGACGCCTGTCAATGTCATTATGAATGAGGGTATGTTTTATTCGTCGCTATAAGTAATATAAGCGTTTATGTATTCTCCTTGCGGGTCGAGGAGTAACTTGGGCTGTGGTTGCGGTATTACAGGCATAGGTGGCGCTTCCACTAAGTTCAAATCTGAAATAAAAATGAAAATAAATTAATAGATATTTTGAGTAGCTCGATTAGTTTTCTGTCATTTTAGGAAGTCACATAGCTTTTTCATTTTAATTGTTTTTTTTTGTGTTATTTTGAATTCTGTTGCCGTTTTAAGCCGTAGTTTGTTGCCTGTTCTTCTAGGCTTGGTCGCGTGGAACTGGCACCTAGACTCACCTAGCTTTATGACGTTTCAAAGTGATCCTTGCGATCCTACTGAATAAATAAACACATCAAGAAACAAATCAAATTAAAAGTCATCACTTTGAAACGTCTTAAAGCTAGTTGAGTCTAGGTGCCAGTTCCACGGGACCAAGCCTGGAAGAACAGGTAACAAACTACGGTTTTGTGTCTACCGTTTTTTAGCATGGTTCTTTTACAAATCGAAAAACAAAAAAAAACCAGTGAAGTTCCAGTGTGATGCCACTCCAACTTAGTGAGACGTATGCAATAATACAAAAGCAAAAGTTTCAAAGACAGCATTTTGGATTGTCTGTACTCAAGTTTTCGTGAGCAATAAGATATTTTCTCTCTATGTATACCTGAGGAAACACCAGCGGCCTCCAGTTCCTTCCTTCTCTTCCTATTCTTCTTGTCCCACGGAGCGTACGGTATCTTGAGATGTACAGTCTGGATGTGCAGTTTGACGGCGCTGCTCTGTGTGAAGCGACGACTGCAGTGCTGGCATTGGTATCTCTTCTCGCCGGTGTGTACCTGGGATTGGACACTTATTGAAAATACCGAAGGTTGAAGTTCAATAACATTTATTCCATTTTGATACATTTTGTACACTCGGAAAAGTCACATTATACAAATTGACATAAAACTTTCAAATAAAAATAAACAAAGAAATTCACACACAACTTTCAAGTAAAAATAATTCATTAAAAATAAAGTTGGTACTTACGTACATAGGCTAAAAACTGTTACATACTAAAATCATCAGCCAAGGCTTCGTCAATAGTATAATATGATTTTAATAAAAGAAATGTCCTTACTTTAGCGCTAAACTGTCTAAAATCTAGATCTCGTGTATCTGTTATGGACCAAGTGATTAATGCGGGCATTATGCATAATGTCTAGCTCTATTGGGCTAAGTAATAAATTCTTCATTATTTATCACATTGCTCGGTCATTATTATATTGCTACATGACAATTGGGCAATTTGATAATAAACACTTTAAAGTCGCTTAAAAGACGTAGACAGTCCCTTTTGATAGCAAGAGTAGGGAAGCATACCTTAAACTCCATTTCCCAAGGGCATAAAAAAAACCTAACAAACCTAACCTACTCAAGTCAGGGTGCCCCGTGTTTGTCTCCCAAGGATATATAAAAAAAACTTAACAGCCTACCCTACTCAAGTCGGAGTGTCCCGTGTTTGATTTCCTAAAGGATATAAAAAAAACCTAACAACCTAACCAACTCAAGTCGGGGTGCCCCGTGTTTGGCTCTGGAATAGCCCAGCCAGAAGCTCGCGAGGCCTTCCATGAGCGGAGCTAGCCAATAAAGAAATTGTAATTAAATATGTTTGTATTACTCTGCTCAAAAGGTGATGGACAATATGTATAATGCCCGGCCAATTTGATAATTTGAATAGTTATTATCAAATTGCCCTCTCCTATTGGGCATTATACATAATGTCCGGTCATTATGTATAATGCCCAATTTATCACTTGGTCCATAACATATCTAAGGCAAGGTAGAACAAATAGGCAAACAAAGTGTAGTAGCTCTGCCTGAGCCGTAGGTTCGATCCCCGCCGAAAACAGATGTTTGTTCTCTGTCTGGGTGTTATATTATATTCAATGTATTTTAAAAAAATGTATAAGTATAAGTATTATATCAGCTATCTGGTTCCCATAGTACAAGCTCTCCTCAATTTGGGGCTAGATAGTGTTGTGTGGATTGTCCACAATATTTATTAATTTATTGAAAATCCCGATGGTAGAACAAATAGGCAAACAAATTGGACTATGTGGCAGATGTTTGTTCGCAGTCTGGGTGATGAATGAAGCGAAAGAGGTATATCAGGTAGCAAGTGGAAATCCTTGATCTCTGCCTACCCCATGGGAAAGAGGCGTGATTTTATGTATTGTTACCCGGTTTTGGGAATAGGACATCCCTGGTCGGAGCAAGCAGCGAGGGACAGCTCTAGTAGGGAAAAAAAATAGGAAGGGTGATGGCGTCGCTATACGTAGTTGTATTGCTTGCCGTGTAATAAAGTTAAACAGAATTGTAGCTATAATCAATGAAGAGTTTTCGCCTTAAGGGGGTACGATTTCCATACAAACTTAATTTACACAACTATGGGCGAATAAAGTATTAATGTACACTGAAATAGCTGTAATAAGCTTTTACAGTGGTCCTTATTACCGGCCAGTTATATAAAGTTGGAGTGTCAGCCGTTGGTCGTGGCAGTCGGGGCTTCAGAAAAAGAGCTAACAGACTTTTACGTCTATTTTGAAACAGTGATGTACAAAATTGACTCTATGCTAAAAGCTAGTACCCGTTAGAAAGAATGACGAAAAATTACTTTTTTGGTTTTTTATTAATATTTCTGTTATCCTACAGTTTTCTCCAACTTTATATAACTGGCCGGCAATAAAGACCACTGTAAAATTCTATTACAGCTATTTCAGTGTACATTTATATTTTGTTTGCCCATAGTTGTGTAAATTCAGTTTGTATCGGAATCGAACAACCTTAAGAGCGGGTCGTGCGAAAATTTGAGATGCGTTTTTAAAAATCATAACTAAATAACTAAGTGACATTTTAAAAATCTCATATAATATAATATAATAACATGACATTCTATTTAACGCTAATGAAAATCGTATGTCAGCGTTAAATAGAATGTCATGTTAAATAGTATATTTTTTTAACACACTTAAATTCGAATTAATCTCAAATGTATAGTCTACAATTAGTCCTTTTGCGATTTTTAAAATGTCACTTAGTTATTTAGTTATGAATTTTTTAAAACGCATCTCAAATTTTCGCACGACCCGCTCTTAATAGTATGTATGTATTTATTGAGTTACCACAAGATGTCTGTCTCGGTTGCTGAGCATGCTAAACCTCCTGTCGCAGTGCGGGCACTCGTAGGGCTTCTCATTGGTGTGGGTTCGCATATGCACCAGAAGATTAGCGTATTGCTGTAATAAAAAAACAAACCATCAAACATTCATTATACGAGCACTGGTGGTCTTGTGGTAGCGACCCCGTCGTCAAAAATGTATGTGCACTATGCCAGTACTCCCTAACGGTGAAGGAAAACATCGTGAGGAAACCGGCGTGTTGTAGAACCTAAAAAAGTTCAAGGTACACGTGTCAAGCGTCACGCAAAAAGGGCCCACCAGCGGCCTACTTGCGGAAACTATGGACACTCCAAGTGCGGGTACAGTTTATAGGGATTTCTGGACGTGGATCGTGATGAAACCGGAATATCGTAGAACCTAAAAAAAAGAGTTCTAAAATATGTGTCAATTGCACGAAAGAAGCTTCTTTGAGGCGCACTTAAAAACCTTTCACCACACTTGGTTAGAAATAATCAGTTACACGATAAGAAGAAGAAGATAAGTATTACCCTATACTAATATAATGAGTATTACCCTAGCCGTGTGTCCACAAACTTCGCACATATACCGCCGCAAGAAGTCAGCGCCGGGGTGTTCCGCCTCGTAATGCCGACGAGCTTGCACGT
Source organism: Thera obeliscata (assembly GCA_947578465.1). Classification (NCBI taxonomy): domain Eukaryota; kingdom Metazoa; phylum Arthropoda; class Insecta; order Lepidoptera; family Geometridae; genus Thera; species Thera obeliscata. The sequence goes on along the minus strand of OX387919.1, from coordinate 21,013,248 downwards.
CGTTCACTAGGTACTTGCCGCACTTGAAACAAACATTATTATCATCGAATCATATATTTATTTCAGACATAAATCCATACTTTGTTAGTAAAAAACTAACTTAGAAACTAGTGTAAGTGATATAACGAGCTAAGTAAGGGCGCTTGTACACGCTAAGAAAAAACGCCGGGTCTACCCAAGAATTCGTGTCGTAACTAGAAAATAACTGTGTACACTGCTCGCAGCGGTGTACGAAAAAAATCTTATCTGCGCAAAACACGACGCGGCGAACGTTGTTGCGTTTTCGTGTGTGGAAAAGACAAAATTCTTGTCGTCTACACGAAGAATTTGTCTTGTCTGCCGCAGGAACGGCAAATTTTCTTAGCGTGTACAAGCGCCCTAAGACTATTTATTGAGCAGTGTGCTGCTGCAACCAAAAGTTGTTAAGGGGACAGTCCCATTTTTCGGAAAGTACTTTCACGATGGTGTTCGGGCCGCCACGGACTCGGCTTTTTAATGACGCGCATCGTTCAGTATGGCGTGAAAACCGTATACTCTATTTAGAGCAAACATGCCCGAAGCGCTACAGAAACGAGGCAGCCCCAACAGCAACCTGAACGCATTATTATATTGGACCCGTAAAGCGTTAAGTGATTAGAGGCTGCGTGTGTTTTTTTCTAAATTTCCATTATAGACTCACCACTTCACAGTTGTTAGAGGTAGTGACTCCAGTGTTGAGCACCTCAGAGGTTCCATTCCTTGACTTCTTCTCCTGCACGAGCCCAACTTCCCGCGATTGAGGCCGAGTCGGAGCGCCCATCTCACGACGCATTCGCTTGCGGGAGTCACGCTGGGTCTTTTGACTGAAAATCAACATAATGTATAAAAAGTAACTGTACGTACTTTTAAGGTGAAAACTATCTATTAAATATAGCTAGAACTCTGTTTATCTTATCACGGCAAACAATAATCTATACGCATTACCACGCCATTTTTCTTCCCCGACTAGTGATTTCGGTTTTGTTTTCCTTCCATTCTAGATGGCAAAGCTGCTGTGGACACCAAAGGACACCATACCTTGTGTGTATAAAATAGACTGCAGTTGCGGCCGCGCCTACATTGGCCAAACTAAGCGCACAATAGCAGAGCGGGTGAAGAAACACATTGCTGTAGTTAAAAACCGCCAGGTAACCAAATCAGCGATAGCAGAGCACCTTGTGGATTCAGGCCCTAAGCATTACCACAAAAGGATGAGAAATATCCTAATTTCGATCACAAAGATGGCTTTAGACTTTTACCGTCGTGGAATCCCATCATTGGGAGGTGCATGCGTCGTGATACCTTACCACAGTGCGTAGATACTATCAGTGTTGTGTGTCGGAGTGCGTGCAGGTTACATTATGAACAAAGAAGATCAAGTGAGGGTAGTTATTGATGCTATCTCCTTTTCTCAACGACAGTAGCACTCATTTCAAATGCTCCAGTCTGCCCGCGACCACGGCTATTGCAACATAGCCGAAACTTCGGAAACAAAGGTAATACTTATACGCGATAAATAGTTTCAATATATTCTATTCTAATATGGATAATTTTGCTACTCACACAGATATATTAGTCTTGACATGTTTGCTGGAGCTGCCGAGATGCGTGGCGAAGGCCTGCTCGCTCGCGAACACGATGCCGCAGTCCACGCAGTAGTTAGGATTGCTCACTTCCATCACTCCATTCTCTACTAACGATATTTCCTGCAATTTACAAATTAAACATATTTTAACCTAAATATATTTTATATTTATTTATTGACCTTTCTTCTTCTTCTTATTTAAGAGCAACGCATGCATTTTTCTCCAGGTATTTCTTTTGAGGGCAACCTCCTTGACCTCCTTATACGACATTACGGCGATCTTTGCTTTTATTTGGCTTACATTTGACCTTTGCGATACAGTAATAGTCGGGGTTTTGATGCAGTTTTTCTCCAATTAAGTCTTTCGAATGCGGCCTCCTTGACTTTCTCATACGACATGACAGCGAGTTTTTCTTTTATCTGGCTCATGTAACTTATTCTTGGCCTTCCTCTTCCCCGTTTTCCTTCAACCTTGCTTCAATGGTGTTCTTTATTTAGCTGTCATGTCGTAGAAGATGTCTAAACATTTTTATTCTTCGATTTACAGTAATATAACATTGGTAAAAATAATATAAACATTGTAGACAATCTACACAACACTATCTAGCCCCAAAACAAGTGGGCTTGTACTATGGGACCAGATAGCTGATATTCCATACGATGTTTTCCTTCACCGATTGAGAGTATAGGTACTATAATTAGTGCACATACATTTTTGGACAGAAAAATTCATTGGTACACAACTGGATTTAATCCCACAACCTTAGGATCGGAAAGCGTGGCCGCTACCACTAAGCTACCAGTGCTCTTCAATGTATTTATAAATGTAATATGTACATTGTATACAAAATACCTTCTCAGTCATTCCTTATCTTTTACCTCCACAGAATACTGAATACAGTAGAAAGGTACTACTGAATACGATCATGCGCCGTTTGTATGGGAGCCCATGTCGCCAGTTTTACATTTCCACTATTATAGTATATAAAATATCACTAAATATGAGGATTCTAAGACGGAAGGAAGATGTTAAGAAAGTATTTATATATTTTATTTAGTCGCTTAACTTGTTCGGAAAGTAATTCTTGCACTGCTGCAAGGCATTTTTTACTTTACGACTCCCTAAAAAACGGTTGAATTTGTATGGAGAAGCTTATGCTCATGTATTTTGGCGACACTTTTCCGGCCACTTGATCGTTCTACTTTGTTGTTTTTACCTCTTTAGAATGTGTTATCTGTCGATGACAAACCAGCCCCGCAGAGCTAACAAAGCTGTGTCCACAAAGGTTACAAATGTAAGTAGACGGATGTTTCAGTCGAATGTGAGTCAACCTGGTTGAAGCCTTTCTGAAAACATAATGTGGGGTTATGCTATTGTTATACAGTACATTGTTACTTGAGGATTGAAAGTCTCGTTTTTGAGTCCCGAGACGTAGTGAGGGCGCCAATGGAGCTTGAGGGACTTAAATAAGTCTTCCCTAAGAATAAAAAGTTGGAATTTGGTTCAATAACCTCCTTGCAGTTAGAAAGACTTCAGAAAGTTGGAACATGGTTAAATAAAATAGAACTTGTTTTTTTATATAATTTGACAGCTGTCAGTAGAAAGCGATTCTCCCTAGGGCTGAAAGTATTACTTTCAATTAGGCTCCTCAGGCAACTTCAGACCTACTTTCCGAGTATATGAGCAATGAAAAATAAATAAATATTGTAGACAAACCACACAACACTATCTAGCCTCAAATTAAGCTAAGCTTGTAATATGGGAACCAGATAGCTGATATAATACTTACATACTTTTTTGTAAATACATACTTAGAGTAGAATATGACACCCAGACAGAGAACAAACATCTGTGTTTACCTCACAAATATTTTGTTCTCGTTAAGGATCGAACCCACAACCTACGGCGCAGAAGGCAGAGCTACTACCAACTGAGCTGAGAAGCCAGTCAAAAGTTATTGGGAGTGGTAACCGCTCCATATCAGGTGGAGCGTAGTTAGTAACGTTACATTTTTCATGGATTTCAAATAAAAGTATTTTGCCCAGCAGTGGGACGTTAAAGGCTAGTAAAAAAAACTCCCTAGGCTAGTAAAAGATTGGTCCCATAGAAATGTTATCAAAATCAGTTCATCAGTTTGGCCAAGAAGTCAGTTTCTCAAGGTTTTATAACTCTACTTGTAAAATCTATACGTATACTTACACAAACTTTTTATCACAGTGCGCACAGTCGTAGGTCACGTTGGCATGCCATTTGTAATGAGCTACTGCTTGACTTCTGCAAATAAATAATAGAATAAGATAATGCTTTATTAGGAACAAAAACCTGTTTGTACAGTCGCGGTATGAAAATGTTCGTCACCTTAGAGTGGGTTTTCGCTTGCACCAATGCCTTGATCATGAACACATTTTGACATAATTTGTGACGTTAACTTATCGGTGTCTTCTGTCTATTCAGTTTCAAAAGGTAGTACGTTGAACAAATCAAGTTGAAAATCGACGAACATTTTCATTCCGCCACTATACATACATAATTCATCTATAGAAAAACGATGACATCTGCATAAATGAAAAAGTAATAGACATGGAACGATTGCAACAAGACTGAATGTTGATTTATAAACATGAGATAACGAATAGAAACTTGGCTTTGTAAAACTAGAAACACATGATGATGAGAAAAACGATGGCAATAAGCTTGATCGTAATTCCTTGTTAGTATCATTAATTGTTAGTATCAAAATGTTATGTATTCGCCATTTTTAACTTCAAGACCTCACCAAACATTGTATAACTAGCGGCACATAACTCTAGCGGTGAGCGATACGCGCTGCGCATGCGTCGTAGTGTGCCATGTCACGCACACTGGATGTGTGCGTGACATGGCACACTACGCACTAAGCGTCCTATTGGTTCAGAGAGCGGAGTGCGACTGGAGAGCCAATCAGCGCTACGCAAGCCCGCCCTTCATACCGCGAGCCCCCCTCAGGTACCTTTTTTTTGACTTCTGCGCAATAACGGTCAGCGCTAAAGTTATGTGCTGCTATAGATAGTGCAATCCACGAAGGCGCGCCCCACTATTCCTCCTAACCGTTTATAGTATATGTGTGCAAGCTTCCGTCAATGTTTGAGTGTTATCGGTACACGCTAATTACCTATGAGTGCACACGCACACTACAATGAATAGACTACGGTTCGCGACTGCCGCTCGACTACGAATAGGCATGGCAGGCAATACGCGAAAATTGGTGGGGCGCGTCTTCGTGAATTGCACTATCTATACCTATAATTGCAATAAAAAATACATACGAGTAAAATAATATCAATCACTGACAGATGCAACAAGGTTTTGACAACAAAGGATATGCAATCATCCAACAGTAGTTACCTATTAGTAGAGACGAAATCGCAGCTTCTACAGCTGTATTTGTTAAGGTGGTACATGTTCATATGTTTATACATTTTCCTCTGATCTCTAAAGTACAGCTTACACATATCACACTGTAGGTTCCCGGATATCAACTGAAACAATATTATTTTTATAAAAGAAAGAAAGAAAAAATATTTATTTGATATAAAGTATACGTAAGACAAATACAATAAAACACAGAAGTAAGTAGAGCTCTTTGTGTGTGGCTCGTCCGGGGATGTACTACCACCATGCCTATTTCTGCCGTGAAGCAGCATCGCTGTGTTTCGGTTTGAAGGGTGTGGGTGCCGGTGAAATTACTGGCACGTGAGGCTAAACATCTGTATGCCTAAATTGATGGACGTAGTGCATTGTAGGGCACGTTCCTGACGTTCGTGACCTACGAGGCAATGCTTTGATATAGGCGATAGTTACCACTTAATATCCTAAGAGCCATAATGCTTGTTCCATCGGCTAGTTGTATCAAAGAAATTGATTAGTTAGAAATATCAATTTTTCGCATAGAAAAAACCATTTGAACCAATGAATTTTTAGGCATTTATTAATTTATTCTTTCTACGCCAACAGTTACCTTGTAAATATCATGAGCCCATTCCATCCAAAGGTTGTCTGGTAGAGATCGCCGTTTAGCGATAAGACCGCCCATTGTATGAGGCAAATAGTTTTAAGTTTTCTTATTAACCTTAGTATTTTTTATTATTGTTGTGTGCAGTAAAGTATTTTTTTTTTTTTTTTTTACAATTTATAGGTTTGCGTCTGACCGCTATCTCACCTGCTGTTAAGTGATGATGCGGTCGACGATGTAGCACGCTTACCTAGAAGATACCTATACCTATTTTCTATCTTCTATCTAACTTACCGAATCATGTTTCACCATGTGGTTGCTGTAGGTAGCCATCAGTCTATATCCTCTATAGCAGAGCTCACATCTGTACTTCGCTTCCAAATAGTTACGAGATGTTTTTCGATCCTGAAATACAAATTGTCATTTTTTAAGACGATGAACGCTGTGAAACCACTTCTCTCTCATATACTTTGAACTTTTGAAATTTTAAAATTCAAATTCAAATATGTATTTATTCAATGGTTTTACAAGGATCACCTTGAAACGTCTTACAGCTAGTTGAGTCTAGGTGCCAGTTCCACGCGACCAAGCCTAGAAGAACCGGCAACAAACTACTGTTTGGTTCCTCGTTTTTTTACATGATCCATTTAGAAAATAATAATAGCAGTGAAGTTCCACAGTGGTGCTAACTTAGTGAGACGTAGATAAAAATAAGCATATTTTATTGATTTTATAGTGTTTACACTTATGGAAATCACAAAGATTTTTATAATATCCCAAAACGTAGCCCCGTACCAAGGGGAAGGTCGCGGGCACAAATCCCCCTAGACTTTTAACTTTTGGGACATTACAAAAAACCTTTGTAAAAACAAGTAGGTAGTTTATTTTTAACCAATTATCACTTAGAACTTCTGGGACTAAACACGTCCAAATAGATTACCTGTATGATAGAGTACTGTTCTTCTGGACTGATCGGCTCAAAGGAGAACACATCTTTGGGTATTGCGATGGGAACATTACGTTTCCTTTTGCTCGTCTTCTTCTTTCTACCACGGCCGAGCCAAGATGGCCGCTTGCTATCTTTCCACCGCAGACCTGACTTCAGATGGTGTATGCAGTAGTGTGATTTAGCTGTTAATCTGTTCAAGAAATGGAATTGTTAGTCTTAAAAAGTCCAAAGGGTTTGATGCTGTTGTAACAAGGTTGAAACTTCGAGAAATATAACAAGGTAATCGCGATAAATACCGCGTTAATTTAAATAAACAAAAACTTTGCTGCTCATTTCAATGAAATCACTCGAAAAAATTCTGTTGTCAGTGATTCGAGAACCGACCGAGATTATTTTCCGACGGCTGTCGGTGCCTTCCGATCCGAAGGTCGTGGGTTCAAATCCACTCGTGTACCTACCAATGAGTTTTTCTGTCGAAAAATTTGATGCACTATGCCAGTACTCTCAAAACGGTGAAGGAAAACATCGTGAGGAAACCAGCGTGTTGTAGAACCCAAAAAAGTTCGAGCAACATGTGTCAAGGGTCACGCAAAAAGGGCCCACCAGCGGGTTACTAGCGGAAAAACCTGCCCGCACATCAAGTGCGGATGATAAACTTGCCAACTTGCCAAGTACCTACTAGGAATCTATTCCAGATTACTAACCTGTCAAAACTAACTTCAGGACACAGTCGACAGAGATACTTGTACATATGTTTCTCTGTCATGTGCCCGTCTAGAAGGAACTGGGTCTTGTAGTAGTAATCACAGATCTCACAGCGGTAGTTTCCTTTAAGATGCTGAAATGAAGAAGTGAATTTAGTAGGTTATAAATTAAATTGTAAGCCTTTCAAGATCTACGTGTACCTTACCTACTAACATTATGAGAAAGACCAAGTTAATAGAAGCCTAGTGCACATTTAGGTGATCAGCTGTGATCTGCAATGGCGATCAGTCTGGACATTGTTACAAACACTGCAAACATTTTCCATACACCCACACTCACTGTCACAAACTTTGACAGTGCAATACTTGATTTTTGCTTTGGTGAATTATGTGAAACTGATAAAATAAGATAAGAACTAACTCCTAACAATATTGACAGCAATACATTGATTGCCATCTCAGGTGATCTAGATGTGCGAAAGGCTACAAAGGCTTAGCCAATTTATTGTTCTATTCATAACTATATGATATGAAATATATAATTTAAGAAATATATTATTATATACTTTAATATTGTTACCCCACTTACTTTATCATGCATCCTTGAATGTACCCTCAAGTTCTCCATAGTTTTAAAAGCCCGACCACAGCTGTCACATTTATGAAACCCAGTCATGTACATTTTCTTGACTTCGATAGCTGCTTTTGCTTCTTTAACAGATATAGGAACCATTTGAGCATATTCCTCATTGAATTTCGACCCATCAGCTTTATCTCCTAATTTACAAGACATATGAAACAAATCATCATTGTCATCATAATCATTATGATTATCATTTGATTCATTATAATCTACGGAACCAATGTCATATTTTTTTTCTTCTAGAAAGGTGTTGATTGTTGACACAGGTGGCACTTCTACATTCTGTGTTTGTTTTCTTTTTGATCTTACTGTTTTTTCCCGTTCATTTACATGATTTTCTTCACTTTCTACTTTAATATGGCTTTCAACCTCAATACTTTTAGTGATCACATCTTCAAATGTGTCTTCTTTCGTTAAAGTACCATAGTGAATGATTGGTACGACGGCAAATTCAGATGCTTTTGCTCGACTGGGACCATTTGATATAATCCACTGGTATGTGTGGGTTTCGTAGTGAGCTCGGTCTAGGTTTAAAAATGATAGCGAGGGAAGGATGCCGAGCTTCTCCCTGTCAAGACATTTAAGATGTAGCTTTTTGATCTGTGAAGGTATAAAACCATAGCTAAGAAGGTTATACAATGGGTAAAATTTTAAACATAGATAACATAGAGAATTAGTTTACTTCTTTATTGCTGGCCAGCATTTGCGCCAGAGAATAATGTGCCCGTTGACATTTCTGTTGGAATTTAAAGAACTTCTTCACAAATGAGCAGCAGAGGACGCACAAGTGATCCGGCATACCTTTTCTTTTAATTGTCTGTAACATTTATTATATTTTCAAGTCACTGCAGAGTTGGGAGATGAGGTAACCCACAGCAGCAAGAACACTAATATTCAATTAAAAATACATATAATTTATTTCGTAAACTTAATAAAAGGAACATTTCATGGGTTTGGCACTCTCTTAAAAGTATGGAAATACCTATGCTAGAGAGTTTAAAATTGAACTACAACGTGGGAAAAAGTAAATTAATAATTGTTTTGGGCTCTATGGCTTGAAGCAGTTTGTAGACCATGGAATACTAATTCCATGATACAGGTTGGCGTGTTTTGTTGTTTTAATTTTAAAATACACTTTAAAAGAAAACTATAGGTGTTGGACACACGGGATTTGACCGAAGGTAGCAAGGCAATGAATAATGTGTTGGCAAATAAATGGCAAGTAAAGTTTCAGTAGAATTTATGTAAAAACTTCTGTAAACAAACCTTTAGTCCGGATATAGAGTTGAATTCATGTCTCAGATTACCAGAGTTCAAACTGTACAGTTTTATGCCAGTACTAAGGCACACCGTGCAGGCTTTTAGGTCCCACATTTTAGTTTCAAATTATCTGCTCTTCTATTTCATTTTTCGTGCAATTTATTAAAATGAAAATTCCTAACTTTTTCTGCATCGCTTTGTTTCTGTTGAGTTGAGTGAATGAGAATAGAAGAGAGTGAAGATTGGAGAATGATTGAAATGAAATGAACGAATCGTGAACGAATAATAAAACACATAGCTGACAGTGACAGTACAGCGCGATTGAATAAAATCAACGAAGTGACTATTTGTACGGGTGTTGGATGAATAAATTATATTTATTCGTACATTTATTCGGATGATTAGCTTGTCTTTTAAGACAGTGACTGTTTGTACGGGGTGCTGTCTATTCGGATGATTAGCTTGTCTTTTAGGACAGTGACTGTTTGTACTGACATTTTGTTGGTGCTGACATTTATAGAGGCTCAAACATGGGCGGTATATTACTTGCATCCAGACCAGGAATTAAAATCTCTCGCCAACAACATCTTGAGACTGGATTTGGAGAGGACCTCTGGGGATCATTTTGCTACAAAAGTCGACTAGTATATGTGTGTGTCGTGTATATTAAGCCATCTGCTAAAGATGAAGACTACATGGCATGGTTCTGTAAGGTTGAAGAGAACATCTGTACTCTATCGAGTAACTCTGTTGTTATCATTTTGGGTGACCTGAATTTAAATAGTGCCTCTTGGAACATTAAGAACTACATGGGTTATTTCATAAATTTCTGTGATTTTAGAGATTATAATAATATCGTGAATCAAATGGGAAGCAAGCTAGATGTCGTCATTATGAATAGTAAAGTAAGTAATGCAAGTGTATGTTTGGCGGATGATGGTCTTGTGGATGTTGCTGATAAATACCACCCACCTCTTGATATCTCTTTATGTATTGTTGGCGAGGAGAAAGATGTCATGTTGGAGGCTAGTACTATCGACGCAAGGACCGACTGGAACTTTAGTAAAGCCAATTTTCCTGTCCTGTATGAATTAATCAACAATATTGTCTGGGAAGAAGTGCTCAACCAACAGGATGCTAATCATGCTGTTGATTTACTTTATTTAAATCTAAACAAATGTTTGGACCTTTGCGTTCCCAAGAAAATTCGTAATAATAAGCCCATCCGCAGATACCCAACTTGGTTCAATAAGAACATTATCGGGGCCATTAAAACAAAATGGATTCTGCATAAAATTTGGAAAACATCGAAGGATCCCCACGTGTACAGTTTCTTTACAAGCATTAGAACATCAGTAAAACTTAGTATAACAATAGCACATCGCAACTACACAGATAACATTCAAGAAAACCTGTCTACTAATCCTAAAGCTTTCTGGAATTATGTGAAAAGTCTACGTACAAAGGGAGGGTTTGAACCATGTATTATGCATGAAGGACAAAAACATACTGGTCAGGCAGCAGCTACAGCATTTGCCAATTATTTTGGTAGTGTATTTCTTCCACGTATTCCAGACCTTAACGCTAACCAAGTAAAATGTATAAACAACTGCCCGCTGATTAGTATTCAAGAATTTTCCGTTGCAGAAGTAGAGGCCAGTATCATTAAACTCAAACCTGAATGCTCATTAGGCCCTGATAACATACCTTCATATTTATTAAAAGCATTCAAGTCCCAATTAGCACCAGTCCTAACCCATATATTTAATCTGTCTCTAAATACATCTACTTACCCAAAAGTCTGGAAAAGGTCCCGAGTTGTCCCTATTTTCAAAGCAGGAGATAAAGCACTAGCCGAAAACTATAGGCCCATTGGAATACTATCATCTCTTGCCAAGCTCTTTGAGAGTGTCTTACATACCAACTTAAACAAACAAATTGAACCGTACCTTAATGACGCCCAACACGCTTTTAGAAGGGGTAAATCTGTAAACACCAACTTACTTACTCTGGTGGACTATATTGCGGCAAAACTTGACTCTGGCACACAGGTAGATGTGATATACCTAGACTTCAAAAAAGCTTTCGATCGAGTAGACAACGATATTCTGTTAAACAAACTAAACGGCTTTGGCTTCTCTCCTAAATTACTTAAACTATTTGCTGATTACCTTCGTGACCGTCAACAATTTGTTCGTCTTGGCTGTTTCGACTCTTCTCCATACAACACTAGATCGGGTGTAAGTCAGGGCTCATCCTTGGGGCCTCTTCTTTTCATCATGATGGTCGACGATCTGGCCAAACATCTTGAATTCGCTAAGTGTCTACTGTATGCAGATGACCTTAAACTTTACATTGAAATACAATCAATCGACGACTGTTGCGCCCTACAACAAGATCTGAGTGCGATTCAAATGTGGAGTGAAGATAACCAACTACACCTTAACGTCAGTAAATGCCAAATTATGTCCTATAGTAGATCTTCCCAACCATTTCAAATGCCTTATCAACTTTATGGGGAACTGTTAAAACGAGAAATAAACGTAAAAGATTTAGGCATACTCTTCGACACACAATTAAACTTTCATGACCATATTTGCAAATTAGCCGCCGACTGCTTTAAACGATTGGGATTTGTGATAAGAAACTGTAGGGATTTTCATAATATTAATGCCATTAAGCTCCTTTATACTGCACTAGTAAGATCGAAATTGGAGGCAAGTGCATGTGTGTGGAACCCCCATCAGGGAACATACACACTTATGGTGGAAAAGGTACAGAAAAGGTTTCTTCGGTTCTTGTACCGGAAGGTGCACGGTTATTACCCGTTCATGTACCCCACCCAATATCTACAGGGTACATTAGGATGTAATTCCTTACAAACCCGTCGGTTATTTGACCAACTTCTTGCTGTATGTCGCATACTAAGAGGACTTCTAAATTGCCCTGAGCTGTTGAAGGAGGCCAGTCGACTTAATGTACCTGAAAATTGTACCAGATTTCGCCCCGGGCGAGTGCCCTTTTTCGCTATAACGCCCGCACGCACCGTGGCTCGCCAACAATCCCCAATCTGTAGGAGTCAGCGGCACCTCAACGCCCTCACCGCCTCACACGCACAACTGGACATTTTTGCCGATAAATGGCATGTTATTGAGAGATTGTGCTTTCAATACTGCGAGAGTCTAGAGTACAAATAGATGATTTGTGTATATCTATACCTAAGTACCTATAATAGTTAATGATCTCATCTTGTTTTACATATTATTATTATTATTTTCATTTAGTTTTTTGTATGCCTACAAGCATACTGTAGGTATACATCCGGTGCAATATTAGTAGGTATGTATAGTTAAATAAATAGCTTGTAAGATATTTTTAGTCTAAGTTAAGATATTCATTAGTTTTTAATCCTTAAGTAACGCATTAGATTATTTATCTGTAATGTTATTTAATAAGTGAATAAACTGAAATTAAATTAAAATTCGGATGACTAGCGTTGTCAATAAGAATGAGTATATTCATACGGATATTATTATTTTTAGGGTTCCGTAGCCAAATGGCAAAAACGGAACCCTTATAGATTCGTCATGTCTGTCTGTCTGTCTGTCTGTCCGTATGTCACAGCCATTTATCTCCGAAACCGTAAGAGCTAGACTGATGAAACTTGGCGAGTAGATGTGTTCTGTAAACCTCATTAAGATTTTTACACAAAAATAGAAAAAAGACTATTTATTTTGGGCCATACTTGAAACTGAAACTCAAAATTTTTTTTTCATCGAACCCATACGTGTGGGGTATCTATGAATAGGTCTTCAAAAAAAGAGCCGAATTCGATCGGTAGAGCCGTTTAAAAGTTTTAAAAAAAAAAACCACAAAAAAAAAAAAAAAAAAAAAAAAAATTAGTTACACCAAAAATATATATATATATATAATATAGAAAATTAAAAAAAAATAATAATAATAATAATAATTCGTCCCGACTTATGTACGAATAATAATAAATTGTTTGTCCAGTACCCGTATTAATAATTATAAATTGTTCGTACGGTAACCGTATTAATAATTATAAATTGTTCGTACAGTACCTGTATTAATAGACTCAGCCTAAAATCAACGTAAGAAGATGAGGTATTATGGTTCTACAACTTTAGCCTGCCCATACCGGCAAAAAAAAACAAGTAAAAAATGTTTATCTTATATTTTGTTTTGAAAAATTAATTTTCACGCGGGCTTTGGTTTGGCAAAGTCGCAGTAGCCAAAAAAAAAGAAGTGAAGTGAAGTGAAGTGGTTGGTTGGGCTTTGAGCTTTTCAACGAAATGAAATGCTGTGACAAAAACTAATTAGGATTTTGTGATTTCATCATGGGAGACCCCGGAGTTATCAAAAAACTAAGCGAAGAAGTTGTAAATCGTATTGCTGCCGGTGAAATAGTACAAAGACCTGCCAATGCCCTGAAGGAGTTGATTGAAAACAGGTGAGTTTTACTATATTTGTGAGATTTCTACTTTTTATTACATTGCATAATGGTTCTTTTGAACCAGTGTGGTGAAAGAATTTTAATGTGTGCCTCAAAGAGGCTCTTTTCGTGCGTTTGGTACAGAAGTTCATCCTCATGTGCTAGTAGATTCACCGGCAATTTCAGTAATTTTTATGTTGAAATGTTGAAAAATGTGGTTTTATTATGACAATAAACATTGCAATTTCAATTTCCAGCTTGGATGCCAAATCTTCGAATATCGTCATAACAGTTAAAGCTGGGGGGTTGAAGTACTTGCAGGTAAAAAATAATCTTGAATACAAAAATGTGTGCCGGCCAGCTGTACACCATTCTGAGCGTGTTTGCTATAACCGTAGCTCGGTTACATGAACCGATTCATGTAATGATAAAGAAACTACACATAGATAGATTTCTCTCCTAATATTATATAGATATAAATAAGTGCTAACAATAGATTTATATGTTTTACTAAAAATAAATGAATTATGATTAAAAGTACAGAGAATCATCTGTTTTTAACCAACTTCAAATAAAGGAGAAGGTGCTCAATTTGGTTGTTTATTTTTTTAATGATTGTTACCGCATACCTCCATAATTTAGGAACCAATTTTATAAATTACTAGAGACCGCCCGCGGCTTCGCTCGCCCCATTCCCGGTCCCGTTACTTTTTCGGGATAAAAAGTATCCTATGTCCTTCTCCTGGTTCTAAGCTACCTCCCAACCAATTTTCAGATAAATCGGATCAGCCGTTTTTGAGTTATAAATAGTGTAACTAACACAACTTTCTTTTATAAATATAGATTTTTTATCTGGAAGGTTTTACTTCCAGTTTGTTCCCATAAATTCCATCAAAATCGGTTCAGCAGTTTGGCCATGATGTTGGTTTCTCAAGTAAAATTAACTTATATTATAGGTACATTATAATAATTGATTACAGATTCAAGACAACGGGACAGGCATAAGACATGCAGACTTAGAAATAGTCTGCGAGAGATTCACTACTTCCAAACTCAGGGAATATGAAGACCTGCAGGAGATTAATACATATGGGTTCCGGGGCGAGGCACTGGCTAGTATCAGTCATATCGCCCACCTGAGTATCCTGACCAAGACTAGTGCTGATAAATGTGTTTATAAGTAAGAATTATTGTAGTAGATATCTATCATTTAAAACAGATTTAGTAACTAACTAGGGGCCGGCCTGCTTCGCTCGCCCAATTTCCGTTGCCTTTCGGGTTAAAAAGCTACCTCCCCACCAATTTTCAGCGACATCGTTTCAGCTGTTCCTGAGTTATGAATATAAATACCTTATGTGCTATTCCAGACTATAATCAATCTCTGTGCCTTATTTCATCCAGATCCGTTGAGCCGTTCCGGTGTAATTGAGTAATAAACAAACATCCATCCATCCATCCATCCATCCATCCATCCATCCATCCATCCATCCATCCAAACTTTCACATTTGTGATACCTATTTAACTAATGATTTACCTCATTCATGGACTGACGACTTCGCGAGAAGTCGGGGAGAATGTTCTTAAATATTCCAGAATTATCAAGAATAATCAAATTTAATTCCAAGACTACTCAAGCAACGCCGGGCTTCGCTGCTAGTTTTTTATAAAAAAAGACCACCTCTTACAGAGCTGCATACGAAAACGGCAAGCTAAAAGGACCTCTAAAAGCATGCGCAGGCAACAACGGTACTCAAATAACTGTAGAAGACCTATTCTACAATGTGATCGCTCGCAAAAAGTCGCTTCGCAGCCCCAATGAAGAATACACTTACATAATGGATGTGGTTGGCGGGTATGCGATACATAACAGCGATGTGAGCTTTACATTGAAGAAGTTTGGAGAGAAAACTGATTTGAAAACTCCTATGAAGTCTTCGGTTATTGAGAATGTTAGAATTGTGAGTAAAATCATTATTTTATCTTACATAGCATTGCTTGAAGAATTCTTGTACATTTTAAGAATAATTTAAAATAAATTTGTGGAAGGTGGAATTTTATGCAACGCCATCTAGCCCCAAACTAAGAAAAGCTTTACTATGAAATAATCTATCATCTATAATCAAATAATCTATAAAAACTTCTATATAAATAAGTCAAAGCAAAATGCTCAATGTTGTAATGTTATTAGGCATTGTTGTGGTGTATGACTTATTTCTATTTACTAGATTCATGGAAACGTAATAGCTCGAGAACTAATGGAAATAGAGCTAAAGGATGCTTCTTTAAAGCTATCTGTACACGGATACATTACTAACGTCAACTACTCGCACAAGAAAGGAACTATGCTGCTGTTTATCAACCATAGGCTGGTGGATTCTATAGGTAAAGTATAGTCTTATATTATACATTTATCCGACCATATCCGCTCCACTCTCTCTGTTTTTCTACTCTTCTCTCACTCTGTTTTTGTACCTACCTACTTACTTTATTGCTTACATAATGTAGATTCGAATTGGTTAATGTATAAAATACATCGAATAGCTTAAGATAAACAATATTGTAACTGTGAGTCTAAGATTAAATAACTAAACTTAAACACACTCTCAATGTGAAGGTCTATGAAGTCATTCAGAAGGACAAGTCCCACTTCATTGACTGGCCATCTAAGCTCAGTTTACAGTAGCTCGGCCTTCTGCGCCGTAGGTCGTGGGTTCGATCCCCACTGAGAGCAAATATTTGTGTGGTTAACACAGATGTTTGTTCTCTGTCTGGGTGTTATATTGTATTCTATATTATATAATATTTTCAAAAAAAAAGTTATTAAGTATTATATCTGGTTCCCATAGCCAAGCTCTGATTAATTTGGGGCTAGATAGTGTTGTGTGGATTGGCCAGAATAATTATTAATTATAATTAATATTATTTTTCAGCTATCCGAAAAGCCGTGGACTCTATTTACGCGACCTACCTACCAAAGAACGCGCACTCTTTTGTGTACCTCAGTATTGAATTAGGTACGTACATTATATCTATTTTGTTAGTTTTGTATGACCGTATTCTTCCTATTAAATTGGTGATTTTTATGATAATTTTTCGAGATTTGCATGAAAAAAAATTTGCTTATATTTTTATTTTTGCTAATCAAGGTATAGGCCTAAATTATCGATACAATTTTGTCATTTCGATGGCAGTTTTATTATCCCTTTACTGTAGAAGTCTGTCGGACGGGCGATGACGTCGGCGAAAGCGTTTTGTATCGCCTGTCTTGTGTTGATTTTTTCACACCTAAAAAACTGTACAAATTTTGAAAAATTAAGAAATCTGCTAGAAAATAATCTTACGTGATAAAGGATAGACATAATAAGTCCCTATGTATTAGAAAAGGATAGAAATAGATTTTAAAACTTTTGATTCCCACTTCAACCCCTTCCGCCAAAACTCCCTTGTTCACAACCGGAGATTGAGGGGTAGTGAGTGCGGCATTTGCAAATCTCTGAACTTCCAGCGCTATTTGGTTAGCATAAAGATCCTTAGTTGGCGATGATAGAGAAAACGTAAGGACGTTCGTAAACACACTTGCTTTTTACATATATATTGATAACTAGCCGCGGGTCCTACGTTGCCCGGGTACTCCAGAACATTCAAGAACGTTTACGAGCATTCTATTCTTATTAAAATATAGTATTTTTAGAAAAGTTAACGTGATAGAAAAGCATAGACATAGATTTTTGCAACATTTTGCATTGATGCTGTTTCTTCTGCTGTGCTGTCTTAGCGTGATGTTATATGTCATATAGCCTTCCTCGATAAATGGACTATCTAACACAAAATTTTTTTTTCAGTTCAGACCAGCAGTTATTCGAAATAAGCGCGTTCAACGAAATAAACAATCTAACTATTATCTAAATATTTAATCTAAATACATATTAGTATAGATAATTGACTATTGTTTTTGCAGATCCTAAAAACGTAGATGTAAATGTACACCCAACAAAACACGAGGTGCAATTTCTGTATGAAGAGCAGATTATTGAGAAAATCAAATGTTGCATTGAAAGTAAACTGCTCAGTTGTAACTCGACACGTGTTATGTACACACAGGTCAGTACTAAAGTGCTTAGTTTGGGGCTAGATAGTGTTGTGTGGATTGTCCACATTATTTATTTATTTATTATTATTTATTTAAAGTGAGCGATCCAGGGCGAGTTAAGACCGACGAGCCTGCGAGCTGAAGGTTCAACCCGCCAATGGAGCACCTACAAAACCGCGGTTTTAGCTCGCCAATGGATCGCCCACTTATCAGTACATATTCAACACTTTATTAATTAAGTAATTTATGACTGCCCGCTCCTCTCAGTTGGTAGTTTTGCCTTCTACGCTGGAGAGCATGGGATCGATCCCCACCGAGAACAAATAATATTGATTGAACATAATATAGATGTTTGTTCTCTATCTGGGTGTTATTTGTATTCTAAGTAGGTATTTAGAAAAATAAAATATATTCAAGTTATTATATTAGATAACTGGTTACTATCGTACAAATTCTGCTTAGTTTGGGGCTAGATAGTGTTGTGTGAATTATCCACAATATTGATAATATCAATATCAATTTAGATATAATATATACTTTTTTATTTATTATTTATTTACCTAAACCAACAGCGCCGTCCCAACGAATCAACAGCCTAAAAAATTGGTTGCTCTAAAAATGACGATACTTCCATGCAACTTTTTATCCCCCCTTTCAACCCGTTTTTCGCAATAGTAGCTTATGTCTTTTCTCAGACTATCTATGACAAATTTCATTCAAATCGGTTCTGTAGTTTTGGTGTGATAGCGCGACAGACAGAGTTACTTTCGCATTTATAATTAGTAAGGATGTCTGATGTAAATCTTTTTTTTTTACTTATGATGAAGATTGTTTCAGGCAAGACTACCAGGCGCATCAAACATCGAAGATATAGTGAAGAAAACCACCGAAGGAACAGGTTCTAAAGTCTACGCCCATAACATGGTCCGAGTTGATGCTGACACTCAGAAAATAAACAAATTCTTTCCCGCCATACGTAAAGTCATCGATAATATTAATAACCACAACGAAATAGAAGCAGGCGATCAAATCAAAACAATCAGAACTGATGAAGATGTTCACAAAAACACTGATCTAACAGATGATATACATATGAAAGAGACAGACGAGACAGAAGATCTAAGTAACTCAATAGCACAAGAACCGAAAGAATCAAATAAAATAACAGATAGATGGAAAATGGATACCGATCAAGGAAATTTGTCATACATTGATCCGAAAGATTCTTTCAAAACCAGAGTGTTTCAACATGAAAGAGTAGAAACTAAGCTTACTAGTGTAAAACAACTAAGATTGGATGTTGAGAATAATTGCAATATGAATTTGAGAGAAATACTAGCGAATCTCATATTTATAGCATGTATAGATAGTTGCAAAAGTTTAATACAACATTCAACTAAGTTATATTTGTGCGATACGACCAAACTTACGTAAGTATTTTGATTATTTTTTTACAATTCTGTTTTTAATCTCTTTTTATCCAAGGAATATAAAACTCTCTACGAGAGCAATTTGCTGAAAAAACTTTATTTGCGGGTAGTTTGACAATTAGTTTTTTTTCTATCAGGGTATTATAAATGTCCCAAAAGTAAAAAGCCGAGCGGTATTAGAATCCTAGACCTTCCCCTTGGTGCAGGGCTGCGCTGACCGCTGCTGCGCCATCGGGTCCTAATCACACTCGACGAATAACTCCTAGGGACTGTTAATACGGCACTTATTGGGATATTTTGCGAGTAGTTTGAGGCCTTTGTGTGTGTGGTCTCGTAGCTCCGATTTCAATGGATTTTTCATCAGAATATTCTAAGGCTCTCATCGGTCGTGATTTGTTTGTAAAATTAACTTGTTCTGTTTACAGGGAAGAGTTGTTTTATGAAACGTTGTTATATGATTTTCAAAACTTCGGGTTGATTCGTCTCTCAAACCCGCTGCCTTTGGAAGAGCTGTTCGTGCTTGGTTTGAGTGCGCAGGAGTCTGAATGGAACCCTGAATTAGGTACAATAAATGATACGTTTATACATTTTTTTTCATTACTCTGAAAGTAGGTCTGAAGTTGCCTGAGGGGCCTAATTGAAAGTAAAACTTTCAGCCCTAGGGAGAATCGCTTTCTACTGACAGCTGTCAAATTATAAAAAAAAAACAAGTTCTATTTTATTCAACCATGTTCCAACTTTCTAAAGTCTTTCTAACTGCAAAGAGGTTGTTCAACCAAATTCCAACTTTTTATTCAGCAAGTATAGGTTGGAAACCCATTACAACGGTAAGAAGTTTAAAAAGTCTAATTAGAGCGCAATGTAATATTTAAATTTAAATAACATAAATATAGTATTAAATAAATAATATATCTTCTAAATTACTTGATTAGTGTATAGCTTCAACTATTTATTTAAAATAACATAGATTTAAATTATGAAAATGAAAATAATGGCTGAATAATGCTGGCGAGCCGAAGCCGAAGGCCCGCCAGAGAAAAAGAAAAAAAAACCGGGAAGGCGGCAATTCAATCTTCATTTTCACTAATTTTTCTTTCATGTTTTTATTTTTACTTTCCTTGTATTCGTAATGAAAAGCACAGTGTTTACCTCGGGTGAAAGTCTTTTGAGTCCCTCAAGCTCCATTCCCGTCAAACCCGTCTCGGGACTCAAAAAACGTGACTTTCAACACTTGACTTTTCAGGTAACAATGTACTATTTAAACACATACTTATAACTTCACCAAACTAAGATTGCACCTCGCTTTTTTGTGTTTAATTTAATGTACCAAATGTAGCAAATTTTTGAAAGTCATAGCGAATCCATTTTTGCAGACGCGAGGTGCAAAATTAGCATGGCCGAGCTATAGCTTACAATATAACACCCAGACAGAGAACAAACATGTGTGTTCACCACATAAATATTTGTTCTCGGTGGGGATCGAATCCACGACCTACGGCGCAGAAGGCAGAGCTACTACCAACTGAACTGTGAGACCAGTCAAAATTATTATCGAAGGAAATACTTGGCAGATGACTGATGTATTTTGGTACTGTGATGGACTGGCACCTAAACTCACCTAGCTTTAAGACGTGTCAAAGTGATCCTTGTGATACCACTTAATTAAGAAATATTTGACTTTAAGAGACTTTCAGAGCTGGCGTTTAACTTTTACTCTAGATGGCGTTTCACAATGACCTATTTATTATTTTTGCAGGTGACATGAGAGAGATGGCCTCACAAATGACAGAGCTGTTGGTCGCCAAACGAGCTATGCTTTTCGAGTACTTCTCACTCAAGTGTAGCGGTGATGGAGAATTGCTAGCATTGCCTTTATTATTAGGTATTTACAAACACTTATAAGTTAAAATAACATCATATTTTTATTTGTGGACCGGCGTTGCACAGGAACTTCATTATTCTAGATCATTCTAGAACGTTTAGGACTATTCTATTCTTATCAAAATCAAGAATTTTTAGAAAAGTCCTCACGGGATAGAAAAGAATAGACATACAAAAGTCCCTATGTGTTAGAAAAGGATAGACAGACATTGACTTCGAGACTTTTGCCTCCAACAACCACCCACTTCCACCTATTCAGTCCAAACTCCACTACTCGCAGCAGGAGACTGAGGGGTATCTATCACTTCAACGTGGAGCAGATCCTAGTTAGTGATGATAGAGAAATCCTGTACATATGTATACACACACTTGCTTTTTAATATTGATTCTAAATTCTGACTTTAATAAATCATCTTCAATAGATGCAAAGGGCTGTTTTATACATTTAACGATGTTGATTTTTTCCAGACGGCCACACCCCTTTCATGGGTGCGCTGCCCACTTACCTCGTCCGTCTTGTGACTGAAGTGAACTGGGACTCTGAAAAAGACTGTTTCGATTCCTTCAGCCGCCAAACCGCCATTTTCTACGCCCAACCCAATCCAGATACCAGTCCGGAAGTGGAGCAAAGTGAGCATTGGAAACAGGAGCATGTTATATTCCCAGCTGTTAGAAGGAATTTCTTACCGCCGACTAGTTTTGTAAATAACGGGGCTATATTGCAAATCGCTAGTTTGAATGATCTTTATAAGGTGTTTGAGAGATGTTAGTTTTACTTACAACCCGCGCGAAAAAGGAAATGGTCCAAGATGGCGTTGTTATTTCATTTTAATCATGACCTCTCGCTCGAACATAGGAGTCATTAAACAGTAGAGTGAGAGGTAGATAATCGGTCATTTTTAGTCGATAGGCACGGGTCATACCAATCCAGCCAGACTGATTCTGATATCATTGTATAGACTATTTATGTTTTCTGACTTCCAGAGAAGCTGGATGGATAGGGACTCTTGGTTTGCTTTAGATTCTCAATAAAACACTGAATGCACACGTGAGTTGCACACAGCTCTACGTCACGCATGAAAACCGTTTCCGAAGCAATGTCAAACCACTTTTTTCAAAAATGCCTCACGTCTACAGTGCTTCTAAAAGTTTTTTACGTTGTGCTAAAGGTAAATGTTATACATCAAGTTTTAGATTTTCAAGTGGAAGTGAAGCAAAGCCTAAGCGCTTCGTGTTCAAGGCAGGCAAGATATTTTAAGTTCCTATCTAAATTAATATATTTTTAATACGGTCAAGTTATTTAGGCGTTGCTTGGAGCGCGGGGCCCCCAAACTCGCGGGGCCCGTAGCATTTGCTACTCTTGCTACGTGGCTAATCCGGCACTGGATAGGTTAAGCGATGGATAATTGTCCTAAAGGGGATAGCCCCTTTTTAATAACCTCTATTGTAAGAAAAACATTTTCTGGCACTCTCGCTTTGCTCGCTCCCTATAAGCGTAATTTATATGGTCTAGCATAACCCATCCAAGTCGGATCCGGCCTATAAAGCCTCAAGGATAAGTACAAGTATCCAGTGCCAAAGCAAAAATCAATGAATTGCTACAGTGTACCTAAGGCGCTAACTGGCATCGTTTAAACTATCGCCTACATTATCGCCTCCCAAAGTTACGTTTGAAATGAAATAAAATTATGTTTGTTAAACGTTGTTTGGTTTTTGTCCCTATAATGCTAAATAACTCCTTAATGATTACCATGACACTATAGGTAAATAGGATACTGTTTTAGGCTTAAAAAACCTCAACAGACACAGTAACACAATGGGCGGCCTTATTGCTAACAGCGATCTCTACCAGGCAACCTTGGGATGAACAGAACTGAACATAAACAAGACACCTAATTAAACTTAGAACGGCTAAACCGATTTTGATGTTTCTATGGGAGAGTTCAGAACTTTTCCAAATCTGCTCATAAATGTAGAAGTTGTGCAATAAAAAACTAAAAAAAAACCGAATTGAGAACCATCTTTTTTATTTAAAGTCGAATAGCACTGGTGGCCTAGTTGTAATGGTCCCGCCATGCGATCCTAAGGATATGGATTCAAATCCAGTCGTGTACCAATGAGTTTTTCTGTCCAAAAATTTGTGTGCACTATGCCAGTACTCTCTCAGACGGTGATGGAAAACATCGTGAGGAAACCGGCATGTCGTAGAATCAAAAAAAGTAGAAAACGTGTCAAATGCACGATTGTGTCAAGAGCACAATGGTTTGAAAAACCAGTGCCTTTGCTCAATCTTCATTTGAAGTCTTAAGTTTAGTCTTCGTCTAAATATGCAGGTAAGGTTACCAAATAAATAAATAATTGATTTCTTAAGTTTTATTAGACAAAAAGATTCTTATTACAATAATTTTATGTGTCAACTACATAATTCGGATGCACTACTAATAAGGGATCATCTTCGATTTCTGGTTCCGATGATTTCTGCGACGCTTTGAGCCCGGTGGTGGATAGAGGGATGATTACTTGGTCCTGAAAGACATGAAATTATTAAGGCGAATACGAAGACCACACTCGGGGTACTTTTTGTGGTAGAGTTGAGATGTGCGGGCAGGTTTTTCCGCAAGTAGGCCGCTGGAGAGCCCATTTTGCGTGACCCTTGACACGTGTTGCTCGAACTTTTTTAGGTTCTACAACACACCGGTTTCCTCACGATGTTTTCCTTCACCGTTTTGAAAATACTGGCATAGTGCACATAAATTTTTCGACAGAAAAACTCATTGGTACACGAGTGGATTTGAACCCACGACCTTCGGATCGGAAAGCGGGGCCACTACCACTAGACCACCAGTGCTCTCTTCAAGGAAGTACTACCACCATGCCTATTTCTGCCGTGCCGTAATATTTTGGTGACACTTCCAGCCACATGACTGTCTGTTCTATGAGCACTGGTAGTCTAGTGATAGGTTCAAATCCAGTCGTGTACCAATGGATTGTTTGTCGAAAAATTTATGTGCACTATGCCAGTACTCTCAAACGGTGAAGGAAAACATTGTGAGGAAACCGGCGTGTCGTAGAACCTAAAAAAAATTAACAACACGTTTTAAGCATCACGCAATAAGGGCCCGCCAGCGGCCTACTTGCGAAAACCAGTCCGCACACCAAGTGCGGATGATAAATTGGCCAAATTTTGGCTCTTTGACCATCAGTGGCTTTGTAAAATGATAACTTACATGGTACATGAGTCGGTCGATGACTTTCTCGACCAGGGTCTTTCTTTCTAAAAGTTCATCTTCATTTTCTATGGTTCCTTGCGCCACAAGCTGTTCCAAATACCAGCTCACCACTGAGCTTTTATGCATACCCGAGCTTTCTTCACCTGAAAACAATCACAAAAGTAGGATTACAAGAATCACTTTGAAACGTCTTAAAGCTAGGCGAGTCTAGGTGCCAGTTCCACGCGACCAAGCCTAGAAGTACATGTAACATAAACTACGGCTCGGTTCCTACCGTTTTTAGGGTTCCGTAGCCAAATGGCAAAAACGGAAACCTTATAGATTCGTCATGTCTGTCTGTCTGTCTGTCCGACCGTGTCACAGCCATTTTCCTCCGAAACCATAAGAGCTACACTGATGAAACTTGGCGAGTAGATGTATTCTGTAAACCGCATTAAGATTTTTACACAAAAATAGAAAAAAAAACTATAAATTTTGGGGGTCCCCATACTTCAAACTGCAACTCAAAAAAAAATTTTTCGTCGAACCCATACGTGTGGGGTATCTATGAATAGGTCTTCAAAAATGATGTTGAGGTTTCTAATATAGTTTTTTTCTAAACTGAATAGTTTGCGCGAGAGACACTTCCAAAGTTGAAAAAAGTTGGTCCCCCCCCCTCTAACTTCTAAAATAAGGGAATGATAAAACTAAAAAAAATATATGTTGTACATTACTATGCAAACTTTCAACGATATTTGGTTTGAACGAGATCTAGCCAGTAAAGTTTTTTTTTTATACGTCATAAATCGTAAACCGCAATTTACCTTTCGACGAACTACAAGAACCTGTTTCCTGTTTATTTTCTGTATATTATGTTACTTGATGCTACGGAACCCTTCATGGGCGAGTCCGACTCGCACTTGGCTGCTTTTTTTATATAACAAAAGGGAAGTCTAAAGAAAAAGTGTGATGAATTACCTTTGGCCTCTGTTTCGATTTCAGCTTTGCGCATGAAAACAACGAGCATGTCACTCAAAGATTTGTATTCTTCAAACGATAGCGTCAACTTCTTCTTCGGCGCCGAATCTCCGTTAACTGGTGTTTCTAAAATGTGACAAATTACATTAAATAAATATTGTAGAAAATCCATCCGACACTATCTAGCCCCAATCTAAGCAGAGCTTGTAATATGGGAATCAAATAGTTGGTATAATACTTATATCCATATTTTTCTTGTAAATACATTCAAACTCAAACTCAAAATTGTCTTCATTCAGTTAAATGGCAAGAATCTCTTTGAAATGTCTTATAGCTAGGTGAGTCTAGTTGCCAGGTCATTCTTAGAATACAATATAACACCCAGACAGAGAACAAATATCTGTGTTCACCACAGATCCACAGGAAAGACTAATTAAGCCGTGGGTTTCCACACGATGTTTTCCCTCACCGTTTGAGAGCACTAGAACAGGAAAATCCATAGGAAGCGGAAGGCGAGGTTACTAGACCACTAAGTAGTACAGAATTTACTAACATATAAACAATCCACACAACACTATCTAGCCCCAAATTTGACTGGCCTCTCAGCTCAATTGGTAGTAGCTCTGCCCTCTGCGCCGTAGGTCGTGGGTTCGATTCCCACCGAGCTTACCACCCTAGATAGTGTTGAGTGGATTATCAACCATATTTTTTTTATCCCAAATTAAGCAGAGCAAACTTGGAGATAGATAGATAGATAACACTTTGTTGTACACAAGGATACATTATAAAAAATAGGTGTAACAAAATAAAGTACAATGGGCGGCCTTATCGCTGAAAGCGATTTCTTCCAGGTAACCTTAGGGAACCTTAGGGATACCATATTACCTGCAGAGCCGTTAGGAATGTCTTGGTCCACGTCCATGCTTGGCTCGTACTGGGGATCATCCTCGTCTAAGTGAATGTCTGGTTGCTCAACTCTTATTATTGACTTGTTCAGAAGTCTGAAAATAACAAGGTTTTATTAACTCATAGTCAAAGATGTGAGCTGTGCAGAAGAGTCTCCAATACCTAACCTAACTGCAAGTTTAGTAAAAAGGCTTACAAGGAATAACGATCACACATCTTGTTGACATCATATTTCAATCACTATCAATCTGGGGCCTAATTCTCGGGTCGATCTCGATCATTTTGCAATTTTATTTTATTGCTCATTTTCACAACTCCGCACTTTTTCACCGTTTTCCGCATATCGTAGCTGTCGAAGCTTTTACGATGAGGTCGTTGATGAATTACTCAAGGAAATCTGCCATTCTCTCTTCGAAAAGTGCATACAGGCTGAATCTCCAAGGGCTGAATAGATAGATAGATCAATGTGTTGCCAATGTTGCCATGCTAGTTTTAGAAAGCGAAGTTTTTACTCACTATCACTTGTTTATTGCGTCAACATTCAACTTTGTTGCCATCGTTTGGATTTTTCCATTCGTATTTTATTGCAATCAATGTTCAAATAAATTTCAAAACTCATTGATGATACTAGGTTTTGATTGCAACATAAAACCACACCCAACAATAAGTAAAGTTTAAAAAAATTCATGTTTAAACTGCAGCACCAATTTTAATACAATTTTTATAGGACCAATCTGGAAGTATTATTAAAAAAATCGGTTCATATAATGACGAGACGACAGTTTCAATAAGATTTTGATTGAAACCATTGCAACAAAAGTTACATCATCGGCCTGCTGGTTTTTTACGGTTAAAAAGATACGTTATCACCCCACTGGGTTTAGATAGTGTACAGTAGGAAACAGCTCAAGTTACCTAAAAACAAAGAAAAATGACGCTTACTGCATGGACATAAGAGCTAGCAGTGTATAGTCTAATGCGTATCCTTGTGTACTTACCTGTATGCCTCCATAACGTGGTTGGTGGTGACATGTCCGCTGCAGTGCATCTTGGCCATGGCCTCCGCGAGGCGCACCATGGACTCCAGCTGGCGCACCGTGATGCGCCATCCCCCGCCGCCCCCGCCGCCCGCGCCGCCCGCGCCGCCGCCGTCGCGCCCGCGCAGCACGCAGTAGTACTCCACCAGGAGCTTACCCGCCTCCTAGAAACAATAGGGATCGTCCAATCTAAAACTGCGCTCACTTTGGATACGTTTTCGTACGAATTCCATTCGTGCAGAAACGTACGAACATTCCAGACCTTCTGAGTACTATACAACATGTCCCAAAATTCAACGATAAGCTGGCACCAG
Source organism: Thera obeliscata (assembly GCA_947578465.1). Classification (NCBI taxonomy): domain Eukaryota; kingdom Metazoa; phylum Arthropoda; class Insecta; order Lepidoptera; family Geometridae; genus Thera; species Thera obeliscata. The sequence goes on along the minus strand of OX387919.1, from coordinate 20,985,795 downwards.
AGGATGGACCTACGAATGACTATTCGAGAAAAAAAAAGAAGAAAAAAATACCTCTACTTTTTTTTAAATTACTCAAAAAAATGGAAATTCTTCGAAAATGTATACCCCTTATGACACTTTTAACTACCATGACCACAATTTTTCAAATATTTCAGTTTTTTTGTTTGTATCGGCAACCTAAGGGCGCTTGTACACGCTAAGAAAAAACGCCGGGCCTACCCAAGAATTCGTGTCGTAACAAGAAAATTACTGTGTACACGGCTCGCAGCGGTGCACGAAAAAAATCTTATCTGCGCAAGACAAGAATTTTGTCTTTTCCACACACGAAAACGCAACAACGTTCGCCGCGTCGTGTCTTGCGCAGATAAGATTTTTTTCGTGCACCGCTGCGAGCAGTGTACACAGTTATTTTCTAGTTACGACAAGAATTCTTGGGTAGACCCGGCATTTTTTCTTAGCGTGTACAAGCGCCCTAAGTAGTACTATTCACCATAATCTTTGAAAATTACAGAATTTTCGTAGTTTTATACAAAAAAACAACCAAAAAAAATTATTTCCCTAAAATTTTGAAAGGTTTTAACGTTCAGTAAACTTTAACTCATCGTAGTGTAAAAAAAAAATATGGACACTACTATGGCAAGTTTTTTAAAAAATTTGCGCAACTAACCTAGATTTTAAAATGGTATAATACTTTAGGAAAACTAGCCACAAAAAAAAAATAATGACACTTTTTCTAATCAAGAACCAAATTTCATAAGTTGTTGTTAATAGTAATCACTTCTACTATGTGCCCAAAATAGATTTCTTTCGCAAATTCTTAGAATTTGGAAGGGACATGTGCGTAGTCAGTGAAGTTCAGAAGTCAGAAAGAGATAGATAGTATACGTTAGAGAGAGAAAGATAGTGATAATAATAGTTATTTGAACTTTTTACAAAATGACTTGCCAGTATTATTTGAAGACATGCCCATTAGTGATCCACAAAACAAATGGTTTCAAAATGATGGTTGCCCAGCTCACTATGCCCGTCCTGTGCGAGAATACTTAAACCAAGAGTATCCAGGGCGTTGGATAGGGCGACTTGGTCCTATTTTATGGCCACCCCGTTCACCCGATCTAAACCCCCTGGACTTCTTCTATTGGGGTTGTCTCAAAGACAGAGTCTACTCGAAACCCATTGCAATACTGAACGACCTTCGCCAAAAAATCACTCTGGCTGCGGATCATATCAATAGTAGAAGATATGCACGACGAATAGAACGATCTTTTTTAAGGCGATGTCGTGCCTGTATTCATGCCGGTGGTAAACAGTTTGAACATTTTATTATAATATTATTAATACATAATGCAATAAATTTACATTTATTGACACCATTTGTTTCATTCATTCAACATTTTCCAACAACAAAAATCTATTTTGGGCACATAGTAGAAGTGATTACTAATACCAACAACTTATGAAATTTGGTTCTTGATTAGAATAAGTGTCATTATTTTTTTTTTGTGGCTAGTTTTCCTAAAGTATTATACCATTTTAAAATCTAGGTTAGTTGCGCTAATTTTTTAAAAAACTTGCCATAATAGTGTCCATATTTTTTTTTTACACTACGATGAGTTAAAGTTTACTGAACGTTAAAACCTTGCAAAATTTTAGGGAAAGAATTTTTTTTGGTTGTTTTTTTGTATAAAACTACGAAAATTCTGTAATTTTCAAAGATTATGGTGAATAGTAGTACTAATTAGGTTGCCGATACAAACAAAAAAACTGTAATATTTGAAAAATTGTGGTCATGGTAGTTAAAAGTGTCATAAGGGGTATACATTTTCGAAGAATTTCCATTTTTTTTAAGTAATTTAAAAAAAAGTAGAGGTATTTTTTTTTTCTTTTTTTTTCTCGAATAGTCATTCGTAGGTCCATCCTCTGGTGCCGGCTTATCGTTGAATTTTGGGACATGTTGTATGAAAGCGCTCACACTGCGCGCGAGTTAGTCGTACGTAACGTACGTGCAAGTCCGACGTCCGAAATCAATCCGAACTTGTTGGGATTTTATTACACGTTCATGCGTTCATCATCAATAACGTATGCGCTTACACCAGTACTCTGCCTATTTGACGGAGAAAAACGTATTCAGTGTGCGCACTCAATTCGTACGAACATACAGTGTTCATACGTTTACGTACGATGTAATTCGTATCCAAAGTGAGCGTAGCCTTAAACTGCACGTCCTACTACTTCAGTCAGTCAAAGTAAATTGTTTGTTATTAGTTATTACCTACATAACAAAGATCATTTTAAAGTAGGTACTTTGTTGTGAGCCAACGTCAAAAAAACGTGGTGGAGGGGCGTGCATTTTTAGACTGGTTTATCTACACCATGGACACCATGCGTCGATTTTGCCGAGCTAATTCACAGTAGAGTCAGTTCACACCGGTTCTTCTTCTTCTTGTCACTGATGTGCACTTAACACATATTTTCGAACTTTTTAGGTTCTACGATATGCCGGTTTCCTCATGATGTTTTCGTTCACCGTTTGAGAGCACTGGCATTGTGTACATAAATTTTTGGGCAGAAAACTCATTGGTACACGACTGGGTTTGAACCCATAACCTTAGCATCGGAAGGCGGGGCTACTACCACTAGGCCACCAGCGCTCACACCGGTGAAAATGACAGATTTCTGTCATTTATCAATCTGATCTGAACTGTCAAAAAATATATGCTTGAGACTCGACTCAGACTCATCTCTCTGCTAATTTGGAGCTAGATAGTGTTGTCCACAATATTTAAAATTTATTTATTATTAGTTTGCAGTGAACTGTTTGAAAGATGACATGGATAAGAGAGGAGTGAATGCAGAGATGACTGCGGACAGAGGGGAATGGAGGAGGAAGACATGTTGTTCCGACCCCACATAAAATGGGATAAGGGCAGGAAGACAGATTTATATTTTATTGGTTTCCAGTCATTTGGTGTTGCTGGATAGATCGTAAAAAGTATTTTAGAACTCACCTCAGTTATAAGCGGCTTGAAACTCCTCGCAAACGCGATATACCTCAGCAGATCTTCTCTCGTGTAAACACAATCGTACGTCTCCTCCTTATTACAATGTAGATCCACTATTTTCCTTGCGATCGCGTAGTCAACCATCTCACTACTCTCGTCTATCAGTATAAAGAACAAGTCGAAACGAGACATAATGGGGGCTGAAAGGGCTACGTTTTGTTGCAGTGATTTTGCGCGGTCGTATCTACCACCGATGGGGTTTGCGGCGGCGAGAATTGATGTGCGAGCGTTTAGGGTTGCTCGGACACCGGCCTGGGAAACAAAAAAAATTAATTTGTTAATTAAGTATGCCCGTCTGGGGAGAAACGGCCAACCAGGTAATTTTTAATATGCAAGAAAAAAAAATCGGTTGTCTGTAAAGTCGGTTTACTGACGATAGTTGAACGTGACAACGTCATACAGCTGTCCACGCGGACGCATCGCTCACACAAGTAGGAGAGAGACATATATGTCGAACGCTGCCGAACGCGGAGGCCGATTGTGCCTGTTTATCGCTCGTTCCGCGCTCTCGCTTGCATTTCAAGCCTTAAATGGAACGCCTCAGAGTGAGGTAACGCCGCATGAGTCTTGTTTTTTCGTGCGTGCAGCCGGCTCCTTCAAATTATAAGACGTTGTCACGTCAAAATATAAATTCCACTAATACCATGGGAAAGTTTGGATGGATGGATGTTTGTTATTCAATAACGCCAGAACGGCTGAACGGATCTGGATGAAATTTGGCTCAGAGATTATAGTCTCAAATAGCACATAGGCCACTTTTTATCCCGATAAAATGTATTGTTCCCAAGTGTTCGATTTGTTTTTCGTCGTGTCGTTACATTATTTATAACTCAAGTACGACTGAACCGATTTGGCTGAAAATTGGTGGGAAAATAGCTTAGAGCCAGGAGACGGACATAGAATTTTTATCCCAAAAAAGTAAAAGATACGGGGCGTTACGGGAACAAGGCGTAACGGGAACGGGGCGAGCGAAGCCGCGGGCGGCCGCTAGTAAACACTATATAACCTATATGCCTTATATAGACGCTATCCAATGGATAAAGAAATTGAATATTATATTATAAGAACGATTGTACTAGATTATTATGCCATACGAATAAATAATAAATATATGCCCCCTATGCTCCATAATATACAATTTACATTACTCTGGATTCGACTGACCTTAGCTATAGATATAGTCTGCTGCTCCATTGCCTCGTGAATAGCCACTTGGTCGGTGGGATCCATTTTATCAAACTCATCAATGCAACACACGCCGTTATCAGCCAACATTAGCGCGCCCGCTTCTATCACGAAATCAAACGATTCTTCGTCCTGGAAAATAACACAATCATTATCATTTGACTGGCCTCTCTGCTCAGTTAGTAGCTATGCCGTCTGCGCCATAGGCCGTGGGCAATCCCCACCGAGAACACATATGTGCGGTGAAAAAACAAATGTTTTCTCTGTCCGGGTGTTAAGTTGTATTCTATGTATTTACGAAAAAAAATGTATCCACACATCACTATCTAGCCCCAAACTAAGCAGAGCTTGTACTATGGGAACCAGGTGGCTGATAATATTACTTTTTATAAATTCATACTTAGAATACAGATAACACCCAGACAGAGAAGAAACATCTATGTTCACTATACAAATATTTGTTCTCGGTGTGGACCGAACCCACGCCCTTCTGCGCAGAAGGCAAAGCGGCTACCAACTAAGCTATGAAGGCACTTGATTCTTAGGATTCCAGACATTTCCAGGAAGAACGATCCCGAGCTCTCTCTATCGGGGTCACCACTATAACACCTGGATCACCTATGCTATGTTAGGTACCTTGACGACTGCAGCGGTAAGACCGGCCGCCGAGGAAGCTTTGCCGCTCGTGTAGACAGCTCGCGGCGTTATTTCGCTAACTTGCTTCAGAAGTTGCGATTTGGCTGTGCTGGGGTCACCAACTATGCAGACATTTATGTCACCTCGAAGCGTTGTTTCTGTGAACAGGTTTAATACTAAATACTCTCCAAAAATTTCGCAATAATAAACTATTCAATTCAATTTATTTAATAATTATTTAGACAAACAAAATGTCAGTTCATCTACATTCATACTCATCACTCTCCTGTGTCACGTGACTTTCATCTCTCCTCATCCTCTCACATGCCCATACCACGCCAGTCTGTTGATCCTCAATTTTTCTGTCACTGGTGCTACTTTTAGACATCCCCTGATATACTCATTCCGTACGTTGTCCGTATCATGACTGAGACGGAGACATTACACATTAACATTGTGCATTGTGGCAAATAAATCCATTCACTTCTTACCTTCGATAGTAGTTTTGGCGACGCCTCCGAACAGCATCAGAAGGACGCCACGTTTGACTTCATTGTTCCCGTGGATGCTGGGAAACAGACTCGCGATCAGATTGTTGTATAGATTGCGGTCACGTGACATCTCATACACCTGCAATAACAGCTTTGTAAGTAGGACGTTTATACAGGGTGGTTTTTTGAGAAAGGCGGTGATGGCAAAGCCTGAAACTACGAGAGTTAGAAAAAAGTCATGAAAAGAGTTATGAGACGATTTATAAGAAAACAATAACTGCACATTTACTTTTTCAAACATATTTTTCTTTTACTTTGAAAGTTCACCACACAAATATTTGTTCGCGGCGAGGATTGAACCCACGTAGTGCAGAAGGCAAAGCTACGAACTGAGCTAAACGGCCAGTCATATAAAGACAACATTCAAATAACTTCTGTTTTTTTATTGCTTAAAAGTTCACCACACAAAAATTTGTTCGCAGCGAGGATCGAACCCACGACCTACGGCGCAAAAGGCAAAGCTACGAACTGAGCTAAACGGCCAGACATATAAAGCCAACATTCAAATAACTTCTGTTTTTTTATTGCTTAGAAGTTCACCACACAAAAATTTGTTCGCAGCGAGGATCGAACCCACGACCTACGGCGCAAAAGGCAAAGCTACGAACTGAGCTAAACGGCCAGACATATAAAGCCAACATTCAAATAAATTCTGTTTTTTTTATTGCTCACTAGCGGCCGCCCGCGGTTTTGCTGGCCTTGTTCCTGTTACGCTCCGCCATAAAAAGTCCTATGTCAGTCTCGTGGTTCTAAGTCTCCACCAATTTTCAGCCAAATCGGTCAAGTCGTTCACGCGTTATGGCGGGACCAGGGGAAATCGGGCCGAATTTGAATATGTATAGTGTACATCGTGAGGAAACCTGCGGCTTAGTCAGCTCCGCACGTATTGACCATGTCTTTCCTGTGGATAAGGCTGACTAAGCTGTCAGGATGGTATAGGTGCTGGGCAAGCCTATTCCATCTAAAAATCCTGCCCAGACGTGGCGTCCCGTAAGTAGGGGCATGAGTAATCACCAGTTGCCCCTGACGCCATATAAATCATCTAAAATAGATGCAAAGGCCCGTACCTTGTCCCACTCTTTATCAGTCATCTGTTTCCTCATATCCTCAGTTGTCATGTCATCAGTCGACATCTCAGCAGTTCCGAATCTCCGTGATATTGCCTGAACGCTGCAAGCTAGGAAGGCTGTTCTGTAAAAGTAAATAGGTTTAATAGGCCGCTTTCAGGCCTCCTATTAAGGAAACTTAACCTAACTGAATACTCTCCGAACCACGATAAGTTGTCAAATAAGGTGAATTTAAAAACTATCTGGTTAAAGCAAAGAGTTTGGAAACCCATTACAATAGAGAGGACATTGATTTGACTAATAGGAGTAATATTACCGTGTGCCTAATTAAATCTGTTATGGTAAAAATGTATAGAGATTTTGTTACTAGCTGTCAAATTCCAAAGACTTTTGACAGAAAGTTCCAGCATGCCGCGCACGCTAAAAAAACCGTCACTGCATGTCTATACTGCGCAGCAAACTTATGAAGCTTGACTTCATAAGTTTATGAGTTTATGAGTCACTTGGAGAAATCATTTTGGTTTTTATTTTCTAATATGTTCGATTTTCTGTAACATCCTTCGTTCATATTTTGTATACCGGTCATGTTCGTGGTATTCTACTCCATCTTAAGTTTATGACACTAGCATGAAACGGACACTGGCAGAATTGTGGCATATGGTCGCAGTAGCCAAAAAAGAAGAAGTGAAGTGAGTTAAAGTCAAAAGGAACTCACTTATAATGCAGCTCCCTGACTCCCAATGCCTTCAAACCCTTGATCCCCTCCATCTGGCCTTCATTGTTTAGCTTGGTTCTAGTTGTGAGCTCGGCTTTGGCTCCGGGCATTGATAGTGACCCCACATCGGGGACTACTATTAGTGTACCGGTGAAGTCATAACGGTCTCCGGCCTGGAATATTTTAAAGCATATATTTTTTATATCCCTACCTCGAAAAGTTACCTAAACTACTGTAAGGTAAGAAGCCACCTAAAACTATATAATTGGTTCAACCATTATTATTATTATAAGTGTATAATATCTTAGGTTAGGCACTAAACATAGGCACTTATATTCTAAAAATGTTCATATTTTAGGTAGCAACTAACTATTAGTGAAATAAATTTATGAATTATGAATTATATAAGAAGGTTTATATGATTAAACAATGCGTGCGCGAATAAACGTTAAATAGGATTATTAAGACCTTTTCTATGTCTTACTATTCACCGAGTAGGGCTATCCTGCAACTGCTTTGGCTGTCTATGAGAGAGTAACTTTCATGGCAGTGTCACAATAGGCGGTATAAAGGTTGTACAATAAAGATTTTTCTATCCATCTATTTTATAAAATAATCGGTGTGGTGAAAGGATTATAAGTGCGCCTCTGAGAGGCTTCTTTTGTGCACACGTTTTCGAATTTTTTAGGCTCTACGGTTTTTTCACGATGTTTTCCTTCATCGTTTGAGAGGGGCTGGAAGTGCACATACATTTGGAACATGGCTAGATTTGAACCTATAGTCCTTAAGATCGAAAAGCGAGGCTGCTATATACCACTCGGTACTTTCTTTAAAAAATAGTGCTACGACTTTATCAGACCTGCACAGATTCCACCGCCTCCGCCCTGAGAATGACCTCCAATGACCTCGGGATACATCCCCGCGGTAGTTCCGCCTGAGTCTCCTGTATCCTGATCTTCTGGAAGTCCACGAACACACTCTTGTCTGTGTCCAGCACGAAGCGACGCCGGTTCGCACACACTGGGTTACGGCAGATTGTGGGTATGGTGTACTGGAAAAAATAATAAATAGTACATTGTTACCTGAGTGTTGAAAGTCACGTTTTTTGAGTCCCGAGACGGGTTTGGCGCCAGAGCGTTAGCGAGGGCGCCAATGGAGTTTGAGGGACTTAAAAGACTTTCACCCGAGGTAAACACTGTGCTTTTCATTACGAATACAAGGAAAGTAAAAATAAAAACATGAAAGAAAAATTTGTGAAAATGAAGATTGAATTGCCGCCTTCCCGGTTTTTTTTTTCTTTTTCTCTGGCGGGCCTTCGGCTTCGGCTCGCCAGCATTATTTAGCCATTATTTTCATTCTCATAATTTAAAAAATGGTAAATGTCAAATCTATGTTATTTTAAATAAATAGTTGAAGCTATATATTAATCAAGTAATTTAGAAGATATATTATTTATTTAATACTATCTTTATGTTATTTAAATTTAAATTTTACATTGCGCTATCATATTAGACCTTATAAACTGTTGTAATGGGTTTCCAACCTACTTGCTGAATAAAAAGTTGGAATTTGGTTCAACGACCTCCTTGCAGTTAGAAAGACTTTAGAAAGTTGGAACATGGTTGAATAAAATAGAACTTGTTTTTTTTATAATTTGACAGCTGTCAGTAGAAAGTGATTCTCCCTAGGGCTGAAAGTTTTACTTTCAATTAGGCCCCTCAGGCAACTTCACACCTACTTTCAGAGTATGAGTAATGAAAAATATATTGCGGACCTATACATTTCCAGGTATGATTCTTAGCTCTCTCTATTCACCGTCTTTCGGCGATCACCTACAAAACCGCGGTTTTATAGGTGCTCCATTGGCGGTTAACCTTTGGCTCGCTGGCTCGTCAGTTTTAGCTTGCCAATGGATCACCCACTTTACTTACATCTAGGAAGAAATCCACCAAGAATAAAATATTTCTTTGTTTTACTTGGTGTCCCTCATTCAAATGTTTTCATACAATTATTTTATCGCATGCGTAACTTTCGCGATGGCTACGCGCGAGATAAATAGTTATGCCTCTGGTGTTGCACCCATACTACGGTAACCCTTTCAATCCGGTGGGCTGTACACTGGTTTGCTAACTCAGTAATATAAAAAGGATTTATTCTGTTGTTTCGAAGGATCACTTTAAAACGTCTTCTAGTTGAGTCTAAGTGCCAGTTCAACGCAACCAGAACCCCCTGCTTTACATACCTTAAATTGCTGTTCAACATTCTTGATCACAGTCTGGCAGTCCAAGCACACAAATGTTCCCAGCACCAACTCTGGATGAACTGGATGTGTCCGTACAATCTGGCCCGAGATTCTGATCAGGGTGCCTATCTTAGCTGTGGTCAGCTCTCTTACTTTATGCCTTGTGGGTACATCAACAAACGATATGTAGCATTCTTTGTCCTGTAAAAAGAGTATAATGTAGTTCTGCTTATGTTCTAGCTAGACAGTGCTATCTAGCCCCAAACTAAGCGAAGCTTAGGTTAGGCTTTAATTTGGGGCTACAGGTTTGACAGTATTGTCAAACCCGTAGATGGGGCCATGGTCATGTTAATACCATATTAAAAGTCCTAATGAGTTATTTCGTTAGCGTCTACATACAAGTTCTCACTTAGTTAGAGCGAGGAGTCAATGTCTTTAGACTATTACAAAGGTTTAGTTGCAAACTACTATAAAATTAATTGTGCACCTAGTTTTGCCTATCTAGACTTAGTTTTACTATAGACAACTTTGTAAACCTTTTAAGAAAATAAATATTTTTATTATTATTATTATTATTATTTGTTGAGTGTGATTAGGGTTCAATGGCACATCCCCATAGCAAGGGGAAGATCATAGGTTCAAATTACACTCTGCTTTTTACTTTTGGGACATTATAAAATCTTTATAAATTTTCTAATTTGAATAAACACTACTATGTCAATCTTCTTCTTCTTATCGTGTCACTGATTCTTTCGAACCAAGTGTGGTGAAAGGATTTTAAGTACGCCTCAAAGAGGCTCCTTTCGTGCACTTGACACATATTTTCGAACTTTTTAGGTTCTACGATATGCCGGTTTCCTCACGATGTTTTCCTTCACCGTTTGAGAGCACTGGCACAGTGTACATAAATTTTTGGGAAGAAAAACTCATTGGTACACGACTGGATTTGAACCCACGACCTTAGGATCGGAAGGCGGGGCCGCTACCACTAGGCCACCAGTGCTCTCAATAAATAATAATAATAATACTATGTCAATAAAAAACAACAAAGCAATCAATTTTCTCCTCTCTCATCACTAAGGCAAGTAATCAGACACAGGGCTTGAGTCTGAGTCAAGCCTCAAGCAGAGATTTTATGACAGTTCTATATTGAAAAGTGTCAAAAATCTGTGATTGGTGCTCGACTCAGACTCAAGCACTGTTTTGGAATACAGGCTTAAGTCTTCTTTCACTCCACATTTCTCTGTCTCTGTCAAATACTGTTATTGATAATCCTGTTTGTATACCTGCAAATCCTTCTTCATGCCACTATCAGCTAAACTTAATACATAACTAAATATGGCCTGGTTTATAAATGGGTATATCCTGTAGTACTCTTCAATGATAGTTGTAGCGAGATTCTGGTTGTATTTCTCCACATCATCAAAGCTGACTTCAAGTGTACTTAGTTCTGGTTTGAGCAGCTCTTTTGAGTGCTTCTCATATTTGATTTCATTGTCTTCTTTAAACCTGGGAAGGATAGTGTTCAGAAGTTATATCTTTGAATTTTGTCCTTATTATACCTAGATATTTTTTTATTGAGTGCAAGACATAACCTAATTGAACTTTGTAACTTAGGCATTGTGCAAAGTTAAAGTAAGGATTCTTTCAACAAAAAATAGCAAAAAAAAACTTCACACACAGAAGTTTTGTTGAGACCAAGACATAACCTAAATATTGATACACAATCTTTGTAAATTATGGCATGTGCAAAGTTAGAATAGGGACCAAGGACTATGTAAATATTGTTGATTATTATAAGTTTATTGTAAAGCTCTCACTCTTCTAAAAAGTCTTGAAACAGTTTCTGGCAGCGGACTCCCACTTCATCTTTCACTTGACTTTGTGTAGCATACGTATCGGCTACATCCATTTTCACAGTAAATTGGTTTCAGTCAAAATAACAAGCAAGTTATTCTTCGGTTAACAATCACATAATATTTTTACTATCTAAAATTCTTCAAACAGAGGTGTGAGGTGTTTGTGTTTTCACTGCTTATGTTTGATTTGATTGACATTTTGGCGGGTTTTTTTTTTTAATTCCGCTATGAAAACTTTTTTATTTTGCACTGGCGCTGGAAAAAAGTTATTTCGCCAAGTTCTTTCATTCGTTTAACAGCGACCAGTGTTCACAACCTGAAACGGGCGGCTATCGTTCCAGGACCGGATAGTTATAGTACAGTGGGATACACGTCAAGTTCCACAAGCTATATACCCATAACTACGTTAGATTCAATACAGAGAATCGTAGAAAAGGGACTGAATCATAGCGTATCGGCCAATCAGAGTGCACGTAGCCACCGCGCGACGCGCCGCCGCCACCGAGCGCACCGCTCCGCTCCGCAGTCATAGCTTTGCTTGGCAACGCGCTAGTCGCCACGCGTAGCGGAAACCAATAAACATTTTTTTGGTTGATCGCGGTGCATGCGTGTCGCACCGCTTCCATAGATTATGTAGAAAAACTGCATTACAACCTCCATGGTCCAACTGATGTGGTATAGATATTTAAAAAAAGTTATACAGTTGTCCAAAGAAGAGCTGTATCATAATGTAACTTTTGAAAACTTATTTCGATGGGTGCGTAAAGATTCCGCAGCTTAAGTTTTGTTTTTAATTTTTTTATCTTTACTCTACTTGCCCCATTTCCGTAACTTTTTCGGGATAAAAAGTCTTCTATGTCCGTCTCCGGGTTCAAGCCTACGACCCCACCAATTTCAACTAACATGGTCTCTCTTTTATATATACTTAGAGATATGTATTTCAGAATGAGATTAGAAAAACGACTATTCGACGTTTTGTGACGTCATCTGACTTTAGTGTGTTGCAGTTATTTTTTTTCAAAAACTTTAAAAGTTTGAATAGGAAGGAGTTTTTTTTCCGTGTAAAAATATAAAATGGTGAAAATTTGCTATTTCAATTCATTTTAAGTAAAACCCTTATTTCCAAACATTGATCCATAGCAGCACAGAAGCATCAACAGCACAGAACACGTCATATACTCAAGAGATCAACAGAATCCATTGGTTGAGAATAATACAGGTGTAATTTTTTTTTAAAGATCATTCTGATCCATTTCCGTCAAAAGTTTTTTGATAAATTAAATTATGCACTTATTCACGCTTCATGCAAACGCGTTTTCACAATTCACGGATTAAAAAAAATACGACCCAATTCCTATATTCACGGTTCAAGATTTATTCACCAATCTAGTCAGTTAACTGATAAAACAAAATATCCAACCTAATATCGTTTGAAAACGCCGTATATGGACTAATAAAAAAATAAAATAGACCTTATTACACCTATGTCTAAAGTATGTTGTTAAATGATATCGCTGCTGTATTAGTTCGGACTTTGAGATAGCCGCCTTCGGCGCAATCGGTGTTTTTGAGGGCCGATCTTATTTTCACGAAAAAAGAAGAAGCAGATTTCTATGGTTTATGTGTGCGTATACGTATGTATATCTACATTTGTGTGCGTAAATCTTATATTTCAACTGTAAAATCTGACATCTCAACTGTCAAATGTCAAGAGGTCAATGTCATGCTTGCTTCTGCTTGCTACTGTTCTATAATTAATTCTTGCTAGGCTATTTCGAGATGCGAGCTACTATTTACGAAATAAAATCCACCGGAATAATAAATAGGACAGAAATGCGATGGCTGCAACAGCATCGGTAATTAATGATCTGTCTTATTATTATCATCTGAAGAGTATTTACCATTTCCTACAGCACAGACGACTCCAATGCCTCCAGCAGCGTTGGGAACCAACCGCTCCTAAGCAACTCCTACGCAATAGAACTGGGCAGTCATCACTAATGAGAAGAACTTTTAATTCTTCAGGGCTGGACACTTCTGCCACATGCCAGACACCTCGTGGGCTTTAATCTTCAGTGGGCTGAAGATGTGTGTCAAACTTAGCGCTAGAAAGTGGTAGACCAGACTTTAGTGGGTTTGTGATGTGTGTTTAAAACCCTGCCAAAAGTGTGTGAAGTCAGATTGTGAATGAAGTATAATTAGGTAGATGTGCGTGATGAAGTAACTACCTACTAAAGATATCTTCAATGTTGTATCAATGTTTTCATAGCGTTAAAGATTTCATATAAATTATTTTCTATTTTCTTTATGAATTATTATTCTGAATTGATTATTGTTATTATTCTGACACACTGATTCATTTTAATTAAACTTATATTTTCTACTTTTTGTTTGAATTTTGTATATTGTTCTCCGACAAAGTATACGTATATGCTTTTTTACATACCCTATAATCTAATAGTTGTACCATACTTCTTGCAAATAAATATGTTTCATTTCCTTTGTCTTGTACCACCCACCAGTCGAACTACTCAGTAGTTACTGAACTGCAAATGCAGAGTTATTGGTGAAAGAGACTCATTTCCTGTAGGTTTCATTTGCTCGAACTAGGTATAATGTAACTATGTTATTTGGGGATAATTCAGCATTATAGTGGCAAAAGAAGTTTATCAGTCCAGTAGTTTTTGAGTTTATTCGTTACAAAAATACAAATCTGTACAATTTATAATAATGATGATGATCCACAGTAGCCCAAACAAGAGATGAATGGAGAGAAGGGAGGGAGGCCTTTGCTCTGCAGTGGGACACAACAGGCTTTTAATAATAATAATAATAATGATGATGATAAGTTACCTACCTAAGTACCTATAAGTAACCCACCTATTTGCTGAGAAGTCCCATTTTCCCACAGAACGCCTACCTACATATATGATTATAATGATTACCAGCTCCTCTGAATCCACCATCAGGTAAGCTCGTTGGCAGAGAGCACTGGTGGTCTAGACGTAGCGGACCCGCCGTCCGATCCGCATAAGGTCATGGGTTCAAATCCAGTCGTGTACTAAGTAGTTTTTCTGTAGAAAAATGTGTGTGCACTATGCCAGTAAAACATCGTGAGGAAACCGCCGTGACAGTTCGAGCAACACGTTGGTGTCAAGCGCCACGCAAAAAGGGCCAACTAGAAACCTTGCGGAAACCAGCCCTCAGTGCCTTGCCTACCTTATTCATAATACCTAACTAAATGCAGTAGATCTACAAAATCATGCAGGTAAATAAAACAAACATTCCACAGGATGGATGTTAGCAATGACCACTACTAAGCGGGCAAAGCCTGCCGCGGGCGGCCGCTAGTTCATAAAATCTATAAAGGTAGATATAGGTACATATGTATAGTACAGTCACGAAAAACGCCGGCCGTAAGATGCTTGATACTAACTATTATCTATTCTGTGACGTTACCGTGTCATCATAGTAACTACTAGCGTATCTGTAATTCGAAAATATCTTAGAGTCACGAAATCTAACATCATCATCACCCTATCCCTGTCGTAAGAACCACCCATTTTTTATTTTTTTACATAATTGAAGCCAAGGTAGGAGAAGATTTGAGTTCCGCAAAAAAAATGTTTGTTAAATGTTTGCTAGTGTGTATCATCAACTTATTATTATAAAATGATGAAAGCTTTAATTAAAATTCGATGATAGATAAATGCAGTGAGATTAAACGTAATTAAGCTTACAAAGAAAGAATAAAGAAAGATAGTGGAATATTACAGAAAACTTTAACCCAGAAAGTACAATCAAAAATTAAAAAAAAGTTTTGATAAACATGCCGTGGTGAATATTGCGTAAATATAAGAGCGCCGGTTTTTGAGAATGTCAACAAACAGAATGAAAGCAACCTAATTTCTCAACGAATAAAATATATTTTTAAATGCAGTCACATTATTAA
The DNA here is from genome assembly GCA_947578465.1 of Thera obeliscata. NCBI lineage: Eukaryota > Metazoa > Arthropoda > Insecta > Lepidoptera > Geometridae > Thera > Thera obeliscata. The sequence continues at coordinate 20,970,526 of OX387919.1, read as the reverse complement.
ACGTTCTGTTCTTTGGTAAGAGCCGGTTTGCATGTTTTACTGTTGTTTTTATTGCTGTGTGTGTGTGACCGATGAGGTCTGGCGAACCACACCCCACCTGATGTTGAATGGACCTCCACCCATGATCTTCAACTGTAACGTCATGACTGGTTTTGAACCCGCGCCCCCCAACCGCTAGGTCGATGAGGTCTGGCAAACCACACCCCACCTGACGTTGAGCGGACCTCCACCCATCATCTTTTACTGTAACATTATCACTGATTCTGAACCCGCACCCTCCAACCGCTAGGCCAATGAGGTCTGGCAAACCACACCCCACTAGACGAAAATGAATTGCTGTTCGTTAGTCTTGCTAAAACTCGAGATCAATTTGTCTAATTTTGGTCTTGAATTATTAGTGGAAGTCCAGAGAAGGTTTAAAAGCTGAATAAATATGAAATTGAATTTAAAAGGAACGGGAGCGGGGCGATGAAGCCGCGGGCGTCCACTAGTAATTAATATAATAAAAAAAATGCGACCCAATAATATTAACAATGCGACAAAAATATTCGCGGCTAAAGAATTCTTTATTTGACTGGCCTCTAGCTCAGTTGATAGTAGCTCTGCCTTCTGCGCCATAGGTCGTGGGTTCGACTTCTAAAAATATATGGTGCAGGTAGCAAAGTATAACGTTCAATTTCAAGTAGGTAGGTAAAACAAGAATAGGACAGACAAAAAGATGAAGCTAACATACCTGCTACATACTTTACTACCGACTAAAGCTAATGATATAAGCTAAGTGATAAACGGCTTCGGCTTTCTTTTTAAACTTGGAACGGGTTCTTCCCAATACGATTCGCTGAGTTCAACTTATCAGTGTTATATAATTAACAGAGTAAATCACAAACTATGGTATGGTTACATACCAACCAACTGGCCCCGTAGCTCAGTTGGTAGTAGCCTTCTGCGCTGCAGGTCGTGGGTTCGATTCCCACCGGGAACAAATATTTGTGTGGTGAACGCAGATGTTTGTTCTATGTCTGGGTGTTACGTTGTATTCTAATCTATGTGGTTTCCATAGCATAACCTCTGGCTTAATTTGGGCTAGATAGTGTAACGTCGATTGTCTACTATATTTATTTATTTTACTTCAAGATATTTTTTTTTATTATCATGATAATTATGATAAATGACACTACCTACGTTTATAAGTAAGTAGGTTTTGATACAAACAATGAAAAATAGTTATATAAAACTGTAGGTGCAAGTGCTGTGCTGTTGACTGGCCTCTAGCTCAGTTGGTAGTAGCTCTGCCTTCTGCGCCGTAGGTCGTGGGTTCGATCCCCACCGAGAACAAATATTTGTGTGGTGAACATAAATGTTTGTTCTCTGTCTGGGTGTTATATTGTATTCCAAGTATGTATTTACAAAAAAAAAAAAAAAATGTATTCAAGTATTATATCAGCTATCCGGTTCCCATATTACAAGCTCTGCTTAGTTTGGGGCTGGGTAGTGTTGTGTGAATTGTCCACAATATTAAAAAAAAAAAAAAAAAAAATTAAAAAAAGTATATAAAAATCACAGCATACCTACTAATATATTATGCATATGCATTAAGGTAGCCATATTAATGATAGGATGTAAATAAATAAATATTAACCAAATGTTTGCTGTATTGAATTAAAACAGCGTCGCTCGTGGCGGACTCCCCCCTCGCCCCCCCTCAGCGCGCTCGATAGCGGTGAAGCGGGCAGTGCGTTAGTCATCTAACAATACAAATAAAAATAAACGAATTATGTAGGTAATATAGTGCGGTAGCGCATGGCTTGCGGGCGGCCGAGCGTGGCCGAGCGCGTCTCGTCAGGGCTCGGCCGCTGGTGCCGCGCCGCGCCAAACCGTATTGAGACAGACGAGACCAAAGAAAACGCATCGTTCCTTTTCGCACGATTCACAGCGTTCAACTTTTAATAGTCCAAAGTCCAAACCGTTTCGTCTAGCGAGTATCCCACTGTACCAGGTTGGGACTTGTGCCGTTTTCTCCTCACGATTTTGGTCTTGATAATAATCTAATTACCCACCTATAGCAGCGATTATGTTGCAAAAAGCTTCATAGTTTACTCGATAATTACTTACTTTAGCAATTTGAAAACAAGCATTACGCTACTAATTGACTGATAATTTCAGGACTACGCATGGCATGATGCTAGTGAACCATCTGAAGTACGTAGTCCTGAAATTATCGTATTTGTACGATAATTTATCGTACATACAGTTGAGAACACTAAAAGTAACAAAATGCCAGTGGGCCGGGTAGGATCGTAGAATCATAGGCTCTGTTAGACTTCTAAGATGCTAACGCATCATAGGATTTTTAATTAAAACACTACTAACTTACTGGTTATGAAAACAGGTAAGGTAACTAAAAAAATTAGGTTAAGTTTTTTCTGAAATAGGGACGAGGTAGTATGTTTCCTCGTAGACTGTAGCCTAATTGTAAAAAAAAACAATTTCTAACCTCAAAATTTGCTTCAAATTTTCAAATCAAATTCAAAACAAACAAGCGAAGTTCATGCCAAGAACTTCTTGGAAGTATTTAATGGTATTTACTTTGTTCTGTTCAAATTTCAGAAAACATGACTGAATCCCGGGTTGGTTTCCTACACAAAATCGTTTCATGCCTTCCACAATCGGACACAAACGAAAGTTTGAAAATACTTCGTAGTTTTTACTTGTAAGTTGACTTGCTAAGCTATCGGTTCAGTTGGCGTGCATTAGTACAATTATATTCCTATCACTCTGTTTTATTCATCTTCAGAATGCGATGCAAAGAAGTCACATTAGGATACGGACTTCCCATCAAGCCTTTCTCGCAGGCAAACAGATGTCCTCATTGTTGCTTGGATTGGAATAAAAACACAGAAGTAGAAGTAAGTTATGATATTAGTGGAACTCTCTACCAGCATCAGTATTCCCAGAACCTTTTCTTTAAGGAATTTTTAAGACAAGACGTGATGGCTATGGTTAAGTATGATCCATCTTAGACATCCTCACTTGCCATCAGGTGTAATGGCAGCCAAATGTTAAGCTATCTATAATTAAAAAAGCTACTACCAACCGAGCAATGAGACTAGTCAATTACTTACTAGGTACATACTAATTTTTTTTCCTGTGCTACAAACACTTCCATTAATTACCTGTACCATATTTTTTTAATTTTTATCATTCATCATTCTAGATCAAACCTATCAAGCTGAGTTCTAGACAGAGGCAAAGGATAAAATCAAAGAATATAAAAAATGCTACAGAAAACAAATTAAAGTTAAGGAAAGCTATATTACAAAGTAATCAAATGGTAAGAACTTGGTAATCTGTTAAATATATTTGTTAGCATTGCATTTAACATCGTAACAAAATATTAAATATTTTCAGGAACAGACCTGCTCATTTTGCAAGCTACCTACAATTACAACATTACTGAAACCAGCAAATGAATTTCCTGAAAAAGAAAAAAATAGCAAACCTATCCCCAAAACTGTACAATGTAAGCAGAAATCAAAAAAAATAGACATTACTGAAAATAGTAGAAACAAAAGTAAACCAAAAATAAATAATGTTGAAGCTTCTAAGCGCAATATATCCAACACAAATGTGTACTTAAATGCATCAGAGGTATTTTCATTGAAGAACAAGCAAAATATACTTGCCAACACTATCAAGGTGGCTCCAAAAATAATTAAAAATAATAAAAAGGAAAAAGACAAGTTTGCTGGATTGTGCCAAAAAGCAGTGCTGGCTTCAGCAAAGCAAAAAGAAAGCAAAGAACCAATCAAAAATAAAAGTAAATTATGTTTATTCTTAAAACCATCATCCGGATGAAAGAAAACTGCTTTGGTAATGGTTATACATTTATTTTTGATTACTATAAATTTTTCAAATGAGGAATATTTATTAAAACCTCTTTCCTGATCAGTTCACAGATAACATAATAAAATGTAAAGAAGAAAGAAAGAAAGAAAATATGTTTATTGACCATGAAAAAAAAAAGATACAAAATAATAAGTGATAACGCAAAGTTTCACATGGTCAATTAGGTCCCTGGCTCAGTATTTGTCGCACCGTGTAGTCACATGGCGTGACACTACACAGTGCAACCCTGGTATTCTGCCAAGGCCTAGAGCGGGTCACGTCACGGACAAAGTAAATACAGAATACTTACAAACTAAAGAAAAAACACAGAAAAGTACATGAAAAATAATAAAATTGTACAAAAACAAAAACGAGCTGGGTAAATAAAGTTATAGTGCTTGCAAACTAAACCTAAATAAATACATTTCTATAGCAAAATGGCTTGTAATTGTAGGGAAAAAAAAAAAATTGCATTTAAACAATAAAACAATTGTTGTCTGAGTTTGATGTACTTCTTGTTTTAATCCATACCTACCAATAAGTATGGATTTGGATGCACACTGATTTGTTTTATGAATGTTCCTGATTATAATAATCTAAGTATCTATACACAATATTTATTTCATATAATTTTATTTTCGCACACCATACATATAGGTAGAATTACATTTATTCAACAAAAAACTAACATATTTTCTACATGTAATTCAGCAAATAAATACTTTGACATTGACTTTAAACTTTTTAATATTAAGAATTATATAAGTACATAATTGGAATGTCTAGATACATTACATAACGTAAGTGATTATTATATATATTGTGATTATTACATTAAATACCCATGTTAATATGTAATATAATATATGCATAATGTAATGTATAATATAATTGTTATAGCGCGTTAATGTGACTTTATACTACTACAAACAGTAGCTATAAAAACATACTTATAAACCAAGTAGGTACCTACTTTTAATATAAAAAGTTGGCATTATCACACCAAGTTTTTTCTTTTCAGATATTTTCTCATTCCTGTATTGAATTTTAGCATAAAAGTTTGGCATTCTCCAGTCTTATTTTATACAGACATGTGCCTACCTATAATTTTTATGAAACTACTTCATGTACGAATAGGAATGTACCTATCGAATAGGTAATGTCTACCATATTATACAATAATTGTAAGTATCTCAAAAAAGTTATACATCAGACCAAATAATTTCCGTTCAGATATTTCATAATCCTGTATTTAACCTTATAGAAGAGGTTTATATTTTCGTCCTAATTTCATACTTTGTTTAGGTATACATAATTTTAAGTATGACAAGGTTAAGTCAACTACAAAGAATATTGGAACAGTATGGATTAAGAGAACTTAGGTACTTAAACAATGTGTCCGGTCACCGGTGTCGGAGACTTAAGAGGGGTTAAATATGGGGATTTTTATCGACAAATCACTATCTCGATTTTTTCTTGGCCTCTCCATACTAAAATGGCAGCCATTTTGTTTTTTTTACTTCGCAGCTCAGACGCCTACACTGATTTAATCATTGCTATCGATGTAGACGTCTTAGGAAGACGAAAGAGGTATCATTTGAAAGCTAACAATGAAGACAATCAATTTATGATACATTTTATTCAATATCTTTTTCACAAAATAACATAACAATATTAACAAAATAAAAATCGTATTTATTTATTGCATTTTTTTTAGTTTTTTACATTTTTTATGAAAACTAACCTGTCAAGCTATTTTTTTTTAATTGTATTATCATAGTACACGATATTTCCATTAAAATAAATCTTACATCAAGGTCCTAAGTTAAATATTTTCGAAGCTATGATGGTTTAAATATGACCCTTAAAAACTCTATTTTGTGAAAAAGATATTGAATAAAATGTATCATAAATTGATTGTCTTCATTGTTAGCTTTCAAATGATACCTCTTTCGTCTTCCTAAGACGTCTACATCGATAGCAATGATTAAATTAGTGTAGGCGTCTGAGCTGCGAAGTAAAAAAAACAAAATGGCTGCCATTTTAGTATGGAGAGGCCAAGAAAAAATCGAGATAGTGATTTGTCGATAAAAATCCCCATATTTAATTCCCCTTAAGTCTCCGACACCGGTGACCGGACACATTGTATAAATGTTTGAGCATTTGCTCACATTATAATAGAGGCCATGCTTTTTGTAACTGATATTTTCAAATCAGGTAAGTTAAGTAGGTAAATAGGTACTTGCATAATACAAATACAATATTCAACCATATTAAATTGGTGTCTATTAAGAACTTACCTAAGTATTTCCAGTAGGTACCTATGGCTCATTTTTATGCGTTATTTTAAATTGGTAGGTATACCTAGTCACTTCGTAATAATTAATCATCTTGTAGCGTTGTTGAGTAAAATCGTTAAAATGCTAGTTAGACTCAGACACATTAAAAGCGTCGTATCTGCAAAACTACGAAATAGTACCAAGATCGCCAGTTCTCTCAATAGTAATCAGATGTATGTCCATGACATTTGTATTAGTATGCCCTGTCATAACATGATACTCCCCGTCTTTGAAGATCTTGTAGAAATTGTAACTGTCATTATTATTGATGTATTCATTCACATCAATCCCAGCCTCGATGCTTTCAGAGACCAAATTGATATGGCCTATTGCACCAGCTGCATCAGTGGGCCCGTCAATGCCATCAGTGCCAGCGCTGAGAATATACACGTCTAAATTAGTTAAACGCTTTTTGTGTTCATGTAATAGTTTTGAAAATTCCAGGGCGAGCTGTTGATTCCTGCCACCTTTCCCTGAACCCTTAACTTTCACGGTTGTTTCACCTGCCATTATAAGGCAAATAATATTATCCTTTGTGTTTGGTTCCATTTCATCACATGCGATGTCAAGTCCTTGCAGTTTAATGCCCTCGACTCGATCTAGCAAAGTTTCAAATTGTATAGTGCCTCTGACAAAATCTCCAAAAATATGGGTTAGCTGGTAGTATTTTTCAGCAACTTCTTTTACATTGCCTGTCACAGTTCGTGAAACAAATATTGGAAAATACCGTCCCTTCATTTGTTCCGATTGCACGTATTTAATATTCATTTCACATAACTTCAGATGCGCTTCGACCACGCTCGTACGGTTCGAAGCTAATAAAAAGTTAAGAACCTTTGCAGTTGGAATTTCTTCAGAACAATCCTCTAGGAATTTATTAGTTTGATCCACCCTTAGGCCTTCTATATAGTTCTGAAATTGCGATGACGGTGTCTTATCCTTATCATTTTCCTTTTTCAATACTCCTTTTACAGATTCTGGCAGCTCATCGTATAAAGAATACTTTTGAAGAATATTTATGGCCATTTGGGGGTCATCAATATTTTTAACTGTTGGTCCACTGGCTATCAAATCGAATGGATCGTTCACTATATCAGAAATTATTAAAGTCACAATTCTAGCAGCAGAACAATTAGCCAATTTTCCACCTTTTATACCAGATATTCTTTTTCTGACGATATTTAGCTCTGTGATATCAGCGCCACAATTAGCCAGTTTCTTTATCAGTTCAGTTTTTTCACCCAATGTAATGGGTTCAATTGGTAGAGGCAGCAAAGCTGATCCCCCTCCAGTAATCAAGACGAGGAGAATATCCTCAATAGTAAGGCTTTGTACAAGCTCTATTATAAGTTTTGCGGTTGCATGGGCGCTCTCGTCAGGCATGTTATCATGTGCTCCTTCATAATAGCTAATCTTAGAGCTCGTTGTGCTAGGATCCAAACTACCTACTGGGATACTCACTATACCTTTTTTGATTCTGTTTCCTAATACTGCTTCTATTTCCAGAGCCAAAAATTGCGCTCCCTTTCCTGCTCCAACAACGCTCAGATTCTTGCGAGCGAGAGGTATTCGTTTCCCAATTACTTGCAGGGTGTCAGTGAAAAAATTGAATTGAAAACGTTTTTTTATTATGTTTTGAGGTAAAACAGCTGCATAACTTGCTCTGAATACATTGATTAAATCCGCTGGGATGTTTCGCGCGAGAGCCATCTTTGGTTTAAGTTAATAAAGTATAAGTGGTAAGAGGTATACCTAGGTATAAACATGGACGAATTAATATGTATAAATAACAGAAATAAAAGTAAGAAAGCAGTTCAGGCAGCGCGTCGGCGGTGATTGAAGCGGTTATGTAGGTAAAGAGTTAAATTTTTATTCAGCACCAAGTAAGTTCATACGTAGGTGATTAAAATATGGCTCTATGTAAGCAAGTAGTGGCTATACTTTACCTAACTTGGCATTTCAAAAGTAGTGAGTAGGTCTTCTTCTTCTTATCGTCAAGTGTGGTGAAAGGCCTTGTTAAATAGGCCTTGAAAAGCCGGGTCCACAACCCAGCCAACGGACAGCTACTTGTTAGCTCACTTGTTGAATAGATAAAGTATTGTGTTGCGTAACCATCTATTTCAGAATTATGTTACGTAGTTTGTAGGTAGGTAGTACATAGCCAGTAGCCACCAAATGGAGATGTGCGCGCTTTTGCTACAGAAATTATGCGGAAAGAGAAATCGCCTACCTATCACAAGAGATGCGTAACGTTCGGGTACACGGGTACACGCACAATTTCGTTATCAGAGTTTGTTTTCAATACAAACAAAATGGCTATCCCATAGAGGACAATAATTATCCATAAAAAAGGTATCTATATATATAAATCTTTCGTGTCACAATTTGGAACGCGATAAACTCCGAAACTACTGAACAGATTTCGATAAAATTTTGCAACTGCCTTTAATATGGTCGGACTTAAAATATAGGATAGTTTATATTCAATATTTTGGTGTTATAAATTTATAAAGGGCAAAAGTTTCGAAATCTATGTCTATCCCTTTCTATCACGTAGGGACTTATATATGTTAATGTTATATTATGTTATGTATCCCTTTCTATCGCTTAGGGATTTTTCGGAAAATTCTCGACTTTGACGAGGAACGAACGCTCTAGAATGTCTTTGAGGTTCTGGAATGATCAAATTTAATTCGAAGACTGAAATTATTCGGCTAGCATCCGGAATGCATCCAAACGTTAGTATTCCAGAAATATCTAGAATACTCAAATATACCAAGGTACCCATGCAAACGGTTCGATTTTCGTTTCTTGGTTTTCCCGAACTTATTACTTCTTCTAGAAAATCACTCCGCGGTTCGGGAACATTCGGACGGTGCGCTCTTATGTAGGAAACGCACAGGGCTGTCACAACACATCTCGCCGGTTAGCCGCGCCGGCGCCGCCGCCGCTGGGTCGCGCGAAATAATTAATATATTTTTTCAACGATCAATGACTTCTAAACAACCTGATTCATCACTGACTTACTCGATAAAGGAAAATGTGGAACTTAAAAAATCGGGGGATGACTCCCGGACTAATTAGTTGATTTACAACCATTTTTAAAAATAACATTAGCATGGTTGATACCTACAATGCTTACCTACCCTACCTGGTAAGTGAGTATTAAATCACATACTCACGTCATGAATAATTGTTAATTCACGTGTTGACAACCCTAGCGTTACAAGTGCAACAGAGTTGCGTGTTAGAAAGAGAAGCGCGATGTAGTTTTATTACAGGTAGGTGCGAGCGGAATTGTGCTTTATTTTGTTGTGGCAACGGTTGCTTTTGATTTCAACACTTCCGCAGAATTTGGTAGGTATACCTACATTATATTCAAGAATTTTCGATTGCCGGCAGTAAGTACTGGAAAGTTCGATTGTTGTAGGTATAAAAGCAGGAACTCGGTGAATAGCGTCATTTCTATTCTGGTATCCATAGAACAAAGATCGGAGAGAGAATCAAAGTGAAAAAAAGTGAAGTGTTTTCCGACCAATGCGATGGCGGGACGACATAATGGGAATAACGGGTGCAACTTGGACGGCTAGCTCAAAATAGGAGAATTGACTGCCTTCACAGCTCAGTTGGTAGTAGCTCTGCCTTCTGCGCTGGAGGGCGTGGGTTCGATCCCCCACCGAGAACAAATATTTGTGTGGTGAACACAGATGTTTGTTCTCTGTCTGGGTGTTATATTGTATTCTATGTATGTATTTAAAAAAAAAAAAGTATTTAAGTATTATATCAGCTATCTGGTTCCCATAGTACAAGCTCTGCTTAGTTTGGGGCTAGATAGTGTTGTGTGGATTGTCCGCATTATTTATTTATTATTTATTATTATTATTTAATTGGAGAGGGATAGCCTTTGCCCTCAAGTGGGCGTCCCAAGACATTATACCAATAGAATAATAATAATAGTACATAATAGGTATGTGTACAAAAACTATGAATGAATATAACTATGTAACGAAAATTGTCTTTGGAAAAAAAATGGCTTAGTACACGTACTATTGAAAAGCTATATTCACCTTGAGTAACATAGGCTATAAGTATTTAAAAAAAAGTGTTTAAAAATAAAAGTCCACCCGTGCGAAGCCGGGATAGGCAGCTAGTATTATATTATATAAAATTTCAATATATATTTGCGACAGTCCGACAGTGTAACAATTTAAAAACAGTGTAAAAAAAGTATATTCGTTTTAACTGGGTGTACATTAACCAGACAGACCGACCCAGTAAAGTAAATATGGTAGAAAGACACGTAAAAAAAAAACACGCCGCAAAAATTTGAACTTGCTGAAGAAACTGCTGTAAACTCGTAAACCCCCAAGGGTTCTAAGGAATTTGTTTTTCATTAATTGAGAATCTATTAGAATACTGTGTTAGTATAATTTTAATTACCTACGGTCTGTGCAATGGATACGCCTATTTGCTTTTCCCAAAATTTTGTAAATAAGCAAAATGTAAGATCGTTTCAGAATATTCTCAATTGTGGTGAATTCAAATCGAAAGCAAACTCAATATTTGGAGCTGAAGACAACTTAAATCAAGAAGCAACACCTGGTTTGTTGTCCCTTATAGCTGGAATTAAAACCAATCTCAAAATAAAGTCAAAACGAGATTTTAAGGAGTATTTTGAAGGTGCAGAAACTTCTCTCGAAACTTCTCTCCATTTGCACCCAGTGAGTAAACAAGTGATTTTAAAAAAATCTTGGGTTGCTCTTACTGATATTGTACCGAAACAACTATTTGGTGATAGTAATCAGAATGTTAATGTATTGAAAGGACTTGTTGAATGCGCTGTCTACAGCATGAGGCACCAACATGTCATGATTGGAAAATTCATTGTTAAATGGGTATTTTCTTCACCACTATGGAATACACCAGATAACATATCAAGGAAGATATTGTGTCACCTTCTAATATGGATTATAAGATGTGTTCTCTCTCCTATTATTTCTTTGAACTTTTATGTCACAACTTGCAAGATTGACGGTGATGAAAATAAGCTTCACTATTTCCGGAAACACCAATGGCAAAGCTTTTATGATAACAAGATTTCAGAGATGGTTTTTACAAAAGTATTAAGGAAATATGAAATGTATTGTTTAGGAAAGAAGATTAAAACATATAAAAGTATGAGCGATAGGCTAAAGTTAAAATGTCTCAAGAAAGAGATCCCGAAGCTGCATCTTATTCTTAAGAGTAATAATAACTACAGACCTATAGTTCAATACAAAGCCAATTCAAACACATCAGAGAAGTATAAAATAAAAGAAAGAATGACATTTTTAAAGATACTTATTGGGAAACCACAACAGCCAATTGGAACACTGTACAATGAACTTATAGGAGAATGGTTGAGTTTGAAAAAACCAAAACTTTATTTCATAAAAACTGACCTGAGCAATGCATTTGGAGCTGTAAATAACGAACAGTTGATGAAAATAATTGCAGGGAGGCATGTTGCTGTTCAAAAACAAGAGAAAAATATGAATCTGAAGAAAAGATATGCCCAGATGTATCAAGATTTGATCTCAGAACTCAATAGACCGCTTCTAGTCCGGGCTGGATCTACCGTCTTTGAATGGAAGAAGGGTTTAGTTCAAGGCTACAAGTACTCTCCAGCCCTGTCAGAGCTATATTATAAGCACATGGATGAGTTATACTTCTCGGAACACTTTAAACACTCGGAAGCTAAAGTCAACCTATTCACTAGAGTTGTAGATGATTACTTGTACATAACAGATTCTATTGAAGATGCTCTTTCATTTCTCAAAGCAGTCACAAGCTACAGGAATATAAATTATGACAAAACTGAAGTCAATTTCCCGAATCCTGACATAAAATTCAGCAGAGAGATCACATTCTTAGGAAATAGCTACAATACAGAAAACATGCAAGTTGGTAGAGCAACGAATGCATTTGTTGGCCAAATGTGTTTTAAAATAGCATTTACAGGAGCCATTACAGATCTAAGTAAATTTATTGAGAATAGAATCGGTCCGTCAGGGATTCCTATCAACAGCCACATTTTCAACTTCTGGTATAACCCAGAAGACCTGATATGGAGACATATTTTTACAACATTTTGCCTCACGGCTAACAAATTCTGCACAATACTAGCCATTGTATGTCAAGAAAAAGATATGATAAATTATTTGGTGTTGTACAAAAAGAAAGTGGTGGTCAAATTGAGTAATTCCATAATAGAGGCTTTGATGAAGAACAAACCAGCAGATTACCAGTTTGTTTTCTGTGCCAACCACTTACGCCATCTATCGTGGAAAGCTTTGTATTTATGCGCGAAAGGCACACCCAAATGCAGCGGTCTGATTCCTAAAATAAATGATGAATTAGCTAAAACAAACTGCTTATTTGGTAAATGGCATGAACATGCAAGCAGCATCACCACAAGTGGAGAAACGATACAAGCAGCAAATAAACTAGTGTGCCGAAGGTTAGACTTGAGAACGATATTGAGAGAATTTGATAAGTTGCCTGAGGGATTCGAATGCTACCACCATCGAAAGATAATAAAAGAAACATAATAAATTGTCACAAGTTATTTATTCGTACAAAATATTAAAGTAACATTTATGTATATCGACGGAAAAACAATTAAGATACAAAGTACGCTTAATAAGGGCACGCGTGGACGGCACTCGTTTTAAAATATCTTAAAATTAAATGCTGTTTCAAAAGATTCTCTATAGAAGAATCCAAATTGTCATTGAAAATAATCAATTAATTTGTATAAAAATGTAGACATAAAAATACATAAGAAAAAATAGAATTATAAAGTAGTAAATAATAGTAGCTGCACTAAACACAGTACTGCCTTTAAAATTAACGATGGCTGCATATATAGCTGTCACTGTTTCTAACCCTAATAGGGCCTGCGCACATCTGGGCGATGGCGATGGCGAACCGCTGAAACGCTGTCAAATAAGTCGATATTTGACAGCGTTTCAGCTGATCGCCATCGCCTAGATGTGTGCAGGCTTTTAATGTAAAAAATAATAGCTACCCAAGTATCATATTTATGCTGCGACAAGAAAATGACTCGAAATTGCCATTCTGATTTTCTTCTGATCGTGTCTGTGGTTCGAAGGATTTTAAGTGCGCCTCAAAGAGGCCCCTTTCGTGCACTTGCTTGCGAAATTGCCATAGAAATAAACGAATAAAACTTATAATGGATATTGTTATAGCTGTCACTGTTTCTAACTCTATTGAGATTCTAATTATTCAGTCTTATTTCTACCACAAAACTGCTTTTAACACCACAGCGGCGACCATCAAATATCCCGCCGTATTTCTGCATCCGTACGACAAAAAATTCGGGTCGGACGCGACATAGCTAGCGGCTTGCGGCGCGTCGCACGACACTATCCGCGCGGCACGGATAAGCGAAGGCCCCGCAATGATTTCCGCGGAGCGTTGGCTGTGCGGTATCGTCTGTAGGCGAACTGCGACGTCGCTGAATATCAGATCCGAGTACGGGCTTGGAGAGTAGAACATGCTGAAACTGAAAAAAAAAGAAATATCCTTACTAATATTATAAATGCAAAAGTATCTCTTTCTGTCTGTCTCGCTTTCACGCCAAAACTACTGAACCGATTAAAATGAAAGGGACCCAGTTATTCTAGAGCCCGAGGAAGAATATAGGCTACTTTTTAATGCGAAAAAGAATTGAAAAGGGGGTTGAAAATTTTCATGGAGTTATTGTCATTTTTAAACAGAGATTCAAAGTTAGTAAACATTTTACCTTCAAAGAATAACAATAGGGAATAGGAGATAATAATAAAATGAATATAATAGTGAGCTTCACTAATAATTAAAATGTTTTTATCAGCTTCAAAATGTCAAAACGTTGATTACAAAAATACCATACCTGAAGTCATCTGAAGACACAGCGCCATAGAACTGCTGAGCGTACAGCAACAGATTCGCGAAGGTATCCAGCTCGGTATGGTTGGCGCGTCCCATCAGTACTGAGCCGGGCACCTTGCCAAGATTGCAGTGTTCATACTCGTGGGTCTTGGCTCTTGTACCTAGAAGAACAAATTTAATAAGCGTATAATTTTAGTTATGGAGTTTATTTCTGTAGTAAAGCACCATGAATGGATATCCATTCATGGTAGATACTATTTACCTAGATACACCTGCCCGCACTAAGCGCTTCGCTTTCACCTTTATAATGCGGAGAGCCCAAAGAGTGTTTGTATTTCCGAATACCTATAATTTTGATGTTTAGATACAAGAAAAGAGGTAATAAGTATCTTCTAGGTGAGCGCGCTACACCTTCGATTGCATCATCATTTAACATTAGACGAGATTGCGGTCGTTACCTAAAAATTGAAAAAAAAATCGGTTTTCTGTAAAGTCGGTTTACTGACGATAGTTGAACGTGACAACGTCTTATAGTGTCCACGCCGACGCATCGCTCACTCACAAGTAGGAGAGAGACAGATGTCGAACGCTGCCGAACGCGGAGGCCGATAGTGCTTTTTTGTCGCCCGTTCCGCTTTCTCGCTTGCACTTCAAGCTTTAAATAGAACGGCTCAGAGCGAGGTAACGCCGCATGAGTCATGTTTTTTCGTGTGCAATCCAATTGCTAACAGGATTAAAATCATTCATTTATAAAAAAAGTGAAACAACTTATGAACAGCGTAGATAGCTTACCATCGGGGCACAGCAGCTGCAGGTCCAGAGTTAGCAGGTCCCGCGCCCACCACTCGCTGCGCCGTCCCGAGGCGACCTCAGCGGGCGCGGAGTGACGCACGAAGGCCGCCTCGCCGCCGCCTTCCACCATGCAACGCACGGCGCCCACGTGCCCGTAGTAAGGCTCGCTGGCGTCACGCCGGCAACGTCTGCGTACATTTATATTTTACTAGCTGACCCGGCAAACGTTGTTTTGCCTTATAAATTATTTCTAGTTTCTAGATAAATTCTAGCGTTTCGAGCAATTACTAAAATCGGAAATAGATATAAATTTTAATATTATAGAAGATAAACTACGAGGACAAAGTTATTTGATCCGCACTTGGTGAGCAGACTGTTTCCCTTATTTCGAGACGCTTGACATATATATTTCTTATTTTTTACACTCCGAAAAATAAGAAGTTTTTCTTCTTATCGCGTCACTAGTTCTTTGAAACCAAGTGTAGTGTAACCAAGTGAGCCTCAAAGAAGCTCTTTTCGTGAACTTGACACATAATTATTTTCGTACTTTTTAGATTCTACAACATGCCGGTTTCCTCATTATGTTTTCCTTTACCGTTTGAGAGCATGTTATCCTTCATCGTCGCAACGCGTCGCGGTATCGCAACTAATAGCTTACCTAAAGGAGGCGCCATGGCAGAGATGGCAGAGGTTGTCATGCGGCACGGTGCCAGAGTCCACATACTCCGAGCTGAGCGCTCCGGGGGCACACGACTTGGTAAAGTACTCGGCTATAGCAACTAATAGCTTACCTAAAGGAGGCGCCATGGCAGAGATGGCAGAGGTTGTCATGCGGCACGGTCCCAGAGTCCACATACTCCGAGCTGAGCGCTCCGGGGGCACACGACTTGGTAAAGTACTCGGCTATAGCAACTAATAGCTTACCTAAAGGAGGCGCCATGGCAGAGATGGCAGAGGTTGTCATGCGGCACGGTCCCAGAGTCCACATACTCCGAGCTGAGCGCTCCGGGGGCACACGACTTGGTAAAGTACTCGGCTATAGCAACTAATAGCTTACCTAAAGGAGGCGCCATGGCAGAGATGGCAGAGGTTGTCATGCGGCACGGTCCCAGAGTCCACATACTCCGAGCTGAGCGCTCCGGGGGCACACGACTTGGTAAAGTACTCGGCTATAGCAACTAATAGCTTACCTAAAGGAGGCGCCATGGCAGAGATGGCAGAGGTTGTCATGCGGCACGGTGCCAGAGTCCACATACTCCGAGCTGAGCGCTCCGGGGGCACACGACTTGGTAAAGTACTCGGCTATAGCAACTAATAGCTTACCTAAAGGAGGCGCCATGGCAGAGATGGCAGAGGTTGTCATGCGGCACGGTCCCAGAGTCCACATACTCCGAGCTGAGCGCTCCGGGGGCACACGACTTGGTAAAGTACTCGGCTATAGCAACTAATAGCTTACCTAAAGGAGGCGCCATGGCAGAGATGGCAGAGGTTGTCATGCGGCACGGTCCCAGAGTCCACATACTCCGAGCTGAGCGCTCCGGGGGCACACGACTTGGTAAAGTACTCGGCTATAGCAACTAATAGCTTACCTAAAGGAGGCGCCATGGCAGAGATGGCAGAGGTTGTCATGCGGCACGGTCCCAGAGTCCACATACTCCGAGCTGAGCGCTCCGGGGGCACACGACTTGGTAAAGTACTCGGCTATAGCAACTAATAGCTTACCTAAAGGAGGCGCCATGGCAGAGATGGCAGAGGTTGTCATGCGGCACGGTCCCAGAGTCCACATACTCCGAGCTGAGCGCTCCGGGGGCACACGACTTGGTAAAGTACTCGGCTATAGCAACTAATAGCTTACCTAAAGGAGGCGCCATGGCAGAGATGGCAGAGGTTGTCATGCGGCACGGTCCCAGAGTCCACATACTCCGAGCTGAGCGCTCCGGGGGCACACGACTTGGTAAAGTACTCGGCTATAGCAACTAATAGCTTACCTAAAGGAGGCGCCATGGCAGAGATGGCAGAGGTTGTCATGCGGCACGGTCCCAGAGTCCACATACTCCGAGCTGAGCGCTCCGGGGGCACACGACTTGGTAAAGTACTCGGCTATAGCAACTAATAGCTTACCTAAAGGAGGCGCCATGGCAGAGATGGCAGAGGTTGTCATGCGGCACGGTCCCAGAGTCCACATACTCCGAGCTGAGCGCTCCGGGGGCACACGACTTGGTAAAGTACTCGGCTATAGCAACTAATAGCTTACCTAAAGGAGGCGCCATGGCAGAGATGGCAGAGGTTGTCATGCGGCACGGTCCCAGAGTCCACATACTCCGAGCTGAGCGCTCCGGGGGCACACGACTTGGTAAAGTACTCGGCTATAGCAACTAATAGCTTACCTAAAGGAGGCGCCATGGCAGAGATGGCAGAGGTTGTCATGCGGCACGGTCCCAGAGTCCACATACTCCGAGCTGAGCGCTCCGGGGGCACACGACTTGGTAAAGTACTCGGCTATAGCAACTAATAGCTTACCTAAAGGAGGCGCCATGGCAGAGATGGCAGAGGTTGTCATGCGGCACGGTCCCAGAGTCCACATACTCCGAGCTGAGCGCTCCGGGGGCACACGACTTGGTAAAGTACTCGGCTATAGCAACTAATAGCTTACCTAAAGGAGGCGCCATGGCAGAGATGGCAGAGGTTGTCATGCGGCACGGTCCCAGAGTCCACATACTCCGAGCTGAGCGCTCCGGGGGCACACGACTTGGTAAAGTACTCGGCTATAGCAACTAATAGCTTACCTAAAGGAGGCGCCATGGCAGAGATGGCAGAGGTTGTCATGCGGCACGGTCCCAGAGTCCACATACTCCGAGCTGAGCGCTCCGGGGGCACACGACTTGGTAAAGTACTCGGCTATAGCAACTAATAGCTTACCTAAAGGAGGCGCCATGGCAGATATGGCAGAGGTTGTCATGCGGCACGGTCCCAGAGTCCACATACTCCGAGCTGAGCGCTCCGGGGGCACACGACTTGGTAAAGTACTCGGCTATAGCAACTAATAGCTTACCTAAAGGAGGCGCCATGGCAGAGATGGCAGAGGTTGTCATGCGGCACGGTGCCAGAGTCCACATACTCCGAACTGAGCGCTCCGGGGGCACACGACTTGGTAAAGTACTCGGCAGCCGCGTGAGCGCCGTCACAACCGTACGATCTGAAATACAAATAATTCATATAGCTCTTTTTCAAATACACAAAACCCCTGAGTTAAAATGCAAAAGTCGCTTGCCAGTTGAATCGCAAGGATCACTTTAAATGTCTTAAAGTTTGGTGAGTCTAGGTGCCAGTTCCACGCGACCAAACCTAGAAAAACAGGCAACAAACTACGTGTTCTGTAAAGATGGCAATTTCGGAACGAAATCTTATCTGTCACATATATACGTATTTTATTATTCGCTACCCTCAACCACCAAATCATCTTTCCTCCCCCTTACCTGTGGGTAGAAAGAAAAACCGGCCATTGCTGTCATTGACACCGAGCCGCGATCCGAGTGAGTCGAGCACATAACGCTCCTCCATAGAATTTCAGGAAAATCATATTTCCAACGCGATATACGGCCGCGCGTCCTTCATCATCAAACATCATCAAATCAATCAACCCTACGGAAAATCCGCGCCCTCCGCCAACACCAGCAAATCAACGGAGTGTGGAATCAAGGCAGTCGAAAAACCCCAGGTATTTCCTTCCTTTGTCTCTTTACATTCCATTATTTGGTCCTTCGATCCCGATCCCTGATCCTGTTGATTCATAATCAACATCCTCAATCCTACATACTTATTTTATTTATTTTATAATTTCATATTTTTTGCCAAATCATCATTGTCCTTTGTTCTGTTTAATTTTCTATTTTTTCGTCCGCCATATTGTCATCTTTCACGTAATCATACTTAAAACTTGTCTTTGGTCATAACTAATTTGTTGTCTGTGCCAACCGTAAAGGCTAGTTACACTTTACCGGTAAGTCAACGGGCAAGTAAGCAAGCAGCAGTTG
This sequence comes from Thera obeliscata, assembly GCA_947578465.1. Classification (NCBI taxonomy): domain Eukaryota; kingdom Metazoa; phylum Arthropoda; class Insecta; order Lepidoptera; family Geometridae; genus Thera; species Thera obeliscata. Next base: position 20,951,544 of record OX387919.1, on the reverse strand, counting down.
TTTCCATTCATTTCATTCATTCAATTTTTATCAGTTTCATTCTGTCAGTCAACATAACTGTCAGTCTGTCAGTCATCTCAGCTTTCTTGCTTGTTGGCAAATCTCACTTTGCACCATGGGCAACAATCATTGAGGAAAAAATATTGGCGTTAGTTGTCTATGGCTCAACTATAGATTTTGACAGTTCTTTTTGTTTTGTCTTCTTCTTTCCTTTACATTAGAAAGAGATAGGTATAGCAACCAACTTTTCCTACCTATCTACCTACACCACCGACGCCATTACAGTTTTGTTTTGATTGAGAAAAGTTTTGCGTTGATTCGATTCCGTAACTTTTCTCTCATAATTTAACTGTGACCGTGTTTGTATCAGAAAACTGCAATTATGTTTAATAAGTGCTGTGTTGTGGGATGTAACAGTAGACGCCAGGACGTGCCTCTACATAGATTCCCAAAAACTGAGATAGGACTCCTTAGGTGGTTAGAGTGCATTGGATGTGAAAGTTTACGCAGTTTAGGCAATATTCAACTTCGTAAGCAGTACGTCTGCCGAAACCACTTTGAAAGAAGGTTTCACACATCGGCACGCTTGAGATCTCGTCTTCGAGTGGATGCCGTCCCAACATTGTTTACTGAGAGTGAGATTGCAAGTGGAACTCCTCAAACAGCCCAAACTCACACCGGTAAGCCGTGGTTATCTTACATAAATAAGAAAGAAAGAAAGAATACTTTGTCCCACATATACAAAATAGTGGAAAGATAGGTAAATACATAAGATAACTAAAAAGAATAGAAAGTAATAGATGTATATCTATTACTAACAAAATTTATTACGTAGGCTGCATTTGCATAGACAGGTAGTTGCACTGGTATGGTACCCATCCAAGCTGTGTTGTGTGGGGCAAAAAGGTCCTATTTGTTATGTGCATCAGCTGGTTTTAAGATGAACCTGGGTTTACCTATCTCCAGATTTATGAACTTTTTCTAACCTATCACCTACCTAACCTACTACAATTTTATATTTCAGGTGAGGTGAGAAACTCTGACCATATCTATGGACTGAAACGGAAGCTAGAAGATCATACCTATTGTAAAACTGATGAGAAACGCTCACGGACTAATGATGGTAAGTTGCAGGAACTGGCCGGATAGACCTTTTACCTAGGTGTACTGTAGGCCTAAGATGACCGTCTCGTCTCGTGGCGGTCATCTTAGGCCTACTGGTTTGAAAAAAGTAGTGACATATAATAAAGATTATTTAACTATTTAATAGGAAAGCTTAATTAACTGCAAGGCTAGAAAAAGTTTGCGCATGTACCCGAAATATTATATTGCATTTCCTAAGACAATTTTTGAGCAGTTGACTTTCATAACATAAAATGATGTTAAATATTTTTCTTCTCAGGTAATGATGATACATCTCCCCTCCCTCGGCAAAATTTGCAACCAACTGTAGAACGTCCAGGTAAAATAAAATCAAGATTTTTAATAATATTATCAGTTAAAAGTTAAGAAATCAGGCAGTGTGTTTTTTAATATTTTGGACATTCTACAAAATACATCTCATCTAACAATCTCATTGGATAATAGGTATTACAGTGACAATATTATGTACCTACATTACATGCAATATGTAGTAATTCTTTCTATACTTTGTTTCCAGAAATTAATGTCATACCATTATCTGCTAGCTCTGCCAAAGATCAAACTGAAAACTCGTTGATAAACGGTAAGGATTTTTTTAATTTCTTCATCTGTAGCTACTTAGTTTTTAATGAAGAATTTAAGATTAGCAGTATTGCACATTCTACCTATGTTTTATTAGTTTTTACATCCGTAATTTTACTATTTATTATAGCGTTTATGTCATCATAATTTGACTATTTATAACATAATAATTATTTGACAGATGGTACTCCTCGAAGATTTTCAAGAAGGAAGCGAGTAATTAATAAATTAAAAGCCTTGACCCCAAATTGTACTAAACTATACAGACTGTATAATAAGTCAAGAAAACAATTGGATTTTAGTCATAGAGCTAGAAGGGCTTGCAAATTTACCAAAGAAAGCAGTTTTGATAAATTAACAGAAAAAATGAATCCATTAGCTAAGAAATTTATGTGGATGCAAGTAAGACAGTGCACTAAAAGCACTAAAGGAAGGAGATTTTCAAATGAAGAAAAATTAATTGCACTTGCTATAATGAAACAAAGTCCAAAATGCTACAGATTTCTTGCAAAACTGTTTATATTACCTTCAAAAAACACGCTGAATAAAATGATCAGCAAACTGAACATTGGAGCGGGCATTAATACTCAAATCTTTGAAGCCTTGAAAAAAGAGGTAAGTGGTTAGGATAATGGTGTTTAACCCTGATGCAAAACAACATCATCGTTGTTGTTGTTTTTTACAACTCCCTGAATAAATGGTCTATGTAGGTACAGGTTCTAGACAAGGGTTTTTAATTTTTTGTACAATTAACTTGTTTTTTAATTTATCTAACTGAAATTTCAAAATATTTATAATTTTTGCAGGTCAGTAATTGGAAAGAAAACAAAAAATACTGTTCCATCCTCTTTGATGAAGTGTCCCTTGAGGCAGGGTTAACTTACAATAAACATAAAGATATGATTGATGGTTTTGTAGACCTCACTGAAAAAAATAATGATTTTGCCGACCACGCCCTTGTTTTTATGATAAGGGGGGCTGTAGAGAAGTGGCAGCAACCAATTGCCTTTTATTTCTGTAAGGGTGCAACAGCAGGAGTACAGCTGAAAGCTATCCTGAAAAATGTAATTACTGCAGTAAGCAATGCTGGACTGTTGCCAATAGCTCTGGTCTCAGATCAAGGCACAGCCTTTCAGTCTGCTCTAAAGTCCCTCCAGGAAGATACAAGGATGAACAATTTACGTGACGGAGCAGAAACAGGTAAATACTTTGTAGGTTATGTACCTACTATAAAAAAGAACATGGCCAGGCTGATATTGAAAATGTGCTCCTTTCAACTGAAATTCTTTTTATGCTCATTCAAAAACTATAAAATGCTTACCAATATTGCTAGACCCTAAAAAATCTAATTTATTTTGTATTTGGTTTTCAGATGGTACTATTGAAGTTAATGGCCAAACTATGAGTGTGATATTTGACCCACCACACCTTATCAAAGGGTTAAGAAATAACTTTTTAACCAAAAATATTATATATGATAATAAAATTTCGAAGTGGAATGACATAGTGGAAGTGTACAAGACGGACTGTGGACATGCACAAATGAGATTATTGCATAAGTTAAACGATGAGCACGTGATTCCAGAAAAAATTAAGAAGATGAAGGTGTGTGTCTCCTATATTATGGAGTTTTCCAAAGATACATTTTCTATGCAGAGACACTTAGTAAATGCTTGTTTTTGTTCCTTAGAGATTCACTTTCATCAATATATCGAGAGCACTGGTGGTCTAGTGGTAGTGGCCTCGCCTTCCGATCCTAAGGTCGTGGGTTCAAATCCAGTTGTGTACCAATGAGTTTTTCTCCCCAAAAATTCAAGTACACTATGCCAGTGCTCTCAAACGGTGAAGGAAAACATCGTGAGGAAACCGGCATATCGTAGAACCTAAAAAGTTCGAAAATATGTGTCAAGTGCACGAAAGGAGCCTCTTTGAGGCGCACTTAAAATCCTTTCACCACACTTGGTTCGAAAGAATCAGTGACACGATAAGAAGAAGAAGATCAATATATTTATTTATGTCTACTAATTCTTGATAGATTATACAATGTGAACTGTAGGCACACCACATTGATTGTTTAAATCTACTTATGGTTCATTTACTTAAATTTGGTTTCAGGTTAAGAATTGTGCTCGGGTGTTTAGCAAAACAATGGCTGCTACCTTATCATACTCTGCTCAATTCGGTAAGTAATTTGTAATATTACAATTTGCATGTGAATATTCCCTAAAATATAATATGCCCCAGCTGGACAGCACAGAGTAAAACATTAAGTTTTAAAATAATGGATAAATATAAAACAAATTTATTTTCCTGTGAAATAAGTACATGTATGTATGTAGTTTATGTAGTACTTGCGTAAGTGCTTTACTTGTATATGTTAATTTATGTTTTTGTTTCAGCTCAATATCGTGATGGCTCTACTGTAAGCCCTACATTAAAAAATACTTCTGAAATCGTTTCATTGTTTGACGATTTGTTCGATTCCGTTAATGGAGCAAGCATATACTACAAAAATAAAGGAAAACCACTGCGTCAAGCAGTAACAGAGTCATCTCCACACCACGCATTTTGGGATGCTGCCATTTTAAAATTAAATAAAATTAGGTTTAGAGATAGCAATAGCAGAGAAACAACTGTACCTTCCTTAAAAAATTGGATAGCAACGCTAAAAAGCTATAAAAGAGTGTGGCAATTTTTCAAAACAAAAAATATTAAAATTATGCGCCCGCGTTTTTTTAACTCGGACCCCGTAGAAAACTTTTTTGGGCAAGTGCGGGCGTATAATTTTAGAAATAACGATCCCGATTGTCACACTTTTTTATGCACGTTTAGATCGCTGCTTATAACAAGATTCATCAAATTTCACTCTGATGGTTATAACTGTGAAGAGGATTCAGGAGAACAATTGCTAAAACTGCAAAACTTGTTTGCCACAAGCACAACTATAGATGAACTGAACATGCAGTTGAGTTCACCTGAATCCTCTAACTATCAGAGATTTAGGCCAGAAATAATTCAAAGCTCCGCAAGTCAGGAGAGACTTAGAGTCCATTCAAGTGCATACACAACAGGGTGGGTCATGCGGAAAATATTAAGTAAAATTAAATGTAGCATTTGCGAAGAGCATTTAACATCGCCAGAAATTAAGTCGATACATAGTTGGATATCATTTAGAGAATTTAAATCAATAAAAGAAAAAAAATTGACCTACCCTTCGGAGTATGCCGTGAGACTTTTTAGAGATATCACTGAGGAAGCAAATATCATCCTAGAAACACATCCTCAGCAAAAAGACTTGCTAAAAAACATCAAAAGTGATATCAAGTCAAAGAGGTCTATGTTTTATTTCCTGACTTGCGAGAGTCATAAAGATTTGGTAACTGAATGCTTTCTGGAGTACACTTTAAGATTGGTAATATTTAATTGGTGCAGCATTATTAATAAAATTTTAAAAGGTACAGATGTTTCTCGATTGTCCAATAATATCACAGATTTGCCTGCAATGCAACTAAAGGCATACAAAAAATATAAAACAAAACTAAAGAATAAGAGAATCAATAAATAAATGATTTCTTTGATTCTAGATCTTTTATTATAAATAGCTAAAATAAAAACCCATATAATTTCCTAATAGGGAATGGTAGAGAAGAAGCCAAAAGCGAGCCTGCTTGCATTTTGGCAAAAACACCTGTATCCATCCTCGAGAATAATAGTGCTTAGTGTGATAATCTGTAGTAAACAACCAAATTCATTCATTATCTTTAGTTGCATCGTTCAATTTCTACGGCGAGTATATTTGTTCGCGAGATGTTCGTCTGATGCTAATCCTAGTAGTCTGTGCTTTGCACTTTGCAAATTATTCGAGGTTTATTTCTTGCAAAATAAGCTTTAAAACATGTCTGATGCGAAGTTATTATTGGTCAAGTATAACCTGTATACTAAACACATTAAACAAACGTATGATTTATCTCAAGAACTGAGCCATAAGAAAGAGGTAAGCGCCAATGAAAAGACGAAATTCCTAGTGCGTTATCGTGATTTGGAGCGTCATAGGGCACTGCTGGACGATGTTTACACTGCTATTCTTGCTGGCCAACCAGAGCCAGAAAAGCAGGTTTCCATAGAAGATTTGTATTACGAGTGTATGAATATGTTTTATAGCATTCAGGTTGCGTACGAACTTTTTTCACCTGCCAAACCATCACCGAATCTTCCGTCCACTTCGACCGCTCCTAAAGCTAGTGACGTTGAGTTTCACTTACCTAAAATACAGTTAGCACGATTCTCAGGTACACACATTGAATGGCCAAGCTTTATAGCAATTTTCAACAGTGTAGTTCATGAAAATGCACGGCTTACACCCGTCCAAAAAATGCACTATTTGTTAAGCATCCTAGACAAAGAGCCCCTCTCTATGGTAAAGCATCTCATCATTTCTGAAGCCAACTATGGTGTGGCCTATGATATCCTGACTCAGCGCTATGAAAATAAAAGGTTAATAGCGGATAAGTATGTGGAGGCTATTCTTAACCTTCCTAATCTTACTCAGGTCAACTTCAAAACATTAAATAAATTTATTGGCACATTAAAGGAAAATTTGCAGGCATTAATGGCATTAGGTTTTGATGTTACCTCTTGGAGTTTCTTGTTGCTTCACATCATCATTAACAAACTAAATAGTGACCTTCGCACTAAATTTGAAACAACCATAGATCCACATTGTATTCCATCATGTAGACAGTTAACAATGTTTTTAGAAAACCACCTGCGTATTCTTGAGAATGTGGCCGGTTCCACATTGCCATCTGCTTCTAAAGTAGTAAATGTGGTCAACGCGGACCCTAAAGTGAATGCTCACTCCTGCACATGCTGCGGTGAAAATCATGCAATCTATTATTGTTCCAAATTTGAAGCGATGACCCCAGAACAAAGAAAACTTTTTGTAATTCAACACAAATTATGCTTTAATTGTTTGCGTACTCATCATGTATCGAAGTGTGCTTCACAAAGTGTGTGCCAAGTGTGCCGCGGGCGGCATCATACCAAGCTGCACCTGCCACTCACGTCAAGCAATTCAGCCACTGAACATGAGCCGGACGAAGTTGCTGTGGCGAACTTAAGTTCCACAGTCCAACCGCAGTCTATGCATGGTGTCGACAATGGGTCAACCATGGTGTTAGGAACGGCTTATGTTCGGGTTCAAGATATCAGTGGGCACTATCAAGTAGCCCGAGCGCTGGTTGATAGTGGCTCCCAAGTTTCAATCATCACTGAAAATCTAGCTCAAAAACTTAAGCTCCCACGGACTATGTCTGGGTCAATTATAGGTATTGGTGGTTCAGTTGCCCAGCCAACCCGTGGTGTTTCAACTTGTTATATCTCACCAATGGGAGATTCAGCTGTCAGCATGTCTGCAGACTTTCTTATCATGCCGCAGATAACTGGTAAACTCCCATCGGTGCCAGTAAATCGTTCAGTTCTTCAACATTGTCATAACTTAGTCCTGGCTGATAAACATTTCACAGCTCCGGGTCAAATCGACATGCTTCTGGGTGTTGACCTTTATGACCAGATCTTGGATGGCAGGAAGTTCAGTCTAGGTGACAACATGCCTACTGCCTACTCCTCCGTCTTTGGGTGGATTCTTATGGGAAAAGCACCAGCATCATCTCAAGGCTTAGTTAGCGTCAAGTCCATGACTTGCACTATTGACTTAAACCGAGCCCTTACTCGGTTCTGGGAGGTAGAAGAACCTCCTAGGAAGTCCATTCCGGATCCTGAAGATGTCCAGTGTGAAAAACATTTTGTTGACACGCATAGTCGCGATACGAACGGTCGTTTCATAGTACAGCTCCCCTTCAAGGTAAATAACGCGCTAGGTGACACATACGCTGTCGCTCTTAGACGGTTCTACAATTTGGAGCGGCGCCTTCTAAAGGACTTGCATCTGCGCGAGCTGTACACCGCCTTTATGCGGGATTATCGCGACACAGGTCACATGCACGAAGTGGAGGCACCAAACTCAAGCGAGCGGTATTACATCCCACATCACGGCGTGCTGCGTGAACACAGTAGTACTACCAAACTTCGAGCTGTGTTTGACGCTTCTACAGCCAGTTCCACTGGAGTATCACTCAATCAAGTGCTCATGTCTGGACCTAAGTTGCAAAAAAACATAGAGGACATCATCCTGCGTTTTAGGACCCATAGAATAGTCTTCACATGTGATATCAAACAGATGTACCGCCAAATTCAAGTAAATTCTACCCACCGTAAGTACCAAACCATTTTCTGGCGCGAGTCACCTGACGAAAAAATCCGTCAGTACGAATTTAGCACTGTAACCTACGGTATTACGAGCTCTGCCTTTCAGGCTATCCGTGTCATCCATGAGCTAGCTCATCTAAACTCATCTCAGCACCCTGAGGCTTCCCGCGTTTTGCTGGAGGACACCTTCGTAGATGACGTGGTCAGTGGAGCTTCTGATCTAGAGTCCGCTTTGACTTTGCAACGGGAGATCGTCGACATTCTCACCGGCGGCGGCTTTGTTGTGCGCAAGTGGTCCAGCAATTCAAAAGCTTTCTTAGACACTCAGTTTGCTGACCACTGCGAGCCCCCCTATCGTTTTGAAAATAATGGTGACAATGTCTTCAAGATTTTGGGCATGGAGTGGAAATCTGTTAGTGACAGCTTCATCTATCACGTCTCTGCTATGAGCAACATCATGACCAAGCGCGGAATTCTTTCGAACATCGCAAGGCTTTACGACCCTTGCGGCTTCCTTGCTCCTGTCACTTTCTATGCCAAGCAAATAATGCAGAAGCTCTGGTCTCTGGAGTGTGGTTGGGATGAGGCTCTCCCGACCGACATTCAAAACGCGTGGACAGATTTTATCTCAGAGTTCAATCAATTAGACAAAATTTCTATTCCCCGATGGTTACTCACTGATCAACCACTGGACTGCCAGCTCCACGGTTTCAGTGATGCATCGGAGCGCGGGTTCGCGGCGTGCGTCTACCTACGCGTTGAAGGTCTCCACGGTTGCACTTCGGTCAGGCTTTTGTCAGCGAAGTCACGTGTTGCCCCCCTTAAACAAAAGCTAACCGTTCCCAAGCTGGAACTAAGCGGTGCACATCTGCTTGCGCGTTTGCTCGAGCATGTATTTGGGACATTACAAGGAAAAATGGGAATCAGCAGCATAACGGCCTGGAGCGACTCCAGCGTTGTGCTCTCTTGGCTCAGGACTTCTCCGCATAAGCTTCAGACTTATGAGGGAAATCGCGTGTCCCAAGTACAGGCCTTAGTTCCTAATGCAAAGTGGAAGCATGTGCCATCCGCGCTTAATCCTGCGGATTCTGCAAGTCGAGGTCTAACTCCTTCGGAATTGGTAGATCATTCGTTGTGGTGGTCTCCCCCATGGCTTGAGGCTGATGCATCAACTTGGCCCCAGGATTTACCTTATATCAGTGAAAGTGACTTGCCGGGAATTAAAACACCCTCGACACTGTCCCATGCTACCGAGCTGAGCAATGAGCTACCGGTTTTCGCAAGGTTCAGCTCTTGGTCAAAATTACAATCGGTAATCGCCTGGTGCAAACGCTTCAGTTTCAATTCTCACCATCCAGCTCAACGCCGCACCGGCCCATTGTCCGTTGCAGAACTTAGCGAGAGCCTGTTTCTCATTGTTAAGCAGGTTCAATCTACGGAATTCTCTGAAGCGATAAGGTTGTTGGGAGACGACAAGCCTCTTAAAGATAGCCTTAGGCGTTTGAACCCGTTCCTGGATTCACAGGGTCTGCTCCGAGTGGGCGGTCGACTTGTCAAATCAACACTTGCCTACAAAGCTAAGCACCCGCTTCTGCTGCCGAAATCTCATCATATCACGAAACTCATCATCGACCATTACCATCGGGTTTACTTACACCCTGGTCTAATGGCCTTAATGAACTTGCTTCAAGGCAAGTTCTGGATCCTTTCCGCGCGAAGAGTGATTCGCCATCAAATCTTCCGTTGTCAGCGGTGCTACAGATTGCGCCCAAAGTCTATCGAACCCTTCATGGGGGATCTTCCTTCTCATCGTGTCACGCCATGCCGGCCTTTTCAAAAGGTTGGCATCGATTTCGCAGGACCGTTCATGTTAAAAACTTCTCGCATCCGTAATGCTAAGTCATTTAAGTCTTACCTTTGCCTCTTCGTGTGTTTTACAACAAAATGTGTCCATTTGGAAATCGTCTCTGAACTCTCAACTGAGGCCTTCCTGGCATGCTTCGATAGATTCGTTTCGCGCCGTGGTCTGCCCACTGACGTTTTTAGCGATTGTGGCACGAACTTTGTCGGGGCGCGCAACTATCTTAAGGATGTTTACCAGCACTTAAAAACCGGTGATGCTGAGATTCGCAGATCCTTGACAAATCGGCAGGTTCTTTGGCATTTGAATAGCCCCGCGAACCCGCACATGGGTGGCTTGTGGGAGAGTGCCATCAAATCGGCAAAGCTCATCCTAGCTCGCGTGGTAGGTGATCGTGCGCTCGTCTTCGAGGAGCTCACTACGATTTTCGCAAAAGTAGAGGCAGCATTAAACTCTCGGCCATTATGTCCTGTGAACAATGACCCCAACGACCTTGAAGTTCTGACACCTGGTCACTTTATCATAGGCCAGCCCCTTCAAGCACTGCCTGAGCACGAAATCAGTGAGGTTAACGGAAACCTTTTAAAGCGTTGGCAGCTTCTCCGGCAAATCAACCAGCATTTTTGGCAGCGTTGGCAATCCGAATACTTGCACACACTTCAGCAGCGCTCAAAATGGCTAAACAAGGTTGCCAACCTTCAAGTCGGCGATTTGGTACTCTTAAAGGATTCAAACGCCCCCCCTTTGCAATGGAAGATGGCCAGAATAACGCGAGTATGTCCTGGCACTGACGGCGCCGTTAGAGTCGTAGAGCTGATGACCTCCAACGGCCCGATGCTGAGGCCGGTAGTAAAAATCTGTCCCTTACTGCCGGGCCTCCCCGATAACTAAATTCATTCTTTCTAACTTAGCTTCATCTCTATTATTTATTCTTTTCATCAACTTAACTTCATCTCATGGCTCATCATCTTTTAAATCTACCGTCTTTTTAATCATCTTATATTCAGCTTTTTGACGTGATAACGTCTTATAAATCGATGGAGCCGGACTGCACGCACGAAAAAACATGACTCATGCGTCGTTACGTCGTTTCGTCGTTCCATTTACCTGAGCCCGAGCCCGGGTCGGGTAATGGGTAAGGTTAAATGAGGGTAAGGGTACATGAGGGTAAGGGTAAATGAGGGTAAGGGTAAGGGTTCGGTCGGGTTCCGGGTCCGAGTCCGAGTCCGAGTCCGAGTCCGAGTCCGAGTCCGAGTCCGAGTCCGAGTCCGAGTCCGAGTCCGAGTCCGAGTCCGAGTCCGAGTCCGAGTCCGAGTCCGAGTCCGAGTCCGAGTCCGAGTCCGAGTCCGAGTCCGCGAGTCTGCGAGTCCGCGAGTATTTTCTTATGACGTTATCACGTTCAACTATCGTCAGTAAACCGACTTTACAGACAACCGATTTTTTTTTTTTAACTTTAATATTATTTTTAGCGCTTCTAAAGAGCCTAGCAGCTCTTTCGGGGCCAGTATGTTCTGTAAAGATGGCAATTTCGGAACGAAATCTTATCTGTCACATATATACGTATTTTATTATTCGCTACCCTCAACCACCAAATCATCTTTCCTCCCCCTTACCTGTGGGTAGAAAGAAAAACCGGCCATTGCTGTCATTGACACCGAGCCGCGATCCGAGTGAGTCGAGCACATAACGCTCCTCCATAGAATTTCAGGAAAATCATATTTCCAACGCGATATACGGCCGCGCGTCCTTCATCATCAAACATCATCAAATCAATCAACCCTACGGAAAATCCGCGCCCTCCGCCAACACCAGCAAATCAACGGAGTGTGGAATCAAGGCAGTCGAAAAACCCCAGGTATTTCCTTCCTTTGTCTCTTTACATTCCACTACGGCTTGGTTCCTACCGATTTTATGATGGTACTATCTTTTTGTATTGTAAATGTTGACACCAACCTGATCCACCCGTTAGAGATGAGATAGGCCAAAGGATAGACCCATCCAGCCGCCATGCCAATTCCCGTATGACAAGTATTCTTTCCGCGCAAGTACGTCAAATCCGTATCCGGATCTTGTTCCTTCGCGACAGCAACCGCGTAGTACCAGTTGTTACCGCTGGAGTACACCTGGAAATGACAAAGTAGGTGGTCAGAGCGAAGCGAGCCGCTTTTAATAAAAGTTGACGATGAGCAGAGCGAGCTGTTGGTTGAACGAATTGTTTCTATCAGCTCTGGATGAAAATGTGAGTAGGCGAATGAAGATTATCTTTATTTTTTATGTTTTATTTTAAAACTAAAGCCAAAAAGACTGCTTATGGCGGGCAGTACTCAAAATTATTGTAATTAATGAACCAATGAACGGCATTACCACAAAAAGATGGTGCGTGCGTGAAGCGATTGAAATTAAGAAATATCCTAATTTCAATCGCAAAGACGGCTTCAGACTTTCACCATCGTGGAATCCCATCACTGGGAGGTGTGTACCACAGTGTGTAGATACTATCAGTGTTGTGTGTCGTAGCGCGTGCGCGTACATTGTGGTCAAAAAGATCAATAAAATGTTTTTCTTTCTTTCTTTTATGTTGCGCCAGCATACCGACCGTCACGACGGAAGCTGCTATGTCCCCGCCAGCATACCACTCACCTCCTGCATGAAGGGCACGAGGCGATGCTGCTGCGCCGCGTGCAGCATGTCGGCTGCGTCGAGCGGCACCAGGTCGCAGGAGCCGGTCGCCACGGCGCGGGCGCAGTGCCGGGTGCTATGTCCCCGCCAGCATACCACTCACCTCCTGCATGAAGGGCACGAGGCGATGCTGCTGCGCCGCGTGCAGCATGTCGGCTGCGTCGAGCGGCACCAGGTCGCAGGAGCCGGCCGCCACGGCGCGGGCGCAGTGCCGGGTGCTATGTCCCCGCCAGCATACCAGCTCCGGTTGGAGGAACGCCGCCTTTAGAGCCACCTGAAACGAAGGCATTACTCATTATTAATACTATTATAAGCTTGTGGTGTCCCACTGCAGGGCAATGGCTTCTCTTCCTTCTCTTCAGTCGCCTCTATTTTGTGCCACTGTGGACCATTCCAGCTCGCAGACATTATATCACAAAAACTTCATAAAACGTCCTAAATGCCAGCAGTTGCGATAATACGTGTGTAGGGGGCACGTATACCTTTCAGTACATCATTTACCCTCATTTGAGAATATTATTACCCCTCCTGCTCAATATGTTAACCACCCCCCACATTTTTTCAGTACATCACTTACCCTCATTTTAGTACATATCACCCTTTCTACTCCATGTTACCGGAGGGTAACATCTGAGGTGTACTGAAATGGGGATTTCAGTACATCATTTATCGTCATTAAAGTACATATTATCACCCTTTCTACTCCAAGTTACCACCCCATTACAGTATATTACTTACCCTCATTTTAGTGCATTTGTCCATCTCCGGATCGCTAGTGACACACAACACGGCTCGTTTCACGGGACAATTCCTCAAACCCAGCACGGCTTTCTCAGCTTGGTCACCGACGAATTCGTTATTTAGGATGTGCTTTGCCATTTGTTGCTCTTCTTTGAGAATGCGGAAATTTATTGTTGCGTCCTGGAATTGGGAAAAACAATTTAGGAAACTGCGTGTCATTTTCAGTAGTATTTTTAACAGATATTTTTAATTATTAGACAAAATGTTAATTTCATGCGTTATACAAATACGGAGTAGCCCAGATTAGACTGGTATAACCAACTATATGTCAAAAATTCTTTACTTGAATCAACAAATCGGTGGTTTCATTCGACATGAACAGTTGGAAGGGTAGTTCTATCGGCTGTCCTGATTGGTCCATCCTCGGTTGAAATGGCGATATAGTGCTGACTCTGTCAATAGTAAAAAAGAAGTTCATTTCAGTTCAGATTCATTTCATTTCACAACTTTATTGGGTTTTAAATAGTTTGTATGTTTTGCCACCTCAAGTAGCTTGTATGCTTTTTTTTGCCGCCAAGCAACGTTGTGGTTTCGGTTAGAAGGGTGTGGGTGAAATTACAGGCAAATAAGGCTCAGAACTTGTACAAAAAAAGTATAGAAGTAAAAAATAGTACAATATCATAATACAGATATAGTAAAACGACGTACCTATTATTTTCGTCATTGGTCTGTCCATAGTAACCTCTATTATAAGGATACCGCGACTGTTCAGTAGTAGACGAATAGACGTTGTTGTTGAACGGATCTCGGTAGTCCCCGGTTCGGTTCGACAGCTTATTGTACGGGTTCGGTTCGCCGTACAGCTGGACTAGCTTAGCTAGGTAGTTTTGGAACCTGTAAATGTTGAGTTGGGTCAATTCATTTCAATTTTACTAAATTTCTTCAAAGAGTCATTTAAAGCACGTCATCAGTGGACTTGATTTGTGAGGTTATGGAATGTTTTTTATGCAAAGCTAACCTCAGTGAGCCAGTATGCAGTACCGGCAGTTTATTTCATTAAAATACATCTAAAAAGAGATATTTACCTTCTGGAATGGGTTCAGTTGGGATTTACAAGAGTTCTCTTCACACACAACACACCCTTTTATGCTGACTGCATAAGTCACCGTCGCGACATATCATCTCGAACTGACTCTCGTTCCATATTCAGTATATTTATTGCCTTATTATTATGAATGTAAATTTAACAGGTAGGTAGTAGTAGGTTCTACGACACGCCGGTTTCTTCACGATGTTTTCCTTGCGCGCGAGACCCGTCGCGACATATCAACTCGAACTGATTCTCGTTCCCTTCACCTGGCGCATTTGCCGACAGCGCGGATACATTACCTCTTCCGTTGTTGGATAGAGTAGGCGCTACTGGTGACTACTGCGTCGGCCGGCACGCGGCCCCAGTTGCACGCCTCCCATTGCGTCACCGGCGCGCGAGACCCGTCGCGACATATCAACTCGAACTGATTCTCGTTCCCTTCACCTGGCGCATTTGCCGACAGCGCGGATACATTACCTCTTCCGTTGTTGGATAGAGTAGGCGCTACTGGTGACTACTGCGTCGGCCGGCACGCGGCCCCAGTTGCACGCCTCCCATTGCGTCAGCGGCGCGCGGGACCCGTCGCGACATATCAACTCGAACTGATTCTCGTTCCCTTCACCTGGCGCATTTGCCGACAGCGCGGATACATTACCTCTTCCGTTGTTGGATAGAGTAGGCGCTACTGGTGACTACTGCGTCGGCCGGCACGCGGCCCCAGTTGCACGCATCCCATTGCGTCACCGGCGCGCGAGACCCGTCGCGACATATCAACTCGAACTGATTCTCGTTCCCTTCACCTGGCGCATTTGCCGACAGCGCGGATACATTACCTCTTCCGTTGTTGGATAGAGTAGGCGCTACTGGTGACTACTGCGTCGGCCGGCACGCGGCCCCAGTTGCACGCCTCCCATTGCGTCACCGGCGCGCGAGACCCGTCGCGACATATCAACTCGAACTGATTCTCGTTCACACCACCTGAACCATACAGAACAATAAATAAATATTTTGGACTATCGACACCACACTTTATAGCCCCAAATTTTGAAAAGCTTGGACTATGGTAACTATTGGGAACCAAGATAGCTGATATAGTACTTATATAGGGTGGTTTTTGAGAAGGGCGGTGATGGCCACGTCCGAAACCACGAGAGTTAGGAAAAAGTCGTGAAAGGAGTCATGCCCTCGATTTATAAGAAAACAATAACTACCTACGCATTTATTTTTTTCACAATTTTTGAAGTGAAAACTTCTTTAGCGGCGTTGAGCACTTTCTGAAATGGGTATAAAATCTTAAACTCGCGTCAGGATCACGTGACCCTGATAAAGCGTAAGACGGATGTTTTTGTAGAAATGTACCCTAAGACTACAACGTAGAGTTCATAATAAAAATCGAAAAAGCGTAAGACGGATGTTTTTGTAGAAATGTACCCTAAGACTACAACGTAGAGTTCATAATAAAAATCACTTCAAAACATTAAACTGCACGAGAATTGCCGACTTTCACAGAACTGCACAATTATTGTGCAATAATTATAACAAGTGAAAAAAAGCCAAGGATCTCCAAATTAAATTATTGCAAATAATAAACAATAAAAAGCGGAGTCAATATAATTCTTATTCTATAAATGCAAAGTTTTTGAAGTGAAAACTTCTTTAGCGGCGTTGAGCACTTTTTTTTTTGGGTCATGTAGGGAAGGTGAGATTATTTTGAAAGCAATATAAATTTTTCCCCCCTTTCCCTCTAGACCCCTTTATTATTTAAAAAACCTAAAAATGCCCTATTTTTAAGCCTTTTTTTTCGAGTGGAGCATTGCGGCGAGCGAAGCGAGCCGCCATGCGACCATGGGAACAGCGCGGCGAGCGAAGCGAGCCGTGCTGTGACTCCCCCCAAGCCCCCCAGAACCCCCTCCTCCGAAACCCGGGGGGAGCGTCGCGGCGAGCGAAGCGAGCCGCCACGCGATCACGGGGAACAGCGTGGCGAGTGAAGCGAGCCGTGCTGTTACCCCCCTAAGCCCCCCAGAACCCCCTCTTCCTGAACCCGGGGGGAGCGTCGCGGCGAGCGAAGCGAGCCGCCACGCGACCACGGGGAACAGCGCGGCGAGCGAAGCGAGCCGTGCTGTGACCCCCCTTAGCCCCCCAGAACCCCCTCCTCCTATGTCTGCCGTTTTACTTCATTTAGGACCTACTTGTAGGTCGCGCGACAAGGTCCCTTCTAGCGGTTCCGACCCGTTGAGGATTTGGCTTTACGTAAAATTTAGGGTTCCGTATAGGGTTTTGATTGGGGTTATACTATATTGAGGAATTTGATTAAATGGTCGACTTTTAGGGTTCCTTAGGACTTCGATTGGAGTTTCAACTACACTTAGAAGCTTGAAATGTTAAAATTTTTAGGGTTCCTTAGGACTTTGATTGGGGTTTTACTACATTGAGGAATTTGATTAAGTGGTCAACTTTTAGGGTTCCTTAGGACTTTGATTGGAGTTTCAACTACACTTAGGAGCTTGATAATGTTAACATTTTTAGGGTTCGTTAGGACTTTGATTGGAATTTCAACTACACTTAGGAGCTTGATAATGCTAAAATTTTTAGGGTTCCTTAGGACTTTGATTGGGGTTTTACTACATTGAGGAACTTGATAAAATAAACAACTTTTAGGGTTCCTTAGGCCTTTAATTGGACTTTCAACTACACTTAGGACCTTGATTATGTAAACAATTTTAGGGTTCCTTAGCACTTTGATTGGAATTTCAACTACACTTAGGAGCTTGATAATGCTAAAATTTTTAGGGTTCCTTAGGACTTTGATTGGGGTTTTACTACATTGAGGAACTTGATAAAATAAACAACTTTTAGGGTTCCTACGTTAATAATCAAGTTTTCACTTCTGCCGGCACTCCCGGAGTGCAACCCGTATTTTTTTTATTTTTGGCGGCAATGAGCTTTGTAAGCTCTCACCTGTTTCGTCTTTTATAGATTTCTGGATGTTCAGCCTCACATTTCCGTAATTTCACTGGCACACCTTTCAAACCAAAACACAGTAATGCTGCTTCACGGCCGAAATAGGCATGGTGGTATTACTTCCCGGACGAGCCACACACAAAGAGCTCTACTACTACTAAGTACTCTCTTCTAGCCCTAAACTTAGCAGAGCTTGTACTATGGGTACGAGATGCATACATAGCTACAATACTTGAATACATTTTTAGACAAATAGATTTTTTTGTTTCGACAAATAATACATTTTTAAGTATCTTATACTCACCTAGAATCTTATGCGACAGCAATGCGTGCTGTATGGTAGTGTCTCTTACAAATGCGATTTCCCCCGAGTTGTTAGCGACAAGGCACTTGAGCGCGCCTTCATAGCCCGCGAAGGGGTCTGCTAGTGTACAACGAACACCAGCTCCGCCCGTACACAGCTTACATAGCCTGGATTTACAGAAACAGATGCAATTTTATGCTGGTGATTAGAACTGTAGGCCTACCCCAAGCAGAGCACTGGTGGTCTAGTGGTAGTGGCCCCGCCTTCCGATCGTCGTCCGTTCCGTTCCGGTCGTGGGTTCAAATCTACTTGTGTACCAATGAGTTTTTCTGTCGAAAAATTTATGTGCACTATGCCAGTACTCTCAAAACGGCGAAGGAAAACATCGTGAGGAAACCGGCGTGTTGTAGAACCTAAAAAAGTTCGAGCAACACGTGTCAAGGGTCACGCAAAAAGGGTCCACCAGCGGCCTACTTGCCGAAAAACCTGCCCGCACATCAAGTGCGCATGATAAACTTGCCAACTTGCCTACCACAAGCTACCTATGTCTGTGGCTCTGGTTTTGAGTCTGTGAGAGTGTTGACTAAATAAATCCTACGTCGAAACACACAGTATAATACACTGGTAAGCACTCACACAGACTCAAAACCAGAGCCAGAGAGAGCTTGTGGTAGGCCTACTGAAATGTGATACTGATAAGTCAAAGTCAAATGAAAGTTGAGGCTAAGGCCAGAATTCAGAAACAATGTTAAGTCTGAGTCGAGCCTCAAGCGTAGATTAATTGAAAGTTTTCCATTGAAAATGACAATAATCTATGCTTGAGACTCGACTCTGAATCAAGCACTGTTTCTGCATACGGGCCATAGGTGGGCGATTCATTGGAGAGCTAAAAACGTTTATACCTTTAGCTCGCGTTGGTTTTGGCTCGCCAATGGATCGCCCACTTCAAAGTAGAGTCATCAGTTGATTAAAAAGTCAAAAGAATCAAGTCAAAGTAGAGTCAAAGTAAGGTCAGTATCAATCAATCAAGTCAAACAAATTACTACTTTATTAATTAACTAGCTGACACCCGCGACTTCGTCCGCGTGGTTAGTTTAAAGTCATAGTTTGAGTTCGTTTAAAAGAAACTATTTTATGGTGGAAAGTGGACAACTATTGATATGTTTTCACTGTTTTTTGCTTATATTTTGAGAGTTATTTTTCGTGAATTTGCCTTAGTGGCTAAGTTGGGTTATGTATGCGTTGGTTTTACATGACCAAGTTCTGGTTACCTTAGTTTTGAGTTTGCATTCAAAACTATATAAAGTGTGTTTGAAAGATGGTAACTGCTGTTGTAGCCGATTTTTTTCAGCTGTGTTTAGTTTTGGTATGATAGGTGCTTCCCGCGATTTTGTCTTGGTGGTTATCATCGGTTTTTTTGTAAACATTTGTGTGTATTAAAACCTGGTGACAAATGCTGCGGTAGCTGAATTTTTTTAAATGTTTTTTTGCGTATTTTGTAAAGCTCTTTTTCGTGATTTTGTTTAAGTGGCTAATTTGGGCTATCGTATTCGTTGGTGTATAATTGAATCTTGTTTTTTTAGTTTGATATGATCAAATGCAAGTTACCATCGTTTTGAGCTTGTACTTTAGAGTGTATTTGAATTTGAAGGTGAGTGCTGTTGCAGCCGTTTTTTTTCAGCGGTGTTTAGTTTAAGTATTATAGATGATTCCCGCGATTTTGTCTTGGTGGTTATCATCGGTTTTTTAGTAAACATTTGTGTGTATTAAAACCTGGTGACAAATGCTGCGATAGCTGAAAATTTTTTAATGTTTTTTTTTGCGTATTTTGTAAAGCTATTTTTTGTGATTTTATGTTATATTAGTGGCTTATTTGGGGTTTCGTATGCATGTTGGTGTATAATCGAATCTGAATTTTTAATTTGACATGACCAACTGCTGGTTACCATAGTTTTGAGCATGCACTTTAGAGTGTATTTGAATTTGAAGGCGAGTTCTGTTGTAGCTGTTTTTTTTCAGCGGTGTTTAGTTTGAGTATGATAGATGATTCCCGCAATTTTGTCTTGGTGGTTATCATCGGTTTTTTTGTAAACATTTGTGTGTATTAAAACCTGGTGACAAATGCTGCGGTAGCTGAAATTTTTTTAATGTTTTTTTTTGCGTATTTTGTAAAGCTATTTTTTGTGATTTTGTGTTATATTAGTGGCTTATTTGGGGTTTCGTATACATGTTGGTGTATAATCGAATCTGAATTTTTAATTTGACATGACCAACTGCTGGTTACCATAGTTTTGAGCATGTACTTTAGAGTGTATTTGAATTTGAAGGCGAGTTCTGTTGTAGCTGTTTTTTTTCAGCGGTGTTTAGTTTAAGTATGATAGATGATTCCTGCAATTTTGTCTTGGTGGTTATCATCGGTTTTTTTGTAAGCATTTGTGTGTATTAAAACCTGGTGACAAATGCTGCGGTAGCTGAAAATTTTTTAATGTTTTTTTTTGCGTATTTTGTAAAGCTATTTTTTGTGATTTTATGTTATATTAGTGGCTAATTTGGGGTTTCGTATGTGTATAATCGAATCACATTTTTAATTTGACATGACCAACTGCTGGTTACCATAGTTTTGAGCATGTACTTTAGAGTGTATTTGAATTTGAAGACAGGTGCTGTTGTACCCGATTTTTTTCGGCGGTGTTTAGTTTAAGTATGATAGATGATTCCCGCAATTTTGTCTAAGTGGTTATCATTGGTTTTTTTGTAAACCTTTGTGTGTATTCAAACCTGGTGACAGATGCTGCGGTAGCTGAAAATTTTTTAATGGTTTTTTTTGCGTATTTTGTAAAGCAATTTCTTGTGATTTTATGTTATATTAGTGGCTAATTTAGGGTTTCGTCTGCGTGTTGGTGTAAAATCGAATCAGATTTTTTTAATTTGACATGACCAGCTGGTTACCATAGTTTTGAGCATGTACTTTAGCCGTTTTTTGAAGCGGTGCGGTGTTTAGTTTCGGTACGATAGGTGTTTTCCGCGATTTTGTCTTAGTGGTTACGGTGGGGTTAATGTAAACTTTTGTGTGTATTCAAATTTGGTGACAAATGCTGCGGTAGCAGATTTTTTTTTTAACTGTTTTTTTGCGTATTTTGTAAAGCAATTTTTTGTGAATTTTCATGAAACTTTTTTCCTTTTTTTTCTTCTTTTAGGTAAATAATTTTCCAATTTTCTTTCTTAATGCACCTTTGCTCTATAAGAGCAACACATCTTCCAAGTTTCATGCTTCTAGGACTAATGGTTTAGGCTGTGCGTTGATTTTTCTTTAAACCATTTTTCCCCTTTTTCTCCTCTTCGGGAAATAATTTTCCGATTTCCTTTCTTAGTACATCTCTACGTTATAAGAGGAACATACCCTCCAAGTTTCATGCTTCTAGGACTAACGGTTTAGGCTGTGCGTTGATTGTCAGTCAGTCAGTCAGTCAGTCAGTCAGTCAGTCAGTCAGTCAGTAACGAAAGAGTTTTATATATTTAGATTACTGGCTAATTTTGGGTTTCGTATGCGTGTTGGTGTATAATCAAATCAGATTTTTAATTTGACATGACCAACTGCTGGTTACCATAGTTTTGAGCATGTACTTTAGTGTGTATTTGAATTTGAAGACAGGTGCTGTTGTACCCGATTTTTTTCAGCGGTGTTTAGCTTAAGTATGATAGATGATTCCCGCAATTTTGTCTAAGTGATTATCATTGTTTTTTTTGTAAACCTTTGTGTGTATTCAAACCTGGTGACAGATGCTGCGGTAGCTGAAAATTTTTTAATGGTTTTTTTTGCGTATTTTGTAAAGCAATTTTTTGTGATTTTATGTTGTATTAGTGGCTAATTTAGGGTTTCGTATGCGTGTTGGTGTATAATCGAATCAGATTTTTTTAATTTGACATGACCAGCTGGTTACCATAGTTTTGAGCATGTTCTTTAGCCATTTTTTGAAGCGGTGCGGTGTTTAGTTTCGGTATGATAGGTGTTTTCCGCGATTTTGTCTTAGTGGTTACGGTGGGGTTTATGTAAACTTTTGTGTGTATTCAAATTTGGTGACAGAAGCTGCGGTAGCAGATTTTTTTTACTGTTTTTTTGCGTATTTTGTAAAGCAATTTTTTGTGATTTTTCTTTAAACTGGTTTTCCCTTTTTTCTTCTTTTAGGGAAATAATTTTCCTATTTTTTTTCTTAGTGCACCTTTGCTCTATAAGAGGAACACATCTTCCATGTTTCATGCTTCTAAGACTAATGGTTTAGGCTGTGTGTAGATTTTTCTTAAAACCTTTTTTCCCCTTTTACTCCTCTTCGGGAAAGAATTTTCCAATTTCCTTTCTTAGTACACCTCTACGCTATAAGAGGAACATACCCTCCAAGTTTCATGCTTCTAGGACTAACGGTTTAGGCTGTGCGTTGATTGTCAGTCAGTCAGTGAGTCAGTCAGTCAGTCAGTAACGAAAGAGTTTTATATATTTAGATAAAAATAAACTATTACAAGACGTAATCATCATCATCAGCCTTAAGAAGTCCACACATCTTAAAATTGTCTTCGGCCCGTCAGGATGGTTGGCGTTTCGTCTTTCGATTCGTGGTCGCCAACAAACAATTTTAGCAACAAGTAGATACAGTAAAACCAGCCTTACTTGTCAGAATTATCTCCAATAGGATTGTACATGTCTTTCAACGAATTGGGTGCACACGAATCGCCGAAGAATTCAATAGCCGACTTCACGTGGTTGTTGCAGTCTTTTATCTTGAGCCCGCCTTCTTGCATTAGCTGTGCAAAATCATAAACTAAATATAAAATGATATTTTTTTTTTCAGTGAAAACTTCTACAATATTTTTTTTCTTAAACATGCGCGGAAATATTGTCATTACTTTTGAATATAGAACACGCGAAGTATCATATTTACGTAGACTGAAAAACCAAAATCACTTCCCGGCGCGTTCTCGCTCCGGCAATGTTGTATGAAACGGTGTGCTGTTTGAATTTAGAACTCTTTCATCTATCGTACACATTGCGTTCTCGTGGCTGTATAGCCACAGATGCGTTTACCTTTCGGCACAAACTGTAAAATAAAATAAAAAATTGGCGGTAAAGCGGAGTTCGTTGATAATTGGTTAATAAAAAATAAATTTAGGTATTGTGTAATACTTGTTAATATAAGTTAACAACTTTTATCTATAGTCGATAGGGCAGGGCAATATTAATTTTAATTTTCAATCATTGTCTTTAGCCCATTTATTAACAAATTTTCTAATACCGAAGAGAATTATAATTCAACAAAACAAATAATAGTTTAAAAAACACGCTTTTATAAATAAACCAAGCTAAAGAGTAGGAAATAAATAATAGCTGGAAAAACGCTTTTTTATTAGCGTATTTTTTTACTAGAAAATGCTTCCCAGAAGGTCACTTCAGTGGTATAGTGGGGTGACCCCACTTTCTGACTGTAAAGGCGTGGGTTCGAGTCCGTTGGGACAATTGATTTTTTTACAAAACTTTTTTCTTTTTCTTACCACATGAATCGGCATGACCCATCCAGCCAAAGAGCCGACACCGGGGAAGCAGGCACGGGCTCCTCTCAATGCTTGGAGCCCCATTCCCGGCTGTAAGGCTGGTAAGCCCCCTTGGCGTACCACTGCTACGGAGTACTGGTATGATTCGCTCCTTCCATACAACTAGAAACAAAAAAACTCGAAAAATATAATCCATAGAGATTGAAACTAGTTTTTGTGTTTATTAATGAATTTGTCTATGTTATTAAATGTGCACAATGCTAGTGACGTCGGGGGATAAAGTTTCTCGAATAGCAAGCACAAACCGGAAGACGAAAATTAGGATGAATGGACCGAAGACATTGCTGAAATCGTGGGAAGTCATTAGATGAAGAGGGCTCAGAATCGTTCTTTCTGGAAATGTATAGGGGAGACCTATGTCCAGCTGTGGACTTCTTCTTTAAAGTGATCCTTGTGATACAACTGTATGCAGAGGCGTCTCTAGCTCATGTAGCGCCCGTGTGCAAACATTACCCAAGCGCCCCCTAGTAAGTGCGCGTTCAAAATGGAATGGATACAAAGTACAAGTAACAGCACATCAAGTTACCACAAACTGTCAAATTTCCCCAATGGGTAATTAACTCTATTGCTTGGAGATTTTTAAGAAGAAATGCAGTTTGGTTACCACAATGTCCTGTTGACTATATTTAGAACTAGCTGTGCCCGCGACTTCGTCCGCGTGGTATAGTGTCTATGGGTAGCATTTTTAATTTGCAGCGGAAGAAAACAGTAATTAAATAACAACGTCATATTCGCGTGCACGTGACACAGTCGTCTGCCCTCTTACTAAACTTAGACATATGGCGTCGTACTACGCCACACTTTCATCCCCCCCGCATTCCTCTCCGAACTCCCCGCACTCTCCTCAACACCCCCCCACATTCCCCCCGCACTCCCCCCAGACTCCCCTCCACAATCCCCCTGTACTCCCCCCGCACCTCCCCTCCACACTCCCCCCGCACCTCCCCTCCACACTCCCCCTGTACTCCCCCCGCATCCCCCCTCGCTCTTCCCCTCCACACTCCCCCCACACCTCCCCTCCACACTCCCTCTGTACTCCCCCCGCATCCCCCCTCGCTCCTCCCCTCCACACTCCCCCCTGTACTCCCCTCCACACTCCCCTTTTTTCGCAATAAAAAGTAGCCTATGTCCTTCCTCAGGCCCTCAACTATCTGTGTACCAAATTTCATTTCAATCGGTTTTGTAGTTTTGGCGAGAAAGCCAGACAGGAAGACAGACAGACAGAGTTACAAATGCTTATTATGCAAGGTGTTCTGGTGTAAACCCTAACAAGCCAAAACTTATCGAAAAAGAACTTAGAGAAAAAGGGGGAAAATGGTTTCTATTATAGCTTAGAAATGCATTTAGAAAGAAAATTTGAAAATTCTTTCTTTATGAGGAGAAAAAAGGGGGGGGGGGGAGGGCGCCGAGTGCCAGCGGTGCTCGTCGGCCCCTATGATGTTATTAATAAAATATTAGAAGAGCTCAAGATGCTGTACAAAATCTATGCAGAGCGGAGCTTTTTTTACGTTGGTCATTGAAAGTGCGGCGCCCGGCCAACGCGCCCGGCCAACGCGCCCGCCAAGTTGAGCTCCTTAGCGGTCCTAAGGGGCGCCGACCGCAGAGCGGAGCGCTTTTTACGTTGGTCATTGAAAGTGCGGCGCCTGGCCAACGCGCCCGCCAAGTTGAGCTCCGTAGCGGTCCTAGGGGGCGCCGAACGCAGAGCGGAGCGCTTTTTACGTTGGTAATTGAAAGTGCGGCACCCGTCCAACGCGCCCGCCAAGTTGAGCTCAGTAGCGGTCCTAGGGGGCACCGAACGCAGAGCGGAGCGCTTTTTACGTTGATCATTGAAAGAGCGGCGCCCGTCCAACGCGCCCGCCAAGTTGAGCTCCGTAGCGGTCCTAGGGGGCGCCGAACGCAGAGCGGAACCCTTTTTACGTTGGTCATTGAAAGTGCGGCGTCCGGCCAACGCGTCTGCTGATAGTGGCCGAGCGCCCCGCCGCGGCGCTCGGCACCCCCTAGGAACGCTGCGCCCGTGTGCACCGCACACTCTGCACAATAGGTAAAGACGCCGCTGACTGTATGGAAACATTTTTTAATTTGATGTTGATGCTAGTGCTCTCATACAGTGAAGAAAAACATAGAATTCCTGTAGATTAGGCAGACCGGGGACATTATGGGTTGAAAAAGGTGCCCATATGCAGCGGTAAAGACATAATTGCGAAAACCAGTTGGCTCACCAAGAACCAAAAACCAAAATCCAGGAGCTATAGGTAAAAAAATTGCTTCTGAAGCTGAATCATCTGGTTCTATTCCAGATGATTCAGCTTCAGGAGCAATTTTTTCAAAGGTCTGTCACTTTTTCATTTATCTATAGAAAGTTTCATAACTTACCTCTTGAGCAATGGGCACAAGAGAATGAAACCTGCCCGCCACATATACTTCGCCGGCGTCCAGGGCTAGCAAAGAAGCCTCTCCTCTGTCTACCCAGGTCATGCATTCTTCTACATCAAATGCCTGAAATTAAATTAGAATCATAAATATTGGAGGACCTGAAAGCATAAAATAGACTCAAAACTATAATTCAACAAAAAATTATTTATCAACAGAGACAGGGGGTCATCTTGTGCCTCTCACTTCCTTGGAAGATAGTAGAGGAGTCCTGTTCCAATCCTGGACCACCATCAGTGGTGTAGGTACCGGAGGGCTACTAGCTACACCACTGTCCAGCATTGCAAATTACCATAACCAACTAGTACTAGAAGACTCTGATAGAATGGTGGCCTAGGGGACACAAGAGGTCTTAGAGCAACAGCTTGGTGGGTGAATATAATCTTTGCTGGACTAAGAGTCTTGGAAGAAAAAGACCCAAAACCAACAAGAGTGAGGTCTGAGGAGAGTTATACCCCGCAGTGGGTCAGTTCGAGCTGCCTACACTAGAAAACAACATACCCTTTTGCAATGTAGCTCGATATAATCATTTTGTAACAGCCCCTTATTCAGCATAGTGGTGTTGGCTAGCTTAAGACATTTCTCCTGCTCCAGTATAGATGTTGTGCACCAAATAGCTGAATTCTGGTCATCTATCCTTTGAGTAAAACCAGGAGATGCAGCTGAAAAACAAAATGTGAAATCTATCACTCAGTACATTTAGCTTCTGTCTTCTGTGCCCACAATGTAAATTCCCCCACTGCTGGGTATAGGCCTTCTTCATTTTCTCGCTACTTTATCATAGACTAAAGAATCTATACTAGAACCACAGAATGATAAAATAATTGAAACTGAGAACGCCTAAGGGTGGCATAGGTGCAGTGTTTTGTGTATGATGTTGAATGAAAATTATTTTTGGCAGAGACCATACCTTTGATAGGGGTCTAGCTGGACTACACCCAGGTGAGTTGAAGAAGTGACGATTCAAGATTCAAGATTCAAGATTCAAGATTCAATAAGCGTTTATTCAATATGATACAAGAATCACTTTGAAACGTCTTAAAGCTAGGTGAGTCTAGGTGCCAGTTCCACGCGACCAAGCGTAGAAGAACAGGCAACAAACTACGTCTCGGTTCCTACCGTTTTTTTATATGATCCTTTTACAAATCAAAAATAGTCTAAAATAATAGCAGTGAAGTTCCAGTGTGGTGCCACTTCACTTAGTCAGACGTATGCAATGTAATTATACAAAAGCAAAAGTTTCAAAGACAGCACACGCTACGCTTCAAAGTTATAATAAAGTATCTACACAGATATAAAAATAAGATATTAAATAGTAGGTACAGACATTGCAAATTGACATGCTAGCTTCCTATGGGTAGAGTGAACGGGACGGTTTTAATACTAACTAGGTACTATAAACAACTGTAAATTTAAAGTATAGATGCTTATCTATACTTTAAATTTACAGTTTAGTATAGTTTAGTATTAGCTGTCCACCGAGTTAGCTGTCCACCGAGTCAATATTTAAATTTGTTTAATCGTTGTTTTGGTCTTCACGATACAGGCTTGGCCTAGTGTGAAGACCGTAGTTTAAACTATTAGGGTCTTATTAATAATCCTGGCGTAGCGTTGGATCCGTGTTTTGTCTCTTGCATTGACATGCAATTGTCAACTCAAACAAGTGACAAAACACGATTTAACTACTCCAGCGTTGTGCCAGGATTGTTAATAACACCCTTAGATTATAAGAGCTCCAGCAATTGCACGTTTGTAGTACATAATGTCATATTATTTTCTAAGTACCTAGTTTAAGACAGACGTGTAATAAGCTGTAAATTAGTCTGACTCACCATTTAATATGAGTAGAAGGAATATATTGTGATAGGATTTCATCTTGTCTACATGTGTGTTGTTACCTAAGTACACACATGTATTTACTTTATCTTGAAAAACTTAATTAATTGAAGTTTTCGAGTTTTTAATTAGTTAGACCGGGAGAAAATGCGTGCGAACGAGCGTGCGTGACAGACACACCCAATTAAAAACAAACAAAACCGTTTTGACTTTTGTTTTTCATTTTCAATCGGTGAATCTGTCACTGTCAATCAACTGTCTCAATTTCGCAAACTATCAATGTCAAAAATAAATTGTGTCCACAGTGCATGGCATAAAAAAAAGGAAGTGACTATTTGTACGGGTGCTGGATAAATAAATTATATTTATTCGTACTGATATTATTCAAACTCGGGGCACCCCGACTTAAGTCACAAAAGTAACAGTAGGTTGTTAGGTTTTTTTTTTATACCTACTTAACTTCAAGAATGGTGCCCCCCCCTCCCCCCGCAGTACCCGTATTAATAATTTTATTATAAATTGTTCGTACGGTAACCGTATTAATAATTATAAATTGTTCGTACAGTACCTGTATTAATAGACTCAGCCTAAAAAAAAACTAGAAAAAAACGTGTTTTTTGTAAACAAAAATCAAAATGAAATGAATTAATTTCTGGAAATCGAAATCTGCGCTGTACAATTTTTTCCACGTTCTGTTTAGTTAATTTAATCTGATTCAAATAGAGGTATTTCCTACATGAAACTCAATTTAATCGCTAACATTCGCTGGTTCTTGTTATAAAGTGAAACTAATCAAAGTTGTTTTTAATTATTATTTTGTGTTGCATTTCAGGTTTGAGGTTATATTTTACCATCAGTCGTGGTGCCCGTCGGTTGTTATAAGCCGTTTAAAGCACGAGTTTATCCCAGAATGGTCGTATTTACTTGCGGTCACTGCGGAGAGTCTTTGCAAAAGCCTAAAGTAGAGAAGCATTATGCGACGACAAAATGTAGAAACCGGTCCCCAAACCTATCGTGCATGGACTGCTTCAAAGACTTCTTGTACGTATAAACTATGTGGACTAAATTTGAGGATGCGATAATTATAAGCAACAACTTCCAAGCTCTTACAACTAAAGTTCTAGTAATTGTCACACATACAAAGTTCTCTCTATGTATATTTATGTACTTATGTAGTTAGTACCTACATAACAACACAGATTAGGCATGTTAGTAGATGTGTCAGATGTTATTGAACTAGAATTTGTGGTAACACTATAGTGGGTTGATCAAAAAGACATCTGTAATTATTTGTCTGATTATCTGTGGTTATGAAATCATGCCAATTTATTTTGTCACTCATCCCAAAACATATTCTGAGATCTAGTTTTACATTCTTATGTAATTTCCAAAGACAAGCCTGCGAAAATGTATTCAGAGTGGTTTTATTACTTTAAAAGTTTGCTTACTACTCAATATTTGGATTCCAGGGGTAATGCATACGAAGAACATACAAAATGCGTAACGGAAGAGGAACGTTACTCTGCTAAGGGCTTTGTAGCCAAGGAGAAGAAAGGCGAGAAGAAACAAAACACTTGGATTGACCTGGTGCAGTCTGTACTCGACGAACAGAAAGACGCTCCAAGAAATGTACTCAGAATAATCGAGAGCATCAGCAAACATCAAAACACCCCACGGAAGAAGCCAAAATTCGTCAACTTTGTTAAAAATGTTTGCGGTCATAAAACAAATCCAACAGACATTGATAGAGCCTGGGATCTGATTTCGGTTAAACTATCCGCTTTGTCCAACGCTAATAATAGAAACCAAAATCAAAAGAAAGTAACACCCGAGGAAACTGATAATGATAAAGATACTGATGAGAATGTTAATGATTGTGCTGTGCAGGAAAATGGGAACGACAGTGTAATTGAGCCAGAGAATGGACATGACGATGGAATTCAGGAGGAAATCCAAGATGCAATGAACGATGAGGTAGTGGAACAAATTCAACTCACCAAAAAACAGCTTAAAGAAAAGAAAAAGCGTGAGAAGTATCAAGCGGAGCTACAAAAAGCCGAAGAACCTATGATGGAAGAAGACGAACCAGTTGAAAGTAAGAAAGGAAAGAAGAAGAATAGAACAAAATCAACCAATGAGACTGAAGATCAGGATAACAAAAAGAACAAGCGTAAGAGACAAGACACTGTAAACAGCAACAGTGGTGCTGCAGAGCCTACTGAGAATGGTGCGGAACCAGTTCAGAATGGAGCAGGAAAGCCACAGAAAAAGAAAGGCAAATTGGAAGAAGAAGAAGCAGAAGAAAGCATGTGCCTGCACGACCAAAACGTTGCCAAAATCGGGGAACTAGCTATGAACGACAAATTTAACTGGCATGCAGTAATCTTATCTGTTTTAGAGAAAAAAGGCAATGAGCTTCCGTTTAAAAGGCTGCAGAAAAAGGTCTTAGGAGAATACTCGGAGACAATGGGAAGAGAAGTTGATGACAGGATTGCGGATAAATTTATAAAAAAATTGAAAAGCCTTCCAAATGTAAGAGTTGATAAGAACCGAGTACTTGTTATTGATTAAGATGTCATTTTAAACCAGAAAATCTAGGCTCTAGAAGCGTCTAATAGCTTTACCGTGTTACACGGATAGATAGATTTTCTGTTGTTCAATTGAGTCATTGGATTTCTGGATAAGTCAGACTTATTATGTAGCTAAGTAAAGGTTTGAAAGGGTGTTATTTTCATTAAAAAAAACTTTGCCATCCATTAAAAATGTCTGCTCTTTGTATAATATTGTCAAATAACAATGTTTCTATGTTTGTTTTTTTTACTTAAGGCCTGCGCACACCTATATAGGTCGCTGGCGATGGCCATCAATGAAACGCTGTCAAATATCGCTGTCAAATTTGACAGCGTTTCACTGATCGCCATCGCCAGAGACCTAGGTGTGCGCAGGCCTTAAGAGATATTACTAAGTATCTTAAAGATTTTATAATGTCCGAAAAGTCAACTAATTGATGAAATAAGGGCATCGTAGGTCACGTTCCTGACGTCCATGACCTGCGAGGCAATCCTATGTTGTTGGCGATGGTTACCACTCAACATCAGGTGGGCGCTTGTTCCATCAGCTAGTAGTATAAAAAAATGCCGGTTTCATAAAAAAACATGTAATATGTTATTTTTGTTATCTTGTATTTTTCAACCACATAAGAACTTGTACTAAAATTAGTAGATCAGATACCCTTGTATTCGATAAAGCCTATTTTTTTTATATCTTCCAAGAATAGTTCTGTTGTTATAAGTCTTGTATCCGTACCATGAACTTTCAGACTAGTCTTAGACTTCGTGATTTTCATAATAAAAGCATAATACGAAATTAGTTTCTTATTTTGTAATATTTTCATAACTATAGATAATAAAACTAAATCATTCTAATTACAGTATCATATTTAAACACATTGACATCATTCAGAAATAAGCAGCTATACACACAGTCACAATAATCAGTAAAGTTCTTGGGGATACAGTTTTTGTCAATCGGGAGGGAACTGATAGTAGTGAGAGGGAGTCTGAGCAACCATTTCCCTGAGGGTCCTGAGGCGGGTGCTTGGGAGTTAACCGAGCCTTAAAACTCGTGAAGAAAACTTTTAAACACTAGAGTTCAATTTCTTATTTTGGGCACTCATCTTTGGGTGAAGGCCGTGTGCATACAAAAGTATAAAAATCCTAAGTACTAGAAATCCTTTTCAAATTGTTTCTTTTTACGCTTTTATACTTACTCGACTACTAAAGCGCTATTCATTTGCAATCACACTCCATTGCGCCAAATTATAGTCTCCTGCTCGCTGGGCCGGGAACAAGTTATCTTAATGGTAAAAACATGGGCTATTTCTGTATTTTGGTACGACAGGTTTTTTTTTGTAGATAATCCACACAACACTATCTAGCCCCAAATTAAGCAGAGCTTGTACTATAGGAACCAGATAGCTGATTATACTTAAATATTTGTTTTGTCATTACATACTTAGAATACAATATAACACACAGACAGAGAACAAACATTCATGTTCACCACACAAATATTTGTTCTCGGTGGGGATCGAACCCACGACCTACGGCGTAGAAGGCAGAGCTACTACCAACTGAGCTAGAGGCCAGTCTAAATAAAAAGCCTTGCGCACATCCTAGGCGATCTGCGATGGCGATCAGTTTCAGCATCATATGGTTTTGTAAACATAAAGTTGGATCCTTATCCAGGCAGGAAGAACGACATTTCGGTTTTCTCATGATGTTTTCCTTCAGCGTTTGAGAGTAGGTCATACTCACACTGGCATAATAAACTTTATTTTTTTAGACAGAAAACTCATTTGTAGACTGGATTTGAACCCACGACCTTAGGATCGGAAGGGGGCCACTACCACTAGGCCACCAAGGGCTACCGTGCCTGCGTATTTTACCTTGTTTTCCATAATTACATCTATGTTGAACTGTACCTATTCATTTTAAGCTGACGCAAAATAGATGATTTCCTTTTCTTAATAACTAAATATTCACTCTAAATTTCATTCAACGTACCTAGTATTTGTAGGATGATGAACTCTGCAAATAACTGAGAGGGATATTTACGTAACATCTAATATTAGGTAAATATCTCTCATTTGACGATGTCATGTAGGTTTTATAGCCCATTCGGCGGGCTGATACAAAGGGTTTATCGCCATAATCTTACTAACAAGGTTATTAGAGGGTGTAAAAACAGCCTGTGGGGTACTATGTGTTTTCACAGACGACGACCTACTCGCTAGCGACTAGCAGATAACTCAGTTGAGTTAGTGGTGGTCTGTGTAGTAACACACGAGTCCGCGCCACCACTTAGTGTAGATACCTACTGCAATACAAAAATAACTGTGCACAAGCCAAATTAAAATGCATATAACTAGGAACTTCTCCATGCACCCTTATTTTTAGTAGCAACATAATGTGTTTATATTTCTACTGAGTTGTTTGATTTTTGAATAAATCTTATTTTATTCAAAAACTCTATTTACCACTGAAGACAGTATTCAGTATTTATTGCCTTATTATGTATGTAAATATAACAGTGTTAGATCTTAGAACTAGTTTTTGAATCAATACATAATTTACCCTGTAAGAGTGTTGCAATACTGGAGAAGCGGGCCGATATTGTTTTATTTCGTGTAAGGTATATTTCATTATTATTATTTAGCGTTAGTTTTATTATTATTATATTATGGTGCCACTGAAAACCAGCGCTACAAGGGTTACCATGCCCTTGTAGCAAATGCTGAGTGGTCTACCTTTTTTGCCGTCATGTAATCTAAGTTAAATACCTGTACCTTTTAATTTTAAGTTGACGCAAAATAAATTATTTCTATTTCTATTTCTATTTCTATATTATTATAATCACGCAGATTACAATAATATCGATAGACGCCGCCGCCGGCGCTATCGAACCATCTAGCCGATCTGCATGAAATTGAGAAATTTACTGGTACCTAAGTACATATTATATGAAAACAATCGGATGAGTTGAATGAATCGGGGTTTTCAGGATAATGGGGTTTTATAAGGCTACAAAAATAAAAAAAGTGACACAACAAAATCAAGTTACATGTCATATGAAAGAACTTTGTTAGGACCTTCCAAAACAGTTTTTACTTTTTTTCTAAGACGCTCAGTTTTTGATATACCTCCTTACAAAAAAAGGTTAAATTAAAAGAATTTCGTGGACATCAAAGTTTTTCTACTGGTTGGTCAATTCATTTTGCTTTTTCTTATTTTTTTTTTAATCATTGTGTCACTTGAGTTCTTAACATTTGGATCGCATCATGAGATCTCTGTTCGGGGCGAACTAATAGTTAAGAAGAAGAAGAAGAAGAATCCTCTTACGAAATGATGGGCAGGGTGAATTAACGGATCGGTAGGAAGGGTTGAGTGATATTCTTTGTTATTTTCATATTTTTACTATTCAGGAAATGAGTTTTGACAAGTGGTTTTTAATCGAGTTGTCTCGGAAACCCATGGTAGATCCACATTATCGTAAAATATCTCATCATCATTCTTTTCAGGCCGTATCCATCCACCCACTGCTGGGTATTAGCCTCCTCCATTTTAAAATATCCTATCCTCAGATAACCTTATATGAGAGATTGTTGATTCGTCTCTTGATATCTATAGAGTGGATCATCATTATCAGCACGATGAAGTCCAGTGCTGGACATAATGCTTCTCCTACACATTTCCAGGAAGAATGATTCTGAGCCCTTTCCATCCACCGATTTCCCGCGATCGATTTATTTGAGTGCCCTACGCTTCTTCTTCCTGTTCGTGGTTTTCATTCGAGAACTTTTATTCCCCAACAGATATAGAGTCATAGTCGCATCTAAATACATTTACCCGTTACGGAGATGAGTCGAAAAAACACACAAAGTTACTCAAAATATTAGTCTACTAGCATAGTCTATTCGGCATATTCTAACTACTGTAAAGGCCTGCGCACATCAAAAGTCAAATAAAAAAAAGGTCAAATATGTCAGCGATATTTGGTAGCGTTTCAGCTGATCGCCATCGCCTATATATGCGAAGGCCTTAAGTAGGTACCACAAATAAGATGATAATAATTACTACTGTTAGCGATGGAAAATAGTGGAAAATACAACCCGTACCAATAAAATGGATTAGATTTTTTGGTTGGACTCTAATGCTATGCCTGGCTCCAAGGGCATAAAAATAAATGTATGATTAAATAAATAAATATTGTGGATAATCCACACAAACATATTGATGTTTGTGACGACACACATAAGCAGAGCCCATAGTACAAAATGGGAACCAGAGTTTAAAAAAATGATTGTAGGCCTACGCACACCTAGGCCGCTGGCGACCGCGATCAATGAAACGCTGTCAAATTTGACAGCGTTTCACTGATCGCGTTCGCCAGCGGCCTAGGTGTGCGCATGCCTTGACAGTTTGTCAGCACGACAGGCCTGAAACCGAGCTGCACGTAATGGTTTTTTGACCTAGATTTCCTTTTCCATATTCCAAAATAAGTTTTCGCACTTTCAGCATACCATATTATTGCACAGAAATACTATACCTGTAGGTACAAACATTATGTTCGCTTGAACAGCCAGTTGAGCGGCGTACATAAGTAACGTGTAATAAAGCTAAAGGCTGCTCAAAGGGCTCAAGCCTACTTGAAAGGACTTAACCTCCTGTCTCGTATGGCTGCGAAAAATACTGTAGCGAAAATGTTTGCAGCTAATGTTTCGCTCTGCTACGAGATACAAATGATCTACGCTACATGCTACGTCTTTCGCTACAATTATGCTACGCGCTATTCAAAATGCTACGCTACATGTCAAGTGCTACGCTACATGCTACGTCTTTCGCTACAATTATGCTACGCGCTATTCAAAATGCTACGCTACATGTCAAGTGCTACGCTACATGCTACGTCTTTCGCTACAATTATGCTACGCGCTTTTCAAAAAAGCTACTCTACATTTCACGTGCTACGCTACATGCTACGTCTTTCGCTACAATTATGCTACGCGCTATTCAAAATGCTACGCTACATGTCAAGTGCTACGCTACATGCTACGTCTTTCGCTACAATTATGCTACGCGCTTTTCAAAAAAGCTACTCTACATTTCACGTGCTACGCTAAATGCTACGTCTTTCGCTGCAATTATGCT
Organism: Thera obeliscata; assembly: GCA_947578465.1. NCBI lineage: Eukaryota > Metazoa > Arthropoda > Insecta > Lepidoptera > Geometridae > Thera > Thera obeliscata. Next base: position 20,916,340 of record OX387919.1, on the reverse strand, counting down.
ACGCGTTTTTCAACATGCTACGCCACATGCTAAGTGCTACGCTACATGCTAAAAGCTACGCTCTGCATACGATATTGTGTAGCCTGGTTAAGAAAGCTACGCTCGTTTTGCTAAATAATTTAGATACGAATAATATTACACGCACATTGTACAAGTCAGTCTGCATGCTCTACGCACCGCTAAAACTTTGAGCTATGAGGCACTCTTCGAGCTACGCACTGTTACGAGTACTTCAAGTGACTTACTTTGAGCCCTGCTATACGCTACGTTAGTTAGAACGTGCTACGCTACGCTAGAAATTGATTACATTTTCTGTCAGTTACCGTTACTAAGCTATTTTTAAAAAGGTCCGGAAAACCACATTACAAGCTACATATCTTACTAATTATTATCGTTCACGAGTCAGCCGTTTCCAGGTAGGTAGGTAAGTCAATAAGTAGGATCAATGACCTAACCGGAAGAATCGGAATACCAAGGATATAGAATAGACCGAATTCACCGATTCAATAGAACTTATGGAATTTATCAAGTACCTACTAAAAGTACTCTAGAAAAAATGGGCCAGTTTTCGTTTTACTACCTCATATCCAGCTATGGACTTTTTCAGGTTGATGATGATGATGACCTAATTTAAAACTTTACAAAATACTCCCATGCGAATACAAAACCTGGCTCCGCGCTCCAATAAAGTGTTTATTTTGTTAGAGCCGGGAAGCTGGCGTATCTCCTAATTAATCAGTCAACATTGGACAGCCAACCACAGAACTAAAGGCCATCGCTCACTAAAGCAACGTAACACAACTTGACTCAAAGGGGCAGATTACCATCAAATAACTTCTCGGCCGCACTTTTAATATTTTTAATGATATAAAATCACTGGTAAAAGAAAAGATGTTACACATTTCCGTAGTAACATACCGATAAAGTGATCGTGGAAGAAGCTATTATGGCTGATGATGATTCAATGATGATGATGAGGAGTTGATTCGTGGTGTCGATTCCAAAAACACAAATCACTAAGCCTTGCGCACACCTAGTTCGCTGGCGGTAGCGATCAGTGAAACGCTGTCAAATATTCGCTGTCAAATCTCAAATCTGACAGCGATATTTGACAGCGTTTCACTGATCGCTACCGCCAGCGAACTAGGTGTGTCGAGCCATCAAGCGATCGCGGAAATCGATGTGAGTTTTCAATTTTTGTTTGAAAAATTTGAAAATCGAACGCGGATTCAGCGATCGAGCCGTGTTGCTGGAGCCGTGTGGCTCGATTGAGTTTCAGTGTCAGTGTCGTGTCAGTGTGCGTTCGCCTTAAGTAGACAGGTAGCGCTAAATCTCAAGGGAAGCAGCAAATTCTCTTTAAATAGGTCGAACCTACCTATCCATCTTGATAATGGGAAGCTATTTTTCAATGATGGCTCGGAAAATACCCTGTTCCTGTACTTTCATCAGTTTTGACACCTACAGACGGCTTAGTTGAAATATTAAACCGAGCGGAACAGGAAGTTTGGAAAGAACATTTGTCGTACTTTTCAACTTTGAAATTGAGTGATAGCTTATTTGCGGTTTTATTTCTTACATGTCGGTGGAATAAGATAAGTGATATCATTTCCAAAAAGAAAATATTACCCATATAAAAAGGCGTGTTATACCACCATAAATAAAATAAATAAAAAAAGAATTTACGATTACATTATAATATATTATTTCATTATATTCTCTAATTAAATAATTTTCCTAACTTAAATCTTAAAAAAAGTCAGATCAGATCTTATCAGTTGAGCTATCTCTAGATCGTTTGTAACGGTCTCAACTGTTTCTTGTGTATTTTGTACATTTTGTAAATATTTGTTTAATTGAATAAAATTGTTCTCAATATTTTTTTTATAATCTTAAATCTATATATCTTTATACAGGGCGTCCCACGGCTATGTCACATAGAGGGAAAGTTCCTTGAATTTTGTAGATGGAAAATTTTACTGAAAGAAGACATTATTTTAATTACATTATTCATAATTTATAATCGCACGGATCACAAGGATCACTTTGAAACGTTAGTCTAGGTGCCAGTTCCACGCGACCAAGTCTAGAAGAACAGGTAACAAACTACAGCTTGGTTCCTACCGTTTACTGTATGATCCATTTACGATACAAAAATAAAAATAGCCGTGAAGTTCCAGTGTGGTGCCACTCCAACTTAGTAATACGTAGGCGATACAAAAGCAAAAGTTTCAAAGACAGCCAACACGCTACGCTTTTTAAGTATCCGCTTGTCCATAGAAACTTTATAGCAATGCTTGAAAGGTAAAGGTTATGGTAAACAAAACCGCCAGCGAGCGAAGCGGTAATAAGCTTGCATAAAATTATAAGAGTTACGGCTTCATGCAAATCCTTGTTTCAGTCGTCGGTCCTCGGTGCAAGGTCACAGTAAATCACTTCGCAGAGATATGTACTTATTTTCGAATGTGATACTAACAAAGATTTATAAACATCTTTGTTAGTATCACACAGAAATAATAAATTAAAAAACTAGGTACGTAGACGATCTCGTACTTATTATTATATTTCTTTTACTAACCTATATCTATATCGTCCCACTATTTTTATATGCTCGTATCAAAAGAAAATAAATGATTTTTGTCTCTGAAAGGTTATACTTTAAGATGGCGTCCCATAATAATACTTTATCAAAATCAGTTCGGCATTTTGGTTTTGGCAAGTTGGCTTTATAGTTCTACAAAAGCCATCTCAAATCGAAATCAAAAGTGTATAAGGTAGTTATGTTAATATTAGACAAAGTAGCCATAGCCATACATTTTTACGATACTCTACTATAAACTTTGAATTAATAAGCTTGCCTCACCGTGGCTGTAAACGAAAAGATAGCATCTCTAAGATTTCCATCTTCCGTTCTATACTTTGTTAGTTTTTATCGCTTCAAACCACGGCTTGATTGCAGCGTAGCTTAGGCAACCCCATTTGCAAACATGCTTTAAACCTTGCGAACATCTAAGCGTTCTACAGTTTCGATCAGTGAAACGCTAACGCGATATTTGACAACGAGCCGAAAGACAAAACATAGGGCACCCACCCCCCAGACAGACCGACGACATGTTTTAGATCGCGGTAAGTCGGTGAATGGTTTACACTAAGTTGTATAAAAAAAAAACAGCTCCGTTCACCACGTTCAGCAGACATCACGTCTGCTGAAGACGTGATGTCTGCTGATTGCGACAAATAATACATTGTAGCAATCTCATAAAGAGTAGGTGTGCCTAAATATGGAGCCAAAGCCTTATCCGGGCGGAATACGGGCATGTTTGAATTTACTGTCAGATTTATGGTGTAAATTACTCATGCTTTTCAAAATAAAAATGCTTTTCACAAAAAGCTAGCGAACAGAAACGATTAATAAAGTCACGTTTTTTTTTGACCCCCGTTATCACTGGTTTCGATAAAGGTTCTATAATGTGTACGTAAAAACGACACTGGTTGATGTATTCGACCGTACAAAAATGCTATTTTGAGGTTACGTCATTTTGACATCTCAAAACTATTCTTCTTCTGGTTGTGTGTCATTCGTTTTTGAACTAGAGTGTGTTTGTTTAGTTTACGAGAGCCATATTTTTACACCTTTTTTTTAATATATCTTCAATCTGACCTAATGCTAAATGACGATGCTATTTTTCGCAATTTTTTATTGTTTTTTATTATTTTTTATTGCTTTTGTTCTCAGAATAAATTTCGTTTTTATGTGATAAACAAAAGTTTCCCGGTTTCATTCAGTATTTTTATTGCTTCGAATACTCGATTTATTTTGCCAGATGTACTAGTATACAACATGTCCCAAAATTCAACGATAAGCCGGCACCAGAGGATGGACCTACTAATGACTACTCGAGAAAAAAAAAGAAAAAAAAAATACCTCTACTTTTTTTTAAATTACTTAAAAAAAATTGAAATTCTTCGAAAATGTATACCCCTTATGACACTTTTAACTACCATGACCACAATTTTTCAAATATTTCAGTTTTTTTGTTTGTATCGGCAACCTAAGTAGTACTACTATTCACCAATCTTTGAAAATTACAGAATTTTCGTAGTTTTATACAAAAAAACAACCAAAAAAAATTATATCCCTAAAATTTTGAAAGGTTTTAACGTTCAGTAAACTTTAACTCATCGTAGTGTAAAAAAAAAATATGGACACTACTATGGCAAGTTTTTTAAAAAATTAGCGCAACTAACCTAGATTTTAAAATGGTATAATACTTTAGGAAAACTAGCCACAAAAAAAAATAATGACACTTTTTCTAATCAAGAACCAAATTTCATAAGTTGTTGTTAATTAGTAATCACTTCTACTATGTGCCCAAAATAGATTTTTGTTGTTGGAAAATGTTTAAAAAAAAGTAGAGGTATTTTTTTTTTTTCTTTTTTTTTCTCGAATAGTCATTCGTAGGTCCATCCTCTGGTGCCGGCTTATCGTTGAATTTTGGGACACCCTGTATATAGTATTATCTTATCTGTGCCAGATGTAATGTAGCTAGAAAATTTCGTTGAAATAATATTTTGTTATGAATAATACTGGGTTTGTTATACATTTATCAAGAAGCACTACTGGTGGTCTAGTGGTAGTAACCCCGCCTTCCAATCCTATGGTCGCGGGTTCAAATTCAGTAGTGTATACTTTTACCTTCATATTCATAATGGTCTTACAAACAGTAATTTAGCTTAGCAGTACCGATAAGTCTGTTGCCATCTCTATTTGTTGACATGAAAGTGACAGTGATAAGAGACTTTTAGCGAGCCGTTAAAAAGTGTCCGGCATTATTATGAAGATTTCGATTGAGATTTAGTAATCAGGGGGCTAATTCTCGGGCCGATCTCGATCATTTTGAAATTTTATTTTATTGCTTCTTTTCGAAGGGGGAATGGATAATTTCCTTGAGTAATACATAAACGACCTCTTCGTAAAAGTCTCGACAGCTACGATATACGGAAAACTTACAAAAAGTGTGGGGTTGTGAAAAAAAGCTATAAAATAAAATTTTAAAATGATCGAGATCGGCCCGAGAATTAGCCCCCAGGAATTGTGATGGGATTCGCTTTCTGTCATTATGGGTAGTCACACAGGCATCTTTTGTTTCCAAAGCCAATTATGGTAGGGCCGACTTGCCTATGACTGACTTGACTTGGCGAAAAAGTTTTTTATCTATGTAATATATCCTCATTAATCGACACTGGCAAAATTGATTCGAAATGGACAGATGCCATTCATTAAGAAGAAGAAGAAGGAATTGAGATCGAAAGGAACATAATAATATACATATACGGTTAGGGTACATAGCTTTACGTGACGTATTGGACATCTCTGTATGTTACTTAAGATTTTGTTGCAATAAACTAAACTGAAATAAACAAAACATTTGGAAATGTTGGGATTGAAAGTACCTACAATAGTATCTAATAATCCAATAAAAAACGTTTGTCTCTTGCAGATAACTTTGTCCCGGCGCAGTTATCAATCCCGCGTTTTGCAGCTCTAAAGTTAAGCCTCCTACATACTAGATAGCGATGTTACCTTCAATAACGGTCGACATTTCTCAAGAAACCAAGCTTTAACGATGCCATCTGCATTTCGGCTACGCTTTTGCAAAAGTCTTTTTATCTTGAGACTTACTTACTTTGAAACAAAGTACAAAGTCGTGTAGCAAAGTAGAAAAGCAAGAAGGAAATTCTTTAACGACGGACATTACTGGCGCACCTTATGTCTGCTCTGTACAGCTCTCGGCTTTACAATGGCACAAAAAAACTCTAGCTACGATGTTACATAAAATTTTATCGATATTGATATCGGCAAAAATGTGGAAACTACAACCATAGAATACAGAAAATAGTAGAAAGGCGATCATTCGCCGTTTTTAGAGAACCGCTGTCGCTAGTTTTATATCGCAGATCCCTTGCTCAGTATTTGTAGCACCGTGTAGGTCCCATGACCTAAACGAACAAAAAGTCCTATTTAGGTTAAAAAAGTACACCATCAAAATTTTCATATCTCAACGAAAAACAAAGTAAGTCATAAAAAAAACCCTTTTTGACCACAGAGGAAGGACTTCCTACCTACTAAGATTTTTGTTTTAGCCCACTGTCTTATAAGCAACCGGCAACTAGGTATAAGGCTACATACATTGTTGCAGACACTGAAGAAATGTGACACAAAACCGTGTAGGTTTCGCCTGTAAGGTGAAATTTCGGGATTTTTGAAGACGTTTCTAATCTCACCTTTGAGTTTCGACCTTTTTGTTCTGACTTTTCAATAGGTGGCTTATTCCTATTGAAGAGCAAAGAAATACCACCTGTATTTTTACAAAACAGTGCCTGTGTTTTCAGTCTTTCGGGAGGTGATAATGTACACCATGTTATTGTACACCCCGTTATAACGATTCCAGTTGAGCCCTATGTAAACTGTGTAGTGATTTTATAGATTTTTTTGTTCTGGTAAATTATCCATCATCCAGATAAATAGAGTAATAATTAAAATATTGAACTGCTACGGTGTACATGGGCCTTAACATTTTCAAGGTGAAAAAAAGTGGATTCTTTTTTACTGGCCGTACATTAACCGGACCCATTCTAACTACAATTATGTTTATTTACCAACGAGGTTGGAAATCCTGCGGCAGCAAGGAGTTTAAAAAGGTCTATGATTTTTAAAAGTTGTGTTTTAGCGGACCATAGGTAGGCCAGTGTTGTGCCCGATACTCGATTCCAATCTGGATAGGGTTGGCATTTCGACACAAGTTTTATGAGTCTAAATTCCGTCTGAACTTTAGATTGGGAATGAAATTGAGTTTTGAAGTAACCCAGCAGGTTTCATACAAAAAACATACTGCTTCTTACTTCCAGAACTAAACTCGACAGTCACTGGTAGTATACCTAGACGAAACAGTAAACATTGCTCTTTGCAAACGGAAGCGTATTTTATTTCTTCAAACAATATTTGCCAGTTCTTAAGTATTTGCACTAATATCTTACTGCATTTCTCTCTACATTTTATAGAAATGAACTACGAGAATTCTAGCTAAGCTCCCGAAGCGTAAATAATTGTAGACTAGATTTGAGTGAAAAGCTTTTGTTTTGAAAATATTGTAGAAAATAAAGGATGAAATAGACTAAATAAAAAATAAAAACTAAAATAGATGAAAATAGACACGACTATAAAGGCATATACACGACATATACACGACAAGTATAAGACGCGCAGTAAACGCGCATTTTGTTGACCTGTACCCGAAGTCCCAGTGCATGTACAACATTTCGTTACCAATAAGTGTTGTTTTCGTTTCGCCTTTTTGTCTCTGTCTATTGTATGTATAAGAGATGAGACAACTACTCTAACTACGTAACGTATTTTTGCCGTCTCATATTTTCTCCATGCAATAGAGAGAGACAAATAGGCTAAACGAAAACAACATTTGGTAACGAAATGTGGTAGCAAAACTCCGACTTCGGGTACGGGTGTTGATAATAGAGCTTTTGTGAGAAAGTGGCTTGTTGATAGTGATTTTTACTACCAACTTTTAAACAAAATAAAAGTAGTGAGCTGAATACCTAGCGAGCACACTAAAAGTGAGCAATTTACTGCATTTGAAGAGCTATTCTGCTCATCATGCCGACGATACTTATTAGATCTTCGTCAAATTTATATGACTACTACCTTTAGTACTTTATATTAGTTGCTTGCGATTTTAGATAAATAAGTTATAGTACATTATGATATAAGTGCGGTAAGTTGAAAATTACAGCCGAGGCGTTATTGCAAGCCTGAGCCGTAGGCGAGGGCTACAAGAAAGCAGAGGCTGTAATTATCAAAGCGCACGTATGTCATGCGACGTTTTATAACACATTTGCGAGGAAACAAATAATACTCGGACTTTCGGACGAACTTACTTGTAGTAATTACTTACTTGTTAAAACAGTTGGAAAATTTTGAACAATTTGTAAAGTTGATTATTACGTTGCCACCACAATGAGCTTGACTTATATTTTTAAGAAAGTTCCATGAAATAGGCTAAAAACACACTTTCTGTGAAAATGAATTGGCATCTTTGCTTGTTTTCCATAAGATGAAGTTTTGATACGCTTGTAAGTATCTATCGTTCGATTTTTCAGGCAAGAGGCTTAAAGTAGCCTTTTTCACTGCCTCTGAGAATTTTGGCGGTTCGAATTAATAAATTCATCATTACTTGACGACATTTTCGAACAAAAATAATACAGCGAAAAGAAAAAGCGCGCGGAATAACTTTTTACTTTTTCACAAATTAGCTAAATTTTTTTTTTAAGGCAAAGGCACAAAAACAGCCAGTATTACTAATAGAGTAAATTAATATTTTTTTGTTTTTGTTACAAATAAATGGTATTAATTTATTGTTAAAATTAATTAAATTAAAGAATAAATGTGTATTTTCTATATTTTATCTCCCAGAGTTAATTTTATTCATAAAATGTTTACCACAAAAAATCTTAGCAAAGAGTTTTTATGTCAGTTTTCTGACATAAAAACTCTTTGCTAAGATTTAAAAAGGTACCGTTCGTGGATTGATAACCGTGCGTTTTACATTACGATAACGCACAAGTACGTAAAAACATACATAACGATATTGAAATCGATGAAGTAGGAGACCCTTTATGAGCAAATGTGTTATAAAATAATTTTATAACACATTTGCTCGAAAAGGGTCTCTTATTCCACTAATTTTAGTATCGTTATGTATGTCATTACGCACTAGTGCGGTAATGTAATGTAAAACGCACGGGTTGCTTTCTAATAAGGTAAAACGTACGGTTTATCAAGATGCTAAATTTATGAAATGAAACTGACTGAAACCGAATAAAACCGAATGAAACTGCATGAAACCGAATGAAACCGAATGAAAGTGAATGAAGCTGAATGAAACTGAATAAAACCGAATGAAACTGCATGGAACCGAATGAAAATTAATGAAACTGAATAAAACCGAATGAAACTGCATGAAACCGAATGAAAACGAAAAAAACTGAATGAAACTGAATTAAACTGAATGAAGCTGAATGAAACTGAATAAAACCGAATAAAACCGAATGAAACCGAATGACTGAATGAAACTGAATGAAACCGAATGAAACTGCATGGAACCAAATGAAACTGAATGAAACTGAATAAAACCGAATGAAACTGCATGAAACCGAATGAACTTAATGAAACTGAATGTAGCTGAATTAAACTGAATGAAACTAAATAAAACCGAATGAAACGGAATGAAACAAAATTAAACCGAATGATACCGAATGAAACCGAATGAAACTGCATGAAACCGAATGAAACTGCATGAAACCGAATGAAATTGAATGAAACCGAATGATACCGAAGATACCGAATGAAACTGAATAAAACCGAATGAAACTGCATGAAACCGAATGAAACTGAATGAAACCGAATGAAACCGAATGAAACCGAATGAAACCGAATGAAACCGAATGAAACCGAATGAAACCGAATGAAACCGAATGAAACCGAATGAAACCGAATGAAACCGAATGAAACCGAATGAAACCGAATGAAACCGAATGAAACCGAATGAAACCGAATGATACCGAATGATACCGAATGAAACTGAATAAAACCGAATGAAACTGCATGAAACCGAATAAAACTGAATGAAACTGAATGAAGCTGAATGAAACTGAATTAAACTGAATTAAAATGAATGAAACTGAATGAAACGGGATGAATTGGAATGAAATTGAATGAAATGACATTTACAATCTGTTATGTCATTTCATTTCATTTCAAATTCTCTAACTGCTTTAACAAGTGATAAACAATTTATTCGTTTAATTTTTATTTATTTCCTCGCAAATGTGTTATAAAACGTCGTATGACATACGTGCGCTTTGATAATTACAGCCTCTGCTTTCTTGTAGCCCTCGCCTTCGGCTCGGGCTTCAATAACGCCTCGGCTGTACCTAATTTTCAACCTTATATCATATCACTTATATCATAATGTACTATTATATCATTCAAAAGGTCAAAGACGGTCGTCCGCCTCTTAAAATAAAGTTTTAGATAAAGATAAATGTATAAACATACCATTATCTGGTGCATTTCAACTCCGCTGAATCTTGTCGCTCTGCTTATAACCAACCCAGCAGCTTACAAGACAAATGAACACTATATCCATTACGGCTCATTGCGTTTCAATCCCCTATGAACAGAATCAATCACGTTGTCGCTTTTCTGAGAATGGGTGGCGTCTTTCAACGGTGGTCTCAAAGATAAGTTCTTACGAATGAGCGGGATCTCCTAATACAGGTGTTTGTATACTTAAAGGCCTGCGCACACCTAGGTCGCTGGCGATGGCGATCAATGAACCGCTGTCAAATATCGCTGTCAGATTTGAGATTTGACAGCGATATTTGACAGCGTTTCACTGATCGCTACCGCCAGCGAACTAGGTTTGCGCCGGCCTTTAAAAGAGATATCAAACGCATGTAATGTCACATTTGTTTTTTTTTGTATAAAGTGAAAAAGAAAAAAAAGAAAAAATTTAAAAGGTTTATACGACTTGGGGTTTGTGTAATTGCAAACTTTGCCTACTTTTCGCAGGTAATTAAAGTGACAGTTAATTTAATTAAAGTACCTACCAGATATAGACCATTCCAAGGATTGAAGAATTAAAGTAAATAATGATATTATTAATTTATTTTTCCTTATCGATACAAAATTGCATTTTACATGTACAATGAAGTCCATTACATCACCACATTTTTTGATCCGTGTTAGTATTTATTTTGTGTGTTTGACACTGAAACTGCTATATAATGGTCGCCGTTTATTGAAAAGGAAATCTTTAATCCGGAGTCCGTCCCCTCCCCACTGTAAACGTAATTTAATAATGGTTTTGTCGCATTTCAAGAAACTGTCGTGAGATCACTGGCCTTTCAGCTCAGTTGGTAGTAGCTCTGCCTTATGCGCCATAGGTCGTGGGTTCGATCCCACCGAGAACAAATATTTGTGTGGTGAACACAGATGTTTGGTCTCTGTCTGGGTGTTGTATTGTATAAAGTAAATATATAAATAAAATACAAATATGCATAGCAAGTATTATATATTATATCAGCTATCTGGTTCTAATCGTACAAGCTCTATTTAATTTGGGGCTAGAGCTCGTATTTATGTACCTACTAATCAGGCTTGGAAACAATCCAGTGGATAGGTAAGTAGGTTCACATGCTAGCCATTCCTACAAAATTATCCTAGGATTTGGCAAACGAGCCTCAATTAAATACAGGCGTGGTGCTAATGTATACTTATTTTCAGACGCAATAGTGACTAACCCAGTTTATTGTAACTGTACTTTTTTATACAACTAATTGATGGAACAAGCAAATGGCCCATCGAATGTCAAGTAATAACCATATTTTATTCTCCCTACTATACAGGGTGTAATCGTTAAGTGTGCACAGGCGATTATTCCGTAACTATTGCAGATATCAAAAAACTTTAAACTGATATTGAAAGTACTTTACCTAATGAGTAAAATTACATTAATAACTTTTTAAAAATAAACCGAGAAATATCCAAAAAAAATACATTAATCACTCCCATACATTTAGTATGAGATAGTAGAAAGGTTTTAGTTTCCTTATTTTAAGTGGAATAGTACCTACTCATTTTACCCTTGTCATTTTGTAATTATGTACGATATGAAGGTATTAATGAATTTCAAGTAGATACACGTGTAGATTAATTATCTTACCACTTCAAATTTATGGCTTAATAGCCAATAATAGTGCAACCCCTTGGCCTGCCAGATCCCCGGATCTCACGCCTTGTGATTTCTTCCTATGGGGATTTGTCAAGGACCACGTGTACGCTGAGAGAGTACACAGCCTAGAAGAGTTACAGAATCGTGTACGTCGTGCAATTGCTTTAATTACTCCGCAAATGTTAAGGAAAGTTCATTTAGAAACTGTAAATAGAGCTCGTCATTTTATTGCACAAGGAGGACGTCACTTCGAACATATGCTTTGAACACAAAATTTTGTACTTACTAAGAAATAAAATGTATGGGAGTGATTAATGTAATTTTTTTGGATATTTCTCGTTTTATTTTTAAAAAGTTATTAATGTCATTTTACTCATTATGTAAAGTACTTTCGATATCAGTTTAAAGTTTTTTGATATCTGCAATAGTTACGGAATAATCACCTGTGCACACTTAACGATTACACCCTGTATAGTGATGTGTCGTGTCACCCGGTCTCAGTAGGGATGTCCTATTCCAAAAACTAGACAGCAGTATGTACTGTACGTATAGGCAGCGGCACATAACTCTAGCGCTGACCGTTATTGCGCAGAAGTCAAAAATAAGGTAACTGAAGGGGGCTCGCGGTATGAAGGGCGGGCGTGCGGTGATTGGCTCTCTAGTCGCATTCCGCTCTCTGTACCAATATACAGGACACTTGCACACATCCACACATCCAGTGTGCGCGACATGTGCACACTACGACGCATGCGCAGCTATCCCCTCCGCGTATCGTTCAGCGCTAGAGTTATGTGCCGCTAGTTATACGTAGATCGATGGTGAGTTCAAGTACCTACCTAATTACGGTGCACAAATCAGTCTGTATGCGTTGATGTCTGCATGCGCGTCAGGCAGGTATAACGAGAAAGATTACGGTTGTAGGCAATAAATATTGCACATCGGCTAATTTCGGCTTCATAGAGCGTAGTGCAGAAACTACTTTGAAAAGGAGCTAAGTAGGAGAATTCAGCTTGGTTGGGCAGCATTTGGGAAACTTCGCCAGGTCTTCTCGTCGCCAATCCCACAGTGCTTGAAAACCAAAGTCTTTAATCAGTGCGTCCTACCAGTTATGACATACGGAGCCGAAACGTGGACACTCACGGCAGGATGGGTCCATAGGTTAAAAGTCGCTCAGCGAGCTATGGAGAGGGCTATGCTCGGAGTCTCTCTTAGAGACAGGATCCGGAACGAGGTCATTCGACAGAGGACCAAAGTTGTTGACATAGCCCAAAGAACAAGCAAGCTGAAGTGGCAGTAGGCCGGTCATGTTTGCCGAAGAACCGATAACCGCTGGGATAAGTGAGTTCTGGAGTGGAGACCGCGACCAGCAACTGGATGGGAAGAGCCAAAGACCGGGCTCAGTGGCGCGCCATGGGAGAGACCTATGTCCAGCAGTGGACTGCAATAGGTTGATGATGATGATGATGATGATGAGAGCGTAGTGTGCGTCAGAAGAAATAGCGTTCTACGAAAGCAGAAAAGCCGATGTGCAATATTTATTGCCTACAACCGTAATCTTTCACGTTTCAAAATACAACGTGTAATTTACTGTCACTCTTCAAATCAGAAGCAAGGCTCATATTCCATAGTAAAAACTCTGCTTAGTTTGGGTCTAGATAGTGTTGTGTGAATTGCCTATAATATTTAGTTATATTCCTTGTTTAGCAACTGTATATTATTCCTCGAGTCCAAACGTAGACTAAAACAATATCTCAGGCTACAATGCAGAGCACGCTCGTAGATCGCAGTTCAATGGGCACAGAACTCTTGTTTACGATATCGTGCCTAAGTCCTACCGTATACATTCTCTGTTGCCTAGGCTCAAGGCTGGATTCACTGGTTCATGACGAAAAAAGTAATGAATGGAATACGCATCAGAAAAGTTTTGTGAAAGTCAGTATTGAAAATATCGAACTAAATTCAAAAGTGTTTTTATCAATAGAAACTATTTTACTATGTATTTTATCAAACAAGGCATTGCTTTTTTGTGGTGTTTGGGTAATCTCCCTTGAAAGTTATAAAAAACTAAGGCTAATTTTTTGAAAGTTTCATTCCATGTTATTCCAGTGTGGTTCCTTGGGAAAACTACGAGACCATTAGGCTTGAAAGTAAAAACTTTCCCAAAGGGGCTGAAGCCGAGTGGTTGTATGGAAATAAACCAAATTCTATGTTACGTTCAAACTTGGAATCACTTTCATGTTTCTATAAAACGATCCAGAGCATAAAAAAAAAACAAAAGAAAAGGTACTCTGAATAAAACTGTCAATGTAGGATTTTGCTACATAGAATCTTTAGCTACAAATTTTGTAGTAGTGGTTCTTGGTGAAAGGCTCGTCCAAGGAAGTAGAACAGGCATGCCTATTTCTGCCGTGAAGCAGCATTGCTGTGATTTGGTTTGAAGGGTACGTATACTTTATGTTGATAGACGCAAGGCAGTGCATTGTAGGGCACGTTCTTGACGTGCGTGACCTGCCATCAGCTATTTGTATAGAACAAAATCGTTATCACCTGTAACTTTGTCAAACGTATTTCAATTCACACAGCCTGTATATGTATAAGGTTCCAAGTTGTTGCTTGCTTCACATTCACATCTACCATTCTGCACTGTATATAATCTGTGCTATAATGAAATGTAGATCTGTGATGTCTGTTATTTAGTCTGTGCCTCAAGGTTTAGGCCGGTTACACTGCTCGACCGACCGTCAGTGCGTACGTCAGTCGCGCTTGTCATATGTATGAAAATTCATAAACCGTAGAGTGCTAGACCGACCGTACGCACGCGTATTTTGCTACGCACTGCGTACGAGGACCGTCGGTCGAGCGCGTGCGCATGCGTACCGTCGGTCGACTGACGCGCTATGTAAACAAATGAACGGGTTCAGTGCTGTACCGACCGGTGCACCGACCGCACGCATGCGTGTAAAAACTCCATCCAAACATGAACCTTATTGATACTGAAAGCGACTGGTACACGTTCGGTCAGTTTACTGGTACGCAGAGCACTGAATGATACAAACTGACAGTCGGTCAATGCGCATCATCAGCACCGACGGTACGCACTGACGGTCGGTGGAGCACTGTAACCGGCCTTAGGATTTGAGCGTAGGCCGTACAACAGCTTGCAAATCGTCTGACGCTGGACGCTATCGTTTCGTGCTATTCCGACGAAGCCTTCTCAACTCAAACCTCTTGTGACACACCGGTAGCAGTTTAGTCCAGCCAATTGTAACATTATTTAATAAAAAAAAAAAATAAGTACCTGCTCAGCTCAAATCTTACGAAAGTTTTAACTAATAAGAAATCTATGCACTTCATCTTATTTATTAAAATAGTCACTATACTTGTGGTAAATACTTTTTTGGAAAATAAATAATATTGTGTTGTAGTTACGAAATATAAGTTGAAGTACCGGGTACCACAACGAGTTAAAAATAAAAATACAGGGTTAATTTCCTATAACTAGCTTGCAAATGAGGTTGGCATTTCCTTTCCTTCTTTTTTTCATTAGATCAAGAAGTGTATTCTCTGATCATTTTACCAGTGTTTCACACAAGTATTGCGGCGAATGCTTTTGATAGTAGATACAGATAGTACCCTAATGGGAATCAAGTACTGTCAAGATTCCGAACGCTTTCTATGTAAATTGTATACTGGTTTGGAGCTCACAAAGGCATGCTTTTAGTACTGTTTCGGAAATACGAAGAAAATTAATCCTGTGCTGCTGAATTTAATTTAGCATAGTTTATAAAATATGTACTACATAGAAGCTAGAAAAAATCATGATTTACTTGAATCACACTTTATGAAGGGTCGGCATAACATTCTCCTCTTTCGTTCGCCTCTATCAATTATCATTTCTATTGTATGGGTACAAGTATAGTATTATCTGTGGTATGGGTACACCTATAATGTTCAGGTAACTTAAAAAAATATACCAAAAAATCTAAAGGACTTCAATTTTCTCTCAATGGAAAGCAATAATTGGTCTGTTGAATCGTTTATTTTTTAGTTAACGTTCAAAACTATTTTTTAACCGACTTCCAATCAAAAAGGAGGAGGTTCTCAATTCGGTTGTATTTTTTTTTATTTTTTTTTAAATGTTTGTTACCGCATCACTTCGTCATTTGTGAGCCGATTTGAAAAATTATTTTTTTATCTGAAAGGTACTGCTTCCAGATTGGTCCCATTTTAATTTTATTAAAATCGGTGTTGCCATTTTTTTTTAAATAGTTTTTTTAATGTTTGTAACTGCATGCCTCCGTCATTTATGAACCGATTTAGAAAATTCTTTTTTTATTTGGAATGTTATTCTTATGTCCAAATTGTCCCATACAAATTTCATTAAAATCGGTTTAGCCGTTTGGCAATGAAGTCGGTTTCTCAAGTTTTTTAAACTTATTATTATTAGTTTATTTTTATTTGCATATTGAACCCTAAATCAAAACACGCCAGTAGTTTCCGAACGAAACCGACCGAGTGTGACGTCACAATGTTTTATTTCTCCTCATCGTAGCATGCAATAACTGATGCTGATAATAGAGCCAATCCTATACCACTATGACGTCACAAATATGGCGACCAATGGAATTTTATGTATTTTTAAATTAATGCCCAAATTTAAATATTTTTTAAAAGTTTTTCGCATCGCATCGCATCATTTAATTATAATTTATTATAATTTTAAAATAAATAAGAAAATTGAAAACTTATCTTAAATTCAACAGACCAATTCCAAAACTTTCTTTTTTGCAATTTTTCATAACTAAATTTGGTGGTTTTCATCTTCAAAAAGGTTGGCCATGATGAGGTTGTTCTTAAACGTAGTCTCATTAAAAATACGTCGTTTGTGCCCGCTCTTGTGTGTTCACTGAAGTTGAACAAACAGTCCTTTACTGATTTAGAATTCAGGATCATGAACTCAATTCTCACGCAAAAATATGATACCCATTATGAATAATGATAAAGGTATGAATAATTCAAATACTTTTATCTGAAAAAAGGCTCTATTTGAATAGAAACCCAGCACCTGCACGATGAAAGGGTTTCAAATGAACATAAAGGCAATGCCACATGAAGCGACGCGGTTATTGTATCGCAATTCTTTTGTTTTCGCTTTAAAAGTAGGTCTAGCAGTGGGACAAGATAAGCTGAAAATAAATATTGATAAAAAGAAAGAATTAAAAGTGTTACTAACATACAACACCGCGTTTCCCCCACACAGTTTTTCTTCATCTTCTTTTTTGTACTACCATAGAGTTATTCTAAATAAAACCTCTTTTACAACAAAAAAAAAACATCGATAAAAGCGGCATGCTCGGATGATTATTGTGAAAGGCGCAAAGCATCGGGCCTTGATTAAGAAATGCCTGGGTTCCGTGTGCAGTGTGCGTGAAGTATTAAAGAGCCTTACACTACATGGTTAGAGGTATAATGCAATATGTTATATTGTAACATAATTTCCAAGAGTCTTGCCTCTCCTGTGGTTTTGCTGTTGAGCGTGGAGAAAAATCTCCAACAGAACACACTCAAGAGGAATTCTCAATTCGGTTGTATTTTTTATAAATGTTTGTTATCGCATAACGTTCGTCATTTATGAGCCGATTTATAAAATAAAATAAATGAATAATAAATATTGTGCATAATCCACTGTTCAGTTTTGACAATACTTTTCGATCATCTTTCGCATATTCGCGTGCGGCCTGTCAATGTCACGCATGCGTCACCTATCACTTACGTCAAATCGTTCATGCATCGTCATTCGAGACGGTAAAATTTAAACTCAGAGTCGTCGATTCATTGCCTGCGTGTCGGTCACACATCACAAAGTCCCTAATCAAATTTTATTTTCGTATCGTTTTTTTGTATCAGAAACTGCAGTTTATTCGCGAGTTTCCTTTTAATATTCACGCCCGTCACAAATTCCCAACTTGGTGGTTCCTGGAGTCCCTTTGCAGCCCCCCCTGGATGCACAGCCGCACAGCAAGTACCTGACGGAGGGCGACGATAATCTGGCCAGAAGACTCGGCTGCCACCTGAACCTTGTCTGTGCACTGGCAGGAGTGCCGTGCACATTATCCGGGACCTGGAGGTAAGTGAGTAGGGTCTCCGTAACCACCTAGCGTCAAACATTTGTGACTTTTCCTGTCTTCTTGTTGTCTCGCCCATTTTTTTAAAATTAATTTCGTAATACAGTCCGCTTAATCGTACATTTTGGTCCGTCTAGCCGGATATTCGCGATAAAGCTACCTATGGACATTTCGGTCCGTCGAGTCATTATCGTAATATCTACTGACATTTTATTAAATCAAGCCTGTTAAAGTTTCTTACGGCACATTATTTGTTCTTTGTGATAGGTTATAGTGACTTTGTGATAGTTTTTAGTGACGTACGGCACATTTGCAGCATTCGTGGCGCGTTTAACTTGATTTTAGTGACCTTGAGTAGTGTAGAATACTTTGTTCGTGTCGTACCTATTATTGCATTTCAATCTTGTCGTTTTCGTATCGGAAATATAATAATAGCGTAGGGTATTCTGTTATTTCTTTGGTCATAGTCAAATCAGCTAAACTTGTGTTTTTTTTTATTGTCGTTGATTTGATTATATGTTTGGTAGCTGTCAGTCAAATTTTTCGTTGTGTCAAAGTCAATTCGTGACGTTTGATAGTTTGTCAGTTGACTTGACATTACCAAATCTAATATCGGTCAAATCATTATTTTCGTTCATTCGTTAAAAATAGCCAGACAGTTATTTCTTGTTCCAAGGTAAATTTTAGTCTGTGTTATATTTCGTGTTCGGTCGTGAAAATAGTATCTTCGTTTTGTATTGTTTTGTTTACGTACTGTTAAACTTTTTCGCAACTTTTCAACAACTTTTAACTTTGTTTTGCGTTGGAAATGTCGATGCAAACCGATGCTGATGGCGCGGAGGTGTTTCTAGGTGATGCAGATAGAATCGCGCGCGACTATGCTAAGATGAGAATAGAACTTTTGCACTCTTCAGACTTGGTCGGAGTCTGTGAACAAGATATTTCGTCAATAATTTCAGAGTTTCACGCTGCGCAAAAGCGGATTCTGGTCAAGAGCTCTAAAGCTGATCAACGCACAGAGTGTTCACATACTATTGATTTCGATCTCAAAGTACGCAATATTATGAGCCGGTTGCGACAGCCTGATGTGAAACAAAATAAGTCAAGCAGTAGCGCCAGTAGTTGTTTAGCAAAGCTTCCTAAAATTTGCCTGAAGCCATTTGATGGTAAATTGGAGAACTGGGTGTCTTTTAAGGATTTGTATGATTCGCTTATACACAAAAGAGATCTACCTGATGTAGAGAAGCTCCATTATTTGCTGTCAAGTGTGCAGGGTTTGGCTTATGATCTTGTAAAAAGTTACCCCTTAACTGGCGAGAGTTATTCATTAGCATATCATGCCTTGCATAAATATTTTGATAGGAAGAGAAACATTGCAGTCAATTATTATGATAAGTTGCTAAATTGTGAAGCAGTGAAAAATAAGAGTAGTTCAGAGTTAGAAAGGATTCATCGGACATTCACTGAGAACTTGGCTATTTTGGCTAAGTACACATTACCAAACCAAGACTTTATGTTATTCCAACTGATCTGGTCTAAATTGGATGTTGGATCACGGGAAGCGTTTGAATTGCAATTAAGTTCCGATGTGGACATACCTGAATTTGAAGAGTTACTGTCATTTATTGAAAAACGTTATCATGCGTTAGAAAATTGCCATAAACAGCCGGAACAGAAGTCTGCTCCCTTTAAGAAAAATAAATCCTCGCTTGTGGTGGCTCCAGAACAGGGATGTGCCATTTGTGCAGCAGTGGGCCACCAAATTGATTCTTGTTCTAGTTTCCTAAAGCAATCAGCCCATGATAGGTTTAAAGTGGCAAAAGACAAGAGATTGTGTATCCTGTGCTTGCGTCCCTCACACACAGTAAAGAGGTGTACATCAAAGCAAAAATGTGACAAATGCAACCACAACCATCATGCCTTGCTGCACTTCACGGAGGCTGCTCCGGAGACGGTGCTGGCCACTCAACCTACGACATCCCAGGCTCCGGTTACTTTGGCTGCTTACATTCAACACACTGAGGCGTTGTTTTCTACTGCTGTTGTCCTAATAAAAAATAAATTTCATAAACTTATCAGAGTGCGCATCCTTCTTGATAGTGCAAGTGCTTGTAATTTTATAACAAAGGCCTGTGCACAACAGTTAGGGTTGAAAATTAATTCCTGTGCCCAGTCAGTGAATGGAATCGGTCAAGTATCAACTGATACACTCGGCTCAGTCAATGTTGACATTATCCCAACGAGTGGAGACTACTCAAGTAAAATATCTTTAGAGGCTTCAGTGTTGCCCACAATTTGCTCGGAGATGCCAGCCGGGAAAATTGATTTCGTTTCGTGGCATCATATTGATGGTTTGGACCTTGCCGATCCAGAGTTTTACAAGCCGGGACCGGTCGATATGCTGGTAAGCGTCAATGTGCTCGCCTCTGCATTGAAACCTGGTTTGATTAAGGGTGATCATGGTCAACCCATTGCTATCCCCACTATTTTCGGGTGGGTACTGATGGGGGAATGTACTGTGGTCGCTGATTCGTCCCGCTTGCGAAGCAATTTTGGGAATCGACAGCCAAATTGTTTCTTTGTGTCAAATTTGACTTTAGATAATTCGATCAAGAGGTTTTGGGAATTGGAAAGTGTCGACCCTCCCAAACCTGTAGTTCTGTCCAATGAGGAGTTGGCCTGTGCTAATCACATGGAGTCATCTTGTCGTCGTACTCCTCAGGGTAGGCTCATGGTACCTCTGACTTTCGTTGAACCTGAAAACAGGCCTTTGTTCTCTAATTCGAGAGACATAGCTTTGAAACGGTTCTTAAATTTAGAAAAGAAGTTCAGCGTGAATCCTCCGTTTAAGGCTGCTTACGTTGACTTCATGGCAGACTATTTGAAGAGTGGTCACATGGAAGAGGTCATTCCGCCCTCTTCAAATGTCGGCCATTTCTATTATATCCCACACCATGGGATCTTGCGACCTGGTTCAGCTACTACGCCGCTTCGAACAGTATTTGATGCTAGTGCGACGGATGCAGAAGGCAGGTCCTTGAATGACGTCCTGCTGCCTGGTCCCAAGCTACAGAAGAGTATTTTCGACCTTCTGGTTCGATTTCGTTGGCATGCGGTTGTCTTCACTGGGGATATAAAGCAGATGTACCGCCAATTTCTCGTGTCGCCTGCGGACGCTGATTATCAACGTATCCTCTGGAGAACATCGCCTGACCTGCCAATGCAGGATTTTCGATTACTGACAGTGACGTATGGAGTGTCTTGCGCTCCCTATCAGGCGCTGTGGTGTATAGCCCGATTGGCCAAGGAATTTGGCACGCGCGCTCCAACTGGCGCAGCTGTGCTAGAGAGGGATACGTACGTTGATGACGTCGTATCCGGAGCAGATACCGTGCAAGAGGCTGTTCGAATTCGTCGCGAATTGCTTGAAATTCTGTCGTCAGCGGGTCTTCATCTCCGCAAGTGGGCCTCGAATCGCGAGGAGTTCTTTGACGGGCTTGAATCATCAGACTTATACGTTGAACAGTTCCATAACTTCGAAGACATTCAAGATGTATCCCTAAAAATTCTCGGCATGTTGTGGTTGCCTAAAGAAGACCAGCTCACGTTCAAAACTGTCGCGGTGCACAATCGGTGTACAAAGCGATCAATTTTGTCGGATATAGCTCGGATTTTCGATCCTTTAGGGCTGTTATCACCTGTCGTCTTTCTCGCAAAATATATTATGCAGCTGTTGTGGTTATCTGGTGTAGATTGGGATGAGGAAACGCCGTCGGAAGTGGCGAACGAGTGGAGCAAATTCAAAACTCAACTGTCGTTGTTGAGCTCGATTTCACTTCCCCGTAGAATTGTTCCATCGTTCACGGCTCTCCAATTCCATGGTTTTTGTGATGCCTCGGAACGCGGATACTGCGCTGTTATATACTGTCGTGCCATTTGTGATGATTCAACGGTCGTAGTGCGCTTGTGTTGTGCAAAATCAAAAGTGGCGCCTCTCCGGAAGCGATCGATTCCGCGGTTAGAGTTAATGGCAGCGGTTCTTCTGTCGGAACTCATGTTGTCGGTTGCTGATTCGTTGAAGGGGATCCAGACTGTCGATCATATTGTCGCATGGTCGGACTCCAGTGTCGCTCTGACCTGGATTAAGTCATGTCCGTCACGCTGGAAAACCTTCGTTGCTAATCGCGTGACTGAGATTCAGGACGCCATACCCCCTGATTGCTGGCACCATGTCTCCACGACTGACAATCCTGCGGATCACGGCTCTCGCGGGCTGCTACCCGCTGATTTGGTGACATGTGAAGCATGGTGGTCGGGTCCAACATGGTTGTTGCTCCCTCAAGAAAACTGGCCACAGTCATCCCTCCTTAGTGATGGTTCTGCCTTACAGGAGCAGAAGATGCTAAGCCTTCTTACCATCAACAACGCCGCTTTTGTCGACGACCTACTAAACCGCTTCTCATCCTATAAGCGGATTGTGAATATTGTGACATATTGCTTTCGATATATGCACAATTTGAGAAATCCGACGAGTCGCCTGTTCGGTCCTTTATCGTGTGCGGAAATGCACAAGTCCACGAACTTTCTGCTGAAACATGTGCAGGAAGGCGCATTCGCATCTGAAATCCGAGGACTCGTTAATGCCACTCCTAGTTTGCTTCCAAAAGCAATTCGAAAGTTGTGTCCTTTCTTGGATGAAGGAGGTCTTCTGAGGGTGGGCGGTCGTCTGTCCCATAGTCAACTCGGCTATGATCAGAAGCATCCCTTGTTGCTTCCTCGAACCCATCGACTTACTTCGCTAATAATCGACGAATACCATCGGAGATTTTTGCACCCGGGATTGCAAACATTACAAAATTTACTTGCCCAAGAGTTTTGGATTCTTTCACCCAAACGCGCAATTCGGGCTGTGATCTCGTCGTGCATAAAATGCTTCCGGGTAAACCCACGGTTAGTTGCCCCTCCTCGAATGGGGGAACTTCCTGCTTATCGTATCAGTCAGCTGAAGCCGTTTTCGTCTGCTTCGGTTGACTACGCCGGCCCGTTCGACATTTCGCTTGGACGTGGCCGAGGTACTCGTACCTACAAGGGGTACGTTTGCGTGTTCGTGTGTACCACCACAAAGGCAGTGCACCTTGAACTCGCTTCTGAGCTCACAACAGAGGCCTATTTGGCCTGCCTTAGAAGATTCATGGCCCGGAGAGGTCGTTGCTCTCGGCTAGTCTCCGATCAAGGCAGGAATTTCGTTGGGGCCAGCAGCCAGTTGAAAGATTTGATGTCCCAGGCTACACAGGCTGAACAAGTGGAGTTCGTTTTCAACCCCCCAGGCAGCCCCCATTTTTCGGGCTTAGCTGAGGCTGGTGTGAAATCCATGAAGACTCACCTTGCTCGTGTGGTTGGTTCACAGCGCCTGACGTATGAAGAGTTCAACACGCTGCTGGCACAGATCGAGGCTCTGCTGAACTCGCGGCCGCTATCCCCGTTGAGTTCGGACCCTAACGACCTGTTAGTCTTGACCCCAGGTCATTTCTTAACGTTGGAGCCATTGACTATACTGCCGGAAGTATCAATGGTCAACACCAACATTAGCGTGCTCCATCGCTGGAAGCTAATCCAGAAAATGCACCAAGATTTTTGGCGGAAATGGCATCTGGAATACATTCACACGCTCCAACAGCGGCATAAATGGTTTGAGGATCAACCTAACATTGCCATCGGGACTCTCGTCCTAATCGTGAATGAGCAATGCAGTCCCATGAAATGGAAACTTGGGCGTGTGACTCAGCTTCATATGGGTGCTGACAAAATTTGTCGAGTTGTCACCCTCCGCACTGCTACAGGAGAATGTAAGCGACCCATCGTCAAACTCTGCATTCTGCCGATGCTCCCAGTGCCCCAGATCGCAGATCTTGAGTGTCAAGCCAGTTCATCTGATTGTTAACTGCCTTGTTTCGTATTTTAAGTTTTTGTGTCGTGTATTTTTTTTTTGTTTTATTTTAATGTGTAATAATAATTTTATCGTTTTACAATTTTCCTGTTCAATTGCTACCATAATTCGTTTATAAGTGCCCATGACTTTATCGTTATCGTTGGGTTTTTTAGCAACTTGGTTAAAATACTGTGTATTTTGGTGGTCGGAATGTTCAGTTTTGACAATACTTTTCGATCATCTTTCGCATATTCGCGTGCGGCCTGTCAATGTCACGCATGCGTCACCTATCACTTACGTCAAATCGTTCATGCATCGTCATTCGAGACGGTAAAATTTAAACTCAGAGTCGTCGATTCATTGCCTGCGTGTCGGTCACACATCACAAAGTCCCTAATCAAATTTTATTTTCGTATCGTTTTTTTGTATCAGAAACTGCAGTTTATTCGCGAGTTTCCTTTTAATATTCACGCCCGTCACAAATTCCCAACTTGGTGGTTCCTGGAGTCCCTTTGCAGCCCCCCCTGGATGCACAGCCGCACAGCAAGTACCTGACGGAGGGCGACGATAATCTGGCCAGAAGACTCGGCTGCCACCTGAACCTTGTCTGTGCACTGGCAGGAGTGCCGTGCACATTATCCGGGACCTGGAGGTAAGTGAGTAGGGTCTCCGTAACCACCTAGCGTCAAACATTTGTGACTTTTCCTGTCTTCTTGTTGTCTCGCCCATTTTTTTAAAATTAATTTCGTAATACAGTCCGCTTAATCGTACATCCACACAAAACTACCTATCTAGGCCCAAATTAAGCAGACCTTGTACTATGAGATCCAGATAGCTGATACAATGCATAAACACATATTTTTTTGTAAACTTACAATACAATATAACATCCAGACTGAGAACAAACATCTATGTTCACCACACAAATATTTATCGTCGGTGGGGAACGAACCCACGACCCATGGCACAGAAGGCAGAGCTAATACCAACTGAGCTGAGAGGTCAGTCTAATTTATTAGAATATTTATTTTCCGAAAATTCAAAAAATATATTTTTATCTGTTATAAATCAAAATCGGCCACAGAGTCGGTTACTCAAGTTTTTTTGTTTCAGTCTAAAAGCTCCATTATACCACTGCTAACTTTGTATTCGAAGAAGCTACCAAGGTGTTTGAAGTCGCGTAATGGAATTGCATTCTTTCTCGTCTGATACTGTAGATATAAGAATAATCGTATGTGCCGAACTATGTGGGATTTGTGTCTGATTACTTTGAAATGAAATGAAATATACATATTTATTTGCAAGAAGTATGGTACAATTAAATCAAAGGGTATGTAAAAAAGTGGCTCACATACTTCGTTGGAGTCCGACATACAAAATTCACACAAAAAGTAGAAAATATAAGTAAATTTTTAATAAATCAGTGTGTCAGAATAATAACAATAATCAATTCTAGACTCATCTTGTGAAAAGAAGAACTAATCACGTTAATATATTGCCAACTTTAGATTAGAATTATTCGCCAATAATTATTAAAGAAATAAGCTATTTTATTGGATAAATTGGCATTAAGTAACAACATGATCTCTACAGTAACTAAATATTATATACGAGCTTGATGGTTTCCTGACGGACTGGACAAGCATAGCCAAGGATAGCGATGTCTGGAGGGAGGCCTTTGCTCAGCAGTGGGACCCAAAGGGCACATAATAATAATAATAATAACTGTGGTCTCAAAAGAATCACTTTGTAACGTCTTAAGTGGGTGACAGACGTACGAGCAAGTATATACGCGTACTTATGGCTCGCCGACCTTTTTCGCTTGTGTGTCACCGTAAGTACGCGTACTTTAAAACCGCCGCGCAAAATCGTCGGCGATCCAACCGGTCTGAAATCTTGCTCGTAGCTCGTCATGGCTCGAACGTGTGGCAGCATTGCGAGCCTCGAGCCGCGATTTTGTTTCGCCAGTTCGTGGATGCGCACGCTTGTCGTGTTAATTTTTGCAATTTTTGTTAATTTTAATTCAGAAATTTCAAAATGAGTGATTTCTGAACATATTCGCATATTTTTAAAATGTAATACGATATTATTTCTAAATAACACAAAGCTTCTTCAGTCGACGACATCGCAATACAGAGTGAGTAAGCTTCACGTGTGTCACCAACGTCGAGCCGAGTAAGTTCGCGATCTTAAAAACCGCGTACTTTAAGTTCGTACGTCTATCACCCACTTTAAAGCTAGCTGAGTCTAAGCGCCCGTTTTACACGACCTAGCCTGGGACCAGTCAGTATGTCTTCTAATCTGGTTATTCGTAGACACTATCCTTAAATTTAATTTTGATCCTGACCCCATCATCGTAACTTCGTTAATTAGTTTAACTAATGAACTTCAATCAATTTTCAGATCTTAATCACACTTAACGTCTCCAAAGTGCCTTAATGGAATTTTTAATGAATTTTCAATCTATAAAAGAGAAACATTTTTAAGCAGTGATTTTGTTCTGTATTTATACGTCAGATATAAGTGAAAACGCGATTTTCGTAGGATAATGAATAGTTGTTTATAAAAATGAAATCATTTGTAATATTTTTTGTGTTAGGGTTAAGTTTAGGCTGTGTTTACTGTGACGGTAAGATGTATAATTATAAAATTATTAATCTATTTACTTATTGAACCAAAAACAAGTTTGTACAAAAGGCTGGTAAGCACAATTACACCTATTTTATTTAGTTAACTTTGCCTTTAGAAAGATATTTTTTCTGTTGTTTACCTATTTTCTACCTTCTTACTTTTTATCTACTAAGCTATTTTGCGCACATAATGCAGATTCGAATTGATTAATATATAGAATGCATCGAATACTTAGTTTAAGATAAACTTAAATAAACATTAACATATGGGTATAGCTGTCAAAACATAGGATACCTTTGCGCCAGGGGATCAAAGTTGAGATGCCGTTTTATTTTTCTAGAAATGCTGCACATACCAGAGGCTGAAATCGACAAGACAGAACTTAATGAAACAGACATGGAGGCAGCAAGGAACCTTGACGCAGGGAAGTATTCGACAGTGAGCTACGAGTACTTTAACGATCAGTACCTCAAAGCACCAGGAGAACACATTATTTATAACGATTCGTGCGTTGACGAGTACATACGATGCACTTTGAGCATGTGAGCTTGTTTTTATAAACTAACTAGAGATCGACCGTTTCCCGCTACTTTTTCGGGATAAAAATTAAGCTACCTCCCCACCAGTTTTCAGTTATTAGTCCCGCCGTTCACGCGTGATGGCGTGAACAAGGGAAATAGAGGTTAAATTTTTAAAATAATTATATTGATAAGTACACTGAATTGAACACTATTTACCAAGAAATTATAATAAGTACCAACAAGATTTTAAAAAAAATGCAGAATCACTTTAAATATAAAAATATTATCTCAATCTATTTTATAATGTACAATTAGTGAATGAATGTATTGCTATGTCAACATTCATAAAGTTTGGGAAATAAATGGTATGGTAATTCAATGGTAATTCAATTCAATTCATTACTAACATTTAAATCTATAAACAGCTTAGTCCTAGTGTGAAGGTAGCTTATGCAATGCCCAACAGAAAGCTAGTCTAACTAGTTCCCATAGAACAAGCTCTGCTTAGATTGGGGCTAGATAGTGATTTATTTAATTGTACGGTTTATGTTTTAGGTCTGTAGAAACACCAGTCTGCGCATTTAACAATCCTGATAGAGCCTATGGTTACATGACCACCATAACGTTCTGCGAAGTATATTTTGACAATTGCAGAAGGGGATACCGTAAGTACAGTCTTGTAAATCTTTGTTCCTTTTTCTTAGTTTTATGTGTCATCTGCCTGTAGAAATTTACTGCTAGACACATACATCCCCTTTACATTTCCAGGGAGAACAATTCCGAGTCCTATTCAACTACAGTCTAAACGAGCGTCCTATATCGTTTCGTCTTCCGGTCCGTGGAAAAAACGGGTTCTCATTGTTTTGAACCACACTACTCATATATTTATGACATGCATCTGAAAATGCTCTGAAATTTGAACATTATTAAAAAAATTATTCAATTTTTTTATATTTTTATTTTTTTATTAGGATCTTTTAACAAATAGTACAGAAACATATTGAAAAACGATAAAATTCACAGGAGTTAAAAACTGTGTCTGTGTATTTCAATAACATTCTTAGACACAAATTGAAAGGCCAGCAGCGGCCGGCAAAAGTTACCTGGAAATCCATTACTGTCGTGTTTAGCGGCCAGATAAATTACATAATAAACTCATAGCTGAATGAAATTGAATAGAACGATCTTATAAACATGGCGACCAAGGAGGCAACTTATCAAAGGTTTTATTTAAATTTCGAACTGTGGGTTGCAATATTAAATCCTGTTTTTGTTGAAAAAAAAAAAAATGTGCTCCGAAAGACGCAAGAAAAAATGAAAAAAAAAAATGGTATTGTTCGTTGTTTGTCGTAATTGTATTTGACAAAATGAGTTCAAGTAACTAAGATACGTTCGTCCATCAATATTTTTCATTAAAAACACGCCTCACCATCTTTTTGCACGCCCAGGAAGACGGGTAGACAATGCCATTGGCACAAAGTCCTCCTAGCACTAAATTGTTTGTGTGAAAGTCTCTTTTTCTAAACTAGTTCAGGGGTATATATATCAGAATATACCCAACCCGTACAGCTACGACGGATTTTATTATTAGAGTAACAATAGGCACACTTATTTAAATTGTACACCTGTTACATAGTCTTTAGCTTTAGCAAAGGTCGTCTGAAAGAAATCACCCCGAGCGATAAGACCGCCCATTGCAGTACAATATATTCTTCTCTTTAATGTACTAGTTATTAAGATACTCTAAAGCAGGGTTTCCCAAACTATTTTGGACAAGTGACCCCTTTTCCAAAATGAAACGTTACCTCAGACCCCCATGGCCAAATTACCTACTTTTAAGATCAACCCCCTTATTCATAATGGTCCGCTAACTTAAAACAGCTGCTACAGTGTTATTAACCGACTTCCAATCAAAAAGGAGGAGGTGCTCAATTTGGTTGTTTTTTTTTTTCTTTTAATGTTTGTTACTGCATAACTTCGTCATTTGTAAGTCGATTTGAAAAATTACTTTTTTATCTGAAAGGTACTGCTTCCAGATTGGTCCCGTTTTAATTTTATTAAAATCGGTGTTGCCATTTTTTTTAAAATATTTTTTTTAATGTTTGTAACTGCATGCCTCCGTCATTTATGAACCGATTTAGAAAATTATTTTTTTATTTGGAAGGTTGTTCTTACGTCCAGATTGTCCCAAACGATTTCATTAAAATCGGTTTAGCCGTTGGCAATGAAGGCGGTTTCTCTAGTTTTTTAAACTTATAATTATTTTTCATTCTGAATTAGGTCAATAGAAGAAGACAGAGTTAGAATTAGCAATGCTTTAAGTTAGCAGACTATTATAAATAAGGGGCCTATCTTTAGTTTTCTTTCTATTGATACAAAATACCTAGGTGCTAAGGTACAAATTGGAAAACTTTGCACTTGGTTAAGTGATTCGTAAATTCTGTTTCAGCCACTTTACTTCACTTAATATAGCTATTTTATGACTTTGTGATCTCTTGAAATAAATGAGTACTTATATGAGTTATTATCGTTCAAGCTCCAACGAATTTCAAAACGCAAATGAACTTTCAAGTTGAAAGCTTGCACTTAGGTTGAAAGTTTCAACCTAAGTGCAAGCTCGTTAAATAGTAAAATATCGGGAACATGTTTGGATTTGCAACTGTATCATGAATTCGTTTGTGTTAAATCACGTATGCCTCAAATAGAGAGCAAGTCAAAACGCGCCTGAAAGATGTACCTCGAACTCATTCATCTTGCACAAACTTGTCCACACTGACTTGCCTAGTTTTTCATCTTGTACGAACTTGATACTTTACATTAGGTACTACAACAATGCTATTTCCTACAAAAATATTAATTATTCTTAGTACACGTAACACAAAATAAACAATACAGTACCTACCTACCTAAAGTTTTAAATAAGAACGTGTGGTAATTTAATAGGGGGTCGATTTTTAGACCTCGTCGACCCCCAAAATCAGTTTTCGTTTATATCGACCCCTAGGAAACCAATATCGACCCCAAGGGGTCGATATCGACCACTTTGGGAATCCCTGCTCTAAAGTCTAAGTTGTCCGCAATGAAGTTTTTATTTAGTTACTTATTTATTTATTTTGCTGGTGGCTTTCTGTTACCTGCATAAAACGTGTAATTTCAGGATTCTGGAGGATTATAGATCAAGGAGAATGCAAGTTTGTCTATGGCAATGATTGGGATAACGTCTTCCACACCAGAAGAAGTGATTATCCTCTCATCGTCCATCTCCTTAAGATTTTATCCTCACAAGCAAATAACAAGACATCTGCTTCCAATGACCCAGAAAAAAATCAGACAGACCCCTCATTTAAACAAACCTGGAGAGAAACAGAAGGAAAACGACTATACGAAGAAGGTTCAGGGATACCCAACACAAGAAGACTCAATCACCCTCTTGCAGCCGATTTGCTCAAAATCTTATCTACACAGTCTGGCAATACACGAATATCAGTTTCTAAAGGTAGGGCTCTGAGTATTTTGCCTGAGCCATTTATAAAGTATTAAGAGAGACAGAGATCAAATAAATGACTATCACTAAATTATTGTTATTGTTTTTGTAAAAACATTGTTGGTCTCTCATGGTCGTTTTGATAAATACTTATATGCATAGGGCTGGATGTAGAAACAAAAACTAAGGCCCGTATTCCAAAACAGCGCTTGAGTCTGAGTCTGAGTCGAGCCTCAAGCATAGATTTTATGACAGTCCTCCATTGAAAAACAAAGGAACAAAGGCTTCTAAAAAATAAAAAAACACAAGAAAAACAAACTTCGTTTTTATTTTACTGTTGGCAACTTTGTTCGTGCTCTTGTTCTGTCTTGTTTGCTTTTACAAGCGGGTTTTGCAACCTCATTTTCTAAAGTATATCAAGCCTTCTTGCATTTGTTTTTTTTTATACTCCTTCTGGACAGTCGAGTAAACAAATGGAACTAATAAAAAGGATTGCATAAGGTAACTAGTGAATAAAACCAGAAAATGAAGGTACATTTCATTTCATACGATGAACGTCACGCCATCCCAGTCCATCTATTATCCCGTCACATGATGAAATAGAAATGAAAAATGTATACTGAGACCTAAGTTTATGGACTGGCCTCTCAGCTCAGTTGGTAGTAGCTCTGCCTTCTGCGCCGTAGGTCGTGGGCTCGATCCCTGAGAACAAATAATTGTGTGGTGAACACAGATGTTTGTCTTCTGTCTAAGTACCTACCTATGTATTTACAAAATGAAGCAGAGCTTGTACTATGGAAACCAAATGGCTTCCATAGTACAAGCTTTTCTTAATTTAGGGCTAAATAGTTTTGTGTGGATTGTTCACTAGGTACCTCTATATGTTTTATTATTAATATGAAAGACATGTTATAATAATATGACCAAAAATAGCGGCCGTATTCTACCCGTCTGTTCATTACAGCCATAAACATGTTTGGACAGGTAGAACACGTTTACTACCGGATTCTACATTGTTATTCCTTGCTTTGTCTAAAAGAGCCATAAGTCACCCTAGTGTTGTGACAAACTAAGTTTACTACAGCTAATATTTAGTTGAAGAAAAAACATGCCTTTTTCTGCCGTGAAACAGCATTGCTGTGTTGGTATGGGTGCCGGTGAAATTACTGGCACGTGACGCTGAACATCTGTATGTACGTTCCTGACGTGCGTGACCTACGAGGCAATTTTGTTATAGGCGATGGTTACCACTTAAAATCAGGCGGGCCAATATATTATGATTGTTCTATCAGCTAAATGTAAAAAAAAACCTTTTTCAACAAAAAAATACGACTTTACGAACTCATGAAGATAACAAAAAAAAGCCTGTTTATCTACAGAGCACCAAAAACGCAAAAGCTCTACTTTTTATACCAATAAAATAGGATAGTTTACCGCATAAGTCAGACTTATATTTTTTGTGGCCATAGAATAGTTTTTCACGCCAAATGTGGCCATCGATATACCGGCTCCAATATCTCCTTTACCCAGCCTTTTTAAGAATATATTTCTGCATTATGCATAGAAGCGGTTCGGGTGTCATAAAAAGTAGATAAAGGGAGGTTAGCACTGGTTTCAACGGTTTTAAGTAAGGTGGTTATAGCCACAGTCAGCGACAACTATAAATGATGCCAAGAGTATAACAGATAAGAACAGAATTGCCCACCCGATGTTAAGTGGTAACCATCGCCTGTAACAAGGTGCCACGTAGGTCACGCACGTCAGGAACGTGCCCTACGATGCACTGGCTGCGTCCATCAACCTGAAGCATAAAAAAATCCATATAAGTATTATATGAGCTACCTAGTTTCCTGCATTTATCCTTAGTGGGGTCAGCACAACAGGTTTTCTTCTTCCACTCACGTCTATTATTCGTCTCCACTACTCCTGCCATTGATATGACTGACTCTCAGCTCAGTTGGTAGTAGCTCTACCTTCTGCGCCGTAGATCGTGGGTTCGATCCCCACCGAGAACAAATATTTGTGTGGTAAACGCATATGTTTGTTCTCTGTCTGGGTGTTATATTGTATTCTAAGTATGTATTTACAAAAAAATATATACATATAAGTAGTTTATCAGCTATCTGGTTGCCATAGTACAAACTCTGCTTAGTTTGGGGCCAGATAGTGTTGCGTGGATTGTCTTAAATATTTCTAAAAAAAAAATATACAATTACTACTACTATGACATCCTATTATTGATCTAACTTTTGAAAGTATCATTGCTTACACTATTTTTATGAAACAACGGAATATTTACCATGACTAAATTTTGAGTTTTGACTTCCGATATTTCGGTACAGCTGGCCTACCATGAGCTTCATATGGTTATGGTTTGGCTGTCAAAATTGTGTCAACAGTGTCAACACATTCAAACCCAAGAAGAAAATGAATGTGTGGGTCAGCCTATCTATACCCAATTTGACAGCCATAGCCATAACCATAAGGAGCTCGTGGTAGCCCTGCTGCAGGGCTGCCACGATGCATGCACCACGATCACGGCAGACAAATTGATCTACCCTCTTTCGTACTCTTTTATTGGTATCGACACTACTATTGGTTCCATTCTCAAAATTCAAAATTTAATCATGGTAAATACCCCGTCGTTTCATATAAATATTATTATTGATCGTTCATACGTCAAAACTGGTGCTATCCCAAAAGCTTGAACGTTTACCAGTGTGTCGGATTCCGTTTGCCGTCATATACTTTATAGGTGATGGAATCACCTTCTCAAATCGGCGTGGCCATGACGGTGTCATAAAGGTGGACTGACTGGTTTACGACTTCACTGGCGTTTGGTACACACGTATATCAAGGCATCCCTTGCTTTTGGCGTATTGGTATCATCAAGAAATTAAACTTAGCCGTTAGCTGTTTGCTTTTTTAGCATTTTATCTGGCACAGAAAAATACCTGTCAAGTAAAGTAATGTTTCAATGTGGTTATGACTACCTCTTTAACCCCCTTGATAGTTGCAAAAAATTGTTCCTATTATTATGGGGTAGAACTATGTCCAATGGACTTTGTTAGGTAGATGACGATGATAAATCACCATTAAACATATTCATTAGGGAATATACAATTATCACAAGGATCTTTTGGAAACGCCTTACAGCTAGGAACAGGCAACAAACTACTAAATAAAAAGAAACTGCGCTATGTCATCTAGCTCAAGTTTGTGTTGAGTCCCAAGAGTGGCAAACCAGGTGTGTCGCACTGCAGTTATTTAAAACAGATTTTCAAATATTTATGCTAGTAAATTCAATTCTACGGAAATTTATTTTGTACGTAGCAGCACTACGCCGCAGAAGTGCTACGCTGTGCCGTAGCAGTCGGCGTAGCACCAGCTACAAAGTATTTTTATGGTCTTTGGTTACTTTTTACCTGAAACCATCTTGTAATAAAATTCAAACGTTTTGCAAAACGAATGAAATAAAGAAATGAATGAAGATCTATTGTACCATTGTACCTTATTAATCTTATACAGGGTTATTGGTAATTATATAAGAAACCAGTTAAGGGCTCCTTCTTTACATCTTAACAAACAATATTTGTTCTACGACTTTCGTCAAAAATCAATACACTTCCCAAAAAAAATATTTTATGTTTTTGTAACACGTTTTAGCTCTGTCTATTGCAGACGCTTCATGGTAATGACCGGTGACCGGAGTCGCATCGCAACCCCGCACCGCGCGCCCCTTTCATTGAGAT
Source organism: Thera obeliscata (assembly GCA_947578465.1). Classification (NCBI taxonomy): domain Eukaryota; kingdom Metazoa; phylum Arthropoda; class Insecta; order Lepidoptera; family Geometridae; genus Thera; species Thera obeliscata. The sequence goes on along the minus strand of OX387919.1, from coordinate 20,882,091 downwards.
TGCCACGCGCCGCGCCACGGGGCATAGAGTTATAATTATTTAGAATGACAAGTTTGTCAAAAATAACTTATTATGTTTTAAATGGAAAAAAAAATAACGAATTATTGAAAGTCGTAGAACAAAAGTTGTTTGTTAAGATGTACAGAAGGAGCTCTTAACTGGTTTCTTATATAATTACCAATAACCCTGTATACAAAGTTTCTTTTTACGCTGTAAAATATAACAGCGTTTCACTCTTTAGTCTTTATTCTGAGGTTTCACTGATCGCTACCAGGCCTGCGCATACCTGGCGATGGCGACCAGTGAAACACTGTCAAATACCACTGTCATATTTGTCAGCGTTTCACTAATTGCCGTCGCAGATAGCTTAGATGTGCGCAAGGCTTCAGTTTATTGTTAAACATGTTCCAAAGCGTTCTACAAATTTCAGTCTTTTTTTAAACAAGGGTTGAAACATTGTTACCCGATAGTCAAAAACTATCGTCGAAAATAACGGCTTGTGATCCCTAGGAACCTTTTGGAAAAAGTTTTTATTCAATTTCAAACAAAAAAGAGGATAATGGATTAGGACTTTGCTTAGGAGATGTTGCTGAAACCATGGAAAAATGTTTTTGTAAAAACTTTATAAAAGTAGATGATGGGATGATGGATGAAAAAGCTGCACAAATAAAAATACTTATAATAAGTTTGAGACGAGTTCAATATCCTTTTTGCTAATAATATAAGTAAAAGCGTAAATATAAGTATGATAAAATAAGTACAAGGAAAGTTGGTGTTAGTATTTTGTGACTTAGAATACACTATAACTACTGGACCGATTAAAGTTAAACTTGAATGAAAGTAAGAAAGAAAGATTATTTATTAAACATACCTACACAGAATGCGCTCCATTTCCGTTATTTTTTCGGGGTAAAAAATATCCTGTAATTTTCATCCCAATCGGCCCAACCGATCGCGCGTGGCGTGACCTAGGGAAATTAGGAATTATTATCTCGAAACTACATAACCACGATGAAATCACGCGCGCTAGTGTCATAGTTTTACAAAATGTATTTACAACTCATAATATTTTGCAAACTTATATTACCAGTGAAGGTTTACGTGAAGAAAACGCTTAGCTACCCTGGATTAAGTTAGGATTTCTGACGTAGCCGTGAAAGATTATTCTGGAACATGAATAAGACCATCATCAAAGCTAAAGTCAATGGGTGTCTTTATTCAATTTGATGAATTCATTGACTCCCAGACATGATTTATTATTTATTATTGATATTGATATTGTAATTTATTCTGACATTTGGTTTTGTTTATGTGTATTTATTTTATTTGATGACTGTGTATTTAAATGTTTTATTGCTTTTTTTTGTAACATGTTAGTTTATATACATTCAAACATGATTTGTAAGGATTGTTATGGAATAAATGAAATTAAATGATCACTTTGAAACGACTTCTCAAGGTAAGTTTACTAGTAAGTGTCCTTTAGTGCTCTTTCGTAACCTGGTTTCGTAACCAGCAACGTAGGATTCTTTTTAGTTCATAACCGGGTTACCAAAAAATAAAAAGTTCTGTTTTTAAGTTCTTAGTTCATAACCCGTCATACCCCGGTTATGAACTAAGAACTAAGAAACGAATAAAAAGTTCTGTCTTGCAGTTCTTATTTCGTAAGGTTACGAAGCAAGACTGGAGCAAGGAGTAGCCAGTTCCATGAAGCCTAAAATGATTTTTTTTTATGAAAAGGTTTGGCCGAACCGTTTACAGAAGTTTTGCAGAAAGTTGAAAATTCAGAAAATGTTAGTTTCAGAATAAGGCTCCACCTGAAGCTTTTAGAACGTTTTATAACGCTGTCTGTGATGGCTCCGGTAAAAACTGTGATATCTTTAAAAGCTGCTTCAGTAATGACGGCAGTAAATGCAAAAATGCTTTTGTATGACGTAAAAGTTTGCTTGTACGTAAGTTGGATAATTGTATTATTGAAAAAAACATCAAAGTAACGACCTTAGGATCATCCAGTTTTTTATTTAAACTATACCAGTGCAGTGCATATTATGGCAGTTAAATTTTTTTTTTTAAGGAAACCAGCAATTATTTTACATAGCGACAAAGAAATACAAAACAATACGTTCGACACCAAACGCGTCGACACCCTAAGGGCGCTTGTACACGCTAAGAAAATTTGCCGTTCCTGCGGCAGACAAGACAAATTCTTCGTGTAGACGACAAGAATTTTGTCTTTTCCACACACGAAAACTTTTCGTGTCTTCCGCAGACAAGACCAATCGAAATGTGTACACGACACGATTTTTTTCGTGCAGTCGTCAGTCGGGCGTAGGGCGCGCAAGTAATAACAAGCACAGCAAAAACTACCTGGCTGGGCTGGCTCAACCCTACTCCACCGCCCCCGCCGCGTCGTGTCTTGCGCAGATAAGATTTTTTTCGTGCACCACTGAGGTACAAACACCCTGAGGGCGCTTGTACACGCTAAGAAAAAACGCCGGGTCTACCCAAGAATTCGTGTCGTAACAAGAAAATAATTGTGTACACTGCTCGCAGCGGTGCACGAAAAAAATCTTATCTGCGCAAGACACGACGCGGCGAACGTTGTTGCGGAGCGGCGGAGTTTTCGTGTGTGGAACAGACAAAATTCTTGTCGTCTACACGAAGAATTTGTGTTGTCTGTCGCAGGAACGGCAAATTTTCTTAGCGTGTACAAGCGCCCTAACGCTTACAAAAGCCCGACCAATGGCGCGCAAACCACATGACGCGATAATTCATCCACCAATAAGGAGCCCGCTGCATTACGTCATCAAACGTCATCGGTACACATTCGCTCGGCTTCCAACCACCGACACGCACGCATTAGTGCATAGTCATCATCCAAATTTCAACTGTAATTCACCCAAATTAAACCCTGTGAAGTTCCAATACATCTACTATCTATGTTTGTTCTCTAGCGCGAACAAATACTTATCACGAATAAATAGTCTAGATACCAGTAAGTGATATTATTATGGTGCAAACATGACGGTCACCGCTTTTAGTAAACCAGGACTTTGCCATAGCTACCGCTTAAAAACAGGGTGAGGTGTGCTAAATATATTGTGAACTTTATTTAAATGCATAGAATTTTACTAGAAAAATAATAGTAACTTATTTAACCATACAATTTTTACGTATAATAAATTATTGCCTCAGGGTGCAATGCGTCATGTTCGTTTTTATAAGCAGAGGTAACTGTTCAACATCAGATGAACTAACTACTTCACCACATTTTGTTATCTATCTTAAAGATAGATAACAAAATGTGGTCAATTGCTAAAGCAATAGAGAATGTGAGTGGGTTAGCATGACACTGACACTTATTTGTGTCAGTCACAGCAGTAAAACTGACATGGCGGCGCCTTTTGGTATTCACCACTACAAAACATCAACCACTATTGAACATTTTTGTACAAAGTACTTGTTTACAAATTTGTGAGTTTGGTATTTTAGCGGTAATCTTCATTATTTACTGCATTCTTCATACAAGTGGACTTAGACCTAGCGCATTATGAAACAACTCTTTTATATATGAAACATTGTATCCGTAAGTGCTACCTTCAAAATACAAGAATGCTCAGATTAGAGAGAACCTACATAAAGGTTGCAACATCATATCCCTATAAGCCCGAAAGGGGGTATTCTACACGTCACGGCAAACAACGTTTGTTCTACGACTTTAGAAATGACGAGGTTTTTCATTCATGAAATGCCTTTGAAACTGCCTTGCTCTGTTTTCTTTCCTATTTCTCTCTCAGTTAGGTATTGGCCTCTCAGCGCAGTTGGTAGCAGTTCTGCCTTCTACGCTGTAGTTAGTGGGTGCGATCCCCACCTAGATATTTGTGTTGTTATTTTCTATAGTGTATCGTTCTAATTATGTATTCACAAAAAAATGTACTAAAGTACCTATTAAATATAAAAAAACATATTGTAGACAATCCCCACAACACTTTTTAGCCCCATACTAAACCGAGCTTGCACTATGGAAACCAGATAGCTGATATAATACTTAAATTCATTTTTTCTTGTAAATTCATACAATCTATATATATATAACTCAAAGGTGACTGACTGACTGACTGACATAGTGATCTATCAACGCACAGCCCAAACCACTGGACGGATCGGGTTAAAATTTGGCATGCAGGTAGATGTTATGACGTTGGCATCCGCTAAGAAAGGAAAATGGAAAATTATTTTCCGAAGAGGAGAAAAAGGGGAAAAATGGTTTAAAGAAAAATCAACGCACAGCCTAAACCGTTAGCCCTAGAAGCATGAAACTTAGAAGATGTGTTCCTCTAATAAAGCAGAGGTGCACTAAGAAAGAAAATAGGAAAATTTTTCCCCTAAAAGAAGAAAAAACGGAAAAAGATTTTATCACAAAAAATAGCTTAACAAAATACGCAAAAAAAACATTTAAAAAAATCTGCTACCGCAGCATCTGGCACCAGGTTCGATTACACACAAAGGTTCACAAACAAACCGATGATAACCACTACGACAAAATCGCGGGAAACATCTTTCATACTTAAACTAAACACTGTTAAAAAAAATCGGCTCCAACAGCACTAATCTAAAAATTCAAATACACTCTAAAGAACAAGCTCAAAACTATAGTAACCAGCAGTTGGTCATGTCAAATTAAAAAAATCTGATTCAATTATACACCAACACGCATACGAAACCCCAAATTAGCCACTAATATAACATAAAATCACAAAAAATAGTTTTACAAAATACGAAAAAAAAACATTAAAAAATTTTCAGCTACCGCAGCATTTGTCACCAGGTTTTAATACACACAAATGCTTACAAAAAAACCGATGATAACCACTAAGACACAATCGCGGGAAACATCTATCATACTTAAACTAAACACTGCTGAAAAAAATCGGCTCCAACAGCACTCGCCTTCAAATTCAAATACACTCTAAAGTACAAGCTCAAAACTATAGTAACCAGCAGTTGGTCATGCCAATTAAAAAAGTCTGATACGATTATACACCAACATGCATACGAAACCCCAAATTAGCCACTAATATAACATAAAATCACAAAAAATAGCTTTACAAAATACGAAAAAAAACATTAAAAAATTTTCAGCTACCGCAGCATTTGTCACCAGGTTTTAATACACACAAATGCTTACAAAAAAACCGATGATAACTACTAAGACAAAATCGCGGGAAACATCTATCATACTTAAACTAAACACTGCTGAAAAAAGTCGGCTCCAACAGCACTCGCCTTCAAATTCAAATACACTCTAAAGTACATGCTCAAAACTATGGTAACCAGCAGTTGGTCATGTCAAATTAAAAACATCTGATTCGATTATACACCAACACGCATACGAAACCCCAAATTAGCCACTAATATAACATAAAATCACAAAAAATAGCTTTACAAAATACGAAAAAAAAACATTAAAAAAAATCCAGCTTCCGCAGCATTTGAAACCAGGTTTTAATACACACAAATGTGTACAAAAAAACCGATGATAACAACTAAGACAAAATCGCGGTAAACATCTATCATACTTAAACAAAACACTGCTGAAAAAATCGGCTCCAACAGCACTCACCTTAAAAGTCAAATACACTCTAAAGTACAAGCTCAAATCTATGGTAACTAGCAGTTGGTCATGTCAAATAAAAAAAACAGATTCGATTATACACCAACGACGAATACAATTAGCCCAAATTAGCCACTTTTACAAAATCACGGAAAAGAGCTTTACAAAATACGAAAAAAAAACATTAAAAAAAATCCAGCTTCCGCAGCATTTGAAACCAGGTTTTAATACACACAAATGTATACAAAAAAACCGATGATAACAACTAAGACAAAATCGCGGTAAACATCTATCATACTTAAACAAAACACTGCTGAAAAAATCGGCTCCAACAGCACTCACCTTAAAAGTCAAATACACTCTAAAGTACAAGCTCAAATCTATGGTAACTAGCAGTTGGTCATGTCAAATAAAAAAAACAGATTCGATTATACACCAACGACGAATACAATTAGCCCAAATTAGCCACTTCAACAAAATCACGGAAAAGAGCTTTACAAAACACGCAAAAAAAAACATTAAAAAATTTTCAGCTACCGCAGCATTTGTCACCAGGTTTTAATACACACAAATGTTTACAAAAAAACCGATGATAACCACAAATACAAAATCGCGGGAAACATCAATCATACTTAAACTAAACACTGCTGAAAAAAATCGGCTCCAACAGCACTCGCCTTCAAATTCAAATACACTCTAAAGAACAAGCTCAAAGCAATGGTAACTAGCAGTTGGTCATATCAAACTAAAATAAAGCAGCCAAGTGCGAGTCGGACTCGCCCATGAAGGGTTCCTTAGCATCAAGTAACATAATATACAGAAAATAAACAGGAAACAGGTTCTTGTAGTTCGTCGAAAGGTAAATTGCAGTTTACGATTTATGACGTATAAAAAAAAAACTACTGGCTAGATCTCGTTCAAACCAAATATCGTTGAAAGTTTGCATAGTAATGTACAACATATATTTTTTTTAGTTTTATCATTCCCTTATTTTAGAAGTTAGAGGGGGGGGGACCAACTTTTTTCAACTTTGGAAGTGTCTCTCGCGCAAACTATTCAGTTTAGAAAAAAACGATATTAGAAACCTCAACATCATTTTTGAAGACCTATTCATAGATACCCCACACGTATGGGTTCGACGAAAAATTTTTTTTTGAGTTGCAGTTTGAAGTATGGGGACCCCCAAAATTTATAGTTTTTTTTCTATTTTTGTGTAAAAATCTTAATGCGGTTTACAGAATACATCTACTCACCAAGTTTCATCAGTGTAGCTCTTATGGTTTCGGAGAAAAATGGCTGTGACACGGTCGGACAGACAGACAGACAGACAGACATGACGAATCTATAAGGGTTCCGTTTTTGCCATTTGGCTACGGAACCCTAAAAACGAACTCAAATATCCACGCGGACGAAGTCGCGGGTATCAGCTAGTACAATATAACACCCAGACAGAGAACAAACACATGCGTTCACCACATAAATATTTGTTCTCGGTGGGGATCGAACCCCGACCTACGGCGCAGAAGGCAAAGCTATTACCAACTGAGCTAGAGGCCAGTCAAAAGTCCCCGTACCGAAGGGAAGGTTGCGGGTTCAAATCTCGCTCGGCTTTTCTTTTGGGGCACTATAAAATCTGTGTGAATAAAATGTATTCCAGATACTTCTAGCTAAAGATATTATAGCTAAAGTCGTACAACTAAGGTTTTTTGCCCTGACGTGTAGAGTGCTCCCCTTTTAGGCATCAAAGGATATTTTGTTACACTTTTATTATCTGACTGTTTGTCTTATCCGTGGCTAAAGCTTTCAGCACGTATGGATACCCCAAAATGAAGAAACAACATTTTTAAAATCCAAAACGAAATCCATGCTGAAACATAGCGTGACAGCGGTAGGTAAAACTGTATTGGTGCCGGTAAACCTATAAACCCATGTTTATATTCACCATTTATTACTAGTCAAACAACTCATAAAAATGTAAAGTACCTACCTTCCTTTGTTCTGAGCCGTCTATACGTGCTGGTAACTTTAGTGACGGATAAATATCGAACAGTCATTATAACACAGTAGATAAACAAAAACACTCAATAAATGAATCTCATTGCCGTCGGCTGTTTTTCCTAACCACTACAATCTGGGCTTTTTCAAGGTGTCTTCTAGATCATTCTGCTCCATCCTATTATTATCATTTAAAAAACACACAAATAAACAGCTAATATAACAACAAAAGTGTGTCGAAAAATGTATGCAATAAACGCTTGCATTGTGATAGTTCATTATCAAATTGAATTTGTTTGCCTTTTTTCAGTCTTTTAAATATATTGAAGAACCTATTCCAACTTAACACTTTTCTGAGATACTTACAAAACATAGTGAATAATAAAACCAGGATAATAATAAATAGAAACATTTTCTAAACTGGTTCCAGTATTCAAGCCGTAAACGTTGTCAGCACGTGTGGCAGGTCCTTTCGGGATGCTCCGGATCGGATATCCGGGCTACGGACGTATTTAGTTTGCAAACAGATTATAAACCGATTTATGCAGTAGTTTACAATAAATATGAATATTTTCCATAGCCGACCCAGTCATTCAATCAGTAAATGTTGTCAGCACGTGTGGCAGGTCCTTTACGGATGCTCGGGCCCGGATATCCGGACCCCCGGGCGTATTTAGCGGTGCTTGCAACTGTAAGCTATTTGGATTATTTAAACTGGTATCCGTTTTGCATGATATAACAAGCAAACTGTAGTTAGCCGATTAAAATTGATACTTATAATATTTAGATAATTCTAGAAAAGAACGATGATAAAAACAAAAGCCCAACTAAACTAGAAAAACAACTTGATAACCAAACTACTGAACCGATTTTCATGAAGTTTTTATTGTACCGATCTGAAAGTGTACCTATCAATATACATAAAAAACGAAATTGGTTTATACATGACGGACAACAGTGAAAAACTACGGCTGAATTTTTTTTTTTTAAAGCCGATTAAAAAGTACTGATGATTTTCAAACGCTTACCACCAGTAATCGCAAGGTTAATTATAATCTTTCATAAACGGACCTTAAAAAATCATGGGACTTCGTGTGAGTCTGTCGTGTGAGATGTCTGTCTCGCTTTCACGCCAAAACTGCTGAACCAAGTAATATTTGAATACGATTTTAAATTGTTTTTAGGAACAAGTAAACTGAAACTGATTTAAATGAAATTTGGTACAAAGATAGTCTGGGGCCTGAAAAAGGACATAGACGAATTTTAATGCGAAAAAGGGTTGTACGGGGTTGAAAAGGGGGATGAAAAGTGGTATGGAAGTATCGTCATTTTTACAGAGCGACGTAGTACGGCGTGGTGTAGGTGGGGAAATACTAAGTGTGCTTACCCTAAAAGGCAGATACGTGAGGGCAGACGATTGTGCCACACGATGTTTTTCCGCTGCAAATTAAAAAGCCATCACCATTCCACGCGGTCGAAGTCGCGGGCACAGCTAGTTTTAAATACAGCTTAAAGTATACATTTCTGTCACCAACATTGTCAGCCATTGAAACCCCTATTATAATTTGCTACCAAGCTGCACTCAGAAGTACTTACGAGATAAACAGAGTGCAGGGTAGTCTTGGTCTTCGAAAAAGTTCCACCGTTTTTTTACATTCTTAGTACAGGTCAGGACAATTATTCCTTTTAGAAATCCCGCTTTTTTGTGGTGGCCTAGTCCTAGCGGCACCGCCTCCATATCCTGAGGTTGAGGTTGGTTTATCGTGGGTTTTTCCATCTAAATATTTATGTACCTACACTATGCCAGTACTCTCAAACGGTGAAAGAAAACATCGTGAAGAGACCTGTATTTCGTAGAACCTAAAAAATTCGAAGAACATGTGCCAAGTACCTACAGGAAAATTACTTTGAAGGACACTTAAAATCCTTTCACCACCCTGGTTCGTAAGATTCACGGAACGTTAAAAAGATGGGTTAGGATCATATGTAAAAACTTCTCCAGGGTAGGCAACGCAACGACAGCACCCTTGGTGTTGTTGGTGTCTATGGGCGACCGCTTACCACCAGGCCCCTGTTTAATAAAGCTGTCAATTCGACATAATATCGACCCTTCTGGGATCAATTGTCGTAAGAGCCAACTCATTCTGGGATCAACTCATTCTGGGATCAAATGTCGTAACAGCCCACATTGCCTGGGCTGGGTAGTGTTGTGTGAATTATCCACAATATTTATTTATGATTTATTATTTATTTGATCCCAGAAGGGTCGATATGTGAAAAAGCGACAAAATTGTGGAATTGTCGCGCTTTTGTGACATATTTGTCACTTTTATTAATAGCCTAAGCGCAACAATTCCACAATTTTGTCGCTTTGTGACATATATTATGTCGAATTGTCAGCTTTATAAAACCGGCCCCAGGTGGGCTTACCACCGCTTACCAAATTATACAGCCGTCACATAACTGTCTCCACTTTGTAGGAACGCCACGCTAGAGTCAAGTTGCATGACTATTGCGATGAGCACTCTCCATTTTAATGACAAGCGCGGAGCTACTAATGTGTGTTTTTCCTTGTTTTCGTCTTATTTTGAGGAAAACCACTGCGTTGGTAACTAGCTAGAATTTAACTCTTGTATTTTGTTAAAGTCAATTAGCTTTGTCATTGTTTTTCATTACCAATAATCAATTTGACAGATTTTTAAGATAGAGGCATTAGTGGCAGTAACCCACGAGTAGGTAATACGGCATTTTTAGTATGCATTATCCTTGGAGGGCACGCAAGATAATTCTAACTTTGAGCGTGACTGATGGCGGAAAATAAAAAACATGCACTGGAAATAATCTCCCGAAAAACATACAAAAAAATGGTAGTCGTAGTTTGTTGCCTGTTCTTTTCGGCTTGGTCGCGTTGAATTGGCAACTAGATTCACTTAGCTCATTCATGTATACGAGTCACCCGGTAGGGTTATTAGAAATAACCCTGCAATTAAAAATAATGCAACACAAAATAAAGCTGTAGCTATAACAATAGTAGTAACACTGGTTTGTACCCACAATGAAAAGACTGGTAGCTGTTGTTACTAAAATAAAAGTTCAACAAAAAGTCCTATAGAAATTCCATCAAAATTGGTTCTGCAGTTTGGCTATGACGTTGGGTTTTTAAGTTTTTTAAACTCATCTTTTTATTACTTCTAAGTATTTAGTTACTTCACTTTCATAGGTCACATGTCTATTCTACTATCTACTCTATTGGCCAGTGTCCACAGTGTAGTCACACGTTCAAAATGCAAACGAAGAGACACTTCGACCCAAAACGAACTCTCCGCCAATATTGTGCTAGTTGGAACTAGGGTTACCATTTCGTAATATATATGAGATGACTAGATTCTAAAATAAAACCGGGTAAGAGGCAATTTTTTTTAAATAAATGAATTATTGAACCCCGTAACAGATATTGAATTGACTTTAGTCGGTCTAGTGAACCATTTAAATGCACAATGAATTTTACAATTAATACTACTTGTATTAATGTGTCGTGTTAGCTATACTATTTATTACTCAAGAACGGCTGAACCGATTTCACAAAAAAATTGGGGGGAGGTAGCTTAGAACCAAAAGGATAAAGTAACGGGAACGGGGCGAGCAAAGCCGCAAGCGGCCGCTAGTTTATAATCATCGAGAGGGTTAAATTTAAAATCAGTGCTGGATGTACTTCCAGCGATAGCTGAATTTATACCCTTTGTGCTCGTATTTTTAGTTTATGTTAAGTATAATAATGTAGTCATCATAATTTATGCTGTTTAATTTAAATAACACGTCCACCTAGGTTCTGTATCTTGTAAGTGTTATTCCTCAACGGCCCCAACGGAAGACCAGCGTAAGTTATTCTAACTTGCATATGCTGAGTTGGGACCAATTTGCAACTACCTTCTCACTATGTTTATATTTAATGTTTAGTTATAAGTTATGTGTAACCTATTTTAGTTTACAAAGTTGCAAATAAATGTTTTGATTTGATTTGATTTGATTTTAGTTCCTAGGCTTATAACGAGGCAATAAACGTTTTTTTATTTTTAATTTTTATAATATCAGCGGCGCGTTACCAACAATCGCGCGCCAAACTGCCTGCCTCAGATCAATGGCGACACACGCCTGTGCTTTCCCCGATACATATTTTCTAAAAACCTGTCGAATGCAGCGAAATGCATTGTCACAGGGCAACCCTATCTGGAACTGAACCCAGAGCTAGTTTCTAAAGTAAACATTGATTTTGCTCAAGGTATAAAGTACAGCCATTGTAAGTTACAATTCCTTTTAAATTACATTTCTTTGGGGCAAAGTCGACAGTAGTTCGAGTTGTTATTCCCCGTCCTTCCTCTAAATGTATGATATTTTTAAAACTTTGTTATGCCTTGCCGCTATAAACATCGTGAGGAAACCCGCGGCTTAGTCAGCTCCGCACATATTGACCATGTCTTTCCTGTGGATTAGGCACACTAAGCTGTCAGGATGGTATGGGTGCTAGGCAAGCCTATTCCATCTAAAATCCTGTCCCAGACACTGTAGCGTCTCCAAGTAGGGACATGAGTAATGACGAGTTGCCCCTGACGCTTATATAAATCATCTACAATAGATGCAAAGGCCTGTTATATTTTATACACTGATCGCTAACACAGGCGTGCACAAGCTTAGTACTCATCCCTCTATAAAAACAGGCTGTTTATGTAAAAGTTCATTTGAATCTGTAGCTTGTTATTTTCGTACCATCGACTCGGAAAATGGGTAGCACTTCTCAAAGTCTCAAGAACTGCCTCGGGACTTGTCTTTGAATTTTTCTTTATTTTTTCAATCATTTGGAGCGTGGGAAAATGAATTCGTTGTTTGTGATGTAATCTGATATCAGTTCAATGGGCTCAATCATGGATCCTCCATTTTCATTATTTGCATCATTCTTTTTGCGCTCTTTTTGTTAAAGGTTTGTGCAGAGATTTACGTGCAAATCACTTTTGTGAAGGCACAACGTTAAATATTTTTTATTAAACTAGCCGATGAAACAAGCATAATGGCATTGGATTGAGCTACTGGATTTGAACCCACGACCTTAGAATCGGTAGGCGGGGCTGCTACCACTGGGGTTAGGCACTGGTGGCCTAAACTACGTGACACAAATCAAAATGCGTTTGAGTGACCCCTGAATCCGCTGTAAGCTGTAAATTTTGTTTTAATAATTTGAAAATCGAATGCGAATTCATTCGATTTTCAAATTATTCTCCCGATCGAGCCATATTGCAGGTGGTAGGGCTACACGAGACACAAGGAGGTCGGTACATGTAGCTATTTTAAAGGTAAATTTTCATGCACATAATATCGGGTCCACAACTAGGTCACATTACCGTAGAATTATTAATCGACTCTCGCAACACCTCCGGGGTAATGTACGATGACACGTTGCGAAAAACAAGTTCGCGCTAATGGAATTTTCCACTGGAGATTCAAGCTTCAATTTATTATTATTTTTCTTCTAAGTACATCGCAGCATCATCAGCTTGAAGAAGTCCACTGCTGGACTGCTGGCTGGACTGCTGGACTGCTGGCTGGCGGACTGCTCGTTCTTTCTAGAAATGTGTAGGGGACTACACATTTCTATAAAGAACGATTCTGAGCCCTTTCCATCCACCAATTTTCCGCGATCTTAACACAATGTCGTCGGTCCATCTGGTGGGTGGGCGTCCCACGTTTCGTCTTCCGGTTCGTGGTCGCCATTCGAGAACCCAACGGTTCTCGTATTATCCTAACGGTTATCGGTTCTTCGAGCTATATGACCTGAAGCTTAATCTCATATAATTTTTCCTGATTTAATGAAACCTAGTAAACTCATTCACCCTGTTCAAATCTGTAAATGCAAGTGACCCTGCTAATTATAGACCTATCTCAGTATTGCCTACGCTAAGTAAGTGTATATTTCAGTTGTAAAATACAATGTTCTGGTAAAACGATGCAAGCCACGTCTTCCGGCAGCAGTTTATTACCGCAACATCTCCACGTTATCTGAAGCGCACATCCGCGCAACGCAAACACGGACTTTCAATTAAGTTTACAAGTAGGAGCGTGAATTATGATGTTTGAACAAAATGTTACGGGATTATGTTGTAGTTCGTGCAAGGAATGACACTGGAACTTCACTGCTATTTTTATTTGTGTTTTGTGAAAGGATCATTCAAAAAACGGTAGGAACCAAACCGGTAGTTTATTTGTTGCCTGTTCTTCTATGCTTGGTCGCGTGGAACTGGCACTAGCTTAGGATCACTTTGAAACGCCTAGCTTTAAGGCGTTTCAAAGTGATCCTTGTGATACAACTGAATAAATCAATGGTTTTATTTCAAGATAAGTGCGCGTGCCAATAAATGGAAAATATAAAAATTACAACTTTGAAATAATCTCCCATTCACAATAAATATTAATTTTGTTGCGTTTAACGCAATGCAAGTTTGATTTCCCTATCTACGTTTCTGATACTACTTTTACAAACTCGTACGGCATTTTCCTATTCACTATCTCATGTTTATTACGTCAACATTCAGTCCTGTAATCTGTTGCAATCGTACCTTGCCAAAGAATCTCTTTTTTTCAATCTCTTTTTAATGCAATTGAAGCTCAAAATAATGCCATAACTGGCAGATGCCACTAGGTTTTGATTGCAACAAAAGATACGCAATCACCTAACGATGATTTTACAATCATCGAGGTTTTGCTCCAGCTGCCAAATGCAGCTGGTATTTAACTACGCTCACACATTTTAACCATTTCAAACGTATAAAATACAGAGACGCTTGCGATTCTGGAAAAATAGGTTCAGTGACCTATTTTTCGAGAATCGCAAGCGTCTATGTTTTGTGTAATCCGATTGCCTTACTGGTTTTCGTACATAAGAAAACTTTAAGTAGGAAAACGTGTTTGGATCAAAATTTTTTTTTGCTAAACTGTGTGCAATCAGATTGCACACAAAATAGCTGCTTGCGATTTTTCATAAATAAGTTCGGCGATTTTATATCTTTCACAATTTTGAAGTGTGCGATTAATAAGGTCATTGACCAGCACTACTGTGAAAGTGACGAGTCTTTTATACTCGGATTTTTAATTAGACGAAGCTAGCTGACGTTTACTGTGTTGTCAGTTTTTGATGAAATAAAAATAGTGTTGTGACAAAGTGAATGATTGAAAAAACTCCTGAATGAATGAAATTGCCTCGTTTTTCAAGTGAATAGTTAGTGTGCCGATTTTGACTTGACGTGCCTGGTTGAGGATCCATATCGTTCGCGTGAAACAATATAGCAACAAAATACACAACAATTACCACAAACACAACGTAACGAAAAACTTTACAAAAACAATAACTAAACAGAGTGAGCGCAGAAAAACATTCGTGCTATCAGACCAGAGGTTAGAGACTGAATTACAAACAAAATGGTGACCGACGCGCATGGCGTTCATCGGTGTTGGCACTAGTCGCCACGCCGCGCTTTGTAATAAACCGTCAAAAAACTGATTGTAATTACATACTACAAGTAACTTATATCATTTGAGCACTTTTATACATTTTTTTATACAAATTTCAATATTATTTTATAGTTTGAAATGATTAACTATTCACTCATTGTTCATTCATCTGATTGAACGAGAACTGAACGCAGCACTATTACTTTAAATATGGCAACATTATTTTACAAAGTGACATTAGCTACTGTCAGTGGGTATCGTCTAATTAAAAATCCAACTATACATTCTTATGAAGCTGACTGTATCTACCGAAAGTTTTAACAACCAAATACTTTAAAAGTTACAAACGCTGTGCTTCTAAGAGAGTGTTTAAAATTACATGAATATAATTTTAGCCAACATTTTAAGCCTTTACTTAAATGCTAATGAAAATACAACCTTATCTCTTTCAAATAAGATTTTAATTAAAGTTGCGAAGCTGGTCTGAGACGTTCTATAAGAAGGCTTTTATCAGTGAATTTTATGAAGAAACAAGCTAAAGTAAATAAGTAAATTGTTAATACCTACTTTACCACAAGACTTAGGAGTTTTGAACGATATTTAATAAATAGAAGATGACAAAGTGAAGAAATTTAGAAATATTTAAATTTCTTTTAAATTCTTTAAGTTTTGAACGATATTAGATAGAAGATGACAAAGTGAAGAAATTTAGAAATATTTTAAATTTCTTTTAAATCTATAACAACACGTGAATGGCAATTACACCTAAAACAAACAGTTGCTCGGGATTGTTCAATAAAAGTTCAGTGGTTTTTATGTTTCAAAAGGTCAAAGTGTACAATCGAGAAGCTGTTTCACGGTGTTCATCGTCTTAAATATTATGAAGGAATAATTATGTTGATTTGCAGTTTTATTTTCTCATAGTAAGTGGCACTCTTCCCTGGCAGTAACACAAGTCTAACTTAAAATGAAAGTTTTCATCCAGTGAAGTGCCTGTAGAAGGAAAGTTTTGCTATTCTTGTGGAAATAGAGTTACTCGGTATGAGCTTTTGCGTCTTGGTTGTAGAAATACGATCTTCTATAAAACAAAAACATCGGGAAAAAGTCGGTTTACTGACAATATTTGAATGTGATAACGTCATAAGAAAATACTGATGGAATGGTTGACGCATCGTTCACCCAAGTAGGAGACAGTTTTTTTTTTTTTTTTTTTTTTTTATACAACTAAGTTGACAAACAAGCATACGGCCCACCTGATGGGAAGCGGTTACCGTAGCCTATGGACACCTGCAATACCAGAGGCATCACAAGCGCGTTGCCGACCCTTTAAAACTTTCAAAACGCCTTTTTTGAAGAACCCCATGCTATAGTCCTTAGGGAAAACCTCAGCAGGGAGATCATTCCATAGCCTGAGTGTTCGCGGGAGGAAGTTCCTCTTTAACCGAACGGTGCGCGACCAACCAGGCTCTAAGGTGTGAGGATGAACTCTCTGCCTATGGCGAGCAGTGCGATGATAGAATGTAGGTGTTGGCATGATATCAAACAGTTCTTCAGAGCATACCCCATTATACAAGCGGTAGAACACGCACAATGAGGAGAAGTCTCTCCTCAGACTTAAGGGCTCAATACCGCTTGTGAGCTTGGGATCGTCAACAATTCTCACAGCACGTCTTTGGATCGAATCAAGGTTTTGAGAGTACTGGCATAGTGCACATACATTTTTCGACAGAAAAACTCATTGGTACACGAGTGGATTTGAACCCACGACCTTCGGATCCGAAGGCAGGGCCACTACCACTAGACCACCAGTGCTCCTCTAGGTGTTATATTGTAATCATAGTATGTATTTACAAAAAAAAATGTATTCAAGTATTGTATCAGCTATCTGGATCCCATAGTACAAGCTCTGCTTAGTTTGGGTCTAGATGTTGTGTGAATTGTCCAAATTATTTATTTATTTTGAAACGGTATATAATAGGTAGAATAGTGTTTGATTGATTGCCTCTTTAACCTTGTCGCGGACTATTTACGAGTTACACTATAATGCTGCCTTTCTACGGTGCGTGGTTCTGCAGGTCATCACGCGCCACGCACGACGACGCACGGCAACGCACACAGAAAAGGCGCCTGTGCTACCGCGCACCTCGGCGCACGTGACCATTCCCATGGTGTGTCGTGCGAGCTGGTGCGCGATATCACGCACCGGTGGGAAGGGGCTATAAGACCCTTCAAAAGGGGTTAAAAAATTGCCGCAATACAGCCCTAAATAATTACCCAGACCTACTTATAGGTAATCTGGAGCGTAGTGTTAGCAGCGTGACAAATGCCTCACTCCGGTAAGTAGGCGCAAGGCAAACACTTTCCAGTAGGTGGGCCATCAATCATGTGGGCTTATGATGTATGAAATATCAGAGGTGGTATTAACACGTGATGAAAATAATATTAAACAAAAAAAAAATGTTGTTAACGCTCATAACATTTAGTATGTATCGTGTCCTGGTTCTTTCAAATCAAGTGTGGAGAAAGGATTTAAGTGCGCCTCAAAGAGGCTCTTTTCGTGCACTTGGTGCATGCATGCTATTGAGCTTTTTAGATTCTACGACATTGCGGTTACTTTACGATGTTTTCCTTCACCGCTTGAGAGTACTGGCATCGTGCCAGGTGGGCCATACGATTGTTCCATCAGCTAGTAGTGTAAAAAAATGATAATCCCGAGGCACGGTAAAATCTTCCCTGGTCTTTCGGTTAGTCGTTACAAGATCCTTTGAAGTCTAACACAAGTCGTAGTCAGGTGAGTTTGAATGACACCTCCAATTTTGTTTTATTCGCATGTAAAGTTTTTGTTGAACATCGTCGTGTTTTACTGACTTGGGAAAGTGCCGTGTTCGTAAAACGTCTTCACGAAAACGTTTTTTTACGAAAGTGCTTTTTACGACAACGTTCCAATAAGCGAAGTTTGGGGTTTGTCAGCAACATGATTGATTCTACGGGCTTCTTTGAATTGGTAACTTGTTTATATCACAGAAAAATTATTCAATCTGAATTACATACATAAAATATGTTTATTATAAATTTTGCTTGTTGTCTGGATGGAAAGGAAGGTTGTCTTGAGGAGATCGCTCATACGAGTAGCTATAAGACCATCTATTGTACTTTGCTAGTACGCAGTCCGTGTGCGCTTGAGCGAGCATATCGTTTGCCCTCAAGCCATCTCGCGCCCCAGACGTCCCCTTTTCGCTGTTCGCTCGATTTCCGCGGGCCGGTGCGACCCCTTCTGGGAGAATCGCCCCCCCGGAGTGTCGCGACAGCGCAGCGGTAGCGTCTTCACGCCGCTCGGAGCGGTAGATCCCCCCCTACCTCCTGTCCGCCCCGCCCGTCGTGTCTGTCACTACCTGGTGTTTTTTTGAAAACATCCAGTGCAGTGACAACCGTTTCCTTTCCTCGCTTCACCCATCCCTTCGTTGGTGACTTGCTGGCCGGTTGCTGGGACTCCCAGTATAAGCCAGCAACACCCGACGGTTCCCTCCTGGTACCCCCCCACCCCTCTGCCCCTCCCTTCTTGGCTCGTTTCTATCGACCACCATGGCCGACGGCGACAAGCCCCCCCCTTCCAAACCCCCGGATCCCAAAAAGCGCGTCGCGCTGTTGGACCGGGCGATCACTCGTCGGGATTTGTTCAATCCCGCCGAATCTGTAGTGTTCCCCCCGGGCGCACTACGCTACCGACCGCCGCCATCCTCAATCGCAGCCATCGAGGCTGCTCCTTCGACCTCCGCAGACCGGGGGTTCCGCGACCGCGGAACTGAGTTTCCGCATCGTGCCGAACCCGGTCCGCGTCCAGGAGCGTCGAAGATTGCCAGACCCGCCTCGTCGGACTCCTCACCGGAGGCAGTCCACGACGACAAGAGGCAGAAAATTCTGCCTCAATCACCACCACTCATGACGACCCCTTCCGCTTCCAGGATCCCGATGCGAAGGAGCGCGTCGATCGTCGCAGCTGCGCCGATCCGCCTCCCCCAGCCGGAGTCTCCTGACGAAGACTCGCTGTCCCCGTCGCAGCAGGACTACTTGGCGCTCCCGGCGCCCCCCTCGAGTTTCGAGGTAAGCGAAAGGTCGGGCGATGGAGAGGACGAAGGGAGCTCGGATGCGGGCTCGATGAGGGCCTTAGAGCCCGCGTCGTTCATACCTCTCGACCTCCCCCTCTCCTCCCCGCCATCTCCTACCCCTAGCGCGGCCCACCTCGCCTTACTTGACTCGCCCATCCCTCCTGAGCGCTACTCCAAGCCCATGAGGACCACTGACGCGGCGTCTTCCACGCGCCCGTCACCCGCGCCTAGACAGGCGGCTCCATCCGGAGCTACTGCCGCCTCGGCAACCGCCTCCCCCTCACCCCGCTCGACAGCCGAGCCTATGGATGCGCCACCGCGCCCATACGCATCTGTGGCGTCTAGCCCTCGCGCCCCCTCTCCCCCCACCTCCCAGCCTGCGGCTGCCAGCCAGCCCGCGGCTACTGCCGCCCCCACTGCTTTACCCTCGAAAGCCTACCCGCCGATCGTGGTGGAATGCCTGCCCAACTGGACGGTGCATTTCGCCGCGATCCGCGGGAAGCTCGGTCATGCCCCAAATGCGCGCCCCCTTGGTAAGGGGGTCCGCTTCATCCCCCGCTCCGCCGACGAGTACCGGGTGGTCCAGGCCCACCTTGTGGAGGCTATGGCAGAGAACCCAGCCATCAGCTGGTTCTGCTATAGCGTCCAGGCAGACCTTCCCACGAAGGTCGCTATCCGCGGTCTTCCCGCGGATACCGACCCCGTGGAGATCCAGTCTGCCCTGAGGGACCTGGACTTCCCGGTCCGCTTCGTGAAGCAGATCTCCGCAAAGATGGGTCGTGCTGGCTGCCTTTTCCATGCCCAGCTCGACCATATGACCCAAGAGGAGCTCACTAGACTGTACCAAGTCAGTGAGCTCCTCTGCATGCCATGGGTCATCATTGAGCACTGGAGAGGCGCAGCCAATAGGGTGCCTCAGTGCCACCGCTGCCAGGCATTTGGCCACGCCTCCTCGATGTGCCACCGCCCGCAACGTTGTGTGCGTTGCGGAGGCCAGCACTTCGCGGCGGACTGCCCTCGCGAGGTGCAGGCTCCGCCCACTTGCGCAAATTGCGGGCGGGAGTACACCGCAAATGACCGCCGATGCCCCATTTTTAAGCGGGAGGCACGCAAGCGGGGAATTCAATTCCCCCCCCCCCTTGCCCCCCGCTAGAATCGAACCCGCAGCCCCCTCGACTGCCCGTCCACCTACGGACGCCCGCCCGACCGCGTCATCCCGCCCGCCCAGGCGAGACGCCGCCCCGAGCCGTGGGGCTCCTGATTTGCCCGCCTTTCCCGCTGCCAACCCTCCGACGGAACGTGGACAAGCTGTCCCGTCCAGGAGAAAACAGAGAGGTGGCAAAGGCCGCAAGAAGAAGAAGCCGGTGGCTTCCTCTACTCCCTCCCAGCCTCCCCCTCCTCCCCCTCAGACCGTTCCCTCTGTACCGGCGGTGGCCGCGACTCGCCTGGCGCCTGTCCCCTACCAACTGCCGATCCCGGCGCCGGTGGTAGAGCGAGAGAGCGCGAGTACGCGACCCACGCCGGCAACAGCCCCCCCCACCCTCATCCCCTCTGTCCTGAGAGCTACTGCCCCTCATTGGGTGCCGCTCCCTCAGCGAGCGCGCTCTGCGCCTCGCAATCGTGACCAACAGACAGACATACCGACCAGACCGACTACGACTACTACATCATCCGAATTCCTCCCGGCCGCACCTGCAGCGGGGACAAGAATGACAGGACCCGCCGGGAACCCGTTGGAGTTAATCCTCGGGGTCCTGACGGAATTCTTGGTCACCATCGCGGCCGGGGGAAACCTGCAGGAGGCAGCGGTGCGCGCACTGGCCTCGTTGAATCGAACCCGGGATGTCTAGCACGCCCACACTAAGACTCCTTTACTGGAATCCCGGAGGGGTACGCAAGCAGGTCGTGCCCCTCCGCCTCATCGCCCAAGCTCAAGACATACATGTCATCTTGCTGGGCGAAACTAAACTTTCTCCTAATGTTGCTTTTTCCGTGCCCAATTACATCGTGTATAGACGGGACGAGTCGTCCCCCACCTACGGTGACGCCTACCGGGGCACCGCAGTCCTGGTTCGGCGTGACGTCATACACGATGAAACTCTTCGCGGGCTATCGCCCGCCGGGCGACCGTTATTATTCTTCCTCAGATCTTTTTTCTATCTTTGATTCTTCTTCTCCTACTCTTCTTGCCGCTGACCTCAACGCGAAACACCCCGAGTGGGGGTCCAGGTTGACCAACACAGTGGGCGGATACCTACATCGGGACGCGGAGGCCGGCGACATAGTTGTATTAGGGACCGACACACCGACACACATACCGACGAACGCCCGACAAGCAGCTGACGTACTCGACATTGTACTGACTAAGAACATCAACTGTCCTGTCCAAGTCGAAGTCCTGTACGACTTGGACACAAATCATCTTCCTCTTCTGATTTCTCTTTCTCTCTGTGCTTCTTTTATTGCTCCTCGCCCCTCTGGCATCAAGACCGACTGGGAGGCCTTCTCTAGATCCCTCGCTGACCTGGATGTGGGTCGTCTCGGCTCCCCGGACGAGGTGGAGCAGGAGGCGAGGCGATTCACCGCCAGACTCGTTGAGGCCAAGGAGGCGGTCTCTCAGCCGATCGCGCAGCGCCGCTCTTTTGTGCGCCCGGACCTTCCGGATAGGCTGCAGGCCATGATCCGCCACAAGCGTCAGCTGAGGCGTGAGTGGGCGCGCTCTCGTTGCCCTCGCGTTAGAGCTGACCTCTTGGAAACCACGCTGGAGGTCTCGGATGCGGTTCAGGCTTGGCGTGGGGAGACCTGGGAGACCACAATCGACCGGGCCTCCGAACACGAAACCAACCTATTCGCGCTCAACCGGGCACTCATGCGTACCCCCATCCCCACCTACCCCCTTCTCGACCGGAGCGGGGTGAGGCGATTCGCCCCTGCCGATCGATGCGAGATCTTCGCAGATCATCTGTAGGAGCAATTTTCGCCACACCCTGTAGCCAGTGATGCCCCGCGGGAGGTGCTGGAACACCATGCCCATGTCGGTGAGACTGTTAGAGAGTTCATGTCGCGCCCCTCTCCCCCCCTCGACGGTGGATATTTTATATCACCCGCCGAGGTGGGGAAAGCTATCTTGCGCCTGAACGGGCGCAAGGCACCGGGCGGCGACGGAATTACTAACATGTCTCTCCGGCATCTTCCACGCCGAGGTGTGACCGCACTTGCGCGGCTATTCAACGGCATTCTCCGGACATCCCATTTCCTCTTGGAAGACTGGTAAGGTGATCGTCATCCCCAAGCCGGGCAAGGACCGACGCCTTCCTGCGAGCTACAGGCCGATCACCTTACTACCTACTATTGCCAAGCTCTTCGAAAGACTTCTCCTACGCCGGTTAAATCCGAGCATAGTGCCACGACCGGAGCAATTTGGGTTCCGAAGCCAGCATAGCACGACGCTGCAGTTGGCGCGAGTGCTCCATTTGCTGGCTGACGAACACAACCGCAATCATTGCACGGTCGCGGTATTTTTAGACGTGGAGAAGGCGTTCGATAGAGTTTGGCACGACGGACTACTTTTTAAATTAGCTATGACTGACCTTCCTCCAGCGCTCATAAGACTTGTAGCTTCGTACCTCCGGGGGCGGAGCTTCTTCGTCTCGGTAGAGCGCACAAGCTCCGCCCCCAGACCGGCTATTGCAGGGGTACCACAAGGGAGTTGTCTGTCGCCGGCGTTGTACGCGCACTACGCGAACGACATGCCGACACTGGAGGGAAACCTTCTCCCCGGTGAGCGGGACGTCGTTCTTGCGCTATTCGCTGACGACAGCGCTTTCTTCTCGTCCTCCCGCGATCCAGACATCGCTGCAGATCGTATGCAGCGCCTCCTTGACCTACTCCCTTCCTGGCTCGACAGATGGCGTATTGCCGTTAATGTCGGCAAGACGGCTGCGTTATTTGTGAGCCCTAAACGACTACACCCTGACAGACTACGACTCCGAGGCCGGTGTATCAAGTGGCGTGTACACGCTCGGTACCTCGGCGTGGATATCGACAGGTTGCTGAGAATGACCCCGCAAGTGACCCGCGCCATCCAACAGGCGCGGGCCGCTAGGGC
Source organism: Thera obeliscata (assembly GCA_947578465.1). Lineage (NCBI taxonomy): Eukaryota > Metazoa > Arthropoda > Insecta > Lepidoptera > Geometridae > Thera > Thera obeliscata. Next base: position 20,858,771 of record OX387919.1, on the reverse strand, counting down.
TCAACTACGACCTGTCTTGGTATCCAACCTGCCGTTAAGGACCAAGCTTCGTGTATACAAAACCTATATCCGGTCTCGGCTGACCTACGCCGCACCAGCCTGGTACGCGCTGACCTCCACAACCGCCCGACTTAAACTCGAACAGGTACAGAACGTTGCTCTCCGCATGAGTGTAGGCGCGGGTCGTTACGTCCGTAATGACGTAATTGCCCGCGACACTGGTGTGGAGAGCATCGAAGACTTTGTGACTGACTGCGCTCGGCGCATGTTTGACAAGGCGGACAACGGACCCCACACCCACCTGAACAACCTGGCGCCCCTCCATGCGCGCCCCCCCGACTTCGACAGGCCGTGGAGGCCTACACCCCGCGAAATCCTGGGGATTCCAGACCCAGGTAACTGAGTTTGGTGTCCCCATCCCCATTGATCAACTCCTATCCCCCCCGCAATCCATTTCCCCTGTCTAATTCCCTCCTTAACCAAGAAATTCTTAAATGCACTTTGCATATCATTAATATTTTAGCCAATTGATAATCTTGTAACCTTTGTTTTGTGTAATTCTTTATTTCCTTATATTTTCTGTGTCTTATATTTATTCACTTCACCTTCTCTTTTGATTGTAATATATTATGTATTTAAAAAAAAAAAAAAAAAAAAAAAAAAAAAAAAAAAAAAAACACACACAAAAAACACAAAAAAAAAAAAAATATATATAAAAGAAATCAATATGTATAAAAGAAACCAAATAAAAACACAAAAAAATATATATATATATATATGTATGGAAAAAAAAAAAAAAAAAAAACATAATATAACGTTCATCGCCCTCTGGGCGAAACCCCATGACCCAGGGGTTGCTACCCCTGGAGTAGAAGCTAGGGTAAAGTTTAAAAACGAGGCCCTTCCCTATCCCCCCGTCAGGGGGAAGGTAGACGATTAGTAGTGTGTGTACTTTGCTATAGTTTTAGTTCTTTAATGTTATAATGTAGGTAATGTCTTACTCTTGTGATGTACAATAAAGTGTCTATCTTGTTTTTTAATAAAAAAAAAAATATTATAGTGACGGTAAGATTTAATGACTAAAATAAGTACCAAAATACAATAGTCCATCTTATCACTGTAAGCAATCTCGTCCATAAAACCTGAATAAATCTGCTCGTGCCATCACTTTTACTAAAACGAAAATAAGCGCTTTGTAAGGCTATTTAAATCCTCTGATCTATCCATTTTAATACTACACAAAGAAGGTAATTAATGATAAGCTATCCAGAGGTAGTGAAGACAATGGCTCTCCAAAGCAGACACGTACAAAGAAAGAACGGGCCTCTTTGTGACGGCATACTAGTAGGCTTCTCTGGCTTTAGCTTAGGTCTAAACTTAGTAATTGTTAGCCGTTTTTGGGAATGGGACATCCCTACTGAGACCGGGCAAAGTCAAAGTTCAGTAGAATCGCAAGGATCACTTTGAAACGTCTAAAAGCTAGGTGAGTCTAGGTGCCAGTTCCACGCGACCAAGCCTAGAAGAACAGGCAACAGTAGGCCTACCAAAAACACATGCTATGGTTTTGAGTCTGTGTGAGTGCTGTCTAAATAAATCCTAAGTCGAAACGTCACACACACAGTTTAAAACACTGGTGAGCCAACACACACACACACACACACACACACACACACACACAGCCTTAAAACTAGAGCCAGAGACAGAGTTTGTGGTAGGCCTACAGGTGAGACAATGAACAGGTGAGATCTGAAATAGGATACCATAATGTATAGTGGCGGAATGTAAATGTTCGTCGATTTTCAACTTGATTTGTTTAACGTATCACGTTCACATACTATCTTTTGAAACTGAATAAACAGAATACACCGATAAGTTAACGTCAGAAATTATGTCAAAATGTGTTCATGATCAAGGCACTGGTGCAAGCGAAAACCGACTCTAAGGTGACGAACATTTTCATACCGCGACTGTATCTACGGCTTAAATTTTTTTAAACTTTTTTTTTGACATCACAAAAGCGGTTCAAATCACACATCAAAGTGCCATGATATTAAGAAGAGGTACGAGAAATTTAAAGGTGAAGTTGAAACCAAGTTTCTTTAATTCGGTTCAATCCCTCTTGAGAATCTTTATAAATATTCGCTGGAATTCAAGAGCTTGCTCGCCGAGGCAAGATGAGATGTACGTTGAATATTTAAAGATTATGAGCTTTCAGTGAGATATAGAGTATCTTTAGATTGAAATTTACATGAATTGTAGGTTTTAATGTTGCATGCATTATCCACAACCTGACACAAAAGTTTAATTCTATTCAAATTCAAAATGTATTTAGTCAGTTTCTCATTTACTTATTATTTACAAAAACCTTAGACAATTTAACCTAAGGACTTGCCTTGCATCTATTCAGCCTAACAAATTTTTCTGCCATATTTTGAGGGGGACGAGGAAAGCACACACTGAAATGAAAGCGACACACATTCAAACGATCGTAACACACACAACAATTATTTGTGTTGTTATGAACGCACAAAAATACAAATCTTTAACACTAGTTCAAGTTTACTGTATAAACAGGTGACACACATTCAAAATACAGAGAACCACAACAGTGATGCCGTATCATCATTTTATTTTACCCTATGTTAAGTATGAAAGAATGTAAGGCTTCCGAAGTCAGTAAGATTTATTTATTAAATATTCATTCTGAATATTATTTGAGATTTCATGGCACTAATGGTCGTCGGGTATTATTTATGTTCAAGACAAACAATATAAAAATTATAGGCCTATCTCGTTGCTACCTATTGTTTCTAAAGTTTTTGGAAAACTTATCAGAGATAGGTTAGTATCACATTTAAAAATTAACTCTATATGAACGACAGTTTGGCTACCAGGTGAATGTAGGTACGGTAGATGCTATAGACTATTTGGTGAACGATGTTGTTACAAATCTTACTAATAAAATGAAAGTGTTGTTGTGTGTGATCTTTTTTCTGCTTTCGATACTACAAAATCATAAATTACTGATTGCTAAGCTAGAACACTACGGTATCAGAGCTGACGTACTTAATCTGTTTATGTATATACCTTACGAATATAAAACAATTCGTAGAGATAAGAAGCATTTTTGGTAAACAAGAAGTTGTTACAGAATCCGGGGCAGTTACCAATATTTTTTGGCATGTTCCTTAATGATCTTATAGATATCAGGCCTTTTAATTATATTATAATTTACGTATTGACATTAAAAAAATAGACAGTCTACATTTATTCAAAACTAGACTAAAGCAGCTTTTGTTGAAAGGGTGTTTTTATTCTACTGATGATTTTATAAATATGAAGTGACATTGCTGGTATTATTTGATAACAATTTCTTTGATAATTATTTAATTTAAGATATGACTCATATTATTTTTGCTTATTATGTACTATTTTTCAGACACAAATGTATAATTGTTAATGAATGAATATCACAGGCAGACTAGTTCATTTCGTTCAATTGATCTGGACTGGACAACACTAAAACTACAGCCAGCTCTCTAGAATGCCATGAGGGACAAATCCTTTATTGTATGTTACTCATTACTTGCACTTAGAACCTATTTTTACCCCAAATCTCAACAAACTACATCTTGATTAAGTTGGCAGCATTACTACTCAAAACTGACACTTTCATAGAGATTGATAAATTTTCTGAGCTTAAAATCAAAGATATCGATGTTTTTATTTGGCCTAAATAAACTTATCATTTTAGGACCAATATGGGGTCAACCTCAGAATAAGAGCGAATAAGCTGGAAACTCGTATACACCGTCATAAAGGTGTTCTAAAAGTTCTTTAAAAAATAGCATGAAATTCTATGATGACTACGTTAGTTTTTCAAGGTAAAAGATCACAAAAACTATCCATCTTATTAAAGGTGGGATGAATAAATGTTTGGAACTAAATTTGTGTCAAATGCTATGTTTTTGGATGTCCGAATACGCAAATTGGCAAATTTTATCATCCGCACTTGGTGTGCGGTTTCCGCACTCCAATGTGCGGGCTGGTTTTTCCACAAGGTATAAAGTTAAAAGTTTTTTAAGTTCCTAAATTGTTCAACAGCTACATTGTTAAATTAAACATGTAGGCTACGTAATGTTATGTATAAAATAACACGTTACAACTTCAACACAATCCGTTGGTGCACGACTGGATTTGAACCCACAACCAATCAGAAAGCTAAGACAAATCTACTCGCTAGAACACCCGTGCTTTTATCGATATCGATAAAAAACTGTGTGTAAACATTTATCCACCTCTATCACTAGTCTCGCTACCGGAGGGCGGGGTTTTGATGTCTCGGGCCTGTCAGGTCTGGAAAAATTCAAAGCCAAATCGACTTAATATCTAAATCTGTAAGGTCAAAAATTCATTTTTGAAATGCCAACTAGTCTCGTAGGGAGTTCATAGGTACGTCATAGGTAGTCTCGTTACAATTTTAAATTTTTGCTAGTGACTAAAATTGCTTGGCAATTAGAGATTATTTCGCAATTATAGTCTATTTCATTTTGTGATAAGGTTGAAAATTAAATGCGGATAATAGACGGCAGGAAACTCGAGGCTATTCGATCTTTTTCGTATAATCGTATACTGAATCGATGTTCTAGAGCTAAACGCCGCACAACAATTTCACATTATTTTAATAGAAAAAAACATTAATTATGCAAAAAAATAATTACATATGAAATGTTACACCATCCTTTTACAAGCTTGATGTGTTGGACTTCCTATTACACACTGCAACTGCACATGTTGGCATTTTTAGAAGAGGTCCTTTCACCGCGATACCGATACTGACACTGATAAAGATCGATTACGAAGTGGTTTTATAAACGTGCTAGATATGTCAGATTCTTTAGTCTTGTACCTTTTGGCAGAGGGGAAGATCCATGCAAGGCAGGTCCTGATCTAAATTGTCTAAGACAAAAACTATTATTTTAAAACATCAAATGAATAAAATAAAAACTATTTTTTAAAAGAAGAATGGCATAGAAAATTTAACAATAAAATCTGTTTCCCACCTATAGGTATGTATTACAGGTAGAAAACAGAGTTCAGATCACCGACCGATCAGTTGTATTACAAGGATCAATTTGAAACGTCTAAAACCTAGATGTGTAGGTGTAGTTTTTTTTTTAAATACCAACTTTGTTAAATTTTATTTGTTCATAATACCACTGAAAGCCTTGTGCTGAAAACCAGCGTTTTTTATGCAGACCATACATGGCAGCATTCCACACACACACCAGAACTCTGCGTAGTGTTAGTAACATTGTCATTTTTACTTTTTTTACTGCTTTTATTGTTGTCGTGTACAGTTTGCATAAATAAATGATTTTCTTTCTTTCTTTCTTTAAGTGCTAGTTCTACGTGACCTAGCCTAGAAGAACAAGCAACAATCTACGGCTTGGTTCCGTTTGTGCGATCTTTATACAAAACATACATAATAATAATGCTTCAAAAACACAGGCGTGTCTATTCTCCGCTAAGAGGAGTCAATTCGACCTGACTCCCACTTTCCGAGATGTATCTTTACCGATCTCCAACCAGCTTGAGCTTTTAGGGTTCACGCTTACCCCTAAGTTGAACTTTGGCTCGTTTATTGAGGCAATGGCCAAAACAGCTGGGAAAAAGCTAGGAGTGCTATCAAAGGTGAGACGGTATTTCACACCGGGACAGCTTCTGAATCTGTACCAAGCACAAGTCCGGTCGTGTATGGAATACTGTTCTCATCTTTGGGATGGCTCGGCTAAATACCAGCTGGAGGCCCTGGACTCGATAGAACGGCGAGCAAAAAGACTCATAGGCGACGATGCATTGGTGGAGTCTAAACTTCTTAGTCTCGAGCATCGTCGTAAAGTAGCTGCCTTATCGGTCTTCTACAGGATACATTTCGGCGAGTGTGCCCAGGAACTTTTCAACTTGGTTCCCCCATCCCCATTCCATCACCGGACCAGTAGACGTACGGAGACGAGGCATCCATTCATGGTTGATACACCTTCTTTCCGCACTAAGCGCTTTGCTTCCACTTTTATATTGCGGACAGCCAAAGTGTGGAACTCGTTGCCGGCGTCTATTTTTCCGAATACCTATAATTTGGGAGTTTTCAAAAAAAAGAGTGAATAGGTATCTTCTAGGTAAGCGCGCTACACCGTCGATCGCATCATCACTTAACATCAGGTGAGATTGCGGTCAAGCGCTACCCTATAAATTGTAAAAAAAAAAAAATTATTACAATAAACATAATTAATAATAGCGGTGAAGTTCCAGTGTGGTGCCACTCCAACTTAGAAAGTCGCATTTCTTATTCTAAAAAGTTTACGAGACTCAAATACATTTGTCTCTAGAACTCATTACAACAAAAACGCTCGCCCACTTAATTCTAATGCAAGTTTACAAAAGCACTCAAACTTATAAATTACATTTTGTTTGGCATCGAATGAAATGATTATTGAGTTTGATTCTTTGATAGCTGTAGCCCTACCACAAGTTCTGTCTCTTGCTCTGGTTTTGAGTCTGTTCATCTTATAAAATAAATAATCTAATTACTATGAATAGCACTAACGAAACCACTGAGGTTTTTAGAGATAATGCTACTAGAGAGTCATAAGTCGATAGCTTATAAAAAAGTGTAAACTATTTAATCGATGAAGACTATTTTCATTTCGTCTACCTTGTTATAATTGGCCACAGATAATAGAAGTTTAATTCTTGGTTATCTAGAATTGCACTAAATCAAATTACTACTGGGAAAAAGGTCAAATAGGTTCATTATTTTCATAATGCGACTTCTAAACCAAAATGTATTTAGGCGTTAGATAGATACTTTTTAGTATAACAACTTTCGTTACCTATAAGAATAATAAGCTAACTGAGTAATCAAATTTCATTTCATTTTAATGGTCCCATAACAGTTATTTAGCTTAGTAGCCCGCTATTGCTATCTCTATTTGTTGACATGAAACTGACAGTGACAGGAGACTTTTAGCGACTCGCTAAAACTGACTGGCATTATGAATGAAGAGATCTTTAGTGGTTTTATTTATCCATTTCATTGCTGAAGAAAAAGAAAACAAAGAAAGCTAAAGGATTGTATTGTATTGTCGAAACGATGGAAAAATCACCTGACTGCGGAGCTGCTGAACCGTTATATTGTAAAAGTTAGCGCGACCATTCTAAAAGCATAGTAAAGTATTTATAAAGTAGCACAAATACCGAAATACCGACCGACATATAAAAGTGGTGGTTTGTGCGAAGACCGAGACCAGAATAAATAAATATTTTAGACAATCCACTCCACTCCACAGAGCTTGTACTATGGGAATCAGATAGCTGATATACTACTTATATTATTATTTTTTGTAAATACATACTTATAGTATAGGGTCCCTAGAAGAAGGACCTTCACCGAGCTGGTTATTTAATGAAACGTATTTTATATTTAATTAAACATGCCAATAAATATATTCTATATGGGTTGAATTATATGGGTTCTATATTCTATATTTCTATTAGAATACAATATGACACCCAGACAGAGAACAAACATCTGTTTTCACACCACACAAATATTTGTTCGCGGTGTGGATCGACTACGGCGCAGAAGGCAGAGCTACTACAAACTGAGCTGAGAGGCCAGTCTTAGACAATAAACGACGAACAAGTGTGGTGAAAGGAGCTTAAGTGCGCCTCAAAGCGGCTCCTTTCGTGCACTTGACACATATTTTCGTACTATTTCGGCTCTACGACCTGCCCGGTTTCCTCACGATGTTTTCCTTCACCGTTTGAGAGCACTGGCATAGTGTACATACATTTTTGGGCAGACAAACTCATTAGTCCACGACTGGATTTGAACCCACGACCTAAGGATTGGAAGGCGGGGCCGCTTCCACTAGGCCATCAGCGCTTGAGATGAAGTATTGTAAAAACTTTTCATTACTCATACTCTGAAAGTAGGTCTGAAGTTGCCTGAGGGGCCTAATAGAAAGTAAAACTTTCAGCCCTAGGGAGAATCGCTTTCTACTGACAGCTGTCAAATTATAAAAAAAAACAAGTTCTATTTTATTCAACCATGTTCCAACTTTCTAAAGTCTTTCTAACTGCAAAGAGGTCGTTGAACCAAATTCCAACTGTTTATTCAGCAAGTAGGTTGGAAACCCATTACAACGGTAAGAAGTTTAAAAAGTCTAATTAGAGCGCAATGTAAAATTTAAATTTTAATAACATAAAGATAGTATTAAATAAATAATATATCTTCTAAATTACTTGATTAATATATAGCTTCAACTATTTATTTAAAATAACATAAATTTGAGCAAACAGTTTACCATTTTTTAAATTATGAAAATGAAAATAATGGCTGAATAATGCTGGCGAGCCGTAGCCGAAGGCCCGCCAGAGAAAAAACAAAAAAAAAACGGGAAGGCGGCAATTCAATCATCATTTTCACAAATTTTTCTTTCATGTTTTTATTTTTACTTTCCTTGTATTCGTAATGAAAAGCACAGTGTTTACCTCGGATGAAAGTCTTTTAAGTCCCTCAAGCTCCATTGGCGCCCTCGCTACGCTCTGGCGCCAAACCCGTCTCGGGACTCAAAAAACGTGACTTTCAACACTCGGGTAACAATGTACTATTACTATGGCGTAGTCTTATGTCGACGGGATTTAAAACTGTTGCAACTGTGTTGTCATCAGATTTGTGTTAGTTTTGCTGTGCTTCAGGAGCGGCGAGCTGGAGAACCCGTTGTTTTATAACTCCCTTATTGATATTGACAATTGTCTGACGAAACTTAAAATTAATGTTTACAAAATGTACAAAATACACAAGAAACAGTTGAGCTATCCGACCGTTGAGTAGACCGTTTCAAACGATCTTAGAGATAACTCAACTGATTCAAATTAGTACCAGACGGAAGCGTCCCCAAGACGCTGGCGGCATTGCCACGCTGAATGCAAATGCTTATATATGCGCTATTAATCATCATGTATCATCTGATTATTCTTCTTCTTTTTCGTTGTCTCGACGCCTCAAACTATAGGCACACCGTTTTTTCTAGTGAGTTGAAATTTGGAGAGTGTCTTCTCTAAGAAAGATTTTTTGGAAATTCAACCCCTAAAGAGGAAAAGAGGGGGTTGAAGTTTGTATAAAAAAAAACTAAGCGAGCGAAGTCCGCACAAGATAACTCTGCATGTGATTGTTGGCGGAAAACATAAAATAAATAGACTGTCATATATCTTCCGATCAAAATTCGAATGAGGAAATCAAATTGCTTTTTCGACTCGAATGAAATTATTACTCTAAATGAAATAAAAAAATCCCATAGTCATTATTAATTATTAGATTGGTTCCATATAAATATCATCAAAATTGGTTAAGCAATTTGGCAATGAAGTTGGTTTCTAAAATTTTTCAAACTCATAAATATTTTTATTATCGCTTACTCGCTTACACCCGTGCCCCACGACATTCCCACCACTCCACGTCGCGTTCGGTGTAAGAAGTTCCAAAACCCATATAGTAACTACTTACCTACGTAACATTGGTGTGATATTTCTCAGCAACGATGCCAATAACGCCTTCCAATTATTGGAAGCGGTAGAAAGTAATTACAACCGTATTGTTATCTTCAATAGCGCTACCACAGAGGTAGAATATAAATGTACGTACCTACTTGCTAAATAGTCATATAATGTGAACCAAATTATAAGTTTTAACTTTCTCGAAAAGCTAATAGCCAAAGCGCAATTTCCAATGCATTTTTTTGAGGTCACTAACTAGTTACTATACGTTCTAATAATCTTAGGCCCGTATTTACTCAAGCATACATTTTTTGACAGTTTTCCATTAATAAATAAATGTCTAAAATCTATGCTTGAGGCTCAACTCAAGCACTGTATCAGAATAGAAAAAAAGAAATGTATTCTTATATAGTGCTTGTAGTGTCCTAATGTTTATTGTGTATAATTTGTTCATTATTGTGGATTTTATTTTTAATATTACATCAGCTATCTGGTTCTTATAGTGCAAACTCTGCTTAATTTGGAGCTAGGTATAGTGTTGTTTGGATTGTCCATAATTTTTTTATACTTTGATATCAAAAAACTGATCCCTTACTAATATTGTTACCCTGTATAGGAGTAATAAATCAGAGATTTGGTTAATTAGGGCGCTGAGCGACCCTCGTTACTATAACGAGCCAATAGAACGTGTGTGAATTGGTAAAATTGGGTAAATTGGATTGTCACACTGACTTATAGCGGTAGAAGTACTATCAGGATATCAAATTGGCCATTCCGAACCGATCAACGCGACGTTAAGAGGCTGATAACCGTCAAGTACTCGCTCATACATTTCAGCGTTTGTAAAGATATTTGTTGATAATCAATTGTCAGTGAAAATAATATTTAGAGCCGCTGTAAGGTGCCAGGGAATATAAAAAATGATTATGTAAAGCCTTGCGCACGTAGACAGAGGATACTCTGTCTACGCTTGCGCACATCTAAGCAATCTGGGCTGTCAAATATGACAGCGATATTTGACAGCGTTTCACTGATTGCCATCGCTAAGAAGAAGTCCACCGCTGGACATAGACCTCCCCCATACATTCCCAGGGAGAACGATTCTGAGCCTATTCTTTTTAAAACGTAGAGAGTTTTCTATGTCTATCCTTTTCCATCACTCAAGGACTTTTCTGGAAGTTCTCGATTTTGATAAGAATAGAATGCTCCTAAACGTTCTAGAATGTTCTCGTAATGTAAAATATCTTTACGTTGATGTGTGTTGTTTATTATCAATTAACCAAACGTAGGTTATAATTATAGATCTTCCATAGTTGTTACATAACTGATATTACTTACATAGTGAACTACAACCGACGTCGTGTCCAATTAATTTAGATCCTGCTCAATATTCGCTGGATAAGCCCCGCGTGACCTAGGGCCTGTATCTAGTAGATTAAAGATTAAGAGCAGGTAGTGCCATCTCAGAATGACGTCATCCATTTCGGACGAATTAAACTGACGGAAATACGAAATACAAAATTCAAGGATTCAGTTTTACAAAAAAACCCGCTTTTTTTATCCGTTTTTATCTGTTAAAGGACAAATTAAAATTGAATTCAGAACCTGAATTTAGAAAGTTTGTGAATTCAAAACATCATTAAACCTATTTACTTCTGCCTCCATAGTGCCGAATTTATCATAAAACCTTTTTTAGTTTGCTAAAAACTCAGACTCGGAACATTCTTGGTGTGTTACTTCTATTTCAATTTGCTTTACCTACGCGCGCCATTCTCTGTTTTGCGTTTAGTCATTTCCTCGCTGAGGTGTGATGAAACGTTACGTGTTGCACTCGAACAAATAACTATTGATTTGATAAAATAATAATAAAACAATACAACCTAACTCAGAACCTTCTTTTTAATTTGAAGTTGGTTGAAAACAGGTCACGTATGCTGAGGCTATCTTTCGAGCAGAGGTATATTTTATCATAGAAAGGCAGCAGTCAATAAAGTTCCCTTCAAAGGCCATTGTTGAAAAAAAATCTGCTTTGAGATCAAAGCGCTTTAACGAATTCAGATCCCAAACACTTTTTCCAACGCTTTTCTGACGCACTTTTACGTCTCATTTGCATTTGTTTATTGAGTCAAGATTCTTTCCCTCTAATTAATTTAGTCCTAATTAAATTACCAAAGTCATGATGACTATGGGTGGGTGTTCACTATTTTTTTTTATACTTGTCTGTGTGCTTATAGAAATAGCAAATTCTAAAAACGCAAATATTTGCTTTTTTACAATTTGAGCAATCATAGATTTGAAGAAAAAAACGACTCTATATATGAGACTTTGAGGGCGTGTTTGCTCAAGTAACATTTCCATAGTCTTCCATCCATTCAGTGTGGGCAAACGGCTAACAAAAGAGCTATGCCTATAGTAAACGCAAGCTTGATTTTAAATCAGAATTAGAGACCAGGCATAAAAAAAAGTCAAGTCTCTAGCTTCAAAACTCTTTAGGCCTGCGCACACCTATTAGGTAGCTGGTGTCAGCGATCAGTGATACGCTGTCAAATTTGACAGCGATATTTGACAGCGTTTCACTGATCGCTATCGCCAGCGACCTAGGCGTGCGCAGGTCTTTTGAGTTAGAAGACTTCACCAACGTGTTTGCTGGGCAGCATCAAACCATCAACTACGCCATCTATTAGCGCTGATGTGTCTAGCGGACCTAAACCAACCACCATAACTGAATGACATTTGACTTTGATGTTTGCAATAACGAGGGTAGACTGTAAATTCCTACCTGTTTCCCGGATGCAATCGCGTTTTGTGGTTGTCGTATACGTTGTAAGCGGTTTTAGGAGGTGTAATTTGCATTCATCGTGCAAATGTAAGCCCAGGCTAGAAAACTTAAGGCCTGCGCACATTCTAGGCGATGGCGTTCGCGATCAGCTGAACCGCTGTCAAATACCGCTGTCATATTTGACAGCCTTCATTTTCTTTCCCGCGGTTACGTTTGCACTATTGATTTGCTCCAGTATATGCAGGCGTAACTGAGTATTGTGTATGAAAAAAAAGATAGCACAGAAATAATATTTTGTAAATCCTAAAATTATACGTTATTCAGTAACTAAAAATTGGGTATAACATCTAGTCCTAACTAACGAACCGAATATCAGATTCAGTCAATGTTCAAAAGCCGTAGCTATCATTCTACAAAATAGCTACGTGCTACGAAAGCTCTACGAAATATTCTATTCTACACTTCTATACGAATAGAATGCTCGAATATTGTAACATTCGAGTAGCTCTTTCTCATTCGATATGGTTGTGTATTGTTAGCTCGATTACAAAAGGTGTTATTACGACTGTCCTTCGTTTTCCTCAAACAATAGAAAGAGAGAATAGAGGGAGAGGGAAAGCTTTGTCAGAAGTTAAAGGAAAATAAGTTTTCTGGAGATATTATGTGGGCCTTTTCACATAGCGGCTTATTTTGAGAGACAAACAAAACAAAGAGACGGCTGTTTACTTCGCTTCAAAAAACCTATTAAAAAACAAAAAGATCTATACAGAGAAAGAGAGGGAGAGTAATCTAAAAATACTTTTAATAATATTAACATTTGAGTGTATAGTTGACCTTATCAAGGCTCGAGAAAGTACTTCAATCTGTTTTAGTACCCACTTATGTTTATTAAAAAAAACATCACTTAAGAAAATTACTTTATCAACGACAGTTTGTTCTAAGTATACTTGTATCCGTTTTGAAAGTGGGAGTAAAATACATAAGGATTGATCGAGGGTAAAAGGATGTATTTTTAAATAAAAATAAACTTGGAAAAAATAAGAAAAAGAGGCAGTAATTTATTATCTCATCACCACATAAACAGAATAAATGACGTGGATAAACGAAATTCAAAAACTCTTACTACTACTACTTATTTATTCCTTATTGAAATTCAATTAATTTGACAAAACAGATTTTTATTGATTTCTAAGGTTTGACGAGAAAAAAATCAGCTTGGATTCAATAATCTCAAAATTGAATTCAAAATAAATTATGGCAATTCCCTTTTGCTATCTTAAAACAATCAGAAAAATTACAGTCAATAATGTCATAAATTGTCTATATTTTATTTATTTTTAATTTAGATGTGCTCTAAGTGTTATGTGATGGCGATCAGTGAAACGCCGTCAAATATGACAGCTATATTTGACAGCGTTTCACTGATCGCCATCGCCATCACATAAAAGACAAAAACTGATGTTTCCGACGACGTTATTGAATGTTTAAAAATAGCCTGAAAGGTTTATAAAAAGATTTAAAAATAAAAAAATAGATTTATATGAATTTCACTTCTACACGCTACGATATTATCATTGAAATAAACAAGTTGTGAAACTCATTAAAAGTTTAAACACTTTCTACCTCGGCTAAGTGCGTACCATCGTCGTGGCAACTTGCTCTATTGGTTTTGGTAATACTATACAAAACAGAAAGAGTGGCGTGAGTGACTCACATAACATATTGTAGACAACCCACAAAAGACTATCTAGCCCCAAACTAAGCACAGCTTGTACTATGGGAACCAGATAGCTGATATAATATTTATATACATTTCTATGTACATGTGTAAATAAATACTAAGAATGCAATAAAAGAGTGCCTTAATAAAATTCACTCCACTGCGCTTCTCTCTGTCTGCGCTGACCCTAACACCCAGATAGAGAACAAACATCTGCGTTCACCACACAAATATTTTGTTCACGGTGGGGATCGAATCCACGAATACAACGCACAGCCTACAGCCTAAGCCGTTGGTCGCAGCAACTTGAAAAGAGAATGTGTTGTTTATTAAAAGTGTAGGTCCATTAAGATATAAATTTTGAAAATTCAACCCCACAAAGGGAGCAGCGGGGGCCGAAGATTACACTTGGTTCATGCCTACACCCAAAAGTGATTTCAAATTAGGTTTGACTTTTGTTTGTTCAACCTTTGTGAGTAATCTAATGAAACCTAATAGCAATCATAGTTTTAACCCATAAGCTACAGCTAAAACGATGCGAAAGGTAAATTAATTAAACAGTAAATAGTAGTTACAAACATAAAATTAATAAAATAATTACAGGAAGTTATTTTTGAGTGATTTGCTTCTCATGGTAAATATAAAGGTAGCATGAAAATAAAAAAAACCATGACGAAGGATTCCGTAACAATTTCTATAAAAACGGCAAAATTACTTTTGTTGTATGGGAGCCCTCTTTAAATATTTACCTTATTCTGTTTGTTAGTATTTGTTGTTATAGCGGCAACAGGAATACATTATCTGTGTAAATCTCAACTACTCTATCACGGTTCAAGTGATACAGCTTGCTAACAAACGGACAGACAGACGGACGGACAGCGGAGTCTTAGTTAGTTGGTCGGGTTAAACCCTAAAAAAACTCGCTGGTAAAATTGAAGCTACTAAAAACTGACTGCGTTTGGAAGTAGCTGACTCGCGTCGGTTTAAACACAGCTTAACTCAGGGTCTCGCAAGACCCTTGTCAACCTATGGCACATCTGTGCCACAGTTTCATTTCGGGATTAGGTGCCGCAAATAGGTTAAATGATTTGGAATTGCTAGAGAAGTGAAGTTTGAACCTTTTGGAAATCAATCAGGGCATTCTCTGTTTAGGAACATTGGCATTGGGAACAATATACTTTCTTCTTCTTCGTCTTAAATTTAAGAGCTTAGCTCTTGTCGGGGCTTTGATGCAGTTTTCTCCAATTAAGTCTTTCGAATGCGGCCTCCTTGCCTTCCTTATACGACATGACAGCGACTTTTTCTTATATGGCTCATGTAACTTATTCTTGGCCTTCCTCTTCCCCGTTTCCTTTCAACTTTGCCTTCAACAATATACTTATTGGAATAAAAAAACCCACAACTTGATGGGTGCACAAGCTTACAGCTAGTCGATTGTGATCCGCTGACGGAAAATCAATTCAGGGCAGCGAGGGATGTCGAAATTGAGATTCAACATTTGAACGTTCAAAATGCATGGGATTTGTAAACGAAACATGAATTGCTAGCAGCAGGCTTAAGGCGAAGACCACCGTCAATATACTCCTCGCTAGACTAGACTTATATTTTGGATCTGACGTCACAAAAGATAGACACGTGAGGCATAACATCTGTTTGCCTCAAGTTGATAGTTGCAGGGCAGCGTATCGTATGGCACATGCGTGACCTGCACAGCAATGCTTTGTAATAGGCAATGGTTACCACTTAACATCAAGTAGGACATACGCCTGTTCCATCAGCTAGTCGTATAAAAAAAGAAGTAAAAGGGCGATCATTGTTTGTATGAGAACCGCTATCAATTTGTATGTTTTCACTGTTTAATCTATAACTTAATTTAACAAAAGTTCTCTTAGAAATAAATAACGTCTTTCTTTGTCCTAAATTATTGTCTCTTTCTTGGAAAATAATTTTCGAGCACGAAGCATTTCATTTTACGCGTAACGAATAATTTTTATACAACCAGAAAAAATCAGAATAGTCTTTCAGAAGTCATCATCATCATTCATCCACAGCCCGCCTTCACCCACTGCTGGGTATAGGCCTTTCTCTGTATGTGCCACTGTTGCCGGTCTTGTGCCAATCTCATCCAGGTCTTGCCTGCGATGTTAACCACATCGTCTGCCCATCTTGCCGCAGGGCGACCAACGCTTCTATAGCCAGTTCTTGGACGCCATTCAGTCATCGCCTTACTCCACCTGTCATCACCTCGCCTTGCCAGGTGTCCTGCCCAGCTCCATTTTAGTTCCGTAGTAATAACAATTACGATATTAATTATTTTTTATTCCGATTACTTCTTTCAGAAGTAATCAGCATAAAAAATACGTGTGGAATTCTGAATGGAATAAGCCACCGGCAGTCAGCTAAAAAATAAACCCCACCTAAACTTCAGCAAGATAAAAACCTTTGCAAACTCATCATAATGTTTAGCCCACTTCGTAACTTTCCAAGCCTTATTAATCCTTATCTACATGAGCGCGAGTGTAAGCAACTCTTCGGGCCCAATAATTAAGCACGTTTGAAAGGCAAGCGTGTGGAACTCCTTGGGATATAATCCGGGAGGGATTTGTAAATACGAGCTAAACAGGCTTTATATGGAGAGGCACATTGAGAGTACTCTACTGCATTTTTTTTAAGTATACTCAGGCAAACTTTTGTTCGCAATCTTCAAGTTCATGCTTTAAAACATCCAAGCCAAGACAAAGGGAATAAAAATCTTCACCCTCAGGAATGCTAGATCGACCGATAGACAACGAGATCCTCGTATCAATGTTCAAGTCAAAGTAAGAAGCCCTACCCTGCCAGTACGCCCATGTTTATAACCTCACATAAAACTGTACGAACTGATAAGCTAAGGTTTACAACATTAAAATTTGACTGAAGTCGTTAAATAAACCATTAGCATGAAGCTAACTGTCGTAAATGAAGGAAAGCTTTGGAGAGACAGTTTCAGGAAGTATCGTACAGATAACGCTTCGTTTTATATGACGTTTAATGGGCCAATGGGCCGAAAATTCAATTAGGTACGCGCAGTGGAATGCTACTGTGGTTGGACCAATATGAAAAGAAACCTTTATATGTTTACCTTTTAAAATTAAAACAGATAAAATGCAATCAGATTTGTAGATATAATTTAAATTCAATTTAATATTATTTTGTACTAAGTATTATTATTATTATGTCATACGAATAAAATAATTTTTTTTTTATACAACGGATGGAACTAGCTTAAGGCCCACCTGATGGTAAGTACATCGCCATCGCCTATAACAAAGAATTGTCTCGTAGGTCACGCACATCAGGAACGTGCTAGAGCACGTTATGTGTTACGTATGTGCTAGAGCAGGGCAGTGCATTGTAGACAATGCACTGCCCTGCGTCCATCAACTTGAGGCATGTTCAGTCTCACGTGCCAGTAATTAAACCGGCACCCACACCCTTCAAACCGAAACACAGCAATACTGCTTCACGGCAGAAATAGGCATGGTGTGGTAGTACTACCCCACAGACGAGCCCTTCACAAAGAGCTCTACTACTACTTAAATGTATTTATGACATTTGTGATTTTTAACCGACTTCCAATCAAAAAGGAGGAGGTTCTCAATTCGGTTGTATGTTTTTTTTTTTTATTTTTTTTTTTATTTTTTTTTTTAATGTTTGTTACCGCATAACTTCGTCATTTGTGAGCCGATTTGAAAAATTATTTTTTTATCTGAAAGGTACTGCTTCCAGATTGGTCCCATTTTAATTTTATTAAAATCGGTGTTGCCATTTTTTTTTAATAATTTTTTTAATGTTTGTAACTGCATGCCTCCGTCATTTATGAACCGATTTAGAAAATTATTTTTTTATTTGGAAGGTTATTCTTACGTCCAGATTGTCCCAAACAAATTTGATTAAAATCGGTTTAACCGTTTGACAATGAAGTCGGTTTCTCAAGTTTTTTAAACTTAAATTATCAAATATAAATTACGTTTTCACTTCCAACATTTAATTTTAGCTTGTGAGTTGTAAAGTTGTACGTTTATTTTGTTTTCTAACCAATAACAGCATTCTGTTTTTCTAACAAAAGCTTGTGATTGTTCAAAGAAAAATTGGAATAACTCACAAAATCACATTCGTTACTGTTGATGCTGTATCGAAGTTCACATATTTCAAGGTCATACATATTAAAGAGGTTGGAAGGGGATGAGTTTCACTCATTGTCTTCCAGCCTTATGCCAAAATCTCGTGGGGGTGAAACTGTGGTGTGGATATGACGACATCGTTTTAATCTAATGGATTTATGCAGTGGCACTTGTTGTTGTAGTATGATGAGATCGAAATAATTTTCATATTCCGACGAAGTTACATCATTATCAGCCTGAAAAGGATAAAATATCAGCCTCAATTTATTGCATAATTTAGTTTTATTACGAGGACGTTCCTATTCAACGTACTGCATTTTTTATTTGTGAACGTTGTACAAACCTATTTTTGCTTTTAAAACTTATCTATTGTATTACTCTTTCACGTAGTAACTTATATTATAAATAATTTACTACGCCCGTGAACATAGTTGTTTATGGTTATGTCAGAGGGACTAGGGGGGCGTTTTAAATGTCTATCAAAAGTATTGGAACTAGTAGAACGTACCTATGCAACTCGTATTCATTTAATAAAAGTAATTTTAAAATACTAGCAGCCTGTTCCGGCTTCGCACGGATGGACATTTACTTTTTAAACACATAAATATAACCTATGTTACTCAGGGTGGAATGTAGCTTTCTCATGGTGAAACGACTTTTGAATTCGGCACAGTAGTTTTTGAGTTTATTCATTACAAACCTTACAAACATACACACATAGATGGGTATGTACCTACGTAGTGACACACCTATAAAAAACATTTTTGCAAACGCACACAATGCCTGCAAGATGTGTTCCAAATTCAAAATAACCTAGAAGGTAATAATTATAATAAATAAGTTATAGCAGCACACACACACACACACAATTGTATATAGAATAACGGTACCAACCACAGAGCACCAAACACGCTTTTGCTTACGCAAAGTAGAGGGAGCATGATGACTTATTACTAAGAGAACCAGTGTCGCCAAACTCATACACGTAAAAACAAACACACATAGAAATAAAAGTTATGATTGGTCGAAAAAAAACGTTAAAAAGGACCTAAAACCAAAAAAATAATTTAATTGATAATAAACCTTAAAGCTATCGAGACATGGTTCTAAACTTAATAAAATAAACAGTGCTAAAATGAAATTCTACTTATCAAGAGATGGCAGCTTTCATTCAGTATTTTTTTCTTTTAGTCTCTACTTAGTTGTAATAAGATTGTTAATACAATGGCTGTTACTTGATTGACAACAAAACAAAGCTACTTGACGCTAGATGGCGTTATAGAAAATAATTCTGTTAGTCTTTATCCACAAGGTATAAGATTCATAATACAATGGCTATTACTTGACATAGCCACTCACTTAGTGATGTGCCAATGCGGATACAAGACAAATGCATCGACATCGATGATTACCTACCTACTTCTTCTTATCGTGTCACTGGTTTTTTCAAACCAAGTGAGGTGAAAGGATTTTAAGTGCGCCTCAAAGAGGCTCCTTTCGTGCACTTATTTTACACATATTTTCGAACGTTTTTAAGTTCTATGGCATGCCCGGTTTCCTCACGATGTTTTTCTTCATTGTTTAAGAGCACTGGCATAGTGTAAATTAATTTTTGGGCAGTAAACCTCATTGGTACACGACTGGATTTAAGCCCACGACCTAAGGATCGGAAGGCGGGGCCGCTACCACTAGCCCACCAGCGCTCTCACCTACCTACTGATGTATAACGATCGGTAGCACGTCAGGTTATATTTATGGTGGTCGAAATAAAATGCTTTTCTTATCTATCTTTCTTTATTTACCCAATCAAATGTTTACAACTCGTAAAATTGTATACTTAACTGTTTCAAATATTGTTTCTTTTTCTTCTTGTGTTTTCTTTTTCCTGTTGCATCGATACATTTATTTTGAATATCGGAAAACTGAAACCAGAATTATTATGTTATTTCTTCAAAATATTTCTGTAATTTTCATCTTACCCAGCCACTGTGGGCTATAAGAATAAGAAAAGAATCAGAATAATAACAGAATAATACATTCAGAATAAAATCATCACTAAAGCAAAAAAAAAGTCAGCTCCCTAAACCTAACTATATATAATTATGATCAGAACTAATAAAGTATTCGATAGCACATTCAGCACTTTATTGGGGTACAGCCCTAAATGAGTAGCGAAAGTTGAGATTTATAGAAACGCGACCTTAACGAATATCATTCACAGTCTATTTTTGTTTGATGGTTTTGCATTCTAAACAAAACCAATTTAAGCAATAAAATAATACTAACCTGTGATACGATATGCCCCCTTTTGTTAAATTATTGGTTCGGCTATCGTTTTAGCACTGCAAAACAGCACAATACGGCATTTTTATATTTTTTCGTGTTTTTCTCAGTTACGTTTCTTCTGACAGACTTCAAACACGACTAAACAAAGGAATGCTTGAAGTCGTGGTACTCCGCAAACTTGGAGCGTGAGAAGGTCGTCTATATACTAGTTCCATTACTTCTTTATTTCGTGGTACCAACTACGTTACGTACTTGTCAAAGACATTTTTTTTTCTAATCGTTTGATTGCAATCGAAATTCAAAATAATTTCAAAATTGAATTATGCGACTAGGATTTGATTGCAACAAAAGATACGCAATCACCTCACTGGTGTAAAAGGCGACTTACCGAATGAAAGGTACCCAGATATTATCAGAATATCGTTTGTAAAATTCCCTTAGAATATAACAAAGAGCACAGATACATTCGTAAGATTACAGACATTTTTTACTCCATATTACCAATCACAGTCCATTGAAGGAATAAATGAAAATCCATTTATTATATAACGAGAGGGATTTCCTCTGGCAATGGAATTCAATTGTGCGATATGAAGGTACCTCGTGCCTCAGGTAACGACTGGCTCGTGGAGTATGGACATTTGGTTTACATGAGCTACATAGAGGCGAGGAACGAGGAGGAGGTGTTTTGTAAACCTGAATAGAAAAACAATACGAGTAGACACCAGCTAACTTAAATTATAATCTACTTTATAGCTTGAGTTATCCGTGGCCGTGGTTTAAGTTTTTTAATTAATATTCTGCGTTTTTATTTTAACATGAGTAAAGCTTTAATTTGTAGTAGGACTACAGCCCAGGGTTATAAAGTTCACTATAAGGATTGCATCTCTATTAAACGTAGGTAAAATAAAAATACAGTAAATGCAGCATTTTTTTTATACTTCTATGAGTAATATTTGTAGTCAATTCAAACGTAGTTAGGTAACAGCAACTTTTTATCCATACCGTAAAGTGGTCTATAGTGACAGTGAAATTTTTTACCGTGCTCTGTGGATTCAAACTCAGAGTATAAAACATAGTAGGAGGGCATAAAGATTGGAAAATTGAACTGCTATAATCAATTTGTTTCTGGAATTTGTGTGGAATGTTTGCTTATTTGTGAAGGGTACCTGCTATTCATTTTTAGCTCTCAAAAGAATCTTAGCTATTACGTGTATGTTAAAGCTTGTTTGAACATTATGCTTGTTCCATCAGGTAGTTATATAAAAAAAAGTTAAATATTATTAATGTCAAAATAATCATTATTATGACTGGCCTCTCAGCTCAGTTGTAGTAGCTCTGCCTTCTGCGCCGTAAGTCGTGGGTTCGATACCACTGAGAACAAATATTTGTGTGGTGAACACAGATGTTTGTTCTCTGTCTAGGTGTTGTATTGTTATCTACATAATAAATCAGGTTCCCATAGTACAAGATCTGCTTAATTTGGGACTAGATAGGTGTTGTGTAGATTATCCACAATATTTATTTATTTACTATATTGAAAAACTCAATAGACAGAAAAAGCAGTAGGTAATTTCAAAGAAAAATGCTTGTAATTTTGTAATGAATTAAGTTTTAGCTAAACTAACAGTGCTGACGTCACTCAATCACACGCGCTATGTGACGGATAGCGTCATTACAAAAGAACAAAGTGGTTCTAACGATATTATTGGCCTATAGGCAGGGGTATCAGTAGTACAAGCAAAAAGCTTTGAAACTCCCGAACTTCCAGGTTGATGGAAACTCTCTCATTACGGAGTTTCACGGTTCACGTAGCCACGATAATTAATAGATAAATAAAACTCGACAAAATGACATTATTTTGATGAAAGTCCTTTTCCTATTGACAAAGGTTAAAATGTTTTTGTGATCTGTGATCGAAAATAAATTAAATAGGTAAATTATCTACTAAAAGTTTCAGGCAGCGATAAATTAATGTTTTTTTCCCCACTGTTTTATGGTGGGTACACACGTACGTACATGCGCGATGAGCATGTTTCATCCGAGCATGACTATCTACAAACATGCTTGACCCTGCGTCTTCACGTAAAAGCTTGCTCGAAGAACATGTTTAGTGCGCGTTGAAACTCTTCGAGCAATGGACGATTCGTTGTTGTGTTTGGTGGGCATCGCCTGCTACATTTACTGTCAGGGAAAAACTACGCGAAATAAGCATCGTCGTCGCTGGGTTAGGCCAATGTTACAAAGAAGGCCAATGTTTCTTTTACCCATAACACTATATTCTTTTAGCGTAGTTTTCCACAAGCACTCTTCCTCCTGATACATATTTATAAATTGTTCCACAAAATCCCGAGAAAATGAACGAAACATCCGACATTTTAACACCGCACTCGCACCCTCTTCGCAAAAATATCAATCACGACTAACATGCTCGACCTCGCGGCTACATGTACAAACATGTTTGCATCGAACATCGAGCAAGAATTAGGGACGTTTGAATCTTGTTCGAATCGAACATTTTGGTTGGCTTCGAGCAATTGTCTTGAGACTTGCATGGTACACACGTTCGTACTTGCTCGAGATCGAGCAAGTTTATCGAGCAAGTACGTACGTGTGTACCCACCATTATATTCTACATAGAAAAACTTAAAAATTATGTTTGGTGATCGACAAAAGAGAAAACTGCACGTGAATGTTCATCTATATGTAAGTAGGTACTTTAAAATTCGAACATGTACGACGTACAACTTTCCAATTTCCTGCTAGTATTCGAAAAAAGAACGTCTAATTTGAAAAAAGTTTTCTCGGAATGGCAGAATGACATTATAATCCTGGCCAATCCGGACTACGAATGAGGCAGTCAAAACGTTCCAAAATTGAAATGTCAGCTGGATCACGTCGCATCAAATAAATCCTTGAGGTCGAAACTTTTTGCAATAAGACCTCCGTGGATTAAAACATTGTGGATTGTGGTTTCTAAACTTCTATCAGACTTGACTTTACCTTAGATTGAGTTAGTATATTGTGTACCTTGCTAAACTTTTTGTTCTGTGGAAGATTACTGAAGATTTAATGGATTTATTGTCGCGGTTTGGATCAATTCGCAATTTCGTAAAGTTGTTGACAGTGTTTTTTAATACAGTTGCTCAATAAGTGGCGTATTGCAGGGACGTATAGCGTTCGGGATGTGGGCTATTACACACGCGTGCTTTTTTTTTACCATTCCCGCACTAGTGCTTTTTCTTTCCCAACTGTCAAAATAATGTCTAAAAAGAAAAACCAACCATGAAGTTTTTACTAAAAAAAATCATCGAAGTTTTTATGATTCATGCAAATACGTATTATTTCTAAAAAGAAGCTACTAATTTGTTTCATTAACAGATTTAATGATTTGATTGAATGAGTTATGTTAGGTTTCATTTCATTTCATCTCATTAAATTTCATTTTCAATTCATATCAATAAAAAAAATCTACTGAAGACTTGGCTGTATGGGTATAGTTCCCTTTGCCTTCGAGAATGGGTGAAGAAAAAAAAAAATCATTGCTTATATTTTACGGTTGGCGTTGGCGCCATTTTTCAGAAATTTTCTTTGCGAGTTTATTTGTTTGTTGCACAAAATGAGTAATTTCGACCCTAGTTTTTTTGAATGAACACCACCGGAACTCAGTATAATTGCACAAAATGCTTCGGAGAACATTTTACCGGAAAAGTCAAAAAGTCGCTACATGCATACATACGACGAACTTATTGCGTGGAGAGAAGAGAAAAAAGCAAATGGTATTTTTATTATTTTATTAAATTGCTTAATTTTTTCGCAACTGTATTAAAAATAGTCGTTCAGTACACGTGCGGAACCGTCATTGCAACTTGTTCCGACTGTCAACCCTCGCCTTCGGCTCGGGTAGACATTTGTCGGAACTCTTTGCAATGACAGCCTTCCCGCACTTGTAATGAAATATACTATTACGGGTAGGTATAGACATGCGCAAAATGTATCTTTGAAAAAGATCTACTCGATCATGCTTCTTTTGGGGTTGCGATCTTTATAGACCTTATCTATCTTTAGATCATTAGGCTTTTGTAATTTGTACTTACTTTAATATATCAGCTATCTGGTCCCCATAGTACAAGCTCTGTTTGGGGCTAGATAGTGGTGTGGATTGTCTATAATTTATAAAAAAACAGCCACATAGAGAACAAACATCTGTGTTCACCACACAAATATTTGTTCTCGGTGGGGATCGAACCCACGCCCTCCAACGCAGAAGGCAGAGCTACTACTAACTGAGCTGAGAGGCCAGTCAAACAAATTTGCAAGCATCTTGCAGGATGCTATAAAAATGACAGCATGAAGATACAAACAAGATACAATTTCTGTCATAACAGTTAAATCGAACTACTAGTAGGACTGGACGGAATAAACGGAATTATTACTGTCGAAGCTTCAAGCTAGTAACATATTCAAATTACTATAGCAGTGTTAATTAACATAGTAGGTACACATACCTACTAGTTAGTTGATCAATCATGTTGAATAATAAATAGCACACAGCCTTGATCGAACTAATAATGAATTTAGGTTCCAACTATCGCATAATCTGGAGTAATTGACGTGTGGGTCTAAGATAAACTGGCACCTAGACTCACCTAACTTTAAGACGTTTCGAAGTGAGACTTGTGATACAAGTAGGTACAACTGAATAGAATAGAAGTTTTGAATTTGAAATTTGAATTTTCGTTCTAATAATTCTATTATCCACATAGATTTGAAAAAATAGCCGCACAAACAATAGAAAATCCGTTTTACTATTCCCATTTCATACCCATTTCAGTTGGAAAACCTTATAACTTTATGTCAAATCTTTTCTCTAAGCTCTTTTGTTGCCTCACCAAGCCTACTTTATTTATTCACTATTGTTGAGATTTGATTTATTAATACTTTATTGGATAAAATACACAATTTGAGTACAATAAGAGGACTTAATTTTAATTAATTTTCTACCAGCCAGCCTAAGTGTTGATACTGAAAAAGATTGACGTGCGACAAAAAGAAAAACAGTTTAGATATTACATTATCTATTATACCTCTCACGTCACGAGTAATAAACCACATTGTGGCGACACAAAATCACGTCGGGGCTTTTGCCCATTTTTTTTTTTTTTTTTTTTTTGATTTAGTGAGGTGTCTCGTTGCTCGCAGTAGCTGGCATAGATAAAAACCGCCTTTGAAGATTCGTTCCTTTAATGGTGGTAATATTATGCGTAAACTGAAACTGAGAGAAATAGTTCAGGAGGCAAAGGAAGGAAAATACATAATTCAGAAAGTTCCGCTCACCGCTTCAAGTGTTTGAGATTACCATCTAAAGGGGAGGATAAGCTCGCATGTGTGGTTCTATGACCGAAGGCCATAATTCCCCGCAATGCAGACACTGCACAGCCATTGGGGAATCTACCCAAGTTATAAGAATAAGGGGGGTTTTCAAAGGCGTTTTCTTGCTGCGGAGAGCATGAAGATCGCGACTTTCAGTCATCGCTACAAGTTTTCTTGAAGTAGTGTTGAACTTGCAACCTGTCATATCTGACAGGTATGACAAGTACCAGGTGGCTAGGTTGTAAAATACTACAAACCACAGAACACATAATAGTCTAGAGCCCATATACAAATTTTACCAATAGATGGCGTTGT
Source organism: Thera obeliscata (assembly GCA_947578465.1). Taxonomy (NCBI): domain Eukaryota; kingdom Metazoa; phylum Arthropoda; class Insecta; order Lepidoptera; family Geometridae; genus Thera; species Thera obeliscata. The sequence continues at coordinate 20,832,574 of OX387919.1, read as the reverse complement.
TTTTTTTCAATGATGAAATACTCTCTCATGATTTTCTTTTATTCTCTCATCACGTAGCCATCTTTTTTTTCCTTTTATTTCTAATGGACTAAATGCTGGTGATTGTCTAACGATTCTTTCAGCGCTACCGGACAATAACGTAGCTATATTCTCTCATGTCGTTTTTTGATTTCTCATGACGTTATTTTATTCTCTCATCGCGTTCATTTATTTTCTCATCATACTCTTTTAGTCTCTCATCATTTTCTTTTATTCGTCTCCACTCTTATATCTTGTCCCAAGTCCAACGGAGTAGCGCTGGTTTGATTACAGTTTTCCGTGCACTCAATCGACTTGTAATTTGCTTGCTATCATAAACCGAAAGTGCTTATTTACTACACGGCAACTTAAACTGACCAGTCACTGCTACATAAATAAAATAACCGAAGACATACGATTTACACTAAGAGGGGACAACCACGCGACTACTTCTACGCTATTCCACAGCTGAGAAAGTTGGTAAAAGATTCAAATTCAAAATATGTTTATTTAGTTAAGATTCAGTTGTATGAGCAGGGTCACTTTGAAAGCTAAGTAGGTTCAAATTCAACTTCTTCTGCTTCAAATCGTATTCTAGCAGTAGCACTGGCCTTTCATCTGCACCGTGAGAAGTAACATACTCTGAATTCCAAAAACGAAAGAGACAAGAACAAAGAGGATGAATACTTATTTTAAAAGAGGACAGATTCCAGATTTTAAAAGTGAGCTTGAGATAAATTCCAGACTGACTCATTCATAAAAAAAAAATCAGAGATAATCTTACTCGTATGCTGATTATGATCATGTTTCATGTTTTGATATAGGTACAGGTAAGCCCTTTATTAAAAAAAAACAAGATTCATCCCCAAGTTATGATATAAAAGCAAAACAGAAAAGGTCCTTTGGATCCCGAATGGTTTTCAATTAATATATTGAAACGTATTCGCATTTGAATTTACTGTAAAAAAATAAACCTCTGAATAAAACCTGCTGAATTGAGGGCCCTTTGGGGTCACCGTTTTTTGTGGTTACATCGTTTGTGGTTGCTTTAATTAAACTCGCATGCTTTTTTGCTGATAACGAATGCCAAAGTTTTTGTCTCTTATATTTCTCGTTGTCGTTTAATTATATAATTCTAGAGAATAAAGATACTTTTTACTAATTTCCAAAAAAGAGGTTCATATTCGACTTAAGTTATTTTTTTATACATGCAACACTAAAATAATTTATTTACAATTTAAAAAAATGTATATGGAAAAATGTCCTTGGAAAAATGCATTACAAGATGCGACGCCAAAAGTAATTTTGAATTTGGAACACATGCAGGCATTGTGTTTTGAGCGAGTTTGCGTCTCATTCGATTTTTAAAAAAAGGTCAGCCCGCAGGCATCATTGTAATTATTATATGCACATTTGCCTTGTTTAAAAAAAAAACCGGTCAGCTCCCAGAAACGTGCATGGTTACTAGTTTAGTCTGTAGTGATGTTAGACGTGCTTCAATGTTTGTTATGTAGATGTAAGGTCAACATTTGGCGTGTGGAGTCGAAAGATGCAAATTTGGTTCTGGATCTGATGCTGGTCATGAACGCTTACAAGTCACACAGTGAGCATGTTTTTTAAAACCGTCTACACAGGGCTAAAATACATGTCATACGATTTATTTTATAAATATTTGGAAATATATTTAATAATAAAAGTTGTCTGTGAAATACCACTATTATCTGCAGAAGTAGCCGCTTTACATTAGGTGAGGCATCCGTTTGCTACATCAATAGAAAATTAAGTTTATTCAATTTTTAAAACCCGCTTGAGGTGAGGTAATGTATATCCTCAGAACGTAGAAATGGCCGTATGGGTAAGAACCAAACATGGATATGAATAATCACTTTAATAAAAAAAGTAAGACAGTGGTGGAATACAAAAGAAGTAAAAACATGAACAATTACGTAATGTGTAATGCGTATGTCTCTCCCTGGCTGCCTGCCTGCGGGCGGATAGACCCCGATTTTTGACGAAGTTTGTCGATCTTTCCCGAGAATGTGGCGGTGACAACGATACGAGCTCATTGGTTTTTTCACACCTCAAAAATGCTCAAGCCTGCCTCAAGAAGTTCAATAATTAATTAAAAATAAATTAATTACTTCAAGTAATTTTATTTTAACCGCTATTAAATGTAATTAATGTATATTTTATTTTTGATTATTCTGTATTATTTTATCAATCTGTGGACTTGACTTTTTTATTTGTATTTGTTGACATTCCGTATTATTTTAATTGTACCTATATAATGTATAGCCGGTTTTGGAAATTGGACATCCCTACTGAGACCGAGCGACGAGACACATCACTACTACTACTAGTGGGGATATAAAAATGATGGCTTCGTAATGCATAAAGATGCTTTGTATGCCGTGTTATATAAAGTTAAACAGAGTTCTAGCTTTATTCAATGGATAGTTTTCGTCGTAACACTATCTATAAGCAAGCATGCGTTATTATTAGTTGAATATGGTAGATCTTACACAAAACACTGACATCTGTATCCCCACCTATGTTTGTAATAAAGTTATTATGATTATGAACAAGGCCCCAAACTTCTAACACCCCTCTCTTTGGTCTGGGTTTAAAAGAGTTCATACAAATGGTAGTTTATTAACTCAAACCATACTATTTTTGTTTAAAAAGTGCACTCTACATTCATGAAACTGGATTGTTTCATGCTTTTTCTTTGGGAAGCCAACCAAAACGAGGTTCGTTGGAGTTCGTTACTGCAGAATTTTATTGAATGAGTGGCGGTTCGCCGGGACTTAGCCCCTTTCATTGTGGAATGAAAAAAACAACGTCGAGTAATGGATACCGTGCATAGTTTTATCCTACAATATTTTTGGTATGCAATGTGCTTGCAACCAGCCATGTATGGCATATCAACTACTGTAAAAGCTGCAAAATGACAGTATGAGATATGCCACATGGAGGGAATAGTACATTGTTACCCGAGTGTTGAAAGTCACGTTTTTTGAGTCCCGAGACGGGTTTGGCGCCAGAGCGTTAGCGAGGGCGCCAATGGAGCTTGAGGGACTTAAAAGACTTTCACCCGAGGTAAACACTGTGCTTTTCATTACGAATACATGGAAAGTAAAAATAAAAACATGAAAGAAAAATTTGTGAAAATGAAGATTGAATTGCCGCCTTCCCGGTTTTTTTTTTCTTTTTCTCTGGCGGGCCTTCGGCTTCGGCTCGCCAGCATTATTCAGCCATTATTTTCATTCTCATAATTTAAAAAATGGTAAATGTCAAATCTATGTTATTTTAAATAAATAGTTGAAGCTATATATTAATCAAGTAATTTAGAAGATATATTATTTATTTAATACTATCTTTATGATATTTAAATTTAAATTTTACATTGCGCTATCTTATTAGACTTTTTAAACTTCTTACTGTTGTAATGGGTTTCCAACCTACTTGCTGAATAAAAAGTTGGAATTTGGTTTAACGACCTCCTTGCAGTTAGAAAGACTTTAGAAAGTTGGGACATGGTTGAATAAAATAGAACTTGTTTTTTTTTATAATTTGACAGCTGTCAGTAGAAAGCGATTCTCCCTAGGGCTGAAAGTTTTACTTTCAATTAGGCCCCTCAGGCAACTTCAGACCTACTTTCAGAGTATGAGTAATGAAAAGTACCTTGAATATTGTAGATGGAATATTTTACTGAAAGAATAGATTATTTGAATTTATAAAACTATTTAAACTGCACTATTGATTTTTGTATGGGATTCGGTATAGTGTTTTGGGTGTGACACTGGCCAAACTCGTGAAATCTATACCTAATATTTTGTAGAGGTAAGATTTGTATTTTTGTATGTTTGTAATGAATAAACTCAAAAACAAGTGCTCAACTTTATAACTCAAAAAATATTTCACCATTGGAAAGCTACATTCACCTTCAGTAACGTAGGCTATAATTATTTGTTTAAAAAATAAATGTCCACCCGTGCCAAGCCGAGACAGCCCGCTAGTCTCTTATAAGAGGGCTTAATTCTAAGTAGGTACACTAGAAATGGTATACCAAAACAACACCCAGCTTATCCAACAATAAGCCAAAAGCCTCGCACGGACGGATTAGTTCGCAACTTTGCAATCTCAAAGTTATTGCGCTATATTACTTACTAGCAGCCCGTCCCGGCTTCGCACGGGGTAGAATTGTTGTACATTATTTTGTTCTATCGCTAATTAGTTTCGGCAGCGCATTCGACGAAAGATATTTTAAGACTCATTTTTCTACACCTTTGGTTACATTGTTCAAATTTTACCATGGATCCCTAATTTTTTTCAAAATGAAATGTAGCCTATGTCAAATTGGAAGAATGTAGCATTCTATTGGTGAAAGAATTTTTCAATCGGCCCAGTACTTTTTGAGCCTATTCATTACAAACATACAAAAATAGGTACAAATCTTTCCTCTTTATAATATTAGTGTAGACTAGCGACCCGCCCCAGCTTTGCGCGGCTCTCAAAAGGAATATCGAAAGGAATCTCTCAAAAGGAATATTTTTTTCCCATTTTGCAACATTTTGCAATGATGCTCTGTTCCGATTAGCCGTAGCGAGATGTTGATATATACTTCCTCATAAATGGACTATCCAACACAAAAATAATTTTACAACTCGCCAATTCTCAAGATTAGCGCTTTAAACAAACAAACAATCAAACTCTTCAGCTTTCGACTATTAGTAGGTATAGATTTTTGCTCATCTTATTAAAGTTCAGAAAACGTACCATTATTATTCTTTGGTTAGAGTATTGTTCTGAGCAGGATTGAAATACATTGAGTTGTACCAAGAAAAATAAAAGATTGTTATTTTTTAATAGAACAAGAAAGTAATATAAATAAGGCGACCCAAAAAAAATTCAGCAATACAAAAACCTTCAACTTCAGTGTTATTGAATTTAGCATCAAAAACTTCCCTACTAATATTGTAAATGCGATTATGTACGTTTATGTATATGTATGTTTGTGGCTCGATCAAACCTTAGTAACCGGACCTATTAAGAAGAAACTTTGATTAGATAGAGCTAATTAAAATAACAGGATCGTCAAAAACACAGGGGAAGCCGCGGGCGGCCGACAATAACTTATGTTTATATTTTATGTTATTAAAAGAAACACAATTAAATTAGACGAAAAGACAAAGTATTTTTTTGTGACAGAAGGGAATTAACCTTCAAATTAGGCGAGTGAATTATTGTGATTGTAAAATATTTTTATGATTATTTATTAGTCAAAACAAAAACAACAAAGTTAAAACCAGACAAGCGCTAGTCGGTCTCGCCCACCGAGGGTTCAGTAACTATTTAAAGTACATATTTTACAAACAAAAAGCATCATATCAAGAGGTTATAATGCTGTTTTTTACCTTGTATTTTTGCTTTGATCAATAAAATTAAATAATCATAAACATATTATACTATTTTAATATTACTTGTTTTTTTTAAATATTTTAGGAATTGATATTACCATAGTACTATCTAAATCTTCCACTCACACTTACTTATAAATGAAAACCAAACTATAGTTGTTATTTTCCCTACAAAAACTGATGAAACATGAAACCCATCCGCGAAACTGTCATTCAAGTTGTCATTCAAAGCCTGCGTCGTAAATCTAAAAGCCCCATCTACAGGACATGTCTTATCTGTCTATCACAGAAGGATATCATCGAGATCATTTTACAAGAAGGCAAAAACGGGTAACTAACCACTCACTGGCAAGATAAGGGTGTGCAAACACATTTATACCGAGGAGTATTTAACTTGTGGACTAATGAAAGAAAGTCGAAGCGCATTTATTCAATAAAAGCCATGCCACTCAACATGAGCCTCTAGGAACAAGTAATAGTTATTTGTTAAACAAGAGTGAAATTTTTTTGTACTCGAGTGCAACGCGTAACTTTTCATGTTACCTCAGCGAGGAAATGACTTACCCCCGAATACTGAAACGCAACTCAGATTTAAGCACGTCTCAAGCGACGAATATTTGACAGATTTTCATTGAAAACTGTCAAATATTCGTCGCTTGAGACGTGCTTAAATCTGAGTTGCGTTTCAGTATTCGGGGGTAAATTCAAAAAATAAAATGGCGTTCCAAGAAAAAGAAAATAGTGAAAACTTTCCACCGTTTTATGTTGAGTAAAAAGCAGATAAGTAACAAAAAAGCGGCCAAGTGCGAGTCGGACTCGCCCATGAAGGGTTCCGTAGCAGTAAGTAATATAACATAAAGTTCTAAAAGTTCTAGTAGTTCGTCGAAAGGTAAATTTCGGTTCACGATTTATGACGTATAAAAAAAAAACTACTGACTAGATCTCGTTCAAACCAAATATCGTTGGAAGTTTCCATAGTAATGTACAACATATATTTTTTTTAGCTTTATCAGTCACTTATTTTAGAAGTTAGAGGGGGGGACCAACTTTTTTCCACTTTGGAAGTGTCTCTCGCGCAAACTGTTCAGTTTAGAAAAAAACAATATTAAAAAGCTCAACATCATTTTTGAAGACCTATTCATAGATATCCCACACGTATGGGTTTGATGAAAAAAAAAATGTTGAGTTTCAGTTTCAAGTATGGGGACCCCTAAAATTTATAGTTTTTTTTCTATTTTTGTGTAAAAATCTTAATGCGGTTCACAGAATACATCTACTCGCCAAGTTTCATCAGTCTAGCTTTTACGGTTTCGGAAAAAAATGGCTGTGACATACGGACGGATAGACAGACAGACAGACAGACAGACATGACGAATCTATAAGGGTTCCGTTTTTGCCATTTGGCTACGGAACCCTAAAAACATACATTTTACCTCAAACATATAGTTTGAGGTAAAATGGTGTCTCGAATTTGAAAGGCTCTAGCACTGCCGTATCCACTCAGCCGAGTAAATGGAACAATGTCGGATGTTCTCACGTTACTAATTCACTGGCCAATTGACAGAGGTTTGTTTCGAGCGATACGATCCTATTATACTCTTAGAATGATCTCATAACACTATTGGCATAGCATTCTGTTTATATTTGTTTACCTTTCTTGATAGTTAATACCCCTCAAAAATAATGATCCCACTAATATTATAAATGTGAAAGTTTGTATAAATGGATAGATGTTTGTTACTCAATAACGCCAGAACTGCTGAAAGAATCTGGATAAAATTCGGCACAGATATAGATAGCACATAGGCTACTTTTTATCAGGCTAAAATGTATGATTCCCGTAGGACAAGTTGAACTTTTGATAATATGAAGGCGGGGCGGGGCTACTATACCATTATATCACTAGTGCTCTTTTAAAACTAAATTACCTTCAGTAAAAAAACGAAAGGTATAAACATTTTAGTGATAATAACTCAAAATATATGTAATAGAAAAAATAAAGCGTTATAAATATTATTAAAAATAATCTTGGGCCTAAATTACTTATAGACTTAGTACTTACTATTTAAGTCTGCTGAAACGCTGTCAAATATCACAGCGTTTCAACTGATCGCCATCGCCTAGATGTGCGCAGGCCTTTAGGCGTTCCTAAAGTTTCTAAGGTAGAAATTTTGTGCTAGATTAGGTAAAAGCACTTTAAATTAGTTAGTAGTATTTCTCATTAAGTGAAATTGTTAATTTCTTTTGAGAATAAAGTTCTTTAACCACAATGGTACCTGATTTATAGCATTACAGTACACGCTAGAGGCCTGTGTATACCTAGGTCACTGCGGCGATGGCGATCAATGAAACGCTGTCAAATTTGACAGAGATATTTGACAGCGATATTTGACAGCGTTTCATTGATCACCGTCGCCAGCAACCTAGATGTGCGCAGGCCTTTAAACTGCAACAGCCACTAACATGGAGTGAAGTAATTACGCAAAGTTTTACCCCCATTTTTCCTTCTGAAATTTGAACCAAACCGCTTCGCTCGGATTGGGTCAAGAGCTCAGAATTACACACAGCTAAGTTTAACGGTGAATTTAGTCCTTACTACCTGAATGGGAGAAATTGGGAGCAAATGAAAAGCAGGATTTTTTTTATCCGTTTATCGCTGCTTTACGACTCGAGGTCTACCCCAATTTTTGGGTGCCCAATAGTGAAGTGTTAGTTCGTAAGTTTTGAATAATTGTTTGATTATTAAAACCAGCAGAAGCCCGGCGTTGCCCGGGAATCTGATTATTCTAGACAAAAAATGTACTCAAGTAATAAATCTGCTACCTGGTTCCCATAGAACAAGCTCTGCTTAATTTGGGGCTAGATAGTGTTGCGTAGATTGTCAACAATATTTATATTTATTCCAAAACTTGAAAAATTCACGTTTATTTACATTGAAATGGAAATTAACGGAGCCTGAAATTGCCGTTTATACATTTACTCGGAAATTTCATCAGCTCCAATTCAACTTTTTCAATTTAGAAATATTTCAATTTGATTTCGTTAATTCAAAGGAAAATGGCAAAATTTTTGGATTTTATCTATTCGATACCTTTTAGTCACATAAATATGGAAAAACCTTTAGCTCTATACGAGGAATGATTTAATAACGTATATAACGATGTCTTCCCTCTCTAGTACCGAGAGGGAAGGTTCGGGACTCCAAGAATCACGCAAAACACTACGTTAACAGTTTGTAATCAGGTTTAATAATAAAAGGAACAGTTACAGACACAAACAGTGAAACTGACACAATACAAAAGAATTAACACGAGACAATAAACAATAGGGCGGGAGCGGATAGCGGAGGAAGCATGAACGCTCAAGTTAGCATTGCGTGCGTTCCTCTGACCGACTGCCTGCGTCCGCGGCGAAAGCTTGGCTTGTCCGGCTACGGGTTCCTACGTGAGTCCACGGGATTGGCCCATAGCCGCTACCTGCCGACGCGCACTGCATCCCATCTGGCTGCCACATGCGAAACCTAAGGCGGGCTCGTCGTCTACGCATTGCGAACGCGCGAAAGATGGAAAACGCGGGCTAATATATTCAAACTAATTAACCCGCGTTACACGTATTTATTTAACAAGACCGTATCGCTTAAATTTCCATAAAATAAAGATGAATCATAAATCATTTTATTCATACAAAAAAATTATACACGTCAGAAGAAATAAAATGCATAAAATGAGGATAAAAACACTTTTTTATAAAATACCACCACCAGAGACCAGCTATAACATGAATAGGTTCAAGAAAAATGTAAAAAGTTCCTTCAATGTAGGCAACGCAACAACAACACTCTTGGTGTTGTTGTTGTTGGTGTCTATGGGCGACGGTGACTGCTTACCATCAGGTGGGCCGTAAGCCCGTTTGTCTATTATTTGCATAAAAAACTAATCTTTTTATAAAAAAAAAGGCACACATGATGTTGAGCGGTCACCTCTGTCTATAACATTACTAAGCACGACGAATACTTTATGGTATTGCACTGTGTCCTAACAGGAAAACATTGCAAAAAGTTAGCTCTGTCACTGTTTGTCATTAGCAAGATGGTAAGAGATAGCAATAGTTTACCTTTCATAGTTTTTTAAGATTTAAGAAAATATAATTTCGCAATGTCACGGACAGACAGATAAAGATAGATAAAGTTCGAAAGAAACTGGAACTATGGATTCACTTCTGAACTTAATTTTATCAGCAGGAAAATTGAATACCTTAGTACACTCAGCTGCACTTAAATATAATACACTCATCAACATTGTCTTGGGATATTAAATTTCGTATAGATTTTCTGATTTTTCGAGATTTTGTTCCTACTTAAATTTATATTAATAAATAATATCAAACAGTTTTGTTTTATTATTATTAATAAACAACACAAAATAAAGAGTTTTGCCTTACTTAGTTTTCTAAAGAAATTATTCGCAGTTTTTGTAAAAATCAACAAAGAGTTGAATATCCCTATATAGACAATAATGATGTGTACAATTTGTGACAATAAGAGGTAATGCAATTATAAAAGAGGTGGTTCGATTTGGTATGTATAATCTGCCCTATGGGTTGCCGAAACACAATTTTGAAAATGGTTTTGACATCTACTTTGACTGGCCTCTCAGCTCAGTTTTGCCTTCTGCGCCGTAGGTCGTTTGATCCCCACCGAAAACAAATAAATATTGTGTGGTGAACGCAGATGTTTTGTTCTCTGTCTGGGTGTTTTATTGTATTCTATGTATGTGTTTACAAATAAAAATTGTATGTAAGTATTACATCAGCTATCTGGTTCCTCTGGCACGAGCTATAGTATTGTGTGTGTGATTGTCCTCAATATTTTTTTTAATTACTTTTAATTAACTCGGAAACAGGTCGGTGTAAGAAAATCCATATAGACATAAAGAACATTTATTTGTTTATCTGATTGTCCTCTTTTTAGTTTACGATGTATATACGCAAATTTTTAAAAAGGTAAAAATCGGGAGTCAAAATCATACTCTTTTCTCTAGTATTTTTTTTTTAACGAGAGAGAAAACGAGATATTTTGATTTTTAGTTTTTGCCTCGGTAAGTCGGCAAGCTTATCAGGCGCACTTGATGTGCGGGCAGGTTTTTCCGCAAGTAGGCCGCTGGTGGGCCCTTTTTGCGTGACCCTTGACACGTGTTGCTCGAACTTTTATAGGTTCTACAACACGCCTGTTTCCTCACGATGTTTTCCTTCACCGTTTTGAGAGTACTGGCATAGTGCACATAAACTTTTCGACAGAAAAACTCATTGGTACACGAGTGGATTTGAACCCACGACCTTCGGATCGGAAGGCGGGGCCACTACCACTAGACCACCAGTGCTCTCTAGTTTTTGCCTCTTATGTCAATGACCATTTTTGTGCTGCGACCGAGACTGCGATGAAAGTTACGAATTGTATACATTTTAGTGTAGCTGACTGTACCTCAAGATCAGACACTAACACAAATTCAATCAACAGACTCGGATCATCTACCTTCGTGCCTTGAAATAAAATAAGGTGCTTTTTATTCCGTCTTCACTTTCTATAACTTTTCAATATTAAAACTTATGAAAATAACTTGTGAATGTTCTTTTCCAATGGATTTGGTAGTATTTAGTTGCTATGATTACATTATTATTGTGCTCAGTTAATACTATGGTATTTATGTCCTAAATATTAACAGCATCCTTAAAGCATAATGTGTACTTAAGAAAAGAGGGTCAAATTTATTTTATACTCTTATTTTTCTTACCAAGCATAAACAACCAGGGTGACCTACATGGCAATCACACGCGTAGCTGTACCAACTGTTATATATTCTATGCAATATTTCTGATTGAAAAGCTCTTGACTGATGCTGGGTCTCAATAGACTCGATTTTCATATTTTTGTATGCGGAACTGCCAGAGGCGTAGGTTATAGAATTTGCAAGTTTTTTTAGTTCTATTTTCGTTTGGTTTTGATTTATTTGCACGTCTGTACATTCTATGTCCATCTAACAAAAGTATTGCAAGCGGATTTCACTGCCTATAGCGACTTTGATTGCCTGGAGCTATTGTCATACAAACTTGGAATCCCTTTTTATTTCAAGCATTAATTTCAGGGAAATACCAATTACATAGTTTGAGACGGATTTGTGCTCCACTTACATACCTATTTGTATTTACTCTTTGTTCTGTTTACTATTGTGTTTTCTTTCTTTTTGTGTTATGTACTCTGTTTGTGCTGTTTATGTGTGTTGTGTGTCCAAAATAAATGTATTTTCTTTTCTTAGTTTTTCATTCGTTGTCTGTCATTTTGGGAAGTCACATAGCTTTTTCATTTTAATTGTTTTTCTGGTGTTATTTTGAATTCTGCTGTGTAATGTTGGTGGTATTTTAACCAACATTACTTGAGGTCTTAGCACAAAATGTGGAAGTGTATTATGTGAAAACCTGATTTAAACGAAAATGTTTCGATGGTTTTGAAGAAATAAAGTCATCTCTTCCTTCAAAGCTAATGACGAACGACTTGTCTATTGACTGATTTGACTAAAACTATGTTAAATATCCTCACTTGACATCGGCAATTTTTTCCGAATTGACAGATGTCAACTAATTAAGAAGAAGTAGAAGAAATTACATACTGTCAACCTGGTGTCAACTATTTTTCACAAAACTTGGAAGAGTAGACTTCTGATAATGATAATGATGATGATCAGAATAAAACATACGCTTGTACCAGACTACGAGTGCTCTCAAAATAAGGTGTTTTGGTAAACACTCTGTTATGTTGGCAGATATTTCAAATATTATTGTTTATTTATTTGTTGTTGTTTATTTATTATTGTTTATTTTGTATGAGTAGGAACTGGCGTGAAATCTCAGTTCAAAAGTACCACGATCTACGGCACAGAAGGCAGAGCTTCTACCAACTGAACTGAGAGGCTAGCCAAATAAGAAAGATAATTGATTCAAAAATGTTTTACAAGCTGCTGTTCACTGTCCACGTCGTAAAAACCAGGTCAATTAATAGCGTCCGGGCAATCTCGTGTCCGGATTTGCAAGCGTAAACACATTATAGCGATGAGCGGTGCCGCTGGCGCCGTATAAACACTAGGTAACAAGTTTTAACTGAAAATTATCGTAGCCGTAGACCATGTTACTACGGTAAAGAAGAAAAATGACATTTCAAGTATAGTTTTTCAAAGAAGGGATTGGTTTTAATCTGTTTTCTATTTTTCTTATCGTCTTATCGTTTCCCAGTTTCTTTCAAACCAGTGTGGTGAACGGATTTCAAGTGCGTCTCAAAACTTCGAACTTTTTAGATTCTACGACATACCGGTTGCCAAAAGTTATGCAATTACCCCACAGGCTTAAAAAATATGTGAACTTTACAACCAGAAATGTCAATCCACTTTTGATGCTGACTGTTCTATATTGTACTGTACCATACTAAAACAGGCCTTTACCTACATCTATTGTAGATGATTTATATAGCGTCAGAGGCAACTCGTGTTCATTCATGCGCCTTACTTGCGGGACTGTAGTAAAACTACATCTGTATTTTTTACGCTAACTTACAAGTTTCATTTTTCCACTATATTGGTTTGAGTAGGTATATTGTTTTAATTTCAATTCGATATCATCACTTCTTCCCGTGATATCGATCTTGACAGACTGACAGACGGACAACAAAGTGATCCTATAAGGGTTCCGTTTTTAACTTTTGAGGTACGGAACAATCAAAAACATTTACATCTTAAAAATTTTTTGGAACCCTAAAAACTGACTTACACTGTTCTGTCATACAAAACCACCAGCTTATTAAGTTATTTCGCGATGTTGATTCGAGTCCCGGTAACCGGGATGTAATCTTGCCTGATCACTTCATAGCTTTAAATCCTTGTCTTCTAACTGATATCCTAAAACCAACCTTCTAACAATGAGGAATAGAGAGTAAATTGCCCTGAATGCAAAGGGAAATATTGAACAAGATACTGCTTCTAATTTAAAATGAATACTTACATTGTTGGTATTTGGATACCTTTTTCTTATTTTGCTACGTGCCTTTGTTTTTGCTTGTAAATTTTGATCTCATTAATATAAATATTTTGTACTATTTTGCAACATTTTAAAACTTTGATTTTCTTTGCCCTTGTCCGTGTAATTATTTTCAATTTAGGATTCATGTGAATTACTTACGTCATTGATGATGGCAGACCAGAGAAATCGAGGGGACCTTTCGAAAATCGTAGGGGCGACTAGAACGGTTGTAAGTTTTTCAATAATTATTTTATATCAAAATGTAGTGTAGTCTTTTTATTACTCGTAAGCCACCTAACCTATCTTCCTTTATTACTTTTCAGGTTCCTGACAGGTGGATTTAGGGCTTCCAAGGGCTCGACTTAAGAGCGCATGATAAATAGCTTCCTTAGCGACATCGATAACAGTCATTCGGAGCTGGAAGCTTTAGGTTCGAAGTTAGTTCAAATGTGTAGAATCAGAGGGATGTTATTCTGTTTACGGTATTGTATGCCTTACGTTAAATATCTTTCAAATGAAGTAAATCAATTCTTCTAAATGGTGTAATTATTCGCTTCAACAGGTTTAATTAATTATTAAAACCAATCACGAATCCTATCAAGAAATATGTACAACATTTTTGAAAAAAACCTTAAAGAGATGCTTCTACAAAAAAACTTACTAAGTACACACTACGCGAGTTCTTTATCAACTAAAGAAAAACACCCTTTTTTATCACAAATTATATCGACTTGCTTACAATCTGCATGCTTATATTAAATCGGTCCGCTTCCTGTTCTGCAACTCCCTTACAGGGTAAATTATGCATTGATTCAAAAACTAATAGTCTGTAGTGTAGTCTAAGGCCCGTATTCTGAAACAGTGCTTAGGTCTGAGTCGAGCCTCAAGCACAGATTTTTGACACTTTTCAATGGAGAACTGTCATAAAATCTATGCTTGAGGCTCGACTCAGACTCAAGCGCTGTTTCGGAATACGGGCCTTAGATCTGATACTGTTAATGTACTTGCTGTTAAATGTACTAGGCAACACATATTCTGAATACTAAATATCTAAAACATAAACCAACGTGGCCTTTGAACTTTTCTCAAGAACATAGACATTAGCACCGACAGCGTAACATAGAATCTGGCAGTCATTTTGATATAGCCGTGGGCACAAACCAATTAGGAATGTTTGGTTGAGCCGGGATAAAGGGCCTCCGAAAGGCCCACCAGTGGCCTCACTACCTTAATTAAATTACAGCAAGAATACCCCTTTTGTAAATAGCCGGAACGCAGATTTTGATAAAAGTAGAAGGACAAATTAAATTATTATAAAATTTAGAATTTCCAATTTGTATTTCAACCACCGAGGAATAAAGGTACTCGAACGGCGAACACGAACCGCAAATTAAAAAATAGCCCACCCGCCCGGTGGACCGACGACATTGTCCGATCGCGGGAAGTCGGTGGTTGAAGAAGGCTCGGAATTCGAAATGGACAGATGCCATAATTAAGAAGAAAAAGAAGATGAAGAAAAAATTGATGTTTTATGTCTGTATGTTATGTTTGTCTCTAAGCTCGTTGCTCTGATAGTTAATAGTCATGTCAGAAATCCATCCAGATATTTCCTATAAGCTAACAGCTCTACTTTTAAACGCAATTTAAATTTAATCATTGCTTAAAGTTAGCCCTCTCATTTTTTGTCATTACCCAGTGGTAAGAAATGGCAATAGTTTAACCACTGTTTATCTTTTGACATATTTTTATAAGTAGTAAGGCTAATGTTAATTTTTTTTGTAAAATGAATATTTTAGCGGACGAGCATTGTTTGAACTACACAGCCGAAAGGATTTGTTGAGGATTGAGACAGTGACGTCTTCCAGGAATTTGATTGGCATTGTGGATTATATTTTAAAAGCTTTTCTAAAGAGATTAAACAATAAAGTGGACTTTGGAAATTAATTTTACGATTCCGAAAACGGTTGACAAATTTTTAGAAGTATTTTTTTAAATTAATGATAAAAAATAATAGGTATGATCTTTTAGGCTTGAATTGATTTAAACAATTCTTTGTCTCCGTGTTGTCGTAGTGCCAGTTGGATCCCAGCCTTTCAAAATCCGTTATCAGAGTCAGCGACTCCTCGTATGATTTTCTGGTTAAATAAAGAACAGAGGGGAGTACTCAAAGAATTCAACGTATTTTTGGGTGTCTCGTTCAAGTAACCCGGGGCTGGTGGTATATGGACGTAGATGGAAGCAGGGATCAGGTCACAGGCTACCTTGCTAGCAATTGAACTGAGAGGGCAGTCCAGCAAACGGTATTATTTTACCAGCTGATGAAACAAGCATACCTATTGGTCCACCTGATTTGAAGTGGTAAACATAGCTTATAAAAAAGCATTGCCTCGTAGGTCACGCAAGAACGTGCGATACAATACAAGTTTACAAAGTTAACAAGACTAAGTAGTCCATGAGTGAATTTAGCTTTGCTTTTAGAGGATAGTAGAATAGACAATCGTTGGAGCAAACGAATACTAGAGTGGAGACCGCGTTTAGGTAAGCGTAGTGTAAGACGCCCTCTGGCAAGGACGATCTGAGAAATGTAGCTAGCGAGCACTGGAGAAGAGCCGAAGACCGAGCTTAGTGGTGCGTCTTGGGAGTGACCTACGTCTAGCAGAGGACGATAAAGGTAGATTATGAAGGCGGATGGAAGAATTCGTTTTCAGTTCTCCAAGAGCGCTGGTGGCAAGTGGTTAGTGCTCCGCCTTCCAATCCTAAGGTCATGGGTTTAAATCCAGTCGTTTACCAATGAGGTTTTCTGCCAAAAAATGTATGTACACTGCCAGCGCTCTCAAACGGTGAAGGAAAACATCGTGAGGAAACTGGCATGTCGTAGAACCTAAAAAAATTGAAAATATGGGTCAAGAAAAATTTAAATAATGTGCACGAAAAGAGCCTCGATGATGCGCTTTAAATCCTTTCACCACACCTGGTTCGAAAGAATCAATGACACGATGAGAAGAAGAAGTTCTCCATGATACAACTCTGTGGTTCAAATAAATTCTCTATGTTGTGAACACAAACCGTTCGTATTGTAAATGTTTGTAATTTGGTTCTGTCTCGTTTAAAATTTTAATTTGAAACATTTGAGCTATTATTTTATTTTATTGCGTTTTATTTGAAGTCGTTTATTTGAAGTATTTAATTAATCCTGTTCAAAAACTTTGATATTCTGAAATATTGCGAATACCGTCATGGATTTTTTTCTAATCTGAAGGCCTCTGCAGACTGAATAATTATTCTGTTTTACCCTGTACCGAACGAAATAAACATAGAATATTTTAATTTTCATGTCACGTGAAACTGAATACCTAGGAGGCAATGCTTTGTTAATTTCTAAAGGCTATGACTACCACTTAATATGACTGGCCTCTCAGCTCAGTTGGTCGTAGCTCTGCCTTTTGCGCCATAGGCGCCATAGGTTTGATCCCCATCGGGAACATAATATATTTGTGTGGTGTAAAAATAAATATGTTTTTTCTGTCTGAAAAAAAAGTGTAAGTATTATTTATACTCGTACACATTTTTTTCATATATAAGTCATATGGTTTTCAACGTTCAAGCTTTGCTTAGATTTGGGCTACATAGTGTTGTGTACACAATGTTTATTTATTTATTTAATATCAGGTGGGGCATATGCTCATTTTAACAGCTAGTTGTAAGTATAAAAAAAACTTACGAACACCTACGAGCCTATATCTCGTATAAAAAACACATAAAGAAATGAAAGAAAAACATTTTTTTGACCTTATGAACTAGATTACAATAATTTTGAATGAATGAATGAATGAATGATTTATTTATTTTGTGAAACCAGAACTTACACTATTCATAAGAACTAGAATTCTAAATTACTAAATTGTTTGAAAAAATAAAAATATCTAAAAAAAATTTTTTTTTTAGTTTGTGTTAAATTGTTTAATTGGTTTGGGTACAGCACCTAACCTGACGCCTAGTAACTGCTATTATAACACAGCAACTTCCTACACAAAACTTTGGATCCACTTCGTGTGTCCATTTTCATTTCTATGAATTCAATAAGAACTCCTATCTGCAACACTTCAAACCAGTCGAACCCTTGTCAGGAGTTCTTTCAAATATTAAACGTTTCTGAAAAACTGACCCAAACTATTAAAGTGCGAGAAATGGTGAGTGGTTCTGGCATCGAAAAGGACTTCTCAATAAATAGGCCGTTATTTATTTATTGGAAAACCTTGTAATAACATGATAATTAATACGCTTGAAACTAGTGAGCCAATTACAGATTTTCACGGACACAAAACAATCTAGAAAAAAATACTGTGAACGCCGTAAGATCGACGTAAGTCGACGTAATATTGTTTTTTTATGTTGTTATCTCACTTCTATTGCAAATTGTACCTAGGCTTAACCTACCTACTTGGGCATAACTTTTGAAACTATCATAGTGCATGCAACTATGCCAAAATATCGGAGAATTTAAAAATAGATAAAAACTTTATTTGCCTAGATTTAACACACACAAAATAGAATAAAAAAATACAGAGATATATTATACAAAACAAGAACTTAACAAGAAAATAAAAACTAGCTACGAAAATTAAGATAGCGTGTGTGTTGCATTCTAGACAAAAAGGTAATAGCTCAGCGCATATATTGCACAAGTGCAAACACAGATTTTCAGCTATTACCTTTTTAAGCGACAAGTTGAGATGCCAAACGACGGAACCAGTGTTTGTGAATGACGGAGAACTTAAAGGATTGTGTATGGGTGTGTATATGTGTGTATGGGTGCATGTGGGTGTGTGCGAATGGTTGAGTGTGTAGTGTTGTGCGTTTCGTGAGTAGGCTTCCATGATTCTCCCAGTCTCTTAAGAGTCTGGTAAGCACAGAGGCCTACCCCGAAGAGTGTGTGTGTATGTGGGTGTATTACTGAGAGCTCTCCTGATTACACAAGTCTCTTAAGAGCCAGGGTTTCACAGGAGAGCTCTCTAGTGTGTTTGTGTAGTGTGTGTTTGTGTAGTGTGTGTGTAGTGTGCGGGGGTATGTTCGTAAGAGTGTTGTGTAAAAGAGTGTGGGTGTGGAGACGTTTAGGAAACTTTGAAATAATAGTGTGTGATTGAGTGTTAGTGCTGAAAGAAGAGATTTCAAATTACGAAGTGCAAACATTTATCTGGTGACTTTTTTAGTCACTAGCAATTTCAACGTTATGGTTGGTAGACGAAGCGTTCTGAAATACCTACCTTTTGTCTTTTTAATAACAAAGTTTTAAGATGTTACCCATTGGATAAGGAACCCTAAAATACTAAAACTGCACTGAACTCAATTACCCGATCTAAAACTCGTCAGCGAACCTAAACAGCAAGTATTCAAGTAGGTACATGATGAAATCCCATAATCGGATTATGGGATTCGAACTCCACTCCCGACATTCGAAGGAAAAAGTAACTATAAGAGCTATGGTTCCCTAAAAAGCGGCGGTGAAAGATAAAAACGGCGGTAGATTATACCAAACAAAATAAAAGCGGCCAAGTGCGAGTCGGACTCGCCCATGAAGGGTTCCGTAGCAACAAGTAACATACTAAAAAAGTTCTTGTAGTTCGTCGAAAGGTAAATTGCGGTTTACGATGGATAGACAGACAGACATGACGAATCTATAAGGGTTCCGTTTTTGCCATTTGGCTACGGAACCTTAAAAAGGGTGCAGAAGCAGCGATAAGCCAAAGAAAATATGGATGGATGGAGTGAAGGATGACATGGGTAGAAAGGAGTGACTGCTGAAATGACGGCTAAAAGAGGAGAGTGGAGAACGAAAACCTGTTGTGTGCCGACCCCATATGAATTGGGCTAAGGACGTTACAGACAGACAAACAGACACACTAGGGCCTCAAAAGTAGACCTAGTTTTATACCGTGGTTTTAGATAAACCCGTGTAGAAGAACCAAATTCAGTATGTGTTATGATCGCGAATGTTTAAAAAGTACCTACGTCTAGTTTTGGTCAGCACGAATGAAAAATGAAAGATAATAAAGCCAAAGGCTTATTTTTCTTCTGTTGATGATGATAATGATGAAGGGTGTATTTGAGGTTTAGAAAATAAATAGCTTCCTAATTTTTTTTTATCTTCTGCACAAAATGATTTTTTTTCTTCTTTTCTTCTCAAATATCCACAAAAGGCCGAGTCGAGTGACCGTGCGGGAATATATCTAAATATATAAAACTCTTTCGTTACTGACTGACTGACTGACTCACTGACTGACTGACAATCAACGCACAGCCTAAACCGTTAGTCCTAGAAGCATGAAACTTGGAGGGTATGTTCCTCTTATAGCGTAAAGGTGTACTAAGAAAGGAAATTGGAAAATTCTTTCCCGAAGAGGAGAAAAAGGGGAAAAAAGGTTTAAAGAAAAATCAACACACAGCCTAAACCATTAGTCCTAGAAGCATGAAACTTGGAAGATGTGTTCCTCTTATAGAGCAAAGGTGCACTAAGAAAGAAAATAGGAAAATTATTTCCCTAAAAGAAGAAAAAAGGGAAAAATAGTTTAAAGAAAAATCACAAAAAATTGCTTTACAAAATACGCAAAAAAACAGTAAAAAAAATTTGCTACCGCAGCTTCTGTCACCAAATTTGAATACACACAAAAGTTTACATAAACCCCACCGTAACCACTAAGACAAAATCGCGGAAAACACCGATCATACCGAAACTAAACACCGCACCGCTTCAAAAAATGGCTAAAGAACATACTCAAAACTATGGTAACCAGCTGGTCATGTCAAATTAAATAAATCTGATTCGATTATACACCAACACGCATACGAAACCCTAAATTAGCCACTAATACAACATAAAATCACAAAAAGTTGCTTTACAAAATACGCAAAAAAAACCATTAAAAAATTTTCAGCTACCGCAGCATCTGTCACCAGGTTTGAATACACACAAAGGTTTACAAAAAAAAACAATGATAATCACTTAGACAAAATTGCGGGAATCATCTATCATACTTAAGCTAAACACCGCTGAAAAAAATCGGCTACAACAGCACTCGCCTTCAAATTCAAATAAACTCTAAAGTACATGCTCAAAACTATGGTAACCAGCAGTTGGTCACGTCAAATTAAAAAAATTGATTCGATTATACACCAACACGCATACGAAACCCAAAATTAGCCACTAATATAATATAAAATCACAAAAAATTGCTTTACAAAATACGCAAAAAAACAGTAAAAAAAATTTGCTACCGCAGCTTCTGTCACCAAATTTGAATACACACAAAAGTTTACATAAACCCCACCGTAACCACTAAGACAAAATCGCGGAAAACACCTATCATACCGAAACTAAACACCGCACCGCTTCAAAAAATGGCTAAAGAACATACTCAAAACTATGGTAACCAGCTGGTCATGTCAAATTAAATAAATCTGATTCGATTATACACCAACACGCATACGAAACCCTAAATTAGCCACTAATACAACATAAAATCACAAAAAATTGCTTTACAAAATACGCAAAAAAAACCATTAAAAAATTTTCAGCTACCGCAGCATCTGTCACCAGGTTTGAATACACACAAAGGTTTACAAAAAAAAAACAATGATAATCACTTAGACAAAATTGCGGGAATCATCTATCATACTTAAGCTAAACACCGCTGAAAAAAATCGGCTACAACAGCACTCGCCTTCAAATTCAAATAAACTCTAAAGTACATGCTCAAAACTATGGTAACCAGCAGTTGGTCACGTCAAATTAAAAAAATTGATTCGATTATACACCAACACGCATACGAAACCCAAAATTAGCCACTAATATAATATAAAATCACAAAAAATAGCTTTACAAAATACGCAAAAAAAAACGTTAAAAAATTTTCTGCTACCGCAGCATTTGTCACCAGGTTTTAATACACACAAATGTTTACAAAAAACCGATGATAACCACCAAGACAAAATTGCGGGAATCATCTATCATACTTAAACTAAACACCGCTGAAAAAAAACAGCTACAACAGAACTCGCCTTCAAATTCAATTACACTCTAAAGTACAAGCTCAAAACTATGGTAACTTGCATTTGATCATGTCAAACTAAAAAAACCAGATTCGATCATACACCAACGAATACGATAGCCCAAATTAGCCACTAAAACAAATCACGAAAACGAGCTTTACAAAATACGCAAAAAAACATTAAAAAAAAATCTGCTACCGCAGCATCTGTCACCAGGTTTGAATACACACAAAGGTTTACAAAAAACCCCATGATAACCACTAAGACAAAATCGCGGGAAGCACCTATCATACCAAAACTAAACACAGCTGAAAAAAATCGGCTACAACAGCATTTACCATCTTTCGAACACACTTTATATAGTTTTGAATGCAAACTCAAAACTAAGGTAACCAGCACTTGGTCATGTAAAACCAACGCATACATAACCCAACTTAGCCAAAAACAGTGAAAACATATCAATAGTTGTCCGCTTTCCACCATAAAATAGTTTCTTTTAAACGAACTCAAACTATGACTTTATACTAACCACGCGGACGAAGTCGCGGGTGACAGCTAGTATTTTTATATTATGGTCGTATCAGTTGCTGATATTGTAGAAACTCCGCCTGTATCGAGTTACTTATCTTTTGAAGATTCGCATTAGAAAAGCTGATGTTACACTGTAAAAGATGTGATTTATATCTGGTCAAAAAGTTGGCAGTTTACAGGTTTCTGACCTGATGTGTGTTCACTGATTTGTCTGTCGTTTGTTTGAAAGGTCGCGTAATTCCATTAATGTCTAAACAAGCATGAAAAATAAAAAATAAGAAATAAAAAATAGTGGTACTCCAGTAAACAATATACAAAACCAGAACCAGAGACAGTGCCAGACAGGGCTCATGATAGGCCTACAGGAGTGCCAACAAAAGTATCCGTAAATGAAGTCGGGTTTTAAGTTTTCTAAATCTAGTTTTCTACTCTAAACTCTATAAAGTAATCAACCACTGCTACTGACTGTACCGCTCGTCAAACACAATATTGAGCCACCTGCTGCATTGATTTAATTAGCGGGACATTGTTTAATCAATCAAAAAGCAAATACCTACTGTTTGATTATCAACGTAATCCATATTCTATTGCGGTTGATTAAATCTACCGATCTATTTGTGTTGATTCTGTGGTTGCAATAACTAAAACCAAATTAATGGGTTATTTACTATTAATATAATAGAAAATCTCCAAAACGATTATTTTTATATAAAAATATTTTTTGGTGTTGGAATTTAGAACACACGAAAATGTAATTGAACCTCCACTCAATCTCAATGCTTTACAACCTCCTTGCGCAAAAAATACTCAGTAAAAACTTTTTGTACAAAGAATACCTTCTCGACACACAATCTCCTTGTGCAAATACCTCTTCGGAGATTTGATTGGTCATCATTTTCGACAAAGAGTTTAATTAGCATTAGAATAAAACTTTTTTGAATTCTTTGTTTGCATTAGTGGCGCTATATAAAAAAACTGAGTCATCGCATTTTTTAAACCATGGCTGCGGGCCCCAATCACATTTCTCCGAGTATTGTTTTGGCTTGCAGATAAAAAAGATCTAACCAAAACCAAATGAAATTATGAAACATTAATCGCTTAGCTTTTCCATCGCTGGAATGAAACCTTTTCTCCAACGTCCTCCCCACATTACATTACATCGGAGCTCGCCTAAGTAGTACAACGGTCACATTAGCGCACTTTGCCAAATCCGCTTAGCTACCTTGCCAACTCACTCGAAGCTCTTGAACTTGATACTAAACCGAGAATAAAAAAAAACAAAATGAGAATAAAATATAGAAGGACTATCACCACTTAAATGTAACAAAAAAAAATTGTACGTCGTGATGCAGTTCGCTTATGCCAAATTAATGCCATACATTATACATAAACATTTATTAAATTGTATTCCCAAATTCTTGATATTATTTGATTGTAATTTGAAATATTAAGGTCTATAATTTTTATCTTTTTAATTTATAGCTATATTTTGCATAAATTGTTCCTAGCGTTTGGGCGCTTCGGACGAGCTGTAAGTCCAAATTGCATATTGTCTAAATGAATTAAACAAATAAATACAAAACGCAGGCAATTTGGCAGGCGCACTTCTTCTTCTTGTCATACCACTAGTTCTTTCGAATCAGTGTGCAGACAGGCTAGTCGTAGGTGACCTAATCTCTAGTATAGTACTTACTAAAACTAGGTACTTAGTTAAATTTCCCCGAACGAGCCCTTGCTATTTGCACAATTTTCTACTACTACAAAGAATGATACTTTTTGCCAGAACACTAACAGTTTTTTTCACCACAAACACACATTGACGGCTACCAGTGACCACGGCTTGTGCAAACACAAATATTGACGCTACACCGTGCAGACCGGTCCTACCTATCACTCGTCGGGCACCTTTTCCATTTTATTAAGTCAATCTGTAAAAACACGGGCTTAATTTGCAGAAAAAAACGCTGTTATGCGGCTTCTTCTTATCGTGTCACTGATTCTTTCAAACCAGTGTGCTGAAAGGATTTTGCGTGTGCCTCTATGAGGCTCCTTTCATGCACTCGTGGCGATTTCACCCACAATATGCACCATATGCACCAATATGACCAGCCACGATATGCACGGTTACACCACACTGCATGTGATCGGCGTATCACGTTGACAGTGAAACTAATAAAAATGTCTAAAAAAGGTTTTGGAAAACTGTGCTCGGAAGGGACGATGAAGGTTGAAGGTTTTTTATTAAATCATAGAAATGATCATTCAAATATTTACTAGTTATACTTATCTCTAGCTAAACTTCTAGCCGAAAATGTCAACGAACCTCCGTGGAGTTTTTTGCACAGAGAGTTTGTGTGTCATTATAATATTCAGCTCTACAAGACTATGAAAACAAAAAAAAACATTTTATAGGTATAACACATTATCTGGAGGCGTCCAAACCGATACTAAGTGCTATTTCAAAGTGGTAGGAAGATATACCTACCCCGGGCCAAAAAGCTTGGCAGTGCTTCGATTCCAGCAACACGGTTCAATTGAGTGATCGCTGAATCCGTGTTGTTCCATTTTCAAATTTTTCAAACTAAAATTGTCAACTCACATCGATTTACGCGATCGTTTGAGTTATTTTACCGTATGTTTTCACTCTGATCGACAAGCAGAGTGATGTGAAAAGAACAACATTCTTGACCGACGTGTTTACACGTTACAATAAAAACCAATTTACGAAATGAAAATATGTGACGCTATCCATTATCGGCGTGTCTGGCTGCTTTTATTATTAACGTAATGTCTAAGAAAATGCTGAATATAATCATCATCGAAGGAAAAACAAAATCTTCTATCTAGCGGCTCGCTAAAAGTCTCTTGTCACTAAAAGAAGAGAAAGAAAGAAAATCATTTATTTATGCAAACTGTACACGATAAGAAATAAAACAGTAAAAAAGTAAAAACGACAATGCAAATAACACAATACGCATCGTTCTGGTGTGTGTGTGTGTGTGTGTGGAATGCTGCCATATACCACAATAATACAGATAGGTACAGAAGTCAATCACATGTATGTACTTCACTTTTCATACCTTTGTTTGGCGATCTTGTCCACTTGGCTTAAGCGTAAAAAACTATCGTGGTAGTGGCACTCGTATCTAGTTGTTTGATTAATTGTTGAGGAATGACACAGGAAGAATGAAAATATGAACCATTTACAACTTTTTTTTTGTAACAATTAATAGAAGTAATAATAATAATTTAATTAAAATATTATATCTTAATTTCAATTTTTGTAAATATAATATCATAACAAAATAATTCAAATTAGTGAACATTACGACAATTCATAGTCGAATTTTTAAACAACCGTCCACTGAACAGTTATAATAACTTTTTTGTTGTTACAAGACGCGTATCACAAGTGGATGGCACTCGCGCTCGTATTGGTCCCAGATGGTCCAAAATATCATGTCCGTGTGAGCCGTGTCTATGTGTGCGTTGCTCGAGCGCACTTTCTATGAAGATCGCGTTCTGTACCTATCTGTTTTGTGCATCTGCATATTATACGGTCTAAATAAAAAGCCCTGAGCTCAGCATGGGCTGAGAACAAGTTCTCAATACTTTACATTTTCTATCTTTCTTGCTTCTTATACACCACTATTTTGTAACTACCAAAAAAAAATAGGGTAATGTAGTAGGGGTAGAACATTATGAATGTGCAATGAGAATTTTTAGTTTCGATAAAATGACAAAGTTATTAAATGTTAAAATTTTCAGAAATCCTGCATAAAATTATGGACATATTTACGTAGTACCTACTAGAGAGAAAAAAAATTACTCTGTTCGGTTCCACTTGGTATTTAGCGTTTATGAATGAAATGATTATAACTTGTTAAAAGATTTCTCAATATTTGTCAAAAAATTATGGTTATTTAATAGTACATTGTTACCTGAGTGTTGAAAGTCACGTTTTTTGAGTCCCGAGACGGGTTTGGCGCCAGAGCGTAGCGAGGGTGCCAATGGAGCTTGAGGGACTTAAAAGACTTTCACCCGAGGTAAACACTGTGCTTTTCATTACGAATACAAGGAAAGTAAAAATAAAAACATGAAAATAAAAATTTGTGAAAATGAAGATTGCATTGGCGCCATCCCGGTTTTTTTTTCTTTTTCTCTGGCGGGCCTTCGGTTTCGGTTCGACAGCATTATTCAGCCATTATTTTCATTCTCATAATTTAAAAAATGGTAAATTGATGCTCAAATCTATGTTATTTTAAATAAATAGTTGAAGCTATATATTAATCAAGTAATTTAGAAGATATATTATTTATTTAATACCATCTTTATGTTATTTAAATTTAAATTTTACATTGCGCTCTAATTAGACTTTTTAAACTTCTTACCGTTGCAATGGGTTTCCAACCTACTTGCTGAATAAAAAGTTGGAATTTGGTTCAACGACCTCCTTGCAGTTAGAAAGAAAGCGATTCTCCCTAGGGCTGAAAGTTTTACTTTCAATTAGGCCCCTCAGGCAACTTCAGACCTACTTTCAGAGTATGAGTAATGAAAAGATATTTTTTTTATGACTTAATTTTTTTTTCGTGGATGTGTTCAGTATCAGCAGCCAATATCGGCATTTTTGTTTTGGTTATTACAAAATAGTGGTGTATAAGGGTGCGTGTATAATGGACGGCGTATATCATTCAGTTTGATACTTAGATCCTTGATATTGCTAACAAAATATCGTAGCTTCCGCCATGCGTCTCTGGTTTAGGGTGCGTGCGTGGCGAACGGCAGATTATCATTCATTATGATACATAAACTTGCCTCTCAGCTCAGTTGGTAGTAGCTCTGCCTTCTTCTTTTTTTGGTCGTGGGTTCAATCCCCACTGAGAACAAATATTTGAGTGGTGAACGCAGATTGTTCTCTGTTTAGGTGTTATATTGTATTCTGAGTATGTATTTACAAAAAAAAAATTATATATATCAGCTATCTGGTTTCCATAGTACAAGCTTTGCTAAGTTTAGGGCTAGATAGTTTGTGTGAATTGTCTATAATATTAATTTATTTATTTTTATAGGTCCTTCATATTACTAGCAATATCGTAGCTTCAACCATGCATCTCTATAGGTATGGGGATGTGTATTTAGTACATTATTACACGAGGTAAACACTGTGTTTTACATTACGAATACAAGGAAAGTAAAAATAAAAACTAATCAGACTTTTAAAACTTCTTACCGTTGTAATGGGTTTCCAACATCCTTGCTGAATAAAAAGTTGGAATTTGGTTCAATAACCTCCTTGCTGTTTAGAAAGTTGGAACATGGTTAAATAAAAATGTGAAAATAGAACTTGTTTTTTTTTTATAATTTGACAGCTGTCAGCAGCAAGCGATTCTCCCTAGGGCTGAAAATTAGGCCCCTCAGGCAACTTCAGACCTATTTTCCGAGTATGAGCAATGAAAAATCGTTTGCTATTGACCACATCGCCCGGTGACCACGCGTCTGTCACCAAAATATGGTGCACCATCTACTTTTCTTCTTTTATGCTTAAAATATATTTCTTTCTTTGTTTGCAAAGATATTTATATTTCCCTGAAATAGTAAAACCCTCTCTTAGTTCTTTAAATATGTATCTTAATATTCACTGAATCTGAGAAATCATTAAACTTTATAGCTTCAAAACACCCAGAAATGTCTTCACAAACGCTCCTCAATAAAACGGCCGCAAAATAAAATGGTCCTTCAGAGGTATAACATTTTGAATTCAAAATGTCGTTTGTAGCCAAAGTTGTCCCAAGTCATCCCGAGAGTATAAGAAAAATAAAATACAAATTAGTTCCAGGAGATTAAGAAAACATCTTTAGATAGCAACTTACTTTACCTTTTTATTGATTTTATAGTGTTTACTACACATAAGGAAATCACAAAGACTTTTACTTACCTTGTGGTAGTACTTCCCCGGACTAGCCAAACACAAAGAGCTCTACTACTTCTACAGCTCAGAAATATTAGAATTTCTATCAAAAAGCCGCATCCAAATCAGAGATTTAGTTTTGGAGCTAAAACGGCACAGAAGGACAAACAACTCATACACTGAGGAAGATACCAAAAATAATTCACACGGGGTAAGGGATAAGGCGCAGTTCGCTATCAATGATGTTTTCACTCAAACTTTACTTGTGTACGAAATTCAGAGAAGCATAAATTAAGTTCAGTGATTTTATTCTTTCAAAAGATCAAAGGTTATTTCACGATGTCCATCGCCTTTAAAGAAAAACAGCGCTTTTCTTTGTGCATGTACTTCTTTATAAACCCCAGTGGATTCCTTTTACAAAATTAAATATTTGCCGTTATTTGGCAAATCCCTTAATTTCTTACCCTTAGTTTGCACAAGATTTCGGTGGAAAAGTTCAGAAAGCTCTTTGAAATGTCTATCTTTGTTGTATGTGAGGGCCCGTAATTTTTTATGTAAATTAGTTTTTCAATAATAAATAGGGACGCGACTCGTTTGTGCTCTGAACTCAGATTTTATTAATGCACGACGTACAAAGTTTAAATTGCAAAATATTTTTTAATAAAACACGCTTGATAAAAGAGAGGGAACTACTTAAAAAAAACGATGATGATTGTTTAAAGTTTTGAAAAAAGTGCTTTTTAAAAACGTCATCATAATCATCCTTATTTGTTTGGAGCTAATGTTTTGGAATGTTCGGAAAATTAATTTTTGTGCAATAGTGTTCCAACTTCAAAACCACGTCTGTTTTACCAACTTGCCTACAAGCTGGACCACAGACGTAATTTCGTTGACGTGACGTCACAGCTGGGTGGTTAAATGGCCCAGAAAACTGACCACTTAGGTATGTGAAGCGAGATTTGCGGGTGACATTTTCGTACCTACCCTCCTAGATAAATTATTCTATCTAGGTAGATTTTAAATTCTAAACTTTTTCAGGCGTTTTAATTATTGTGAGTAAGGTTTATTAAGCGTCACGGTTCAGTTGGTAGTAACCCTGCTTTTGGTGTGTTGGGTTCGATCCCCACCGAAAACAATTATTAGTGTGTCGAACACAGATGTTTCTTTTTCTGTCTGTTATATTGTATTCTAAGTGAAAATTTGCTATTTCCATTCATTTTTAGTAAAACATTTATTTGCAAACATCGATCCTTGTTAGCCACAGAATCCATAGTTCAAAAAGCAGCCAAGTGCGAGTCGGACTCGCCCATGAAGGGTTCCGTAGCATCAAATAACATAATATAAAGGTTTTTGTAGTTCGTCGAAAGGTAAATTGCGGTTTACGATTTATGACGTATAAAAAAAACTTCTGACTAGATCTCGTTCAAACCAAATATCGTTGGAAGTTTGCATAGTAATGTACAACATACATTTTTTTTAGTTTTATCATTCTCTTATTTTAGAAGTTAGAGGGGGGGGGACCAACTTTTTTCCACTTTGGAAGTGTCTCTCGCGCAAACTATTCAGTTTAGAAAAAAACGATGTTAGAAACCTCAACATCATTTTTGAAGACCTATCCATAGATACCCCCCACGTATGGGTTCAATGAAAAACAAAATTTTGAGGTTCAGTTTCAAGTATGGGGACCCCCAAAATTTATAGTTTTTTTTCTATTTTTGTGTAAAAACCTTAATGCGGTTCACAGAATACATCTACTCACCAAGTTTCATCAGTCTAGCTCTTATGGTTTCGGAGAAAAATGGCTGTGACACGGCCGGACAGACAGACAGACAGACATGACGAATCTATAAGGGTTCCGTTTTTGCCATTTGGCTACGAAACCCTAATATTAAAAAAACAATTTACCAAAAAAATAAAAAATACTGGTCACCAACTGCTAGTTATAATTAGGTACAAATAATTTTAAGTAAAATAATAATTAATAATTAAAATAATAGTTAATAATTTGCGCGTAGCCAAAGATTATACGTAGGTAAACAGCATAGATGCAAAGACGAATACATAAATATAATAAATACCAAAAAAATATCTGTCAATAAAAATGTTATTCTTAAGGAATATAACGGAATAGGCTCTTACGACACACCTCCTGCCATAGTATAGACAATCACAATAAAAAGATAAGGCAAATGCTCCATTTTCTTTATTAATGATGCTATCTTCTCAACCTACATAATACCAGTAACGATTTCAATTACAATACCCATAAGACAAAACTACAATAATTGACTGCCCTCTCAGCTCAGTTCGTAGTAGCTCTGCCTTCTGCGCCGTAGGTCGTGGGTTCGATCCCTAGCGAATCTTCAGTTAAAGATGTGAGGGGATATTTACCATGCCTGTGGATTTAAACCGTGAAGTTGTTTAGCGTTTTTTTTCTCTCATTTATTTCGTTTTGTGTCATTTTCATTGCCATGCCTATTTCTGCCGTGAAGCAGCATTGCTGTTTCCGTTTGAAGGGTGTGGGTGCCGGTGAAATTACTGGCACGCGAGGCTGAACATCTGTATGCCTCAAGTTGATGGACGCAGGGTAGTGCATCGTGGGGCACGTTCCTACGTACCTACCTACGAGGCAATGCTTTGTTATAGGCGATGGTTACCACGTAACCTCAGGTGGGCATTATGATTGTTCCATTAGAAATTTGTATTAAAAAAAAAATGATGTACTATTTGCTTCTCACTCAGAATTCTTTTGAAATTGAATCACAAAAATCACTTTGAAACGTCTTCGAACTTAGATGCCCCTGACTTCCTCAGATCTTCAAAAAGAATCTCGCGTAAAAATACAAATTATTATTTCTACTTACATTTGGGTCCGGTTTACAGTTATGGACCATTTTCGCTTATCTTTCTTGTTCCTTTGAAAAATGATTGGTTTTCCTTCTTAGGATTTTCCTCGTGTAACATAAGATAAGAGGTTACAATCGTGAACACCGTCATTCAATTCAGCAAATGCCAATATGCCGCAAATGACCGTCGTCCATTTTTTATGTAAGTACCCGTAGTAGGGATGTCAGAAAGATATGTTACTTCAATTATTAACTTTGGTTTAGTACGTAACTGCGGATAATGGAGACAACTAGTTATCTAATCAAATCAAATACTTAGGGGAGGTCTGTCGTACCTGGGTATTACAGTGAGTTTTTTTTATTTTTAAAATCTTTTTTCTTTTGTAAGAAGCGGCGTTTATTTGTATTTACAAATAGTTTAGTTTAGGCGTTTAGTGCTGCTTGTGTAATTAATAGATTCAGGCGTGACTTTGCGGAGTTCCATTGTTAAACATAAATTAAGTAGAACAAATCCATAGTACTAATCCGCTAATCTAATTGAAAGCAAAAGGGAATTAAGTGGTATAATAATAAGGATAATTCAATTATATAAGGTCCTATAGTTAATTTTCTAATCTTTGCTACTTGCAATAAATAGAGTTTGTGTGATTACTTGGTAGAATACGGATGTTGGACTTTAGCATTAGGGGTTATGTAAAAAAAAAACATGGAGCCGTCACTAAGAAGAAAACATGGAAACGATTTAGTTGATTTATCTTGTATTTGAATATATAAAATAAGTTACAAGTGATAAACGTTCATAATTTAGTGCACCTTCGCTCTTTTAAGTTTTCAATCAGAAGTGTGAGACGTCAACTCATGTGCTGGACTTTTTGCAAAACTGTGAGTGATGTGATGTTGAGGCATCGTCGATAGACCGGCCTTTTGGAGGATTTTTCTAGAACATTGCGAAGACACACAAAACAAACACCAAGGAATTACCTAGTTTGTCTACGACTACGACCTACGACGAGCCGGCGTGTTACCATTATGTCGTAGTCTAAATCGATGAAGTGCAGCGAACCTAAATCATTTTGATGAAAATGTACAAAATTAAATGTACCTACCCTTTATGCAGGTATATTTCACTATGATAACACATTGCCAGCAAAATACAGAAGTGCAAATAGTGCAAGTAATTCAGTGGACAAAAAAAAATAAAGTCAGCTTTTACATCGATGGAAAATTATGGCAACATGCTTCAAAAATGTTGCAGTATCGCTGATAGATAGATGATAACCATGATTGAAGAGAATATTTAAAACAAGAATGAATAAATGTTTAAAAAAAAAAACACAGAAGGTATGAAATGAAATGAAATGAAATGAAATGAAATGAAATGAAATGGAATGGAATGGAATGGAATGGAATGGAATGGAATGGAATGGAATGGAATGGAATGGAATGGAATGGAATGGAATGGAATGGAATGGAATGGAATGGAATGGAATGGAATGGAATGGAATGGAATGGAATGGAATGGAATGAAATGAAATGAAATGAAATGAAATGAAATGAAATGAAATGAAATGAAATGAAATTATTCGTTTGAAGCATGGTCATATTGAAAATTGGTACGTTTCTAGCCCTTTGTGGCGTTACTAGCCCTTTGTGGCGTTACTAGCCCTGTGTGGCGTTACTAGCCCTATGTGGCGTTACTAGCCCTATGTGGCGTTACAAGCCCTTTGTGGCGTTACTAGCCCTTTGTGGCGTTACTAGCCCTATGTGGCGTTAAAATGAAATGAAAATGAGACGATAATGAAATGAAATGTATTTATTCGTTTGGAGTATGGTCAATATTGAAAATTAGTACGTTATTAGCCCCGTGTGGCGTTGTTAGCCCTAGTGGCGTTAAAATGAAATGAAATGTATATTCGTTTGGAGTATGGTTAATATTGCAAACTAGTACGTTATTAGCCCCGTGTGGCGTTGTTAGCCCTTGTGGCGTTAAAATGAAATAAAATGTATTTATTTGTTTGAAATATGGTCAATACTGAAAATTAGTGCGTTATTAGCCCTTTGTGGCGTTACTAGCCCTTTGTGGCGTTACTAACCCTTTGTGGCGTTACTAGCCCTGTGTGGCGTTACTAGCCCTATGTGGCGTTACTAGCCCTATGTGGCGTTACAAACCCTTTGTGGCGTTACTAGCCCTTTGTGGCGTTACTAGCCCTATGTGGCGTTAAAATGAAATGAAAATGAGACGATAATGAAATAAAATGTATTTATTTGTTTGAAATATGGTCAATATTGAAAATTAGTGCGTTATTAGCCCTTTGTGGCGTTACAAGCCCTATGTGGCGTTACTAGCCCTTTGTGGCGTTATTAGCCCTACGTGGCGTTACTAGCCCTTTGTGGCATTAGCAGCTGGCATCCATGCAGCAGCTATGACTTCAGTCGCTGTGTTATAGAAGTTCTTTGCGGCATTGTTAACAACAGAGGAAAGAATGGAGAAAACTGCATCAAAACCCCGAAAAGAGCATAGGTAGCTTTTAAATTTTAGAGAAGAAGAGATAAATCGAGTCTCTTTATTTTTATGTTGACTACAGTCATATCAAGTTGAAATATCATTTAGAAATATGTTAAAGACAATCATTTTAGATTGAAATCATTGTTAAGATTCGTATTAAGATTTGTAAGCTAAGGAAATAGTTTCTTACCATTATTGTTTTCACGTTGAGCTTTGAATTACTAATTGAAATTGTTTAAAATATTAAATATTTAACAGTACTCACGCGGGGACGCGTGCATAGTCAGAATGGTCGAATGAAAGCAAAAGGGAATTAAGTGGTATAATAATAAGGATAATTCAATTATATAAGGTCCTATAGTTAATTTTCTAATCTTTGCTACTTGCAATAAATAGAGTTTGTGTGATTACTTGGTAGAATACGGATGTTGGACTTTAGCATTAGGGGTTATGTAAAAAAAAAACATGGAGCCGTCACTAAGAAGAAAACATGGAAACGATTTAGTTGATTTATCTTATATTTGAATATATAAAATAAGTTACAAGTGATAAACGTTCATAATTTAGTGCACCTTCGCTCTTTTAAGTTTTCAATCAAAAGATTAGAAAATTAACTATAGGACCTTATATAATTGAATTATCCTTATTATTATACCACTTAATTCCCTTTTGCTTTCATAATCTAGGTAAGGTAATTTAATGAAGACTTGTGTGTGCACCCCACGCAACACCCGCAAATCCTGCAAAGCGAAATAAGGTGAGACACAACAATAATACCACAAAAAATATAAAACTTAATAAGACTCGACACCTGTTTCGCCTCTCTTGTGTGTGCTGCTTGTGTGTTTATCACACAAGCATACATACATACAGTCTAAAACATAAAAAGATGGCGCAGCAAATATTCGTGTAAAAAATGTCAGCCTCGTGTGGCAGCCCTACTCATACTTCACGAAAATCGGTCACCAAGACGTTTCCTTCAATTTGCAGACTCCTAATGGAAAATGGAAGTTCCACCGTTTTTGCTACTGGAATTAATAGGTGCCCAACTGTGCGAATTTCTTTGAGCAAACCCTTAATGTAATCTGCTCATAAATAAGTAAATATAAATACTGTAGACAATTTTTTTATAACTATACACTTAGAATACAAATACCCAGACAGAAAACAAACACTCTGTGTTCACCGCACAAAATAATGTGTAACAAGGATCACTTTGAAATGAGTCTAAGTGCCAGTTCCACGCGACCAAGCCTAGAAGAACAGACAACAAACTACGGCTAAGACTTGGTTTGACAATGTCTAAAGGGGCAGCCAGGCATATAGACATTATGGCAAAATTTGCAAAGAAGGGAGTGTCTAGGATATTGATGAAATTAAAACCTTTGCTTACCTATATGTATTACAAATTCTTGTACGATTTCTTGTCGATTCTTGTGTTCTTTGAAGAGATCGCTCTTAGCGATAAGGCCGCCCATTTTACACCGTTATTTGTAATGTTTCTTATAAATGTATGATTTTGTGTACAATAGTCTATCTCCATATCTTTATCTTGTTGTGTATGCGACTAGTCCCTTTTGTTGTCAAGGATACTTCTGGATTCAATTTTTCTCTTCAATTTGATTAGCTTCGTTATTCTACTCACGTTTCGATCAAATTTGCAGAGAGACGTTGAGCATTTCTGTATATTTTAGAAGCACTGTCACGTTCATACCGGATGCTATTTAGATAAAAAAAGTGCCCATCTAATTTAAGTTGCGGGAATAAAGTTTGCACTGATGTCCCGCGATGGGGTGTACTGGACATTGTCCCCCTGCTAACCTTACCCCAGCCAGCCCAACTTCTTTAAGCGGGGTTCCTACTCCGCTCCAAGATCCTCCTTGGATTGATGGCAATAATGTTCCTGTGGACCGGATGGTGACACAGATGTGCATGGTGAAAAAAACTGCCCATATTTTGAACCTTTTTTTATAACAATGCCTATGCTAAGAGGACTTTTTCCTAAGGCTGTGTGTCCACCATAGGTGTGCAAGGAGGCTAACGTGTGTGGTCTTATAGAGGCAATTTACCACATACCATGAAGTGTGTCATATACTTGTTCCAGTAGCTAGAGGTATGCATATTTTTACACATAATACGGTATTAGTGTTATATCCTCGAAGAATTAAAGTATATTATTAGTATTAGACTTTTCTGTTAAATCTGTAATTTTCTGTCAACCTGACGTTTGCTGTCAATTTGACGTATGCTGTAATTTTTTCAGAAAATTAGTTTCCTTGTTTGTTATTAGTGAATGAGCACATGTGGTTACGGATCTAACGAGAATAATACTTTTCAGTAGATACACATCATAACAAATTGGATCTATAGAGAAAAAAATCTCACTAGATCCACTATGGGATCTGGAAAATGGATCTTCTGAGATTGAACGTAATAAATTAGGTACCTACCTAAAATTTAATTTAATTTAATATTTAAATTTAGTAATTTAATATTATGGGCAATCCACACAGCACTATCTAAAATGACCATGATGAGTTAATCAGTACCAAACAATTAACCCATACCCTCTTAAGTCAAGTATATCTTACGCAAGTAACGTGACTTGAAATAGTGTTTTGCGTGTCACCATATTAATTCGGTGGACAGGATGGCCTAGACACTGATAAATAACTCCTGTCACATGGATCTATTGCTTAGCCACTAGATGGGACAAACTCCTCTTGATAAGGGTTTTTACTGCCAAAACTTCTCCACATAGCTAACTATACTTAGGTCGGAACTTGGTTTAATAGTACATGCTTCGTTTTAAAAACCACCTTCTTTAAACTTGATGCCATCATCTGCCATGCTACGAGAGAATACCTTTTCAACCAAAAATTAATTTTCCAAATTAGTTCGGAGAAACCGCTGAACATAAAAAAAATACAAAAATGAAAAAGTACACATGTACTTTTTCATTTTTGTATTTTTTTTATGTTCTCTTCCTTTTTTTTGAAGTCATCTAAAACATTATGTTGAAAATGAAATAATATTATTTTGTTTTTTAAAGCATGATAAAAAAAACACGGTAGGAAAGGAACCTAGCCGTAGTTTGTAGCTTGTTCTTCTAAGCTTGTTTGCGTGGAACTGGCTTTAAGAAGTTTAAAAGTGATCCTTGTGATGCAACTGAATAAAGAAATTTTGAATTTGAATTTGTTCCATCTGTGATTAGCGGCAGTGTTTTGTTACTGAATTTCTCTGGAGTACCAAATATTACTGTGGAGAAATCTGTCATAGCATGGGGTCAAAGTGAGTTGCTCTTATGTTTTCGGTTTTGTCTTGTCTCATCCAGTTGGTATAGAGATCGTGGTTAAGAAACTACCTGTCATCTTGTCCCGGTGAGGTATATTAGGGGAAATTGCTTAGGCTGACGAGGTCGGGTTTAATTTGGTGACGTTACTTGACATTACTATCCTAACCTACTAGTTTAGCTCGGGTAACAAATATTGAACAACAAGGATTAAAAATAAATATTGTGGACAATCGTCTCAACACTATTTAGCCACAAATTGAGGAGAGTTTGTACTATGGGAACCAGATAGCTGATATAATACTATTATACATTTTATTAAGTACATACTTAGAATACAATATACACACAAACAGAGAAAACACATCTGTGTTCACCATACAAATATTTGTTCTCGGTGGGGATCGAACCCACGATCTACGGCGCTGAAAGCTAAGCTACTATCAACTGAACTGAGAGGCCAGTGATCAGTTTACTAAATACTATAGTAATTTGATCCTCCATTGTATTATGGTTTTCCATACATTTTATAATAGCGACCTGCCCCGGAAAAATGCAAAGGAGTGAAAGAAACTTTTTTTTAAGCAACACCCTTGCGATGCTGGGGTCGGTGACTAGTAATAAATTTAGCCCATGTTATTAAATGATAATGTAGCAATCTAATGGCGAAATAATTTTTGATATCGCTCCAATCCAGTTTTTGAGTTAATTCGTCACATATACAAAAATACAAATCTTTTTAGTTTATGTACCTATACCTGACTGGTTGCAAGCCTAACCTTATTTCTAGTACTAACTGGTTTCTACACAATGTTTTTCTTCACCGATCGAGAGCTCTGGCGTTGCCACAAACATTTTTCGAAGAGAAAAACTCATTCAAACTGATATCATTTATTTATTCAGTTGTATGTTGTATCACAAGGAGCACTTTGAAACATCTTGAGGCTAGGTGAGTCTAGGTGCCAGTTCCACACGACCAAGCCATTGGTTGAATTTGAACCCACAATTTACGATTGACTCACTAATTCACGTGTCTCTCGTTCTCGTTCTCGTGTTTCAATTTGTGTGTTAAATTAAAAAGCTTTTGAAAATATTTGAAAAGCAGGCCTCCCATGAACTCTGTCTGTCTCTGGCTCTGGTTTTGAGTCTGTGTGAGTGCTCACCAGTGCATTATGCTGTGTGTGTGACGTTTTGACGTAAGATTTATTTAGTCAACACTCAGACTCAAAACCCGAGCCAGTGACAGAGCTAGACAGAGCTCATGGTAGGCCTAAAGGTCTCCCACAAACTCGAAAAGGTATTCGCAATATTTAAATGTCACACAAAAAACACTTCATAATTTCCCATTTTTTGTTCCGTTTCTGCAGACATTACCGCGATGCGTCATTCACGTAACGTGTGCCATCCCCGAGCGCTTCCATTATGAACACACATTAAGAAACTCCATACCCCCTATTCACAAACCACCTTATTCAATAAAGAAAGAAAATCATTTATTTATACAAACTGTACACGACATAAAACAGTAAAAATGAAAAATGAAAATGTTAGCACATTAGCACAATACGCAGAGTTCTAGTTAGTGTGTGTGTGGAATGCTGCTATGTACGGTCTGCATAAAAACTTACAATTAAAATAACTAACTAACTAAAAACTATTACTTCTTTTATTTTGCTTAACTATTACTTTAACTTATTATTCATCTTCATGTTTTTGTATTGGTATACTCTTTTTAATGAAGACTTTGAGCCCCTGGTTTATCCACTGTAGTAGATTAGAAAAGAGACGAAGAGCGAATTTGAGCCCCTGGTACACTGACACTGTAGTAGGTTGGAAAAGAGTTTAAAAACAAAACACTTACAAATTTTCGTAATAAACTCGGTAGGGTAATACAGCTCGGTAGGGTAGGCGGTAGGGAAAAAGGCTTCCATTTCTTTTAGAATAGGGGGACCACCTCTCTCCTAAGGAGCCCCTATTCAATGGAGTGCAAACAACAGATGCAGTAACTTCTCATAGCGTAGTTTACATACGATACTAGTAACTAAGCCACGAGACTAGTATATTGTAACATATTATCGTTTAATTCTTATTCACACAAAGAAACTTACAATTAAACAAATATTTACATAATGTAAAAAATACACAAGAAACAGTTGAGCTATCTGCAGACCGTTAAAAACTATCTAGAGATAGCTCAACTGATCCAAAACAGTGCCAGACGGAAGCGTCCCCAAGACGCTGGCAGCAACTTCTTATTGTGTTTATTATTGACTATTGTTTATTATTGGCAATGTTTTTAACCGACTTCAAATAAAAAGGAGGAGTTTCTTAATTCAGTTGTATTTTTGTCTTGATGTTTCTTATCGCATAACTTTGTCATTTATTAGCTGATTTGAAAAAAAATAAAATTATAAGAATGGTCTTCCGATCTTCCGAAAGGGCTCAAATCCTGCACTAATGAGTTTTTCTGCACAAAAACGTATGCTATGTGAAAACATCATGAGGAAACCGGCGGGGCGGCGGCGTGTCATAGAACCTTAAAAGTTCGAAAAACAGTGTTAAGTGCAATAAAGGAGCCTCTTTGAGGCGCACTTAAAATCCTTTTACCACACTGGTATGAAAGAACTAGTCCCACGACAAGGACAAGAAGATGTGGGTAGGTCAGGTTTGCTCCTAGTTTATTGCTGAATTTAATTCAATAATTATATTTTTTTTAATTAATACTTCGATGTTTTAAATTTGTAAATATAATGATCATTTTGTGATCTCTCTCTTATCGTGTCACTGATTCTTTTCGAACCAAGTGTGGTGAAAGGATTTTAAGTGCGCCTCGAAGAGGCTCCTTTCGTGCACTTGACACATATTTTCGAACTTTTTAGGTTTTTAAGCTTTTATTTTGTGATAAAAGCTTACGTTAAAATTCATAAATTTAAGGTAGAAATGTTGGTCTAATGGTAGAGCTCCATTATGTGAGCCTAAATGATAATTATCTCGTGTATTCACCCTATTAGTGAGACAGACACTAGAATTAATGTTCATGCAAAATTAAATTCGGTATAAAAGCTTGATTATATGATGCGAGATTCGAGTGTAATTTATTATCTAATAGAAATATTCAGCCTTTGTAATTACTTTAGTTTTGTATCTCTTCGTATTAAGACAGGCATCTGTCTCTATT
Organism: Thera obeliscata; assembly: GCA_947578465.1. Taxonomy (NCBI): domain Eukaryota; kingdom Metazoa; phylum Arthropoda; class Insecta; order Lepidoptera; family Geometridae; genus Thera; species Thera obeliscata. Next base: position 20,792,768 of record OX387919.1, on the reverse strand, counting down.
ATCAATTAAGACAAAGAAGGTGTTTCATTAAGCTATGAAGCCCACGCTAGGTCTGTGTATATGTTATGGACCAAGTGATAAATTGGGCATTATACATAATGACCGGACATTATGTATAATGCCCAATAGGAGAGGACAATTTGATAATAACTATTCAAATAATCAAATCGGCCGGGCATTATACATATTGTTCATCACCTTTTGGGCAAAGGAATACAAACATATTTAATTACTATTTTTTTATTGTTATTGGCTGCTCCGCTCATGGACGACCTCGCGAGCTTCTGGCTGGGCTATTCCAGAGCCAAACACGGGGCACCACGACTTGAGTTGGTTAGGTTGTTAGCTGACTGACTGAGCTGACAGACCATTCAGCATGTAGGTCATCATCATCATCATCAGCCTGAAGAACCCCACTGCTGTACATAGGCCTCCTAAACATTTCCAGGAAGAACGAGTCAGAGCCCCTTACATCGACTTTTCGCGATTTTAATGGGCGCCCTATTACGTTTCATCTTCCGACCCGTCGTTGCCGTTCGAGCAGCATGTAGGTATAGTATGGTATGGGTATAAATAAATAAATATTGTGGACAATTCACACAACACTACCCAGCCCCAAACTAAGCAGAGCTTGTAATATGGGAACCAGATAGCTGTTATAATACTTGAATACATTTTTTTTTTGTAATTACATACTTAGAATACAATATAACACCCAGACAGAGAACAACCATTTATGTTCACCACAAAAATATTTGTTCTCGGTGGGGATCGAACCCACGACCTACGGCGCAGAAGGCAGAGCTACTACCAACTGAGCTAGAGGCCAGTCAATATGTACCTATGGTATGGTATGGTATGGCATATAGATTATGTAAGTGTTCCATTACCAAGATTTAATTCCTCCCCATCGGTCTTTCTATTATCAGGGCATAACATCGCTTACGTATGACGGATAGTATGCTCTTATGTTATTTCCTCAGCTCTATACACACGAAAGCTGTTTAACGAGCGTGGAATGTAATTTGCTGGATTGATGGCCCTTTTACGTTCAAGAAAAATATAGTATACATAACGGTGTAACGATACGCTATTGTGGAAATGGCGGGTAGTTAGCAAATACCTAACGAACACGTCATGTACGTTCATGTTCAAGACACACGCCGCAATGTACAGGTGATGATTAGGTACCACTTCACATTAGGTGGTCTAGTTGCATATTTTATCGTAGGAATTAGTATTAAAGTTAACGTCAAATATGTATTTATTCAATAGTTTCACAAGGATTACTTTGAAAAGTTTTAAAGCTAGGTGAGTCTAGGTGCCAGTTCCACGCGACCTATTAAAAAAGCAGCCTAGTGCGAGTCGGACTCGCCCATGAAGGGTTCCGTAGCATCAAGTAACATAATATAAAGGTTTTTGTAGTTCGTCGAAAGGTAAATTGCAGTTTACGATTTATGACGTATAAAAAAAAAACTACTGACTAGATCTCGTTCAAACCAAATATCGTTGAAAGTTTGCATAGTAATGTACAACATATAATTTTTTTAGTTTTATCATTCTCTTATTTTTGGGGGGGGGGGGACAAACTTTTTTCCACTTTGGAAGTGTCTCTCGCGCAAACTATTCAGTTTAGAAAAAAACTATATGAGAAACCTCAACATCATTTTTAAAGACCTATTCATAGATACCCCACGTATGAAAAACATTTTTTTGAGTTTCAGTTTTAAGTATGGAGACCCCCAAAATTTATAGTTTTTTTTCTATTTTTGTGTCAAAATCTTAATGCGGTTCACATAATACATCTACTCGCCAAGTTTCATCAGTCTAGCTCTTACGGTTTCGGAGAAAAATGGCTGTGACATACGGACGAACAGACAGACAGACAGACCGACAGACAGACAGACATGACGAATCTATAAGGGTTCCGTTTTTGCCATTTGGCTACGGAACCCTAAAAAAAGCGAGATTTTAGAAGGCTTTTTTTGACCACAAAGCAGAGGTTCGTTTTTTGTCAATTTTGGCAAGTCACATAGCTTTTTCATTTTAATTGGGTGGTATATTTTAGCCAACATTACATTACTTAGCTAGAAGTGTTAGCAGTTGGAATGAACGTGTATTAGTTCATATCCTGATTTGAACGAAAGCGTTTCTGATGGTTTTGAAGAAAAATTGCCATCTTTTTTTTCAAAGCCAGTGACAGCCAAGTTGTCTATTGACTGACTTGACTATAAACTATTTTATTTACGTATGTAATTTAATCCTCACTAGACACTAACAAAGCTGATCCAAAATGGACAGATACCATTAATTAAGAAGACTACAAAGCATTTGATTTCGGATAAATATCTATGGAAAATCCATTATCCACATGGGATTATATTAATAGTTATTTCTTTTGGCAGCTAAATTACAAAATTTCCACACTCATCGTGCACAATACACTGACATAAATAGATGCCTCATGGCACAGTACAGTTGAAACCAAACAGTAAAGTTACTACATCATTATTACAAACTAGCTGCCCGCGGTTTTGCTCGCCCCGTTACCGTTCCCGTTGAAAAAAATACAAAAAAAACCTATTAAACCTTCTCTGGACCTCCACAAATCATTCAAGACCAAAATCAGCCGAATCGGTCCGAGCCGTTCTCGAGTTTTAGTGAAACTAACCAACAACAATTCATTTTTACATATAAGACTAGCGGCCGCCCGTGGCTTCGCTCGCCCCGTTCCCGTTACCTTTTTGGGATTTATTCACCTTTTAAACCTTCTCTAGACTTCCACAAATAATACAAGACCAAAATTAGCCAAATCTGTCCAGCCGTTCTCAAGCTTTAGCGAGACTAACGAACATCAATTTATTTTATATTTAAGAAAAATTATAAGGTTTATTACTTGTAAGCGGGAACTCGTAGGCTTGTAGAACTAAATGTGCAATAAAGTTTAAGTAGTAGTAGAGCTCTTTTTGAAAGGCTCGTCCGGGGAAGTACTACCACCATGATTTTTCTGCCGTGAAGCAGAAAAAGGTTCGGTTTGAAGGGTGTGGGTGCTGGCATGGTGCCGCGGCGGACCACAATCAAGATGAGAGCGAGAGGAGCTCGACAAGTACAGAACGCAATGGAACATCTCAGCATAGGACCACACAGAGTAGTGGGGATTGGGAGAGGGCTTTTGCCCAGCAGGTTATTTAAAGTAAGTAAGTAAAGTAAACATGCATTTGCATCTATTGTAGATGATTTATATAGCGTCAGGGGCAACTGGGATTACTCATGCCCCTATTTACGGGAAGCTACAGTGCCTGGGACAGGATTTTAGATGGAGTAGGCTTGCCCAGCACCTACACCATCCTGACAGCTCGGTCAGCCTAATCCACAGGAGAGACATGGTCAATACGTGCGGAGCTGACTAAGCCACGGGTTTCCTCACGATGTTTTCCTTCACCGTTTGAGAGCACTAGCATTGTGTGCATACATTTTTCGATAGAAAAACTCATAAGTGTACCTATATGAGTCATGTACCACTGGATTTCCCCACATGATGAACCCACAACCTTAGGAACGGAAGGCGGGGCCGCTACCACTAGACCACCAGTGCAGGTTATAGAAGGCTCATAATAATGCTATATACTGTGCCGTGACATGACGACCTTGAACCCGCTATTGTAGTGCGAAGGCTCCCCTTGTCATTGATAAATGGATCTTGCTAAACAAAAGGACGGGGAAACGCCAACTGTATATATATAGCCGATGCGTATCTTCATTGTATTGATGAAGCTCACAAACTCTAGCTTGACCTTGCTCGTTTTATTTTATAGACTACCCTCACAATTGTTGGTTGCTTTGATTTTTGCGCCGGAGAGCGTGGGTTGGATCTCCACTCTGAACAAATATTTGTGTGTTGAACACAGATGTTTGTTATCTGTCTGGGTGCTATTTGTATTCTTTTTTTTATCTAACCTATACTGCTGCCCAAAGGTCTCGCCCAAATCCTTCCAACCGTCTCTATCCATAGCTTCATCCCACCATCCTCTTTCGCAAGCGTCGAGATCGTCCCACTAACTTGGCCGCTATCTTGGCCGACCCCGACTTCGCCTTACTTCTGGTTGCCACGGCGTTATCAGATTTGTCAATTTATCGGGATGCATCCTATACTGACTTGAACCGCCCAGTCTCACTTGAGCTGGGCCGTTTTTCTTCAAATTCAGTACGTATTTATTAAAAAATTTAGTATTATATCAGCTATCTGGTTCCCATCGTACAAACTCTGCTTAGTGTTGTGTTGATTGTCCGCAGTATTTAATTTAATTTAATTTAATGCTGTTTCACGGCAGAAATAGGCATGGTGGTAAAACTTCCCCGGACGATTACTTCACAAAGAGTTCTACTACTGGTACTTTCCGCTATCCTAACAGTGTCGTCGGTCTATCGGGTAGGTGAGCATTCTACTTATCGTCTTCCGGCTCGTGGTCGCCGCTGGAAAACTTTATTCCCACCTGGTTTTCACAACATGAATGCAGTATGAAGCATTTCAACGTAACGCCCATAAACCTATAAGGCTAACACACGAAGCACTGGCTAAATAACTTAAATCTGAAGATTGTGTAGAACATTACTTTACAGTGCTTAAGTACCGTCACGGGAGACATTTTAAAAATTGATGGCGACAGTGAAATCCTCTGATGTAGAAGGTAGGATCATAAATCAGGCTCCAGTTCTCTAAGTTATGCTTGTTAGACACAGGTACACGCATGACGACAGAGTCACAGAACTAATCTTCTTCTTCTTCTCATCGAGTCAGGACTCTCTCAAACCCTCCTCGATCAATATGTATTCGTCGCCACACACACACACCTACATACACACAGAACTAATGAAACTATGATTATTACATAATAATATGTTGTACAGCTAGGATATAAAAAGTACTTTCAGTAAGCGCTTATTTTTTGTAATAATAGCAAGATTGAGTTTTAAATGTTTAATTTCACGTAAAACTAAAATACAGCTGACATGTTTGGGAAAAACACCGATCAACAAAGGCAAATATGACGTCACGGCTATTTTTCGTTCTATTTCCGTCCGATTTGCATGGAAATTCTGTTTAGTTTACTGGAAGCTTCATAACCGGGTCGACATTTAGACGTAATTATACGCCTTGGAAGTATTTTAGAAGTGATATTTTAAGGAACTTCAGTTGGTAAATGCAAAAGGTTTGTTATTAAACGCCAATGTTTCGCAAAAAATTAATATAATGGAAAAGTAGGCACTAGCTACTGGCAGGTATATAGAACTGTAGGTATTTAAAAATAAGTAGGTAATTATGTCTATCTATACTCATGCTATTATTATAAAGAGGAAAGATTTGTATTTTTGTGCGTATGTTTCTAATAAATAAACTCAAAAACTACTGTGCCGATTTCAAAAATTCTTTCACCATTAGAAAGCTACATTCATCTTGAGTAACATTAGCTATATTTATGTGTTTAAAAAAATAATTGTCCACGCATGCGAAACCGGGACAGGCCGTTAGTTGTAAATAATTTGCATGATAACAAGATACCTACGACCAATACAGGAAATTATTTTGACTCCTATAAACCTATAATAACGTTCTCGGACTTTCTTTCTATCAATTCGATTTTACTTTTATTGGTAAGCTAGTAAGTGATTGATCGGCCAACGATGATAGCTATCACGCTTTACACTATAAGTTATAACTGAGGAAAACCAATCCATTATGTACAGGTACAAACAATCCATTTTGTAACCCATTAATCAATGTTGTCACCAAATATCCTCCTCAAGTTTGAAAATCTGTCGTAGACATTTTACAGGAGCTACAGGAGCTACAGGAGGCTACAGGAGCTACAGGAGCTTACACTTCCGTAAATCGAAAGTAGCAATTTAGCCCTTATTGCCACGTTATAAAGTTCATAAGTGAACAGGTAACTTTATTAAGTACTTATTTACTTCCAGTCATTTGAAGACGAGTTTACGACGCTCATAAAGTGTTCAGAAAATGATTTAACTTGGGAAGTTGTTTGAATATTTTACTTATTTCGATTCAGTAGCTCCGTAGAACCACTGAGGTAAAACAACGTGTGGCAATGTTTTATACGCTAGGGGATTTAGTTTTGACTTCATCTTTTTTGTTTCTGGTTTTTTTTTTAGCTTTTAGCCAAAAACGGGACCAGTTTTATGGCCTACTAGAAAATACTTCACAAGTCAACCTCGTACGCACGTCACACGCGCTGCATGTAGGTATATTGTTTTTTTTAAAGTCCTGTTTTTGGCTAAAAACAAACCTCGGTAACTTCAAGTTCAAATTCAAATCATTTAGTGCACCTGTGTAGTTAGATACACATTGTGGTAGATATAAATTAAAAAGGTCTGACAGTGCTATTATCTTATGTAGCCTCCGCTGAAACAGATCTTAAGAGGGCATCACACAGGCGTCTCTCCATACAAACGTAGTCCCCTATTTCCTCCCTGGATAATGCCTCTGGAGTAACCATTTTGTCTCATAAAATCCAGATTTGCTATACGTGCTCGTATGTTTTCCTTTTTTTCAGAAACTTATTGATAAAGAAAATAGGACCCTAATATGATTTATATGAAATATGAATTGGAAGTGATATTTTCTTTATCAATAAGTTTCTGAAAAAAGGAAAACATACGAGCACGTATATAGCAGATCTGGATTTTATGAGAAAAAATGGTTACTCTAGAGTAGAGTCTAGAGGCATTATCCAGGGAGGAAATAGGGGACTACGTTTGTATGGAGAGTCGCCGGTGTGATTCCCTCTTAACTTTTTCTGGTATTCACATAATATGGTATAGCCCATTCCGGTATTACTTAGTAGTTGTTTTCTTTATTTTATTTCATCTATGTATACACTTAAGTAGTATTTTTTTAGCCACCGCGTTACGTACATTTGTTTATACTTGCTCCATAAAGTCACTTGACTATAGGGAGCAAGTATATTTCTACATATTTGCTTATACTATACATGCTTAAGAAATATAAGCTTATAGAGTCTTCTTCTTCTTCTTAATGAATGGCATTTGTCCTTTTCGGATCAATTTTGCCAGTGTCGAGTAGTTTAATGAGAATGATAATATATTACATAGATAAAATACTTTTCCGTCAAGTGTCGTCAGTCGTCTGTCACTGGTCGGCCCTATACCATTGGCTTTGGAAGAAAGATGGCCGTTTATTCCAAAACCATCTGAAACATTTTCGATCAAATCAGAATATCACATAATACACTTTAATTCCAACTGCTAACACTTTGAGCTAAGACCTCAAGTAATGTTGGTTAAAATGCCACCGAAATTACACAACAGAACTCAAAATAACACCAGAAAAACAATTAAAACCAAAAAGCTATGTTACTTCCCGAAATGACAGAAAACGCTTAAAAAAAAGCTTAAAGAAGCTTTATAGAGTCGCTACACGATCAACATTTCCACGTCATTAGGTACAATCAATCATCGTCATTAGAATGACACGTGTCGAACCGTCACCTTAAGTTCAAGATTAGTATCTACTATCTTACTCTTATTACTTAGCTTATCACTCGTAAAACCTTTTTGAAATACCAACATTACCAACTAGGTACTGTGAAAAAGTTGGTATTTGGTACTTTTCGTTCTGATAGGATATACCGTGCCTTAGAATCAAAATGGTGATATTTTTTATGTTTTTACGACGGCATTTACTAAGACCAAAGTTCTGGATATCGACTACTTTGTCTTTACTAAGCAAAGTTCGGTTTTTCGAAAGTAAAGAAGAGCTAAAGTAAATATATTTCATAGACAGGACTATGAAATATATTTTTGGCTGAAAGTTGAACTTTCCATCAAAGTAAAGTCAAAGTTCGGTCTAAGAATCTCAGCCTGAGTGATCATATTCATGTAATGGATTAAGTTCACCGTAAATAAACCACACAAAGTAGGTTATCAGCTCCTACTGAAATCCATACAGTAAAATTGCCGCAGCTATTTGCTAGCGAACAAATAACAGGCTGCAAACAGTCGCCCCATTCCCAGTACTGTAATCAGGTCTTGTAAATCTGTGAACAATATGTTCGGCCTTCATGGCATTCTAATTACAAGTATACGCTCATAAACCTTTGAACAAATTATTGGGGTGGTTCTACTGCGGAATGTAGGTAGGTATGCACATTTAAGGGTACCTAGGTATAAGGCGAGGCGTGATAGAATCTGAAATGAGGAAATAAGTAGGCGAAACGTGATATAACTAATCTGAAATGAAGAAATCCGTAGAAGAACATAAGCCATTGAAATAGTTCGGTTAGTAAGTTGAAGTGACAATGGGCAGGTCATAGATCGAAGAACCAACAACCGTTGGGGAATTAAGGTTCTCTAATGGCAACCCCATAACTATAATAATAATAGTAAAGATTTGATCCCCTAAGATTTGATTAGTAATTTTATTTTATTTTATGTATGTTAGTCTCTAAGATATTTATTACTATGGACCCAAAGTGTTTAATTTTTTTAATGTGTGCATTTTATGTTGTCTGAAATAAACAATATTATTATTATTATTATTAATAAATAAATAAATAATCCACACAACACTATCTAGCCCCAAACTAGGCAGAGCTTGTACTAAGGGAACTGGATAACTGATATTATAATAAGTACTTAAATACTTTTTTATTGTAAATACGTATATAGAATACAATATAACACCCAGACAGAGAACAAACATCTGCGTTCACCACACAAATATTTGTCCTCAGTGGGGAACGAACCCACGACCTACGGCGCAGAAGGCAGAGCTACTGCCAACTGAGCTGAGAGGCCAGTCAAACTGTACTCTTAGCTTATATGTAGTGTAGGTATAGTCCGTGGGACTAGAATATAGATTCTAGTCGTAGGTATAGACCTACGCATCGTAAATTACAAGTTACTAATGAAATGAAATTGTTTATTGCATAAGTATAGTTTTACATCAGTTTAGTAATAGTAGGTACTAAAAAGAGCGCAACACATACCTACAGGTACTAATATCTGCTATCAAATTGATAAAGGAATATTTGCACCGGTTGCATGAGCCTAACAATTTTTTTTGCTCTTTGTACCAACTCAAGGTTAATTTCCTGTTATTGTCACAGATAAGATACAATTATTATTTACAAATAAAATAAAAACAGTGTTGGTGCAATTATTTTGCAATAAATCAATACACATAACACGCCATGCATTGCTGTACAAAGAAACCTTTGATTTCATTGGAAATGTGTAATTATTGGTAAAGCTATATATTATGAGTTATTAATTAGGTACCTACTAAAGTGCTTATTAAGGCCGTGGCTCCATTAGACGAACTGCAAGCCGCTAACTGTTTGCCTCTAGTTCGCTTCACTAAGTATATATTTTCTTATATAGGGGCCGTCCAAACAACACGTATTATTCAGCTCAGCGGCTTATTCTGATTTTTAACATCTTTGCCATATTGCAGTCGCTAAAAGTAATCGACCGCCATTTTGTGTGGAGAAACAAACGCCCCGCGGGAATACGAGAACTAATAGTACCTAATACCATTAGTTCCCTCAATCCTGCTTTCTCTTACGAACGCTACGTTAAAATATTAGTTCTCGTTATCCTGACAAATGATGCTGAAAACTCAGTTCAACATAATTTGATTCAGTTTGCGACGTTTCGCTTGACGACTCACTCAGTCAGCCGCTGAATCGCAGAGAACGATGCTTGCAGTCGGCGGCTCAGCCGCTCACTCGATATTGAGTTAGCGACCAATACGCTCGCTGCTTAGAGTTGCTAGCGAACAGTCAGCTTCAATTCGCCTAATGGGGCCACGGCCTAAGCTAGCACAATGGCTCAGAAGTCTATCATTATCGTTATTTGCCAACCTACACTTTTTCTTGCATGTTGGTTTCTTAGTTTAATAGTGGCGTTAATTAAATTCTGAAAATTATTCTAAACTAACATCCAAACTGATACTTCAATGCTATTTTTATTTTTGTTTTGTATAAGGATCATACAAAAAAACGGGAACCAAGCCACAGTTTGTTGCCTGTTCTGCTATAGGCTTGGTTGCGTGGAACTGGCACCTAGACTCACCCACCTGTAAGACGTTTCAAAGCGATCCTTGTGATACAACCGAATAAATAATTATTGTTTTAACTTGAATTTGAATTGAAGCCCTAAAAAACAAAAGTGCTTTAGGTCTTTGATATGGTAATCACAATTGACGTTAACATTTTACTTTACTACCGAAATTAACTAAAGTTTTAGCTCCTAGTTGTAATAGGCCGATCAAAACGACGGAAGCCGGTTCTAGTTATTAATATTTCCTTTTCACAAACACGGAAGGCTCCGTATTTTCAGTCATTTTCAGCCTTTTCCTCAGCTTAGTTTTGGTGTATTTTGATCTGAAAATTTCCAAATTAAACACTGACAACTGTTACTGTTACAGTAGGACAAAAGTGAAATATAAGACATGCAAATTTTTTGTAAATACGTAGTTAGTATACAATATAACACCAAGCAATAATCCAATTACAGCTGAATTGATAACCTCCACCTTCTTTTTAAGTCGGTAGGCAATGCGTGACAAGAAGCAACTCCGAATGTCGATTTAAAACCAAGTAAAGATAACTTTTCGGTAAAAAGTGTTTATGACTTGCTAATTTGCATAGACGGCAGATTCTTTTTCAATCACATTACGTAGGTATTACTTTACATTCAATACGTTTAGATCATCATCATCATCTCAGCCCGGTATCACCCACTGCTGGGTATAGGTCTCCTTCATCTACTGCCAGCCTCCTCTGTCATAAGCGTCTCTTGTCCAGGTGTTTCCTGCGACCTTATAACGATGTCGTGGCCCCATCGCGCTTTCGGAAGCCCCAGATGTCTTCGGCCCGACGCTTTGACATTTTTTTTTCATGATTATCCACCATCACAATAAGCGACAAGTGAGAGAGTAGTAGGGGAAAGTGGGGGAAATACGAACACCTAAGGGAAAACTTAAATAAAACAGTGGAAAATGATCACCGATTTTTTTAACTCTTTTAATTATGAAGTTTACTTATCTGTCTAACTAATTCACTAATCAACATTTAATTTTTCTTAATAAAATGCAAAAATATGAGAGAAAAACAAAACCCTTAGTGTTCGGCTTTGCCCGACATTAGGCGGGTAAATCCGAACACCAAGTGGGGTAATTACGAACTAACATTATTAACGACAGAGATCACGTTTAAAATCAATTCAACGATCTCTAACAAAAAAAATGCATACGTGAAAGTTGCGATTCCTGATCGTCTGTAATAAAGGTTTTCGTCTTTTTAAGGGGCATTACAATTTTCTGCTGCTTTGCCAAGGGTGGTTTTTTGGTTTTAAGATCGTTCGTAGTCTTTTTGAGATTTTCTTAACTGTACTTCAATTCGGTATTTATTTTGTACGTACGAGGCATCTGTAACAATAATAATAAAAGATGAACGGGGTGCCAACAAACGAGAGTGGGGTAATGCCGAATGTTCGAGATAGCCCGACATGGAGTGTTCGTCTTTACCCCGTGGACTCGAAAATAATAAAATGACAAAAAATTAATTAAATTATATTTTTTCGCCAACGACGTCATTGTCATTAACCTGGTTAATAGGTGTTTATTCCACTACGTGAAAGCTGAATTACTATAGTAGATAGAAATAAAGCTACACCAACTTGAATTTACCAAAAAATTACATCTGAAATATGAAAAATATTTAAAAATGCATACCTTGATAAGTACGTGCGTCTGCGTCTCCCGTGTCGTTGACTGGCATTAGTAGTGATATGATCTCCGAAATGGTGGCAAGAGAAGTAAGGCTATCTCTTTCTAACATATTAGAACCATTGAATTCGGGATTACCCCGCGTTCGCGTTTCCCCCACTTTCCCCTAGAGCTCTTTGTGTGTGGCTCATCCGGGTGCGTACTACCCCATGCCTATTTCTTCCGTGAAGCAGCATCGCTGTGTTTCGGTTTGAAGGGTGTGAGTGCCGGTGAAATTACAGGCACGTGAGGCTGAACAACTGTATGCCTCAAATTGATGGACGCAGGGGAGTGCATCGTAGGGCACGTTTCTGACGTGCGTGACCTTTGAGGTAATGCATTGTTATAGGCGATGGTTATCACTTAACATAAGGTGGACCAATGCTTGTTCTATCAGCTAGTTGAATAAAAATAAAAGCGACTCACAGGACGACAAACACGTCATTTACCATTTTATATTCACCCAGAATAACATGAATATGCATAATGAGTTGGCTATGCTAATATTAATTCTATTTTTGACTTCTTGACACGCGGAAAACGTCTCTGACACGCAGAAAGGTCAGTGTCTTGTCAGACAGAAAGCGATGAAAGCGTGCTGAGGAATCATTAGTAAAATTGGCAGTGGCTTACTGAGATAAGAAATAGCGTTTTTATTAGAACTAGCGGACGCCCGCAGCTTCGCTCGCCCCTTTGCCGTTACGCCACCTTGATTTTTTTTTAAGTTTTTCCTCTTTTTCTCATTGAAATCATTTTCCAATTTCCTTTCTTAGTGCACTTTTATGCTATAAAAGAAACATACCCTCCAAGTTTCATGCTTCTAGGACATACGGTTTAGGCTGAGCGTTGATTGTCAATCAGTCAAGAGTTTTATATATATAGATTTACCAGCAGCCAAAGGTACATCATTATTTCAAATATTTTCAAGCTCAAAAAAAATTGCAAAACCGAAAGATGTAACTTTTATTTGATTGCAACAAAATACCTATACGCATTGGAAGAACTGTGAGTCTCCTCCATCAATCGATCTCTCGTGATTTTTACAATCACTTTTTGTAAAAAGTTTCAATTGGTTCGTCTTGGTTTTGAATCTGGTGTACCTACCAACGAGTTTTTCTGTCCAAAAATAGATGTGGACTAATTTTACACATATAATATATTATATCGCTACGCTTGTCACTATGCACGTTATCCAACGTGACTTAAGAAAATGAAAAACAAAATGTAATATTTTTCCTTTTCAACTGTTTTCAATTTTTGTAATAATTAATGACACCGTTGTCATTCAAAATAATTGCAATTAATTGTTTAATTCTCAAATTGAAAAACAGTAAGTATAGTCTTTATTTTTTTGGATCGTTATCACAACATTTTCAGTAAAATGCCAAGTAAAATTATATTAGAAATAACTATAAGTGGTTAAAACTGTTTTATGTAAACAAACATCGATGTCTCGATGAGATAAAATATTTGAACAACAAAGCGAAGTAACTTTCGTATTAGATTGAATAGAATTAAAACTTTTTGACAAAAAGCTTTGGTTCAACGGGCTCCGAAACCTTACAGTTGGTCTAAAACTTTTAGCTTTTCGGGATAATGTTCGTTGGAATTGAAAACAAAATAATTTCTGAAATCTAATTTTATTTCGTCTCTTTTAGAACCTACTTATGAAAAATACAATAGTCAAGATAGGAAAGATTTGTTTCTATTATTTAAATGTAAGTTCTGTACAATTTATAGGTTTATAGATATAATAATATAAATTTAATTAAACTTACGCCGTAATTTCAACGAAAACAATGTACTCTTAAACGAATTATGCTTTGATAATAGGTCCCAAAATAAATATTATTACAATTAATTAAAGAAAATTAAACTGTCACAAGCAGAAAGCCAAGTTTTTTAATAGAATAAGTTAAATACATTGAAATTGCGTGTTGTGATGATTTTATAAATTAATAAGAGTTATACCTCTAATTTATTTCTCTGATCTTTACAGAAAAAACAATCTTCAAACAAAAATAAATGATTATGTAAACATTTGGTTTTAACAACAAAAAATAACAAATATTTTTAATTTATAATTACAATAAGGATTCTCTTATGTGTATTGTTTAAGAGTGTTTTCGAATGCTAAAGTATTTATTTACAAACAACCACATATCTATTCACAATGGAAAGAAACTACATCAAAGAAATTTATTTACTTCATAGTTATTTCATTAAAACATCAAATCGAAATGTCAAATTATTTTTTTCAAAGCGTAGTTTCCCCACACGGTTATCTGCAATAATTATTACAATTACATAATTATTTATAGTACCTTAAAATAACATATTTATTATAACTATTATTTTACAAGTATTTACAACACTGAATTCATCTACAATACTAATTATATTTAAAAACCTAAGTATCTAAAATTCTTTACCAAGCAACCCAATTTTAACAATAACATTTTATTTATGTGAACTTCTTTAGGAATTTATTTTTATCATGTCGTACGCATAATATTATCTTAATAAATAAACCTGTTCACAAATTCTAATTTTAGGCCTTCATCAAAACTGAAAATAAATGATGAATTAGTTAAAATTTACAAACATATTTTTTTAATTTTTGTAGCGTATTATTTTCCATCTGGCAGTGCCCTGGTTTTATCTGTTAAATAATTCCTGAAAGGGAAAAGGAAAATGGTTCGACATTTTGAAATACAGGCTTTTACTTTCATTTGAGGATGAATATTTATGCAAACGGGATCAAGTTTATTGTCCAATTGGCATGACGATAGCTTGATCCAATTTGCTCGTCCATAAACCCGACTCACGATCAATTTATTCTGTCAATAATAATTGACACCAACGGTCAACTTTATTTGATCAAGTTTCAAGCTATAAGAAAATAAAATAACACATCATAAACATGTAAGAGAAGGTATATTTAAAATTGTAAACTTAACATGTAATAGTAATTATTTTGGTTAATATTGCACATTGAAAATTAGAAATATGTATACTATAACAATCCAAGTTCTTGGCTGAATGATACATACGACGCACAACTTAAACCACTTGTAGACTTTAAAATTGGAGGGTTTAAATTAAACATTTTAAATTTTGAAACTTTAACATGGCATTTTCAAGCCTGATTTCGACTGGGTTACCTATGCCTACACGAGTTAAAAGTAAGTGTATTCAAATGAAAACTCAATAACATGACAAAACTTTGAGTGGATATTTAGTGAAGTCTAAGCCTACTATCACATGGATTAATACTTCTGACTACAATATTTATTATGTCAATTCATACACCATTAACAATATTAATAAATTTATAATAAACTTTATTAAATTCACAACAGCTTATCTTTAAATTACTCAATTTTACATTTATTTACCTCTTTGGTCGTTCCAAACAGCTTAATGTTTCCACGCCTTATTTCTATACAATTATATGCAACTTACAATTTATTACAATTTTATTATTACTTTAGCTGAAATTATATTTTATGGAAACCAGGATTAACGATGTCATACACGATGATAATATGAATATTTTCATCGTTCCTTAAATAATATTAATGAAGTAATATTCAGTATGTATGATCTCTGAAGGAAATTTTTTCAATCTACAGTTATATAGAAAAATATATTCATCTTTTTTCATTGCTTGTCAAAAACGAGGACTGACATATTTATTTTGTTGGACGAATAGTGTTGTTGATGAAAAAACATTTAATATAAACGTCACAGTGTGTCTATTGCAGATAGTCTATGTTATAATCTGAGATAATAATATTAATTCTTCATCGTGTGTGACACCCCTAATTCCGATATTAAGTTAGATTTACACATAAGTAACGACTAGTTGGTTTGAAACAGCCTTTTATAATACACAAGTTAATGACGAAATTTACACTGTATAGACCTTGGTTTTGTTACACCTAGTAAAAGTCTTATTTAGATCACAGTATCCAGGTCTTGGTGGACCTCGGTCATTGACGATCATAGGAAACTTTCGGACGCTCTGGTCTCATCTCTATCGATTGCGGACACTATTTCAACTCCTTCATCATAGTTATGTAACTTTGTAGTATTGTTCACACAGTAATGCTGTTCAGGATCTCCGTACTGACTGTGGTAGAACTCTTCACGCATCATATGGTTCAAATTCCCGCATCTGAAGAAGAGAATCTCCTGGAACGGCTTCCTGAAGTCCCTATTCAAGGTCGCGTATATAACAGGGTTTAAGAGACTGTTGAAGTATCCTAGCCAAAGGAAAAGGGCACTTATGGCATCAGGAATAGCGTCATCAGCGACGAACGGCCGCAGTAATGCTAGCACAAAGAAAGGCAGCCAGCAAATTACGAACGCTGACATGATGATTCCAAGGGTAGTGGACGCTTTGCGTTCCTTAGCCAACTGGAATCTGATGAGCTTTTTCTGATGCGGAGACTGGCTGTGCAGCAAATCTTTGGCAATGTGGCTTTTTTGAGCAAAATTGGAGAGGGACGAGCGTATTCTGTTCGTTGACGGTTTTTGGGTGGATTCTGTGGAAGGCTTTCTTCGTTCTACGCTTTGGGGTGTGTCGTTAGGTGCCAGTTGCGTGGGTGATTTGTTGATTGTGTGTATTGGTTTAGCCGGGGTTTTGTTCAGGTGGTTTTGTAACATTGGGCACTGTGACTCGTTTGACTTGCGTTGACCAGAAAAGCATCTACCGATAGAGCTCTCTGTTTTGTCGACGCTTATCTGGAACAAAATATTATACTGTTTAGAGAAGATATCTAAGAAATCGGAATAATGATGGGCATTGAATGCTTTAATAGGCTGATGACAGTTGTATTATAGCTCCTCCTATATGTTTATACACGACTCAAAGATACTACTATGGATGTAATATTTTTTAACCATAAATTAGAAAGTGAATGATGAGGAGTTATCACATTATTCATAACATTTTCATGAACAGAGTTTTAGGAAATTGTACGTACCCGATATGTACGAGTATAACTTTGCAACGAGAAACATATATATGGTCTACGAGTAAAACAGTCCTAAGAAAAGACTATTAGACAGACCGAAACTACAAGGGTTCCCTAACCCTTTAAAAATGACTACATTTACCATATCCCTAGGATTAGAGCCCAAAATAATAGCTATAACTCACTGTTGTATTAGTACTGGCAGTGGATCCTCGTGGTGGAAGCTGCGCCGGCGGCTGATTTCCCAGAAGCTTAGCTTCAGCCGCTCCACCATTCTTCACATTTATCTCCAAGTAGCAATGCGTCTCCAAATGCGATTGAGCGCGTCTCTCATCTTTGACTATCTTCCTAGCGGCTCTGAATATCTTAAAATACACGGCTACCATCACTGACAGTGGTATGTAGAACGAGCAAAACGTTGCATAGATCTGGTATACTTTGTTCTGTGATACGGAGCATGACGTATCAGTCTTTATGTTCCCAACTATCAGTACAGGTGGGAGCGATATGAACGCAGCACCTATCCAAACCAAAAACACGCAGAACAGCATCCTTCTTGGAGTTCGCTTAACACCATATTCCAAAGGCTTGGTTATTGCATAGTACCGGTCTACGGAGATCATGCATAGGTTTAAAATGCTAGCTGTACAAGATAAAACGTCGCTTGATACCCAGAAATCGCAAATAACTGGTCCGAAAGGCCACGTTCCCATTATGTCGTAAACTGCAGCAACGGGCATAACCATAAATGCCACGCAGAGATCGCTCACTGCTAAGGACACTATCAAATAGTTACTTGGTCTTCTTAGTTTCCTTACTAAGCGTACAGTGATGCAGACCAACACGTTTCCAATTATCGTTCCGACTATAACAATCAGGAAAACTAGGACAAGAAATATCGTGACAGGCAGAGAGTATTTAGAATGTTTTATGTGGTGATACGTAGAGTTGCCGTCAAACGTATAGTTTTCAGAAGAGTTTGAATTGGTATAGTTATATTCCAGAATAGATTCGTTAAAGTCGACCGCGGCTAGTGTTGCCTCGGAGAGCAACAGAACATACACCAGGGTGAGAAGACACGAAGGTAAAGTAACAAAGCTAGGCGGTGAACGGTGACAGCTATGACCTGGAGTCGCCATACGAGTCCCTGGCTTGGGCGATCAATTGTCTCGTCTTTCCAACGTAACCATACATTTATTTTATCTATTTTGTGGGCAGATAACAAAGGCTTGTAAATGTTGAGTCAGGTTTGTAATACTTCGTCGGGAAGCTTTTTGGATTTGGAATGGCGTGCTTGATCACAATCGAGTGTGGACTTTAATTGACATATTGCTTGGATCGAGTTCCCGATTCGAAGCAGAGCCATTGGATTGTGGAGTTGCTGGAGCGAATTCCGTTTTTGCGTCTCGTGTTATAAAGCTTGTAATCGTCTGGCAGGTGTCTTTGGTTGGATTCGACGGGTTGTTTTATTGGCGGCGGAAGGCGGTTCGAGCGTCTACTTCAATATCCCGTCTGTGGATTGCTTCATTAATGCCGTTGATTGGTGAGGAGCATTTCCTGCAACAAAAGAAACAGTAATTTAGTCTCAAAGTAAGCGGAATCAAAGAAAGGGCCTAAAAGATAATCTGGAGCTTATTTCTCGAAAGAACTTTGTATTAAATAATTTTCCTTTTCTGCAACAATCTGCTTCGTAAGATGAGGGATTATAATGTTTTAAACTTGATGAATTATCTTGAATATCTGAAAGTCCTTAATATTAAATAGAAAAGGACAGACATGGAAAAATCTCTACGTGTTAGACATTGTTATACATAGATTTCTAAACTTTTGCCTTCCACAACCACCCACTTCCATCAATTCCACTCAAACTCTCTTACTCACAGTAGGAGACCAACGGGTATCTACCACCACAACGGGAAGTAGATCCTAGTGGGCGGTGATATAGAAAACCCTGTACATACACACTTGCTTTTAATAATATAATATATTAATTCATATTGATTTAAAAGATTTGTTCGATTGCATTAATGATTCAGCTTAACTATGATGATGATTGTTCGTGGCATAAGTAGTACTTATTATGCGCATATCTAGATCAGCTGCGATAAGCTCTGCTTAATTTGGGGCTAGGTAATGTTGTGTGGATTGTCTACAATATTTATTGATTTATTTCTTTTTTATTTGGGAACGTCCTTGGACATGACCTTCCTTTTTCAATCCAGTTTAACAGCCTATTATGTACCTCGCAATGGGCATCAGGTAATAACATTTGCTAACAATCTTACTGTCAATTTGCTAGCCTACCTCATATAAGTCTACCTTACAAGTCTACTTGACGGAACAAAGGCTCGATCATTTTAATAAATTAATTTTAACGATCAATGAAAATTAAATTATTTTATTGTCAGACAAAACAAAGTTACATTGGTATATGATGATTTGTAGCGAAAACAAAGCACTTCGGAAATCAAAGTAATGATTACGGTTAAATTAGATAAGCGTTTAGATAAGCGTAGTAGGACGCCTTCCGGCAAGGTTGGGTGACGATCTGCGAAATGTAGCTGGCAGGCACTGGAGGAGAAGAGCCGAAGACCGGGCTCAGTGGCGCGTCTTAGGAAATACATACGTCAAGCAGTGGTCTAATACAGGAAGGATGATTCAGAAAAAATAGGTTATAAGGAAGTATTTATTTGAATTTTGTAGTGATATATCTACAAAATATAAAACTACTATAAGGGGTTTAAAAAAAGACCACTCCCAAATACTGTCAATATGAATAACTTTTTCAGAGGAACCAACTCTGTGAACGTGGTTTCATATATTTTAGCCAAGTTGGTATTGAACTTTTACATGGAACAGCTGTTTGTCGCGTTTATAGTGTTGGTTCCATAGAAAATACTATTTAGATGTTTTTTTAGTTGTTTGTTTTTAATATGTATTTTAACCCCCTGCTGTTGGTGTACAAGGTTTAAATGCTGTTTGCATTGCCGATCTGAGTAATATGGCCATTCATGTAAAAACTTCTGTTTTCATTTGTAATGGATATGTACACGTATGCTTTTTAATCAAGATAGCTTTATTTCATCACCTTATCTTCAAAAAATTTAAATCATAAATCTTTTTATTGCTAATTAACATAACTAGCAGTTGGTGACCGAGCTTCGCTTGTTCTTTTTTTTGGTTTGTTAATTTGTATTTTTAAGAAATCTTATTCATATTCTCTTATTATGAAGAAGTCATATTATCTTTATTGGATTATTCTTACTGAACAACGCCATCTGCTGGATATGCTTGCAGTTAGTTGCTCACAATCGTCAATAAATGGCAGTAGCAGTCATATATTCAGCTTTTGTTTAATTATTGAACTCAGGGTTAAAAAATCATTTTCTAAAAATGAATCCTAGCTAGATCGATTTATCGCCCCCGAAAACCCCTGTATAGTAAATTTCGTGAAAATTGTTGGTGCAGTTTCCGAGATCCTAAATATATATATACAAGATTTTCTCGTTTAAAGGTATAAGATAAGATTAATCAGGTTGGGATCTCTTCAGTTAAGTTATAATGAACTGTGTTTGAAGAGTCCCCTATTATGTAGTCTTGGTACCTACTTAAGTATGTTACAGTAGACCAAGATAGCGCATCAGGCATGTTTGCTGTTGCACATAATATAAGTACAGACGGTTATCATACCATAATTCGAAAAAGAGTCGCCTCCATGTAAATTCGCTGCCACTCCGCATATTTGCGGGGAGCGGGCTGAGCGTTGGGAGCCGACCCCGCAAATTAGCGGAGTAACGTCATTCAGATAATATGAAAAAAATAAAAATTGATTTTCTCAAACCCTCCCATAACGGCAGAAATAGGCATGGTGGTAGTACGCACCCGGACGAACCACACACAAAGAGCTTTAGTACTACTTCATGTGCATTAGTCTAGGATCTAAGACAACCAATAACAGTAAGTCTTTAATCGTATTTACAGAGTAGGCCCTTAGGTAAAGCAACGTGTCTGTCAGTTCCATTAATATTCATTTTAAATGGCCTGGCGGTATCTGTGTATCAGCAATCGGAATTAATGTTGTCGATTAGGGGTTAGCCATTCATTTCTGGAGTTATTTATTAGTGTTGTTGCTTATGTTTTGTACAGATGTTTAATGACTCAATTTATAAAAGATACTAGCTACTCGCCCTGGCTTCGCGTGCATGACGTGCGTGACCTACGAGGCTATGCTTTGTTATAGGCAATGGTAACTATTAAACATCTGGTGGGCTATGTGCTTGTTTCATCAGCTATTTCTTCTTCTTCTTCCTGTCCTTATCATAGTTTGGGGTTGGCACAACCTGTTCTCCTCTTCCATTCTTCTCTACCAGCCGTCATCTCTGTATTCACTTTTTTCTTATCCATGTCATCTTTCACATTCTTCATCCATCTTTTCTTTGGTCTATCTTTACCCACATATTCATCTACATTCATACTCATCACTCTGCTATTCACAAGACATTCATTGAATAGGAGAGTGAAGAGTAGGTATGTAGGTTTTCTACATGACATATCTGTACCAGTAGGCCTACCACAAGCTCTGTCTGGCTCTGTCTCTGGCTCTGGTTTTGAGACTGTGTGAGTGCTCACCAGTTTACTATACTGTGTGTATTGTTTCGACGTGTGATTTATTTAGTCAACACTCACACTGACTCAAAACCAAAGTCAGACAGGGCATGTGGTAAGCCTACAGGCCAGCCTGTTGCTTATCAATTTCCATTTCATTTGTCTAAAAAAATACAAATAGTTGAAGTAAATAACCAATTGATTTTCAATTCCAAGTAATTTTCTTTTATTATACTTTCAACGAGCTAGTATTGTTCACGGAACAATGTAGGTTATCGGAGTTCATATACGTAAGTATATAAATTTATACCAATCTATTGGTGTAGAGCGCTGGTGGCCTAGTGGTAGCGGCTCCACCTTTCGATCATAAGGTCGTGGGTTCAAATCCAGGCGTGTACCAATTAGTTTTTCTGTCCAAAAAAGTATGTAGGTACACTATGTCAGTGCTCTCAAACGGTGAATGAAAACATCGTGAGGAAACCGGCATATCGTAGAACCTAAAAGTTCGAAAATATGCATCAAGTGCATGAAAGGAGCTTCTTTGAGGCGCACTTAAAATCCTTTCACCACACTTGGTTCGAAAGAATCAGTGACACGATAAGAAGAAGTGGTGTGGTCGAACTTTGTCTTCATCGACAACCTAATTTTTTCTACATGTCCTTATCCCACTTTATGTGGGGTCGGCACAATTATTATCCTCCTCCATTCCCCTCTGTCAGCCGTCATCTCTGCATTCACTGCTCTCTTATCAATGCCATCTTTGACACAGTTCATCCATGTTTTCTTAGGTCTATCTCTGCTCACATATATGTATATTTTTTTATAGAGATAGCATTTGGCTGCCATCACACCTGATGGTAAGTGAGGGTGCAGCCTTAGATGGAGCACGCCTAGCCATAATCCATCTGTTCACTCTTGTCTTGAAAATTCCTAAATTATAGCGTTCCAGAAATACTGACGCTTTTAGAGAGTTCCACTCTCTGGCAGTTCGTACTATAAAAGTAATCACCCCCACATCACACTCATCACTCTCCTAGTAATTTGATCCCTCCTCATGACATACCATGCCTACTGGTTGTCAGTACTGTTATTGTACTGTTATTTCAAAAAGTTGAAAGCTGTTTTGAACCACTTTAAACTTTTTACAAGAGCCCTACTACTACATAACTATAACTACGTATTTCCCCCAAATATTTATAAAAATATCCAATATCGACAAGTCCCACTCGACACGATGCGATAGTGCCACTCGAATATCAATTTAATAATCGCGCGATAAATACAATTATTTTTATCACAACCCACGGTACCTGATTGTAGATATTTGGAAGATATTTTTGGACATTACATTGTGCGTGTCTGAAAGGCCTGCGCACACCTAGGTCGCTGGCGATGGCGATCAGTGACTCGCTGTCAAATTTGACAGCGATATTTGACAGCGTTTCATTGATCGCCATTGCCAGCGACCTAGGTGTGTTTTGGCAAATTCGTGGCAACCCCTCCACTGAAAAGCCATACATAAAAGAAGACCTAGGTGTGCGCAGGCCTTTAGGCATTGTGGCGTTTCTGAACGCAACCGCGCGCTGTCAAAACGTTTTTCCAATGAGAGAGGCGAGGAGTATTGACAGTTGAATAGAGAAAAACTCAGGAAAACCCTCAGAAAAAAGTCTATCTATAGCAGGAAAAACTTTAGCAGTTCTGATGATGATTTGAGTCTACATTTGATATTACTAGTCTCCATGATAGATATTATTATAATCTTATTTTACTATCGTATGATTGTGTCAGTTCTAGGAATGGATCCATTGACATCTAAATAAAACATTTTTTTTATTTAGATGTTAATGGTTTTTTTTTCGAATCGGCCCACAAATGACAAAGTTATACAACGTGTATCAAAATATGTGTACTATCCTGAAGGGGGGTGAATTTCCACCCCCCGGGGAACAACTTTTGTTCAACGACTTTTCGAACTTCGATTGGTATCTCTGAAAAAAACTGCACGAAGTTTCAACATTAACAGCTGACTTTATACAAAGTGACAACCCTTAACTCAGCTACAGAGGTAGTAGGTAGTAGTAGTAGACCTACAGAGGTAGGTAGTAGGTCAAGGGGTCAAGGGGTTACAAGGATAGGGTTGTCAATTTATTTAGGCATTATGAAATTAAATATTTTTGTATGGGAAACTGAAAATAGGAATTTTTAATTATCTCCCCTCCACAACTGATCACCATTGTGGTCTGAAACCTCCCCACCTTCGCATAGTACACATATTTAGATACACCTTGTATATGCTATAACAAACAAACGAATTGAGAAAATCCTCTTTTTCTATTTAAAGTTAGTTAAAAATATACTATCACGTGTAGGAAATAGACAGGTTTGCTAGCGTTGGCTAGTTTACAGTTTAAGTAGTCTACAAAGACGGCCAGGCAATATAGAGCCTTATTTATAACACAGTAAAGAAGGTACTAATTCAAAGATGATACCTTTGACTTCCAGCTGCATTATTCATGAGGGAAGTCTAATTTCTACTCACTTTTTAAGTTTTTGTCAAGGACTTTGCTTAAGACGAAGGCAAACGTCGATGTATTATTTCTCGCTCGTACATTTTGACCCTTTGAAAGATATAAAATCACTGAACTTTTTATCATAAATCGAATTCTTGGCGTGCAATCCGATTACACACGGTTTAGCAAAAAAAAATATTTTGATATATGGCCTAACTGGTTTTCGTACCTGGGTTAACTTTTAAGTAGGAAAACGTGTTGCTTGCAGCACTGTGATATTTTCTTGCTAAACTGTGTGTAATCAGTACCTGAAGTCGGAGTGTTGCTAGCACATGTCGTCTACCATATTGCTGTTTTCTTGTGAGCACACGTGTCTCTCTCTTTTGTATGAAAAATTGATGAGACAAATCGTTTCGATCATTTCTATGTAACGTATTTTTACTGTCTCATCTTTTTTCAATACAATAGAGTGTGACAAAAAAGCGAAACGAAAACAACATTTCTTCTGAATGCACACAAGATTGCCTTGCAATTCTTGATAAATAAGTTAAGTGTACTTATATAAATAAATTTTATATCTTTCATATTTTTTTTATATTTTTATATTTTTTTCGAAGCGTGCAAGCGAGTGTGTTTCACGGTTTACAGCGTCTTAAGTATGACTAGTATGCATTATGCATGTTAAGTATGAAGCAGCTGAAACCAAGACCACATTGAAATTTAGATTTTTAATCTTTTATTCAAACTTCGAGTGTAGGATGACCTGATTTTTTTTTCATAGCTTACTTTATAAAAACGGCTTCGACACATATTTTTTTTGCAAGTGTTGTTTAATTCAAACCTATAGATGGAGCCATGGACACACTCCAGACACTCAACCAAATCCTATACAAAAGCCGCATTCAAAATACATACCTACGGTCGGGGCCTATAAGAAGACAGTCGCGGATTGAAATCCCGCACGGCTCTTAACTTTTGGGACATTATATTTTTTTTTTGATTTTTTTCTTTTACTTTTAGACCAGGGTAGGCCTTTAAAAATTTATAAAAGTTAAACAAAATAGTAGTAGGAAGACACCCATTGAAAAAGAGGGAGAATATTATAAAAATGAAAGGACAAATAATTTACGGGCGATTTGCGGTCGGAAGGGAGTGAAATTTTCAATTTCAATTTCCGACAAAACTACCAGTTTTATGGACAAAAGTCACATGGTAAAGTTGTAGGTAATAAAAAGATCTCAATGTTTTGAATACACTTTTTTTTAAGATATTCTCGAGATTTATTTAAAAAAAAAAAAAAATCCGCAGATAGTTCAACTGTTTCTTGTATATTTTGTAAATATTTATTTAGTTGTTAGTTTCTTTGTGCAAATAAATTGTATACAATACGCATGGTTTCAATTACGGTTTCAAGTAAGCAATTTTGTTGTTTTAGTCTAGTCTTTTTGAAAACGCTGACACTGAAGGGTTGGTTCATGATTTATTGTGACACACGTCATAAGGGCCACGCCTGACCCATGTCAAGCGACTTTTGTTTCCTTTCTTTATGAAAGTCTGTCGCTGGTAGTGATAAGCTTTGGGTTTATTATGCGGAGAATGTGCATGTTTAGGTGATTAATGGTTCTTGTCTCTTTCTTGTTGGTACAATAACATACAAGCAAGAAAGGGACAAAATCCCTATCCATCAACCGACTACCCGCAATATTTTTTTTTCATCATTATAATGAAAGTCCAATGAAGTATCTTATAAAGATAACTTCATCGAAAGAAAGAAATGGAGAAAAGCATTTATTATGTGTTATTATTTACCTTTATTTTTTTCATCTCTCATCGGTATCATGTTGTGTACATACACCATGGGCAAACAAAAAAAAAATGACTTTGTCCTTAAGCGTTATTCAAGACAAATAAGAAAATTTAATATTATTTTGATAACGTTTTTGAGGGCTCAAGAAAAAACTCAAGTAGATAGGCATTCATTTAATATTTTGGTGTTTGAACACAAAAACTTTAATCTTGTCACTAAGGTCTGAAGAAATAAGCATTTTATTAAAAACCTGAAATTACGACGGTGTTGCCTTACTTTGAAGTCTTAAATAAAAGCTAAGATAAAATGCGGCGTTTAATTAATGAATCTTTTGAGATTGTACCTACAAAGGCTTTGTTAATTTTTTAAATAACGAAAAAACTACTTTTGCCGCAGCTACATTACGATCAAGTCAAACACAAACAAATATCCGAATGATTAAGCTTTCGCATTTATCTAAGTACGATTTATAATTAATATGAAAAAAAAATTGTGGACACTTCACACCACACTATCTAGCGCAGAGATTGTGCTATGGAAACCAGATAGCTGATATGAAACCTATATATTTTTTATAAATAGATACTTAGAATCCAATATATCATCCAGACAGAGACAAACACCTGCGTTAAACATCTGCGTTCACCACACAAATGTTTTTCTAGGTGGGAACCTACGGCACAAAAGGCAGAGCTACTAGCAAATGAGCTGAGAGGCCAGTCAAAAAAATAATTATATTTATACAATTTATCAGCCCTACTTATAAACGCAATTTAAATTTAATCATTGCTTAAAGCTAGCCCTGTCACTGTTTGTCATTACCCAGTGGTAAGAGATGGCAATAGTTTAAGCACCGTTTTATCTTTTGACATATGTATTTTTATAAGTAAGGCCATATATGTTTGCGTTTGACCGCCACCATCTCACCAGCTGTTAAGTGAAGATCGGCACCTAGGTTTTAGGTACAAATCTAACAAAATAATATCAAACATTAATATTTAAGCTACTCATTAAATCTGACCCCGAAGCCCTCCCAAACAAAACGAGGGCTGTTTGTGTTTCATTGTTTAGAATAGCTATAAATATTCAGGCGATTATGAAATTACCATTTCGTACTTTTGATCCGTAAATACAAAACAGAGAAATTGAACAGCGCATAAATTGTGAAAGTGTAGTTGAATACCAGCAATAAGGTTTGATACAGAAGATAAAAGTGATGGCTGGCACAGTTGAATACAGCTTAAGCTACCTAAAAATAAATAATTGTAGACAATCTCGAGCTTGTACTATAGGAACCAGATAGCTGATATAATACTTTAATATTTTTTTTTGTAAATAAATACATATAGACCCAGACAGAGAACAAAAATCTGTGTTCACCACACAAATATTTGTTCTCGGTGAAACAAAGAAAAATGACGCTTACTGCAAGGACATAAGAGCTAGCAGTGTAGAGCCTGATGCGTATCCTTGTGTACCAGCCGTAGAAGTCGTAAATGGTGGCAAATATCTAATTCATTATAACTGGCCTCTCAGCTCAGTTGGTAGTAGCTCTGCCTTCTGCGCCGTAGGTCGTGGGTTAGATCCCCACCGAGAATAAAAATATTTGTGTGGTGAACGCAGATGTTTGTTCACTGACTGGGTATTGATATATTGTATTCTTAGAATATATTTACAATAAAAGTGTATCAAAAAAAAGTATTATATCATCTATCTGGTTCCCAATAGTGTTGCGTGGATTATCCGCACAATATTTATTTTTATCCATGTCAAAACATTAAGGCATCCATAACGTGGTCCGTGACTACAAAAAAACTAGTTTTTATACTGAATAAAATGTAGTAAATGACAAATGTTTTATAATTAATAAGGTATAATTAAGTGTGGGTTCTTATTCCAGTCAGGTTATAAATTTCAAGACAACGAGAAAATTGTAGCAGAACGCTTTTCTGCTGCTTTTGTATTCTGAGCAGTTATCACAAAACATCAGACTCGAGACTATATATCTGCCAGTTTGGTTGTGTTGTGTGCGTGTGCAAAGCTATCCGTCAGATTAAAATAATTCCAACTTTGCTTTTGAGATACATTTTTGTTCAAATTTTGCTAGTTCAAATTTTGAACTAGCTCGTTTTATTTTGAGCTGCCGCAGGATTTACCGATAATACCAAAATCTGCAGGAATTCATAGTAATATTTTCATTTTATGTTTTCATGAAACAGCATGATATTGTGATCCCTATATTTATTGAGAAAAGTATTTCGTTTGAAGTGTTTGTAAGTTTAAAATGATTTTTATCATGTTTTCCAGTAGATTTTTCTGGTGAGAAAATAGTTAAAAAAATAATCTCTGTCAGAAAAAAGTACACGAAAATGCCTTTGCAAGTCATCAATATTATCCATAGTCTGTCTTCACTCGCAGCTGAGCTGTAAGTTGTAGGTTTGATCTCCACCGAGTACAACAATTTGTATAGTTCGTTATATCAATTATAACTTGGCAGTAACTTTTATGTTATTTTTAATTTCATAGCGCTAACGCGTTTCGTTTATTACAGCTGCTCAAACGATACCCAACTACATAAATGCCGAAGCCACACTAAAATAGGCGAACGCACGTTCCCCTAGTTCAAGCGGCAACAGTGAACTTTCAAACCGTGAAATCTAGTGCACTAACAGTAGTAGAGCTCTTTGTAAAGGGTTCATCCGGGGAAGCCTATACCTATTTCAGCCGTGAAGCTGCGTCGCTGTGTTTCGGTTTGAAGGGTGTGGATGCTGATGAAATTACTTGCATGTGAAGCTGAACATCTGTATGCCTCAAGTTGATGGACGCTGGGAAGTGAATCGTAGGGCACGTTCCTGATGTGCGTGACATACGAGGCAATGCTTTTTTTATAAGCAATGGTTACCACTTAACATCAAGTGCATATGCTTGTTCCATCAGGTAGTTATATAAAAAAATATAGATTTTGTTGGGTTTTCTCTCCATAAATTTTCAGCCAAATCGGTAGAGCCGTTTTTGAGTTATAAAAAGTGTAACTGACGCAACTTTCTCTTTTACATATAGATTAAAACTAAATCTATCCCACAGAAACCATACCATTTCACCGGGACAAAAAGTAACCTATGTTCTATTTCAGACTATAATCTATTTCTGTGCCAATTTTCACCTAGATCCGTTCAGTCGTTCTGGCGTTATTGAATAACAAACCATCCATCCATTCAAACTTTCACATTTAAGATATTAGTGGGGTCGTAATATAGCTTCTAAATCTAAAGCTTGTGATGGGTCCCCTAACTGCCACACGCTATGGGCCCGGTTGAACGCACTGGTTTGGCCTTCGCTTCAGTTAAGCTAGGTGTTCTGACATCAATATTATGAATTATTCAGAGCTCTACTGACGCACGGATTACGGCTGCGTGGTATATGGTGTGACAGCTCTAATAAAGATTAGTATGGGTTGTAATATACAGTCAGCATCTAAAAGAAAGATGATGCAGAAGAGTTTCAAAGGTTCATTCATGAGTGAATTTAGATTTAGACTTATTTATTGCCAATATTATTTACATAGTACCTTTATGTAATCTATTGTTGCTATTAGGCAGGTACATTGTCTACCCGCTGCAAGTAAATTCACTACTTGTTAAAATTATGTATGTAGATAAAAAAATATGTAATTATGAATTAAGTGTGTTGTAAATCCCGCTCTTCTCTCAACTTTTGGGACATAATAAAAAAAAATGCTTGTGGGTATGGTTTACATTACTTAAGTTCTCACAAAAATAGGATAGCTGAAAAATAGGCAGATGATAAGTCAAATTTTCATGACCGTGTAATGTTTATTGGTTATTTTCAGTGGATAGTATCTTGTGATTCGTTCGTTATTTTGTTATTCATATCTTACCAAAGCCAGTGCCATGTCTTGACTTCTACGAAGCAGCTACGAGATAGGCGTAGCAGGTATTTGGACTTCTACGAAGATCTACGGCCTCTACGAAAAAGCCTCATGCCGTAGTTAGGCAGATTGTTGCCACGGTACTTCAGCTTAATTCATCTAAAGATATTTATTTTCTCGAATAAAGAAAGACTAGCAGTTAGTGACCGAAATTTGCTCGGTATTTTTTATTAATAATCTGCATTATTTAGAAATTATAAGAGTCGTATCTTTATTGGCTTATTCTTACTAACAAACGCCATCTGCTGGATATGCTTGCAGTTAGTTGCTCAAAATCACCCATAGATGGCAGAAGCAGTCACATAATTTAGTTTATGTTTAATTATTAGGATTAAAAAAACATTTTCTAAAAATGAATCCCACCTAGATCGATTTATCGCCCCCGAAACCCCCTGTATACTAAATTTCGTGAAAATTGTTGGCGCCATTTCCGAAATTCTGATTATATACTCGTTGTATATATATATATACAAGATTTTTTCGTTTAAAAGTATAAGATTAGGTTTAAGTCTAGGCCACCAGTGCGCTCGTTTATTTTTTTTCCTATTAATTCTCATGAATAACGATCTTCCAACTTCAACCACATTCCTGTACCAGAATAGCTTACAATGCAATGCATTGCCATCGAAGTAACTCCAAGTTTCCTAACTTCCTCACTTTGCTCGACGGCGGAGTAAGTTCCCTAATGACTCCACTTGCCTTCGTGACATACCGGCGCAGTTATATCTGAATGGAAGCTAATAAATTGTGAATGGAAACTATGGGTCTGTAGAATCTATTAAATTCCCTTCATAAACCTTCGGGTCTTCAGAATCTGGCTTAATGTTGAAGCAAGAACGTAGGATCCAATAATGCGTTTATGTTTAAAGACTTGGAAAGTGTTAATTAATGACTAAATCTGGATTTATGACAGAAAAGTGGAGACGCAACAAGCTGGCGTGTATGTTATGAGGAGGGATAAAAGTCTTGTGACTAGGAGAATGACGAATATGAATGTAGATGGATATCTGGGTAGACTAAAGAAAAGATGGATGACCAGTGTGAAAGATGACATATGGATAAGAAAGAAATTACTACAGAGAAGACGGCTGATAGAAGAGAATGGAAGAATGAAAGTGTTATGCCGACCCCACATAAAGTAGGATAAGGCACCCTTCAAACCGAAGAAATTACTTCACGGCAGAAACAGGCATGGTGGCAGTAGGAGGCCCCGGACGAGCCCTTTACAAAAAGCTCTACTACTACAAAAAAAATAGCACATTCGAAAGAAAAGCTTAATTCCCCAATCGTCCCATTTTACAACGAGTAAACTAACCGAAGTTGAGGTGAAACTTATCCACTTTACTCCAACTGCAGTTTCAAGTTCCTAATGATCTTTACCTATCGATCGTTTCCTGTAGATCTACCACAAGCTCTGTCAGGCTCTGTCTCTGGTTCTAGATTTTGAATCTGTGTGAGTGCTCACCAGTGTATTATACTGTGTGTGTGACGTTTCGAAGTAGAATTTATTTATACAGCACTCACACAGACTAGAGCTAGAGAAGAGAGCAGAGTTTTTTTTTTTTTTTTTTTTTCCACAGAGCCAGGGACAGAGCCAGACAGAGCTTGTGGTAGGACTACTGTAGATCTACTGCCAGATTTCACTTGCTAATGCCTCGATCTTTGATATGCTCGAGTTCGACTCTTGAATAAGTATTTGAGTTTTCGTTTGGAAGGAAATGTATTCATAGATCTTTGGAGAAGTTTCTTATTGGAGAAGTTTTTTTGAATAAAAGCTAGAGAATAATTTATGAATAATGATTAGTTTCGGCAATAAGTACTCATTAAATAGGTCGTTTTTAAGTGAGGTTATTGCTATTGTTGTTTGTTTTTCGTAAGAATTCATGAAATAAAAAATCTACGCTTGAACCACTGAACGCTAAAATATAACTTTAAATATTATTAGTTTTAAATTCATTTATATCACAACTATAGCGGATGTCGATATAAAAGAAATGGTGTAATTTGAAAAACTGCAAATAAGTACATTTCGTTGCTGACTTTTGTATTCTTTTATACAACTAGCTGTAGGAACATGCATATTTATGGCCCACTTGATTTTAAGCGGTAATCATCGCCTCGTAGGTCACGTACGTCAGGAACGTGCCCTACGATGCACTGCCCTGCATCCATCAGCTTGAGGCATACAGATGTTTAGTCTCACGTGCCAGTAACTTCACCGGCACCTACACCCTTCAAACCGAAACACAGCAATGCTGCTTCATCAAAGAGATAGGCATGGTGGTACTTCCCCAGGCGAGCCCATCACAAAGAGCTATACTACTATTACTACTATACTACTGACTCTACACAACATAGCTATAAGCAATTTCATAAAAAAGCTCGATCAATTCAACTGCCGCTCAGGCCGATCCTCAATAACGATAAAGGGTTAGACTACATACACAAACATGCGTCAGAAATTGTTGCACAGAAAATTGTTTGGAAGTTAAGGTAGGAACAAGTTTTGACAGTTGGTCCGTCGCGGACAATCACTGACACGTCAGGCTGAACATCTGTATGTCGGCAAGTTTATCATGCGCACTTGATGTGCGGGCAAGTTTTTCCGCAAGTAAGCCGCTGGTGGCCCCTTTTTGCGTGACCCTTGACACGTGTTGCTCGAACTTTTTTAGGTTCTACAACACGCTGATTTCCTCACGATGTTTTCCTTCACCGTTTTTGAGAGTACTGGCACAGTGCACATAAATTTTTCGACAGAAAAACTCATTGGTACACGAGTGGATTTGAACCCACGACCTTCGGATCGGAAGGCGGGGCCACTACCACTAGACCACCAGTGCTCTCATCATCTGTATGTATCAAGTTGATGGACGTAGGGCACGTTCCTGACGTACGTGACCTACGAGGCAATGCTTTGTTATAGGCGAGGGTTACAACTTAACATCAGGTGGGCCATAAGTTTGTTCCATCAGCTAAGTGAAATAATTATTAAAATCCGTGCCGTAGTTTTTGAATATAACGGTCACGTATTTTTGTATACAAAAATACAAATCATTTATCTTTACACGTATACACAGTTTTCAGCACAGCAGTTCGAAAATATGTGTCAAGTGCACGAAAGGAGGCTCTTTGAGGCGTACATAAAATCCTTTCACCACACTTGGTTCGAAAGAATCAGTGACACGATAAGAAGAAGAACCACAAGAGTGGTTGTACTGACATTGGTATGGCAAGTTATCTGCTGCACCAAAAACAGCAGCGCTAAAATGTTATGCTGGAGCATGCAATATATTGATTCAAACCTAGCTTCGGATAATGCGAGTTTGAATAGCAAATATAACTCATAGATTAAGGCTATTTTCCTTTAAGAGCCTACACAGACCCTTAATAACTTTGGGGTATTTTTTCAGTATTTTATTATATAAATGCCCTTCATGATTGAACGAGGACAATGTCGTTTACTTTTGGAGTATTTTAGCAACATTGCTTTTACTATTTATTAGAACTAATGAAAATTGTTGGCACGTGCCAACCGTTGCAATTAAAACCCAGTCGCATTTGTAAGTTTTAACATTATTTTGAGCTTCAACTGCAATAAAAAACGAATGAAACAAAACTTATCTTTGACAAGGACAGATGTTTGTTCTCTGTCTGGGAGTAATATTGTATTCTAAGTACCTATGTATTTACAAAAAAAAAGATACGTACGTATTATATCAGCTATCCGTAGTACAAGCTCTGCTTAGTTTGGGGCTAGATAGTGTTGTGGTTGTCTTTAATATTTATTTATTGCAACAAGAACGAATGTTGACATAATAAACATGAGATAGCGAATAGGAACTTCGCTTTGTAAAACTAGAAACAGATAGATTGTGGTTGGAAATGATGGTAACAAGATATGTGTGATCGCTGTTAATTATTAATTATCATTGTTTGATGTCAATTAAATTTATTTACACAAAGAAACTTATCTAAATAAATATTTACAAAATACACAAGAAACAATTGAGCTATCTGCAGACAGTTACAAACGATCTAGAGATAGCTCAACTGATCCAAAGCAGTACAAAACAGAAGCGTCCCCTAGACGCTGGCGGCATTGCCACGCTGAATAGCAATGCTAATGCGCTGCGTTTCACTTGGCTTTCACGCTGGAGGGCATGCCACCCAGATAGAGAACAAACGTTCATGTTCACAACACAAATATTTGTTTTTTATGGGGATCGAACCCACGGCCTACGTCGTAGAAAGAGGGTTACTACCAACTGACCTAAAACACCTGATGCTAAAAAAGAATTAAGGATGCGTCATCGTATTAGGTAGGCACTCGTGTAAAAATAGGGAAGTGGTTATAAATAAATAAATGAATATTTTTAAATTACAATTATACACCACTAAAAACCGTCTATTTTCTCTCATTTCCACCACATTGTAAGGAAGAATGTTTTCTCCTACAAAGGTACGCTAAGTTCTTGGCAATTCGCATTAACCACGGGAACATGGCTTATGTTTGAACATTCAAACAAGGTTTCGTATTAACTTTGTTAGCAAAAACAATAGTCAGAATCGTAAAGCACCAGTTTTTGGCTGTATAAAGTCTTGGCAAAAAGGCATAGGGTCTATAATATAGACTCTATATAATATACATTTTGGTAGTAGTAGATCTCTTTGTGTGTGGCTCGTCCGCGTGCGTACTACCACCATGCATATTTCGGCCGTGAAGAAGCATTGCTGTGTTTCGGCTTGAAGGGTGTGAGTGCCGGTGAAGTTACTGGCATGTGAGGCTGAACATATAATTGTAAGTTGATGGACGCAAGGAAGTGCATAGTAGGGCACGTTCCTGACGTGCGTGACCTACGAGGTAATGCTTTGCTATAGGCGATAGTTATCGCTTAACATAAGGTGGGCTATTATGCTGTAATGTTGTTATAATGGGAATCAGATGGATTACATATTATACTTGCTTAAACTTCTTAATGTAAATATAATTTATTAGAAGAATACAGTATAGCACCCAGACATCAAGCAAACATCTATGGTTA
This sequence comes from Thera obeliscata, assembly GCA_947578465.1. Taxonomy (NCBI): domain Eukaryota; kingdom Metazoa; phylum Arthropoda; class Insecta; order Lepidoptera; family Geometridae; genus Thera; species Thera obeliscata. The sequence continues at coordinate 20,758,064 of OX387919.1, read as the reverse complement.
CCACACAAATATTTGTTCTCGGTGGGGATCGAACCCACGCCCTCCAGCGTAGAAAGTTGCGCTACTACCAACTGAGTTCTGTGTGGGAATAAGTTCGTTAAAGTTCACCACATAGCCACACAATCATTTTCTTATCCTTAATATCCTTATCCCACTCGGCTATGTGGGGGTCGGCACAACAGGTTTTGGTTCTCCATTCTCCTCTATTAGCCGTCATTTCAGCAGTCACTCCTTTCTTACCGATGTCATCCTTCACACAATCCATCCTCACAAATACACATAGCCACACCACAGGTGTAAAAACAGTGCTACGGGTGCTTTCCTACGCTTTGTGTCAAAGTTTAACCGCAAACCCGGTTTGGGGAAAATGTACTTTTTGTAACATTCTCTATGTTCCTTTGGTAACTGTTACTCGTATGTGAAGAGAATTCGATTCAATTAATCTAAGTTTTGTGTGTTACAACTGTGTACTAGTAGGCGTTCTTAACATGCATGTCATGTCCGTATAACGTTAAAGGTATAGCCGTCGTCTTTGTTTTCAGTTAGGTAGAAAAAGACAGCAACATTTTTAGTGATGTCTCTTATGGTTTTCAAAAAAGAAAAACTGTTTATGTATACCTATGTAGGGAAATGCAAAAGATGTTGCCGCCTTATTTGGCGTTGAAAAATTTACGTAAAAATCAACACAGACATAAACAGAAAAACAGAAAAATGCTAATTTTTAGATTGTCAGCCCGAAGTGGTATGCTAATTTGGACTCTAGCTTGAGCTAAATAGAAACATAAATTCAGTATAAAAAAAAGTTTTCTGGTAACATTGTTTTAGTTTCTTGTGTTCAAGTTTTTTTTTAACAATTTTAGGTTTGAAAACCGTGGTTTTCCCACATAATTCTAGTATTAAATATATAAAATATTTTTGTCATTCCACGCGACACTTTCTAGCTCCAAAGTAAGCAGTGATTAATACTTAGATATTTTTTCTGTAAATACATACTTAGAATACAGTATAACATTCAGACAGAGAACAAACATCTGTGTTTAGCACGCAACTGTTCTCTCGGTGGGGATTGAACCCACGCCCTTCAGCGCAGAAGGCAGAGCTACCAACTGAACTGTGAAAGCTGTCAAATTGTGTGCTATTCTGACTTCTAAGATTCTACTATTATTGTACTTGGCTCGTGTATTATTTCCTGTGGATAAGCCCGGCGTCAACTTGATCCGACAGATGGGATGTTGTAGCAGCTGGTTAGACGATACACAACACGATTTTGGCAGCTGATTAACTATTGTAATATGCGCTGGCCTTCAAAAAACGTTGCCTAAGTGGCTGTCAGTGTATTTTATTTTTACCCAACTGCCCATAGGATAAGGGGAAAGATTTTCAGCATTTTATCAGCATCAGGAGTTATATTCAGTAAAACAAACAAGAAACAACACAACACAACAACACAGGAAAACAGGAACACTTTTGAAAATCTTGTTAACTATGACGGGGACTGGCCTCTCCAGCTCTGTTGGCTCTGTTCTGCCTTCTGCGCCGTAGGTCGTGAGTTTGATCCCCACCGAGATCAAATATTTGTGTGGTGTATTCTAAGCAAGTATGTATTTACAATAAATATATAAGTATTATATCAGTTATCTGATTCTCATAGTACAAGCTCTTTTTAATTTGGGACTAGATAGGTTTGTGTGGATTGTCCTCAATTTTATTATTATTTTTTGAATATAGGCACCTTCAACTCGACTTACAGCTCGATTGGTAGTAGCTCTGCCTTCTGTGTGGTAGATACGAGTATTTTAGCAAATATGGCGTATTTGGATTCGTTTGTATCACGAGAGTTACATGCCTAAAATAACACTTGTTCTTCATATAACACATAAAATCATATCTTTTGTTGCTTCATATTACGAACGTCAGCCCACCTACCGTCTTTTATAAAACCCCGGCTTTAGAGAATTGAATCGAACCCAAGTTCGGTTCACAATGGTCTTGAGATAGACTTCAACAGAACAATGAAAACGTTGAATTCGGGGTTTGTTGATCGAGTACACGTACCGCCTACACCTTGATAGACCGACACGACTTGAGTGCGGACCAACAAGAAACTCGGTTTGATTCAGAATGTATTTATTTTAGATTTTATGACCTTAAAAGAAATGGCACACTCAAATGTTATCTTTAAACGAGAAAAGCTTGTATGTATATACAAGCTTTTCTCGTTTAAAGGTAGCATAACATAATAATATGTACATATTATTATGTATTTTTAATCAGAATCCCGGAAACGGCCCCAACGATTTTCATAAAATTTAGTATACAGTGAATTTTGGGAGCGATAAATCGATCTAGTAGTATTAGAATTTTATTTAGCTTTTTATAAATTCGCTTAAGTGCTTGTTTCGCAAATAAATAATTATTCTATTTTGTGAACATTTGCAATTTCCTTTGATAATAATACAATTATTTAAATATCAAGAAATGCCAAAATATAGCTTTAATTAAATTTACATATCCGACAAGATGAGAACCAATTTTTCATTAAATTCTTCAAAGCATAATGCGAAAAGAACTCATCTGTACGAAATTAAAAGCTTCATTTTTTAGAGGTATTTTTGTCCGACCTTCTGCCACATGCCGCTAGTCGGCTGCTCTGTCAAATGTGCTGCCAGAGTAAACATGCCCTGGGTTTGCCGGAAAATGCATGTTTCTATTTTTGATGCGGACAATTTGAAATAGACTGGATGAGTTATTGCGTGACCTCCAGAATATGACTCCTGAATATGAAAAATTATTTTCATTTTTAACCGACTTCCTATCAAAAAGGAGGAGGTTCTCAATTCGGTTGTTTTTTTTTTTTTTTTATGTTTGTTACCGCATAACTTCGTCATTTGTGAGCCGATTTGAAAAATTATTTTTTTATCTGAAAGGTGCTACTTCCAGATTGGTCCTATTTTAATTTTATTAAAATCAGTGTTGCCATTTTTTTTTAAATGTTTGTAACTGCGTGCCTCCGTCATTTATGAACCGATTTAGAAAAATATTTTTTTATTGGAATGTTATTCTTACGTCCAGATTGTCCCAAACAAATTTCATTAAAATCGGTTTAGCCGTTTGACAATGAAGTCGGTTTCTCTAGTTTTTTAAACTTATAATTATTGTTTTAGAGTTCCATAAAAAAAGTGTACAAACTAGCTCTAGTAGGTCTAACTTTGTACAACAAGCTGAAGGAACAAGCATATGGCCACCTGATGTAAAGTGGTAACCATCGCCTATAACAAAGCATTGCCTCGTAGGTCACGCACGTCAGGAACATACCCTACGATGCACTTCCCTGCGTCCATCAACTTGAGTCCAATTAAAATCCATTCAGTAATTTTTATGTGAAAGATTATTAAACATCCACCCTACTTACAAAGCTTTCGCGTTTATATTATTATTAGGATGTTCATTAATTTTACGTTTTTGGAACACCTTTTACTGTTTCTATAACCTTTTATAGTACAGATCTTTTTCATCAAGTCTTAAATAAGCACTCGGGATCTCATTCAGTATTTTTGTAAGGCAGATAGTCCAATAAAGCCCTGGCGCACCTGATGCCTAAATATTACGAAAATATAATATCCAAGAGAAAAAATATCTCGGCACTCCTGTAACCTTTTATGGATGACCTAGAATAATTTTGGGCGCTTTAGGAAGATTTAGGGTAAGACTAGCTATCAATCAGTCTAGGCATCCTAGGTCTAGACATCTTTATTTTCCTTTTCATTAATCATATACTTTTAGAAGATAATCTGTTAGATAATTAGAATTATTAAAACATGATGGTCATAAATTATTCAGTAAAATAAATGGGTATTACTGATGAGATGAGATTTTGGTACTTTTTTGTTGTTTTTCTACGGTCTGAATCAAAAGTAGATTAACAATTTCAGTTTCAGTAAATTACTCTTTTGTCCGGAATTGTCAAAAGTGCAACTTTATTTTTCAAATAACTGAGGCATCTTCAAATAGAGTTTAAAACGTAGTTGGTAGTTTGGGCTGGTTCAAGAAATATTTGAACTTCACAAACAAGAAATGCCAATCTACTTCTGATGCTAACAGTACTTTTAAGTGGTAGTAGTAGTAAAAAATGTAGAATAATAAAACTACATTTTCTCATCTTACAATTTAGGTGACGTAGCTTTTGAGTATGTACAAGATTATTAAGCGCTTAGGAGCAATTTTTCCCTCATGCCTGGGATATTATTCAAATGAATTTGGCTTGCTCAGCACCTAATTAAAAAACCCTGACAAATGCGTAAGAGCTCCCTAAAGATGGCGCCGATCATGTCCAGACCGCGCCAAATCGGCGGCGCGGGTCGGCGGCCTTTGTCCAAAAACAATTTGACCCATGTACCGCCATGCCGGCCGGTGTAATATTAGTTAAGTTTAAGCTAAGATTAGTATATTATATGATAAAACGAACTTGCAAAGTAAAGTTCGAACGATATTATATGAGTACGCTTCATTCGAAGTTATAAAACGAATAGTATTATTTTATGCTACTGGCACCTTCGCACATTTTTTAAGTTATAAAAAAAATAAAGTTTGGTTTGACATTTCCTTCAGCCGATCGTCATTCTTTTTTTGTGCGCGGCATCAAGCACACATTACATCTGCAGTGGAAAATTGGAAAAAAATATTTTACTTGTTTATTTTATGATAAATCCTAATTGCCATGAAAAGCAAGCTAGAACTTTATTGCAACTTTCCCGAGCAGCCAATTATAAAGAGTCACCTCGTTACCTCGTCATCCCCATTTACCGGGAGCACGAAAGCCGCAGTCGAAAAGTTAGCTCATGCATACTCATTCCAACAGGTGTGCAGACGATGAAAGCAACTCTTCCAACTCCAATAAACTAGACAAAGTAATCCCGAAACAAATTAATGGACTGTCTGCTCGATCAATCGAGCTGGCGGACTTATAGGGATGGGATTTTTCGGGATAAATCGGCTAAATTATAGCGAAGCAATCGCCCCAGCTTTGCACGGGTAGAAAAATGGCACCCGTGCAAAGCCAAGACGGGTTGCTGGTATATAGCCTAATTTATGCAGGGATAATGTATAGTTTTCTAATGGCTAAAGAATGTTTGATATCGGTCCAGTAGATTTTGAGATTTTTTGTTACATACAAACCATTCTTCTTTATAATACCTACCTATTAGTGTTAATAAATAAGGTTAAGAGACAGAGAATCGTCAAACTAATTCTCCTAAAAAATATGGTGGAAATGCCACAAAACGTGCGTGTCCAAATGTGCTCTGTGAGTTGTTATATGCAGAGGTAACCAATATGAGGTGGGCTATTCTCTTTTCCATTCCCTTATTTTCTTCAAGAGATGACACGCTGTTTATCATGTCCTTTTCAAAATGCTGCCGCATGAATTTCGGTCAGTTTGCAAACAAACATGCCCATCACTACCTGTCAATCTGACAACCAATAAAGTGAGCGACTGACACTAGGTACCCCAAAAAAACACGGAACGGAGCGTCTGGGTTTCTGTTACGTCATAGTTTCCTTTAGCTTTTCTGCCCCATTTCAGAGCCAAAAAATGCCTTTGAAATAGTTTCAGGCATGTTTCAGCGGAGTTTTCAAATTCACCCAGTGTTGTGGAACTTTTTTAAAGGTTGGTTTATAAATGGAGGCAGTGGTTGTGAATTCATACTTAGCATCTTTTAAGACAGACAGACTGCCTTCTTTTTCTGAGTTTTTGAAAGATACATAAGCACGAGACTTACGTATGAAAATTCGTAAAGCAACAATTAAGGCCCATATTCCGAAACAGCGCTTGAGTCTGAGTCGAGCCTCAAGCATAGATTTTATGACAGTTCTCCATTGAAAAGTGTCAAAAATCTGTGCTTGAGGCTCGACTCAAACTTAAGCAATGTTTCGAAATACGGGCCTTAGTGTGCAATCAGGCAATCACACCGGTTTTATAAAAAACATTATTAAGTTTTCGTACCAAAAAGTTTGCATATTTATAGGTACTTACCAAGGCCAGTAAGGTAAACTTTTTGCAACCACTTTATGTTCTGCTTGAATCTGTTACTATTTCTGCAACACTGTTCGTTCGAGCGCTGAATGAGCGTTCGATTTTCAAATTTAAACAAAAACATTAAACTCAGATCCGCTTCAGCGGGTTTAATCCTCTTTTTCTGAACTCATGCCACGGTTTTAAAAAAACAAATGAGTATCTACTCCACTACAAGTTCAAGTACTCGTACAGTCCGCACATAAAAATATGATAATAAGTTCGGCCACGTCGCCGCCAGAACACAAATAGGTATAATCTAACTAAATAAAATTCAGCGATGGCCCGAATAAATTGTGTTGCAAGAATAGACCGGTGAAAATTCACCTATAGTGTAAGAATTTTCCCGGTGAATCAGCACTTTATTCCCACTAATTATTGTGTTCATGTCTGTACCAAATAAAGGGCAACCGCCACTTTGGGCCCGTTGGCCTAATGACGGCCTATTGTTGTGAAGTACTTACTGTAAGTGCCAATAAAGCACTTAGGCTCTTATGCTATCCTCAGCTGTTTTGCCAAAAGTATCTAAATGCCTCCTTTAACGGCACGATAATATATCTATACTAATATTATAACGAGGAAAGATTTGTATTTTTGTAATGAATAAACTCAAAAACTACTGTGCTGATTTCAAAAATTATTATACCATTTTGGAAAGTTACATTCACCCTGAGTAACATAGGCTATATTTATGTGTTTCAAAAAATAAATGTACACCCGTGCGAAGCCGGGACCGGCCGCTAGTATATAAGGGTCGTTTCACAGATATGACAATCAAGCGACCAAATATTTGACAGTTAGTAATTAATGTCTAATTTAGCAAGGAGAAATTTGACTGTCAAAATATTTAAACGGTTTATTAATCATCCGAGAAATTGGCCCTAAATCACACTAATTATATTATTGGGAAAATTGAGTAAGGAGTTGTTGTTCCCTCATATCTGTGACGGCTACAAAAAACTTACCTACAAAAACTTTGTGATCTGAAAAAATATAAAGTAGGTAATTAAGTAGGTTGTTTGCAAATTCCATACCAAAAATTTTTAAAGCTAGATGGGTCTAGATGCCAGTTCCACGCGACCAAGCCTAGAACAATAGGCAACAAGCCTTGGCTTGGTTCCTATCGTGTTTTTGTGTGACCCTTTTACAAAATAAAAATAAAAGTACAGTATTATTTATACGATACAGGTATCATTTTCTTATAAAATCAGTCCATTTGATAGAAATAGGCTAATGACGCTGTTTTTACCATAAATAGTCTATATTTATGGTCGACGGTCTAGAATATACCTCCTTTACCTTGAATAGAATCTCTTGATATCAAGACTGAATAGATATAGAAATAAGATTCTTTTCATCTTTGGTGACTCTATTTAGCCTCAAACTTAGCAAAGCTTGTATGAAACGTAAGATAAAAAGCATTTTTTTTTGTGAATAACTGCATACTTAACATAATCATCACTTAACAGCATAATGAGATTGCGGTCAAACACAAGCGTATATTAAGTCTTTTTATCGTGTCACTGATTCTTTCGAACCAAGTGTGGTGAAAAGATTTTAAGTCCGCCTCAAAGAGGCTTCTTTCGTGCACTTGACACATATTTTCGAACTTTTTAGGTTCTATGATATGCCGGCTACCTCACGATGTTTTCCTTCACCGTTTGAGAGCACTGGCATAGTGTACATAATTTTTTTGACAGAAAAACTCCTTGGAACACGATTGGATTTCAACCCACGACCTTAGGATCGGAAGGCATTGCCGCTACCACTAGGCTACCAGCGCTCTATTATATTAAGTAAAAAAAATCTTCAAACATAATTTACTACCCTGTCAAGGTACAAATATTTTTATCCATCACACAAATATTTGTTCTCGGCGGGGATTGCGCCCAAGGCTTATACAGGGTGTTCCATAAGTCAACGTCCAGCCGAAAACGGGCGATGGGCCAAGCCATGACAGCTATCAGAAAAATATAAAAAAAATATTTGTCATGTAACTTTCGAGTTATGAGTATTTTAAAAACACTATATTAAACTATATGTATATTTAAGTGGCTAATGTTGAAAAGTAACGGTACAGTAGAATACAGCTCCAGTTACCTATAGACAAAGAAAAATGACGCTTACTGCAACGACATAAGAGCTAGCAGTGTATAATTGTTTATTGATATTATAGTGTTTACTACACTTAAAGAAATCACAAAGATTTTTATAATGTCCCAAAAGTTAAGAGCCGAGCGGGATTTGAACCCGCGACCTTCCCCTCGGTACGGGGCTGCGCTGACCACTGCGCCATCGGATCCTAATCACACTCGGCGAATAACTCTTAGGGACTGTTCGGCACTAACGCGACCGTGGCTCCATCTACAGTTTTGACGTTATAGTCAATTAACCTGCTCGATAACCGAAGTTGCATTCAGTTGAATCGACGAGAGATGTCGCCTTGCGTTTTTCATAATTGTTTATTGATATTATAGTGTTTACTACACTTAAAGAAATCACAAAGATTTTTATAATGTCCCAAAAGTTAAGAGCCGAGCGGGATTTGAACCCGCGACCTTCCCCTCGGTACGGGGCTGCGCTGACCACTGCGCCATCGGATCCTAATCACACTCGGCGAATAACTCTTAGGGACTGTCGCAAGGCGACATCTCTCGTCGATTCAACTGAATGCAACTTCGGTTATCGAGCAGGTTAATTGACTATAACGTCAAAACTGTAGATGGAGCCACGGTCGCGTTAGTGCCGAACAGTCCCTAAGAGTTATTCGCCGAGTGTGATTAGGATCCGATGGCGCAGTGGTCAGCGCAGCCCCATACCGAGGGGAAGGTCGCGGGTTCAAATCCCGCTCGGCTCTTAACTTTTGGGACATTATAAAAATCTATGTGATTTCTTTAAGTGTAGTAAACACTATAATATCAATAAACAATTATGAAAAACGCAAGGCGACATCTCTCGTCGATTCAACTGAATGCAACTTCGGTTATCGAGCAGGTTAATTGACTATAACGTCAAAACTGTAGATGGAGCCACGGTCGCGTTAGTGCCGAACAGTCCCTAAGAGTTATTCGCCGAGTGTGATTAGGATCCGATGGTGCAGTGGTCAGCGCAGCCCCGTACCGAGGGGAAGGTCGCGGGTTCAAATCCCGCTCGGCTCTTAACTTTTGGGACATTATAAAAATCTTAGCAGTGTATAGTCTGATGCGTATCCTTTTGTGTACCATATCACGTAAAAAAGTGAATACAATAAAAAAGTGAACACAAGTTGATGTTAACGTTAGTTTTTAATGTCAGAAAATTATATAGTAACATGTTGCATGAATTATTTTGCTTCATTGTCTTGTTTTTTTATGTTGCACAATTTTCATGTGCCTCGACCAATCAGATAAGGTGTGCACTGTAACTAAAAACAAGCCAATTTTAACGTTATAGTTGTGGCTATAAAGTTCAAAACACAAAGTCTTTGTTACGTTTCAAACAAAATGTTTTTCAAATGACGGGAACCATTTGTGCTACTACATCATGTCTCATCTGATTAAAATAACAGATGAAATACACTCAAAATTTCAAAAAATACAATGGAAAAAATGATTTATTTACAATAATAGAAATAAAAATACAGTTCCAGAAGATTCGTACGCGTAGTACGGTAGTGGCCTCGCCTTCCGATCTTAAGGTCGTGGGTTCAAATCAAATGTACCAATAAGTTTTTCTGTCGAAAACTGTATGCACACTATGCTACTCTCAAACGGTGCCCGGTTTCTTCATAATGTTTTCCAGTTAAATGAGGAAATCGGCATGTCAAAGAACATAAAAGTTCTAAAACATGTGTCAAGTTTACGAAAGGAGCCTCTGAAAATCCTTCCACCACACTGGCACAGGTTCGATAGAGCCAGTGGTACGATAAAAAGAAAAATCACCATATTGGTAGATTTCTTTCACACCTCTAAGCAGCATGTACCCACTCAAGATTACTTGAGTATGTCTAAGGGGAGTAGCCAGAGGTAGGCACAATTTACATTGGGCACAAACCCACATTTTGAACTGATTAGTTATTTGACTGGCCTCTAGCTCAGTTGGTGTAGCTATGCCTTCTGCGCCGTAGGTCGTGGGTTCGATCCCCACCGAGAACAAATATTTGTGTGGTTAACATAAATGTTTGTTCTCTGTCTGGGTGTTATATTGTATTCTAAGTATGTATTTACAAAAAAAAAATGTATTCAAGTATTATATCAGCTATCCGGTTCCCATATTACAAGCTCTGCTTAGTTTGGGGCTGGGTAGTGTTGTGTGAATTGTCCACAATATTTATTTATTTATTTATTTATACGCACGGGCACAGACAGCTTACAAAACTCATGTTTTCGCCCTATGTTTTCCTGCACCCTTTCAAAGAACAGGCCCCTGTTTAATAAAGCTGACAATTCGACATATATGTCAAAAAGCGACAAAATTGTGGAATTGTCGTGCTTTTGTGACATATTTGTCACTTTTATTAATATATAATGTCGAATTGTCAGCTTTATTAACAGGGCCCTGGCATTGCACACATACATACATTTTTACGTTGGAATATAAAATAAACCTTAAAGAAAAACAAGTCAAAACACAATAAAAGCATTTATATTATAAAATTTTATTATCTAACTACGATAACATTTTATTTTGAACAAAGGATAAATGAGGTGAAGTACTTTCTTTATTTTCTTTGTCTCACTGAATATAATTATGAAAGAACTAAGTTATTACGTTTTCTGTGGTATAACTGAGCAACTGGAGAATTTCTCCTTTCTTTTGTTTTAAAAGTTAACCCTAGTTTACTCCTTTTTTAACACGATCGCCCAGAAGGAGGGTAATGTATTTTGTAATTCCATTGCCATAGACTAAGGAATTTTCTTGCTGCGCATTAATAAAGACATGCCAGTATCGCGAGTTGATCGAACGCTTTTTTTACAGAGTGGTGTGGTGTGTGGTGTACACCCAATTTTGATATAATGTAGAAACAAGAATTTCTTTAGGTGTCGACTAAAGGGCGCTTTTCGTTTTTTTAAACAAAAAGGCAAACTAGACGTGGTGACAGGCGTCAGGTGTCAGGCGTCAGAAAAAACTGAGCGTGCTGTAAATACATGCTGGAACTTTTTGTTAAAATCTATGAAATTTGGCAAAAAGTTCTAACAACTGATAGCCTCTCGATACATATTTACCGAAACCACAGACTAAATTCGGCACGTGATAATACTAGAAAAACCAATGCTATTTCGTTTCCAATGGGTTTCCAACCTCTTTGTTCCATTGTCACCAAGTTTGAATTCGAAGACGCGCTTTCAAGTATTGAAGATTGACCACCCAATTATCAAATTTTCCAGAAGAATGATCTCACCGTTAAAAATATCGAAGAGAAATATTCAAATTTAAAATTGGAACGGTTTTCCGCGTCAAAACACGACGCCAAAGTAGTTTAATTTATAATTGAATCGTTTTTCCGACCATCAACACAGGTAATATCATTTGGTCGATCACGGTGATTAATTTTTTTTCAAATCTTCCTTGTATTCGTACTATAATAGCAATAGGATGAAAAGTTACGGATAGTCGGCTGCACTAGAATGTAACCATTTCGTAAACAAGTAAGTGTCGCCACATCACAATGAACACTGACCGAGAAAATACAAAAAAAACAGCAAAAAACTTGTCAAATCTCATGACAAAGTCATTCAAACGTCGAACGCGTCAAACGCCAATTAGCAATATTTGCTAAAAATGTATGACGGTTTCGTGTTCTGCCGTTTTGGGAAGTCACATAGTTTTTTAATTTTAATTGTTTCTCTGGTGCTATTTTTAGTTTTGCTGTGTAATTTCGGTGGTATTTTAACCAACACAACTTGAGGTCTTAGCACAAAGTGTGAGAGCGATTGGAATGAAAGTGTATTATGGGATATCCTGATTCGAACGAAAATGTTTCGAATAGTTTCGAAATAAAATGCCATCTTTTCCGATTTGTCTATTGACTAACTTGACTAAAAAATGTTTTATTTAGGTTAGTAATTTATGCTCACTTGACACTGGAAAAATTGACAGAATGGCCAGATGCCATCTTCTTAAGAAGAAGAAGAAGATGTATGAAACCATACAGGAACAATTTTCTCTACAACCCCGGAAAAGTCTACAGAAACCATTTTAAAATGTCTCAACCTTTGAACTTTTACCGACTGGACCTAATAAGACAAGATCTTTTATGTCGTCGTCTTACAACTTTTATTTGTTCATTGTTGCTTTTCTGAACTTTTCGACTCTATTTATAGGCTACTAAGGTTCAGAATCGTGTCTATTGTTGAAGCTGTGAACTTTTTCACACTTGTTAACTTTTCCATGAATCGTGAAAGTGAGTGACGCGAACTCAATTAGGTCTGGTGTTTGATGTCATGAGAGGAAAGTTTGTAGGTAGTTATTTTAGTAGCGTCGATATTTAATCCCAATTTTATAAAGATACTAGCCGCGCTCCGCTGTGTTACCCGGGCTTTAAAAGTATGTACTTTTCCTCTATGCCTTTTTCCGTACCCCGTGATTGCAAAATTTCATACTGATCGGTCAGGGCGTTACAAACAAAGAGGAACCGTGCGTTTTTCCGGGATAAAAAATAACCTCTAATTATCCCTAAAAATAACATGCCGTCATCATCCTTTGATCTATAAAAATTATATCTCACAGGAACAATATATTTTACCGGGATAAAAAGAAGTGTTATTTCAGACTCTAACTGTGTCAAATTTCATCCAGATCCATTCAGCTGTTCCGACGTAATTCAGTAATAAACACCCATCCGAACTTTCCTTTCACATTTATAATATTAGTGGGATTGGACAGAGGAAGAACAAAATTAAATGGACTCAATGCTTTTAACTTCATCCTATAGGTACCTATAGCTATGTTGAAACATAATTGACATGCCCTTACAACCTTATAGATTAAACCTTATTATAACCTTATATTTGAAAGGTATATAAAACTGGTTTTGATAGCTCGCGCAATAAAAGCTAGCCATTATCACAGTTAGCAGATTGGTATAAAAAAGTATTTATTCTAGCTAGAAAACTCTTCCCAGAACAATGAGCTTAAAAATAACTCTTCGATTTTCAAATTTAAAATTGGAACGTACTCTGCGTTGAAAGACGACGCGCTGGCAAAATTAAAGTGTCGTTTGTTTCAAGTCGAATTTATTTACAGTGCCACCAGCTAATCTGTCCAAAGAATCATCACAAAATACTGACTAACAAACTGACGATATTGGTTCCTGTATGGTCAACAAATTAGATAATTATGTTGGTGGCACTAGGTATGGCATACAATGATAGTGTCAATTGGTAGGTATGTAAAGATGACATCATGGGGTAATCATAAATAAGTAGTTGTTAATATGACATAACCAAGGAGCCCGTATATGGCCCGTATTTATGATCTTATTACGTCATCAGATTTTTATACTATAGTTGGGTAAATATTACATGCCCAATGTTTTTTGTTTCATAATACTATCATGCAAATAGTATAATAATTACATGGAACGATCTAAAATTTTAGGGCTGATGGAACCACAATTGCGAGATTTTAGTTTATGCAGGCAAAAATTTGCCAATAACAAATCTTTGTCATAAATATTGCATTCTGTGGTCGTACTATAGTGATTGTGCTACAATCTCATAATACCAAAAATTAATAAATATTTTTGTTCCTCGTTTCAGAACTAGATGTCACCACAGGAAAAGTTAGAACGCGCTATCGTTGCGTTTTGACAGGCCTGCGCACACCTAGTTCGCTGGCGGTAGCGATCAGTGAAACGGTGTCAAAATATCGCTGTCAAATCTCAAATATGACAGCGATATTTGACAGCGTTTCACTGATCGCTACCGCCAGCGAACTAGGTGTGTTCGAGCCCTAAAGAAAAAAGTCGGCGCCGTTGACTCGTAGAATTTGTCAACAGAGAGGTGTTAACAGACTGTTTAGCGGCTTGTTACGCTATCTACTTTCAAAAGTTTTATTAGCTAATGGCTTTACTTATAAAAATATGTCAAAAGATAAACAGTGCTTAAACTATTGCCATCTCTTACCACTGGGTAATGGCAAACAGTGACAGGGCTAAAGTTAAGCATTGATTAAATTTAAATTGCGTTTACAAGTATGGCTGTAAGCATCATGTCTAATGTCATGATGATGCTGCATTGAAATGTTTTAAATCAGAACAATTTTAAATAGTGTGCAAATTAAACTTGTTTATGTAAAAGCTGAAAAAGAAATAAGAGACGGATATTATTTTGTGAAAGAGATAACCTTCTTATATTTAAGAGCTCAACTCTTGTCGGGGTTTGATGCAGTTCCATAAAAAGAGTTTGGAAAAAAAAACATTGTGATAAATAGAAAGATATTTAAATAAGTTTTCTAAAAAAAAAAAAACTATAGGTATTTTTTTATTGCAAAAACAAAAATAAATTTTTGAATCCAGTACCGAAGACCCGCCGACAACTCCCGAACGAACCCGAGCGCGTGTGACGTCATATAATGTTAGTTTTTACCCATTGTAGCATACAGAGATAAGTACCTACCTTCAATGTTTTGAATTTTGATTTATAGTCGTTTATAGTAAATAAAGATCAATGTGAAAGCACACCACAGTTATTTCAGTATGCAATTATACTCTAGTTTTTAAGTATTATTTTAGACCATGTTTACCTTATAATTTATGGTGTACAATAAAGTTATATTTTATTCTCCCATCGCCTATAAATGGTAAAATCAACAACGTATGGTACCCACCAGCTTTTGGGCCACGAGACGCTTCCGTCTGGTACTGATTTGGATCAGTTGAGCTATCTCTAGATCGTTTGTAACGGTCTGCAAACTCAATGGTTTCTTGTGTATTTTATTAATATTGATCTTTGGTGTCAATAAATTTGTATGGAAATCGTAACATCAGGTCATTAAATTTTTTCATGCAAATTTTTTCATAAATTTTCAGAAAAGAAGGTTACTGCTGAAACTTCATACAGATTAAAGAAGGAATACTCGATCCCCAAAATATATCTAGTTTGTAAGGACAATTTAATTCAAGCAACAACATTGCACCAACTTAAAACAAAACAAGCAAAAAGTAAACAAAAAAGCTGTGCTTCCAAAAATTACTGAAAACCTACCCCTGCTTTTTCCTTGGAAAAACGTGCTGGGAATAATTAAACTGGCACAGCAAAATGGTCCCTCTTGCTTGCATTATTTAGCATGTGCTTTTAAAGGCCTATGCAGGCCGGGACGGCATGGCAAGGGATGACATTTTTACTAATGGACATTCAAATGTATCGATATAGAAATACGACATAAGTTTCAATGCTTTAAAATGATGCCGTAGCATCGAAAAGGATTTCATTGCACGGCATTGAAAGACGCGCCACGGACTCCCGCTGTGGGATGCCGTGGCATATATGCTGCGGAGTTAGGTAGCGTGGAATGCCGTGGTAACTAAGCGCTAATGTGCGCTGACTGACGGCAAAATCCCTTGCCATTCTGTCCTGGTCTGCGTAGGCCTTTAAATAACTATGTAAATCCCAAAAGGTTTAAAATTCACCGTGCTAGCGTTACATAATCCCCTGGAAATAAAGACATCCTATTCGGTAGTCCATAATAGTACACAGCAGTAGTAGAGCTTTTTGTCTCTCTCTGGACCAGGGAAGTACTACCAGCCGATTCCTGCCGTGAAGCAGCATTCTACAACTTCAGGATTAATAAAGAGTACCTAATAATAAATAAATACCCTAGACAACCCACACAACACTATCAAGCCCCAAACTAAGTAGAGCTTGTACGATGGGAGAGAGATAGCTAATATAATACGAAGACCTTTTTATTTTTTAAAACAAGCTTTAATACAATATGACATCCAGAAGAGAACATTCCCCTATATTCTCCACACAAATTGGTATACAAAGAAGGCATTAAGTATTTGAATTTAAAAAATAATTTTAAGTAAAAACAGGCGAATTATGTAACTAGCTGATGGAACAAGCATATGGCCCACCTGATGTTAAGTGGTAACCATCGCCTATAACAAAGCAATGCCTCGCAGGTCACGCACGTCAGGAACGCGCCCTACGATGCACTGCCCTGCGTCCATCAACTGGAGGCATACAGATATTCAGCCTCACGTGCCAGTAATTTCACCGGCATCCACAGTCCACACCCTTCAAACTGAAACACAGCAATGCTGCTTCACGGCAGAAATAGGCATGGTGGTAGTACTTCCCCGGACGAGCCCATCACAAAGAGCTCTACTACTACAAAAAGGTAAAGTAAAAAGTAAAAGTAAAAAGGTAAATTGAAAGAAGGTTCTGTGTTTTAGATCGATGAACTAAGGCACAGAATATAATTATGTACGTTGTACGGTGTACGTGCCTCAGGGCTAAGACCCATTTCAACGGAAGGCAGTGGCGTTATATCAACAAAATATTATATTTCATGTGTTTTTACAATACTCCGAATATTCAGTGTGTAAACATCTCGAGTTTATACCTTTGTTTATTTGCTTGATAACATCGTATATTTCAGCAATAACAAAAGAAATTTCAAAATATGTGGTTATCAGGCGTTCAAAACTTTCCATTTGAGTTATTAGCGAGTTTTGACTAAGCATTAATAAGACTAATTAGAATTCTTGCTTTTTTGTGGTCATAAATAAGCGTTGAATCCATCAATTCAGGATGATGAAAAATTTCCTTTGATTTTCACTGTTGATTGTGTAATGATTTTGATTTGAACGGTTCTAAAAGATCTGTATTCCGAAGTAAGATCTTTCAGATCAAAATTATAAATACATTTTCAGGTCTTCATGACCTGCAATTCAAACGCAGAAACATGGCAATGACAATAGGTAGTAAAGCTGTATGAGCTATATAAATAATATGGCATAATATGGCAAACGCTCGTCCTCACCATAGAATCGAACCGAACGTGGGTGTCGTTACATATAAATTGTTCAGGTTCAGTAAACTCCAGGCACTCGCATTCTAACCAGACGCTAGGTTTTTTGTACTGTACCATACCAGCGATGTATAATAGGTACAGAGCCGGACCCAAAATGCTTCCCTGTTGCACTCCAACTATCATTTTTCTATGTAGGTACCGTCTTATTCTAAGACAAAACCGCGCCCTATAGATCATCCGTCAAACAGGATTGTAATGTCTTTGCGTACTTATAGTTGTATTGAGCGGAGAACCTGCCTTGTATAACCCTTTTCCCTTTTCGCATGCGGCTCACGACTGTTATAACTCTAATATTTTCATGCGTAAGTGGTTTACCTACTTTTTGTTCAAACCTTCGCATTTCAAGTGAATTGTGGCCTCACGCCCGAGGCTCAACTGTTTATCAATTCCAACAACGATAGTGATAATAGATTATTTACAAAACAAACTTTCCTTCAACAATGAGAAAACCCAATTAAAACCCCTTTACCAAACCCTTGTGGTCCCTAACTCGATAACTTTTACAACTTTGCAAATCGATATCCTTTAAAAGTGGATTTAATCGATGGAAATTTTCATGGGCTTTATATAAAGGTGGTGGTTTTTACAAGAGAAGAGGAGGGATAATGTTTTGCGCGCGTATTATTCTAATGTTTATTATTTGGTTAGATGTGTGGGTTTCTTAATTTAGATCAAAGCTGATCAAAAATGAACGGGTTTTAATGACTGATGTTTATGAAATATTTTCTACGGATGCTGGTAAAAATATCAAAAACTGTATGAAAAGCTGCGTAAACAAAAACACCCCGTACCGTGAGAGGTAACAAAAATATAAAATCTCTGGTAGCAGGTAAGAGTCACGTTTTCATTTTCTCACATTCCTCAAAAAGTATTTCAGGCACTGAGATAGCATCTATTATTTCTATGATTTTATACGCTATTCTAGACAAACCAAATCAAAACTTCTGAAAATACCTATTAGTCGTACACACACCGTTTTTTTGCTTATAAAAGCTATTTAGGTAATTGAGTCAGAAATTCTAATTTACGTTCGTCATCCGTCAATCGTCATTCAAGTAAGCAATCAGCAGAGCTGTGAAAAAGCGAGCGTAACATGATTATCGACGGTTTGTGTACCTTAGCTTAGCTAGCACTGGTTTGGATAATATTCAACAGCTAGTGAGTCTACTTATATGGGGTATCGTTCAGTTTGAAGAAGTCTACAGCTGAAAGGCACATTAAAATGGGGTGTGGCTGTGTTATAGACACGTCCGTTTGTTGTACGTTAATGTCTCGTAACTTTGGGGATTCCCCCTCCGCCGCAATCTTTTACAGTTCTTACTTAGCGTAATAAATTCTTTGATTTTTAGCTATCAGTGGTGTTATTAATTGAAATTTGGATGGATGATGATAGATATGTAGCTGCAACACTGAACAGTATCTTGGTTTTTTTTTAATTGAGTCCCCATGGTAGCAATTTTAGAGACTTATTCAAATAATCAAATCAAATATACCTAATCAAAATCTATATCTAATACCTAATCAAAATTCATGTCAAAATTGCACTTGCAGCTATACTTTTAAAAACACCGCAAACCGAGGATGACTCTTTTGCGACAGAAATATATTATGTAATGTGATAGTAGGGGTCGAACTATTTAAAATAGAGAACTTTATACAGGGTTATTCATTATTAGCTGCAAATACTCAGGAATTAGGTTCAACAAATAAAAGAAAAAATATTTGTGAAATGATTTTTTTTAAGTTTTGTTATGAAAATCCCGAGAAAATCGATAAAGGAATCATTGGCGCCTGACCTATTTTGACCTTTGATCCGCGCCCGCGCGCCGTGAGCGACACTCTGCGTTCAGACACCGCCTGGGTCATCTTCCTGTTCTCCATGGCAATCACTATGCAATAGCCGTAAAGAAATTAATAAAAATAAAATTTTGATACAAAAACTTAAATTTTTTTTTATCAAAATTTTAAAAAAATATTTCATAAATATTTTTTATTTTATTTGTTGAACCTAATTCCTGAGTATTTGCAGCTAATAATGAATAACCCTGTATATTATGTATCAGAGTCGAAGAAGGCAAAGTTATCATTAAACTTGTGCTCTCCTTAGCATTTAGTAAAATAATCAAACAGTCGAATATAAACATCACTAAGAGGTTGAAATGCACTCAGATCTAATGTTTTTCATCTACAATATTAGGAGCTAAATAAAGCTTTGTTGCGGTAGCAAGCGATGTATAGTTAACTAGCGGACGCCCGCGGCTTCGCTCGCCCTTTTGTCGTTACGCCCCGTTGATTTTTCTTTTAAAGTTTTTCCTCTTTTTCTCCGATTAGGGAAATCATTTTCCAATTTCCTTTCTTAGTGCACCCCTATGCTATAAAAGAAACATACCCTCCAAGTTTCATGCTTCTAGGACTAACGGTTTAGGTTGTGCGTTGATTGTCAGTCAGTCAGTCAGTCAGTAACGTAAGAGTTTTATATATTTAGATGAAAAAAATCGTGGCACTTCGGGAATGCCGACAGAAGAGAAAACTTAAACAATTGAAACCCCTGACTACCGAAGTTTGTCGATCTTTGCCAAAGAGGTGTTGGTGACGGTGAATCGGTGACCATCACTCGAACTAGTAGGTCTAAAAAGTTTTCACTTCTTAAAATGATTTTTGTGCATATTTTCTTATGGTAGGTATGTAGGTATGTCGTCCCACCGTTGAGCAAAAGCCTCCCTCAAAGACTTTCAATTCTCCGTATTCCGAATCTTCTCTCAACTGTGTCCAGATTTTGTTTATTCGAAGTAATTTCTGGTTCCAGTTTTACTGGCTTCCCCAAAAACAAATTTATCAATCACTGTAAGCTTAATTTATCAATCACTGTATTCAGTCGTTGATCAATTAGAAAGCTCTATTAACTAAAAATTTTACACATTCCCACGGCATTTCCAACTCTTCCATCACATTTATTTATCTGCGCCGTAAAAAGAAATCCATTTCAATCAAATATCATTAATACATACTTATAATGTACACTTCACTGTGTAGTGGAACATGGAATTGCACTTTGAAATGAAAACATTGGAAGTAGTTATACGAGTATCTTACACTACTCATTGATAGCCAGGTGAAGTGGCTAATGTAAAGTTGTTATTACAAGTCTTCGGTTAAGACTAAGCGCTTTTGACGTGTATCATAAAATAGCAGTTTAGATAGATGCTGATAGAGACGTCTGAACAAAAAAAATAGAACCAGGAAGTCTCAGAGAGTATAAAAATAATGGGTTATACATAAAAAACTAGAGAAACTGACTTCATGGCTAAACTGAATTGAATTTGAATGAAATTTCTATGGTGTCAATCTGGAAATATTTTCTTTCAGATGTTTTTTTTTCAAATCGGCTCATAAATAAATGACAAAGTTATGCGATAACAAACATAAAAAAAATAAAGCTGATTTGAGACCTTTTTATTCGAAAGAGCCTCTGAGGTGCACCTTAAATCCTTCCACCACACTGGTTTGAAAGGAGAAAGCATAGAAGAAGAATTTGAAATCACTATTTTTCTGAAACAAACGGGATATTTACCATGATTAAATTTTGATGAGTTGACTTCCGATATTTCGGCACAGTTGCATGCACCATGATCACGGTTGAACACACAATTTGAAATCAGTTGAAAAAAAGCAAGTATCGCTCTATCCTATACCTTACACCAAACCACAATTTTTATAAAAGCAACAGCATATTGGCGTTTGAACAAACATCCCTAGATCATAGCAGGCATTCTTCCAAACAATGTTATATTTAGAAGAATGAGGTATCCGCGTCTATTTATAGGATGGACGTCATAGATCATTAGGGACGAGGCATGGGGCAACGAGATAATGAAGTTCATGAGAGAAGCACATGTGCTAGTCAATTTTGTATTTATTTATTCACCTCGCGGAAAGTCCATGGAAGGATAACTCAAAATCGTAAAGAGGAATCTATGTATCTTCATTGACAATGATATTAAAGGATTTCTCGCGTTCTTTATCGGAGAGATAACTGCAGGTAGTTTTCATCCTATAAAAATCCTTCGTTTTAAAAAAATAACAGATTTTTTATTATATCTTATCTAGAATCTTCATTTCTTACGATCTTGTCCGCGTAGATTTTGTATTCTCACGGTACACACAATTTTGGAGTAATTTTACTTTTTTTTGCTTTTTTTGGAAAAGTTATAGGGTTTTGTTACAGATGGTTTTTGTTGAGAATGGATGGTACCATAATATCTATGAGCCCTTAAAGCTAATACTGCACTTCGCCACCATTCCGCCTGCCACACTTGCCACTTCAATAAGTGACTTCGACAATCTTCTCCAAAATATTGCGATGATGTGAGTTAAATCGTTTTAGTAATCTATATTAATGAACCAAAGTCAGCAAAGTAGAACTCAGAAAACGTAATAAAATTTACTTTCGGTGATAAAACAAAGAAAATATCCAATACTTAGTCGATAGAAAAGCAATTCGTTTGGATCACTGTTTGCTGAAGGAAAACTTGGGCGAACAAAAGTTTCACTGAACCAATATAGTTTTTCTGCCATTGTGGTTAAATTGTAGAATGTACATTCAGGACAAAAAGCGATTAAATTTATTTTGCGCATAAATTCCTCTCGAAATTTTACATGACATTCCAATTTTTTTAATTGGCGGCAAAAACTGATGATTGACATCAAATTGTTTGATGTCAATCATCAGTTAAAACATTGTTCTGTGTCCATCACTGTCACTGCTTCGCATTTATTTAAACTGAATATAAATATTTTTAAACGGAAAATCTCGAACACACAATTTCCCAACAAAACGTTACAGGCTTAAGATTTAAGATACTAAAAAAGATATCTCTTAAATTTAAGAGCCTTTGTCGGAGTTTTGGTGCAGTTTTCTCTAATTGAGTCTTTCGAATGCGGCCTCCTTTACTTCCTTGTACGACATGACAGCGATTTTTTCTCGTAACTTATTCTTGGCAAAAAAATGACAGTTTAAAAATGGAAGCAATAAAGTAGTAGTTCACGTTTTCCATAAGAAAAACTGCAGCGGCATTTTTCAGTTTGAAATATTCTCGTTTGTGCTCGATTGTTCCCTCTAAAGAAAATTGAAAAATGTTCTGTTTTCCTACTGAAGTTACTAACTCAGCTGTACTTTTGCAAAGTCCACAAAAAGTATTGAAGAAGAATTACAATTTTTCCAACCAATATAAGTTAGAAAGACAAACACAGAAACAACTTAGGCAGATTTTCGTGGTTAATATTAAACAAAACTTCAAGTTACTTAAATTAGTTATAAAAAACTAATAATAAAAATAATAACAAAAAACTAGTGGAATCTGACACGATATTTTGTGAAGCAATTATATTACAAACTTTTAATGACCTAATAGTTGATTCATAGATAGCGAAAATATTTTTTTAGGTCATCTGGTTTTTCTATCAGCAAGTATAAAAAGGCAGTCATGATGACTCGAATGAAGCTATTTTTTTCAGCATAAAATTCATTTGCATCTGAAGTTTGTCTTTTGTTTCATACTATTATTTTTATTTCTTCTCCGTTCTTATAAAACTTGGTATGGTCATGTCTACAATGTTGGTGATATTGTGGTGTGTGGTGATATTTATACGTGATATTTCGTTGGTTTATGGGTCAATAAGTCATCGAAACTCGCGGCTGTGAGCAACTATTGCACTGATAAAGCCGCTTTATGGTCTATGGAATAGACCATCACATTATTCTTTTGTTTTCTTTGGTATTTTTAGAGTTAGGGCTGTATTTTTCATCTACGGAATAACGCTATGGATTTTACTTTTGTACACCACCGTTTTTCGTTTTTTCTGTAAATTCTCTCCATCCAAAGGTTGTCTGGAAGGGTCTCTTAGCGATCAAACCGCCCATTGTACCTATAGTTGTAATGTTATTTGTATATTTAGTCTTCTTTTATACAAAAGAAGACATAATATAGTAATATAAAAATAACATTACTGACATGATTTGTTATTCGATGAATAGAAATTGAATAAAGAAATAGATAGATCAACACTTTATACTCAGTTGTGTTAACTAAGTATTAATCTATCTATCTATTCAGTTTCTTTTCACAATTTCAAGTCAGACCTTGTTTTGGACAATCCTAAGGCGGATATAATTTTTATCAGATGAATCAAATCTTTAAATTGAACAGCCCTTAGAAAAGGATCTTAAGAAAGTAAATAAGATATTGTGAAATTAAAATTTGTAGGTTTGCTAATGATTTATGATTAAATTCCATCCTTATTATTATTATTATTATTTCCTTTGACAGTCTTCCAATTTTTTTTTTTAATCTGATTCAATATCTTTATAAATATTATGTACACATAAAAATAAAATTACTTTTTATGAAAGCGGTTGAGGTACTTGTTTTTAAAATTGACACTGCATAGTAACGCGTAGATAATTATGACTATTTTTATTTATTGTAATTATTCTTACCTATAGAACAGCGTTCTCCATGACGATGTAAATTTACCTGAAAATAAAAATAAAATCTTTATAAGATAGTACAATAAATAATACAGAGGACAAAATAATGACGCTGTGGATTACAACTCTGAACACTTTCTACCATAGTTTCTACAAAGTTATTGCAAGCTTTTATTAGTTGAATAAGGTAGATCTTACTCAAAACCCTGACATCTATATACCTGCGTTCGCAATAAGATATTATGATTATGATAAAACTTCTAAAATGTTCTTGGACGAGAAATTCCACCTTCATCAGATAAAACATTTCACAATCTGGAGTCCCTTTGAAATAAGGTCAGCTTGGAAGGCAATGGACTTCTCAAGACCTGAAAGCAACGCTAAAGTGATACCGCAGCGCTGAAGATCTGATACCTTATCTTTGCCTCTATTATCGTAAGCGGTGGTACAGCGGCCGGTAGGAAAGCTAGTTCATTGTGTAAGTGTAAGTATCCTTAACCGGTGTAAAATTACAGTTATGTATAACTTTCATTTTTTTTTGTATATTGGAAATTTTATTTACAACAGAATATTATGCATTACTAGCGGACGCCCGCGGCTTCGCTCGCCCCTTTGCCGTTACGCCCCGTTGATTTTTCTTTTAAAAGTTTTTCCTCTTTTTCTCGGCTTAGGGAAATCATTTTCCAATTTCCTTTCTTAGTGCACCCTTATGCTATTGTAGCATTTCATTTATTTTGGCAGAATAGTTTTTCGTATCAGTCGAAAGCTAATGGAGAGCTATTTAAATTTACGCGCCAAGACGAAAGTTGATTAGTGATTTGTTGAAACGTTGTAAGGGCGACCTCTGGCAACGAATAGGAACACTAAAAATGGCTAGGCAGATGGCTGGCGAAGAGCGCCATCTGTTAAGTAGTAGCCGCAAAATACAGGATTTGACAGATGTCAACACTTTTGTGGGTAGCGATGTTCGTATCGAACGGTGTCTACTAGTGACATCTGTTACGAAGTAGTCGCATGTCGATAGGGTCGGAGAAGGAGAGAAATAGGGTTTAGCTTGTGTTGGAAAAGGACAACGTTTTCACCATCAGCAAGACGCGAGTGCCTCCATTGGCGAGTAGTGTAACTAACTAAGAAATAAACTATATTAGCGGGTGAATAGAAATAATTTGGTTGGGTCGATGTGTGAAGCGAGCTCGCAATTACAGACATTAAAAATGCTGGCCGGAGAGACGAATATGCCGTGGATTATTGGAACAAGTGTTCTGGAATATTCTGGGCGGAAGTTTGTGGCTCGAGGTGCGGGGTATATGGTAGCCGAGGTGATAAAAGGCGCGTGCGGAGCCGCCGGGGGCATTCCACGGAAAAGACGCCGAGCCTAGAAGAATCGCCGGTACGTACGAAAGCTGCACCCTTGCACCGTTGGGTTTGTGGAGGAGTCCTCGCTAACCAGATTTGGGTATTACAGACGAAGCTGCGCCAACGAATACCATCACCGCGTGCCCAGAGACGAGCCCCAGCACACGAAGCCAGCATTCTCGCTGCCGATACGAGCCGACTGCAAGCTGGGCGAGCGCCCATTTCTGGTACGTAGGGGATCTGAGAAGCATCACACAGCATGGGGCATACAGGGGAGGATCAGTTGTATTTTTAGGGACGCAGCATCCTGCGGGCTGTGTCCGCACGTTGCCAAGATTAACCTGTTGTCTTGTATTTTTCAGTTTGCTGACACCGTCTGCGTGGCGCCTCCTTTTTTCTTTCGCCTGTGCGGGGGCGCGAGACACGTGGCGGGGGCAGTCGGCGACTGCACGGCGGGGCACGTGGCGGCAGGGCACGTGGGTGACGTCGCACGTGAACGATAAGCGCCCGTCGGCGATTCTGAGGTGGGCCAGTGCCAATTTATTTTAAATGCGGAAGGAGTAGGCGCGTCAGGACAGTTCTCCGTGGAGTCCTGGTCTGTTGTTTGTTGTCAATAATTGTCAGTAATTGTTTGTTGCCAAGAGATTGTTTGCTGCCGTAGAGAGTGCTGTTGTTTGTTGTCAATAATTGTCAGTAATTGTTTGTTGCCAAGAGATTGTTTGCTGCCGTAGAGAGTGCTATTTTTGTTGTCAATAGGTAGGGTTTCGTTGACGTGGTAATTGCCATCGTTTTTGTCGTGCGTTTTACTATCTTACCATCCTGTCGGTCAGAATACGGTCGCTTGGGTTATTTTAGAGGCGGACGCCAGGGGTGACTCACAAGTTAGTTTTCTGTGGGTTTCATTTAATTGGGTCATCCGGGGCCTTGGGATTGGTAAATTCAAATATCCACATCTCCGACACACTAAGCAGTAACCTCTCCCTGAATAAATTTGTGCTCGCTTGAGAGCTATGGTTTGGATAAAGTTTGAACATATGGTCACTAAACATCCCGTGTAAATAATATAAGCATTATTGATTTTTATGTATTCCACGAGGTCATTGAACCTCTCATGTATCCATGATAGCCATTGCTTACATTTTATGTAAAGGAATATATTGTTGTCCCGTGAGGTCATTAAACCTCTCATATGTATAAGGTGTCCCTTTAAATTCTGGCATGTGGATAACCTCTATTCTGGTTAATAGCTGAGCATATAAATTTGTAGTTAAGTAGCTATTTGAGCTCACTTTAAGGTCATGTAAATGAAGGATCACTTTAGGATTATATAGTATATAAGATAGCATAGCTGTGCAGTTTCAATTTTTCATTCCTAAGCTAATGTACATGTCATGTAAGAGGTATGTGTTCTTTAAATAAAACGCTGTAACTGATTTCTAACATTTATTTTATTTTAGAATAAAAATCTTTTGTGCGGTAGGAACATCGAACCCCAACTGAGCTAGTCAGGGCCAACGCAGCCGAAATAGTCGGTCTGCCTGTCTGCACCCAGTTTTCCACCGTTACAAAATATTTAACAAAATGGCGCCCAACTTCTAGTTTTAATTTTTTTGAAAATTTGTTTTTTTGAAATTTTTTTGAATTTTTTTTTTTTTGAAAAATTTTTTTTTTGAAAATTTTTTTTTTTTGCGTTTAGTGACCACTGTAGGTAGGCGTTATTGTAACATTTTAGAGCAACTGACAAGGCAACAGACAACAGTCCAGCTAATTTTAAGTTATTTTTAGGTTCTTTGTGTATCATGTGTGTGATGTAAAATTTTTTTTTTGGGCACTTCCTTTCATGTTAGGGAGATAGTCTTGCAAAGTGCTACTGTGGTTATATTTTTTTTGTATGCTGCGATCAGCATAGAGTTTTTTGTATGTATATTGCAAGACTAATATTTGTTAAAGCTTTGCAACGGACTAGGAACCATAATACACTTCTGTGGTTAGCGACCAGCTGTTGAAACTTATAACAGTTTAATTTTATTTACGAGTCCTCTCGTACACGCTCACACACACACACACACACAAACCTGGGATTTTCGAAACTTTTGAGGGGTAAACATTAGATTATTTTTTGGGGAGGTAGGGTTAGGCGTTTGGAACTTTAAATTTTTTTTGCCTTGACCTACATTCTACTGTTTACCTTGAGTATAGAGTAAAATTTTTTTTAGCGTTATTGTGTTTATTTTGGAGGAATTGCTTTCACGTTTGATGGTTATAGCACGTTTTTTATTTAAGGAGGCTCGTTTCAAAAGTTTTTTTTTTACATCGTTTGCTTCTGGTAGTTTTCCCATTTGTCTTTGGGTACCGTGGTTTTATTATAGGTAGACAAGATGACAGATCCGGCGATCCACGTGCACAGTTTGTCGAAGGAGGAACTTCAATATGAGGTCTCCATAAGGTCTGAGACTCCGGAGCCCACGGTGGATAAGCTTCGTAAACAGCTTAAAAAGCTTTTGCTAGAGGTTCAGTCGGAGGAGGTTACGGATGCTCCGCCCCAAACACAGGAACAGTTTTGTTGCTTCAACTAAAGGTGCACGAGTTGGGTTTAAAATGGTCTGAGTACGAGGACACCAAGGACAAAGGCAGTTTTCTGCGCGCTCGTGCTTTGGCAGGACACCTTTATTTCAGGTTGTCCAGGGTTCCAGAAGGAGAGAGTGGGGAGGCAAAAGGAAGGGAGAAGGAGTTATTGGCCGTTGTATTCTTCATTGATAAGATCAACGGAAGGGACCCAGTACAGGCGGAAGGTCCCAACGAGGTGTTGCCAGCAGTGAAGGATAGCACCCATCAACGAGTTGTCGTAGAATGCGCGGGTCCTAAGGTTCCGATTGCGAAGTGGGGTGTCAAGTTTGATGGAGTAGGAGATGTCAGGTCATTTTTAGAGAGGTTGCAGGAACTTAGTGCAGCGAACGGTACCAGAGAGGGAAAACTATTTGAGTCAGCTTCTGAGCTTTTTACTGACCAGGGTTTGCTTTGGTTCAGGGGCATCAAAGACCAAGTTTCTTCGTGGAGCGAGCTGTCGTCATTGTTGATAGAGGAGTTTAGCCCGATAGACTACGATTATAGGTTATTAGGAGAAATAAGGGCGAGGACACAAGGAGTGGAGGAGCCCAGTCATATTTACTTCTCGATTATGAACTGCTTGGTTGCTAGGTTGAAGAATCCACTGCCAGAACAGGAGTTATTAGAGATTCTGCTCCACAATATTAGGCCATTTTTTACAGAACAACTAGCTTTAGTAGACATCACTTCAATTGCGTCGCTAAAGGATAAGTGTAGGAGGCTAGAGGCAGCAAAACAGCGATCAGATTTTTTCATAGAACCATCTAGAATATCGACTAGGACATTAAACCCAACACTGGCGTATAAAGGCTCCAAGCCGCGATCACAGCTGGCGGCGGTGTCCACTCAGCAGGAATCAGATAGAACACCACAATCTGGTTGTTTTAGGTGTGGCGGCATGGGACATTGGTCTAAGGATTGCAGGAAGGGAAGATTTAATCAACAGGTCAAGTGCTATAACTGTGGTGAATTAGGCTACACAGTCAGGAGTTGCCCTAAGTGTAGGGTAAGAACGGAGACCAGGCCTCGGCAACAACTGGAAAATTCTAACAATTAAGTAGGTAGAACAGTCCGTTCTCGGTGTTGTCGGTAGATTTGGTATATTTTTTTGTATAGATTTTGTAGATATTTTGAAGTCACCTGTTGTTTCGCAAAATGTCAGCCTGGAATACCAAGGGAAAAGTTTGCAGGAGAATTAGGTCTCCTGGCAGATAATACTCAAGGCACACCAGGCGAACACGAAAACGTACAATCTCAGGAGAAGAGAAGCGACAGTGAAAGTAGGTGACATCGTCTGGAAAAGAACTCATCCGCTCAGCGACGCGGCAAAGTTCAAGATGGCGAAATTATGTCCTACGTACGAGAAGTGCAGGGTGAAAGTAGTACTGTCACCGCTGGTCTTCGAGTTAGAGGACATGGACGGGAAGATTTTAGGGTCTTGGCACATGAAAGACCTAAAGGTTTAGGGTTTCACAACACCACAGTAGGTGTTGTGAACTGTATGTAAATATTTGGTTTGGTTTTATTTTGTAGATTTTGGTTGTTTTTTTTGGAAAATGTTTCGTTGTATGTCTAAAGGGCAGACGGGTGAAAGGACTACATAGGACCAGGCGTGAGATGGAGTTAGGTTTCTTGCAGGGAGGAGCAGAATGGATGAGCAGAGCGTACCCACCACGAGGGGTAGGGTACGTACGGGCGAGAGGACGCGTACCCACGGTTCCACGTAGGGTATCGCTAGGCGTGAATGGTGATGTTTGCAAAGAAGGGTATGTAGATTAGACATGTGCATAATGAGAGATGAAGCATGCAAGATTGATGGATGTATGGCGATAAGAAAGGGGAGGCAAGAGGAACAGGTATAACGACGTCGCCGCAGATGGGTCCACTCCGATAGCCGGTCTCCCGCGACAAGACGTGCCAGTTTTGTTTGTATTTTACGGTTCAAGGACGAAACGATAGTTTCAGCTGCACAAGTGACGACTTGAGAAGACCGCTAGTTTTATGAGGCCACGCCATGGTAGAAGGGATCTCCGGGCGTGGAGGGAATGTACAAGGATTGTATAAAGTTTTTTTTACAGGAGAATTTGTTTTAGGCTAGTTTAGTAGATAAGGAATTGTACGTTTTTTTTACAGTGATAAGGAGTTTGGTTTGTTCTTATATTTTTTTTTGTTCGTCAAGTTTATTTTGAGTTGTAATATGTGCATATGGTTATAGTTAGATATAAAGCTTTTCATTTCAGTACCAGCGCTGAGGGCAGCGCAGTTTCACTAAGTGTAGTGAAACTTTTAACGGCCGGGGGGGTATTGTAGCATTTCATTTATTTTGGCAGAATAGTTTTTCGTATCAGTCGAAAGCTAATGGAGAGCTATTTAAATTTACGCGCCAAGACGAAAGTTGATTAGTGATTTGTTGAAACGTTGTAAGGGCGACCTCTGGCAACGAATAGGAACACTAAAAATGGCTAGGCAGATGGCTGGCGAAGAGCGCCATCTGTTAAGTAGTAGCCGCAAAATACAGGATTTGACAGATGTCAACACTTTTGTGGGTAGCGATGTTCGTATCGAACGGTGTCTACTAGTGACATCTGTTACGAAGTAGTCGCATGTCGATAGGGTCGGAGAAGGAGAGAAATAGGGTTTAGCTTGTGTTGGAAAAGGACAACGTTTTCACCATCAGCAAGACGCGAGTGCCTCCATTGGCGAGTAGTGTAACTAACTAAGAAATAAACTATATTAGCGGGTGAATAGAAATAATTTGGTTGGGTCGATGTGTGAAGCGAGCTCGCAATTACAGACATTAAAAATGCTGGCCGGAGAGACGAATATGCCGTGGATTATTGGAACAAGTGTTCTGGAATATTCTGGGCGGAAGTTTGTGGCTCGAGGTGCGGGGTATATGGTAGCCGAGGTGATAAAAGGCGCGTGCGGAGCCGCCGGGGGCATTCCACGGAAAAGACGCCGAGCCTAGAAGAATCGCCGGTACGTACGAAAGCTGCACCCTTGCACCGTTGGGTTTGTGGAGGAGTCCTCGCTAACCAGATTTGGGTATTACAGACGAAGCTGCGCCAACGAATACCATCACCGCGTGCCCAGAGACGAGCCCCAGCACACGAAGCCAGCATTCTCGCTGCCGATACGAGCCGACTGCAAGCTGGGCGAGCGCCCATTTCTGGTACGTAGGGGATCTGAGAAGCATCACACAGCATGGGGCATACAGGGGAGGATCAGTTGTATTTTTAGGGACGCAGCATCCTGCGGGCTGTGTCCGCACGTTGCCAAGATTAACCTGTTGTCTTGTATTTTTCAGTTTGCTGACACCGTCTGCGTGGCGCCTCCTTTTTTCTTTCGCCTGTGCGGGGGCGCGAGACACGTGGCGGGGGCAGTCGGCGACTGCACGGCGGGGCACGTGGCGGCAGGGCACGTGGGTGACGTCGCACGTGAACGATAAGCGCCCGTCGGCGATTCTGAGGTGGGCCAGTGCCAATTTATTTTAAATGCGGAAGGAGTAGGCGCGTCAGGACAGTTCTCCGTGGAGTCCTGGTCTGTTGTTTGTTGTCAATAATTGTCAGTAATTGTTTGTTGCCAAGAGATTGTTTGCTGCCGTAGAGAGTGCTGTTGTTTGTTGTCAATAATTGTCAGTAATTGTTTGTTGCCAAGAGATTGTTTGCTGCCGTAGAGAGTGCTATTTTTGTTGTCAATAGGTAGGGTTTCGTTGACGTGGTAATTGCCATCGTTTTTGTCGTGCGTTTTACTATCTTACCATCCTGTCGGTCAGAATACGGTCGCTTGGGTTATTTTAGAGGCGGACGCCAGGGGTGACTCACAAGTTAGTTTTCTGTGGGTTTCATTTAATTGGGTCATCCGGGGCCTTGGGATTGGTAAATTCAAATATCCACATCTCCGACACACTAAGCAGTAACCTCTCCCTGAATAAATTTGTGCTCGCTTGAGAGCTATGGTTTGGATAAAGTTTGAACATATGGTCACTAAACATCCCGTGTAAATAATATAAGCATTATTGATTTTTATGTATTCCACGAGGTCATTGAACCTCTCATGTATCCATGATAGCCATTGCTTACATTTTATGTAAAGGAATATATTGTTGTCCCGTGAGGTCATTAAACCTCTCATATGTATAAGGTGTCCCTTTAAATTCTGGCATGTGGATAACCTCTATTCTGGTTAATAGCTGAGCATATAAATTTGTAGTTAAGTAGCTATTTGAGCTCACTTTAAGGTCATGTAAATGAAGGATCACTTTAGGATTATATAGTATATAAGATAGCATAGCTGTGCAGTTTCAATTTTTCATTCCTAAGCTAATGTACATGTCATGTAAGAGGTATGTGTTCTTTAAATAAAACGCTGTAACTGATTTCTAACATTTATTTTATTTTAGAATAAAAATCTTTTGTGCGGTAGGAACATCGAACCCCAACTGAGCTAGTCAGGGCCAACGCAGCCGAAATAGTCGGTCTGCCTGTCTGCACCCAGTTTTCCACCGTTACACTATAAAAGAAACATACCCTCCAAGGTTCATGTTTCTAGGACTTACGGTTTAGGCTGAGCGTTGATTGTCAGTCATTCAGTCAGTAACGTAAGAGTTTTATATATTTAGATTTACAAAAACCTTTATTATAAAACTTGAAATGATTAAAATAAAAAACTTTGAAATTCATTACTTTTGTCACGGGTTTTTTCAACACCAGTATGGTGAAAGGATTATAAAACCCAAAAGCAGTTACCTACTAGTAAAGCAGTTTTTAGAATTATAAACCATCACTGAGCGAGCATGCATTATTGCATGTTTTAAGATCGTTGGAAGTCGGTGGATGGAAAGGGCTCAGAATCTTTCTCGTCTTCATCGTTCTTTCTAGAAATGTGACGGGGCCTATGTCCAACAGTGGACTTCTTCAGGCTGATGATGATTCTATGAAGCTCAAAAGAGGTATGTCAGGGTCGAATCAACTAAGTAAATATCCATCTGTTTACCGCTATAAGAACATATATGACGCCAACTTGTTTTGAAGAATTTAACTGCGTTTGCTGAGAAAATTGATCTAGCTTTTGGTTCTTTAGTCTGGTTCTGAGGTGAGAGGCTGGAACCCGCATCACAGGGTCAACCTTTGACAATAAAGGGGTCCCTTTGAAATGAAGGGAGCGGTCGCCAGCAATGAAATTAGATTATACAGACTTTTTACAAAAGGACGGTTGTTTTGTTTTGTTGTGCGAAAAATAAGGAAGTGCTTAGATCATTAAATTAGGGACGTCCTGAAGAGGTTTACGGTGTTTTGGATTAATTGTTTTGTGACGGTTTTATTTATTTTTTCCGTGATAATTTTAAGTAAGATTTTGCATGTACATATTTTAAATTAGTTAAGCATATGAGGCAAGTTAACTCTCATGCTATGATACTACGAGGTAGGTAGGTTGTATAACTGGACCAGTGACTATTGGATAGGTAGGGTACCCTACATAGTGGATTGTTACATATGAGGACCTACATACTTACATAGAATGAAAAAAGAATTCATTGTTTTGTTTTTCTTCCTTAGGCTCCTCTATTTATCTCTCTTGCTCTGTTTTCCTAGGTCTCAATCTACCATTACTGTAAGTAGAACCTACCTATTTGCGTATTTTTTTTCTTATTTTTTATCTACGTGCACCTTTCTACCTTCTTCTTCTTCTTACCTAGTCACTGGATCTTTCAAACAGGTGTGGTGTAAGTATTTTTGAGTGCGCCTGCAAATTGTAATAATATTAATTACAAATTGTATTAAATTAATGTACCTACTTATTCGTGCTACTTATCTTGTATATATTGTACTTACCTACCTGCCTACCTTAATATGTATGTGTGTCCAAAATAAATGATTTTTCTTTCTGTAAGGCTGAAATAACCCGTATATTTTTTACTCCTTAATTTTTTGTTGTGCCACAAACTACCAGTCTTGCCAAGCATATTGCAAAACGGATGAGTAAAGATGGCACAAAACAGCGTTTAAGCCTCGTATACATGGTAAACATTTGTTTCACAACAAAGTTGAATTAACGTACTGCGGAGTTGCTGTCAACATGTTGCTGGCAACACTGCGTGTTGCAGAGTTTATAACGGCGTGTTGATAGCTCTAGCCCAACGTGCTTAGACATATGTTTAGCAACAAATTTTGACGTGTATGAACGTGTTTGCAACAGTTTATAACCATGGCAGTAGTGTGGAGCAATGATAAAATAATGCAATTAAGAACACTACTTCCTCGGGCAGCATTTAAACGAAGAGTGGCGTGTGGACAACCTATATTGATTTAAACAAAGTTTCCAGAAGCATTCTTGCTGTTCGTCAACAATGTTGCTCAATTGTTGCGAAACAAATGTTTTCCGTGAATACAAGGCTTTAGACATTCGTGTCTGCGGTCAATTGAGTACAATAACGTGAGTTTGAAGCCACCCACCTCTAATACAAAAGCGATGTAGTCCGACCCCAATAAACGTTGTGTGGTTTGACTGTATTTATGTAAAAAACATCACTTCCTATGCCAAAGTTTTGATGTTTATTGCTCAATCAAACCGCAACGACATTTGGTTTTTAGATCATTTAATTTTACAATACATACAAGACACACAAGACATACCTACAAGACCATGGATGGACCATGGATTTTTATGAGATACAAAATTACAACTGAAACTATGTTATGGGATATAATAACATAAACAAATAAATAGTCAAGTGTCAAGTAAGTATAGTGTGTGTAGTTTGTGAAAGATGACATGGATAAGAGAGGAGTGAATGCAGAGATGGCAGAGAGGAATGAAAGAGGGAGACATGGTGTACCGACCTGACATAAAGTGGGATAAAGGCAGGAAGAAGACGAAATAAATTATTATTGTTGACAATTTACGCAACATTATCTAGCCCTAAACTAAACAGAGCTTGTACAATGACCAAGCCACCAGATAGCTGATATAATACTTAAGCCCATGTTTTTTTTGTAAATTCATACTCAGAATACAATTTACCACCTAGACAGGGAAAAAAGATCTGCGTTCACCAAACAAATGTATGGTCTCAGTGGGGATCGAAACGAAAGAGTTTATTGGAGAAAACTGCATCAAAACTCCGACAAGAGCTAAGCTTAAATTTAGAAGAGAGAAGATACTTAAACCGTGAGTAAAAGGTTTTGTGTTATATAAAATTGCAATGACCCAGAAAAATACTACTCTGACTCTTTCACTGATGCAATTTCATTGAATTGCAATGTCACTGATTCTTTCGTGTCAAGTGTGGTGAAAGGATTTTAAGTGCGCCTCAACGAGGCTCTTTTCGTGCACTTGACACATATTTTTGAACTTTTTAGGTTTTACGACATGCCGGTTTCCTCACGCTGTTTTCCTTCACCGTTTGAGAGTGCTGGCACAGTGTATACATTTTTGGGTTTCGTTAGTAGGTATACATAAACTCATTGGTACATGACTGGATTTTGAACGCACAACCTTAGGATTGGAAGGCGGGCCGCTACTACTAGACCACCAGTGCTCTCAGAAGAAGAAAAAAATGTAGTGACCCAGCAAAATACCACTCTGTATTTTACTAGTTAGATAGAACGTAAACATGTACTGGTAACAAGCATTTTAAGTAATTGCGTCGTTGTTTCATTACAACTGGAATGGTTTTTTGTGATTGGCTCCTGTTAGTGGGCTTCAGCTTGTTGTTCAAATGAAGCTTGATAAAAGCCGTGGGAACTAACTCAGCTCTCCAAAACATTTATTTTGTTTTAGTGGGTAGATTGTCCGTGGCATCACCAACCGGCTCTGACGGAAGACCAAATCAAATCAAAAGTGTATTTATTCAGTAGGATTGCAAGGATCACTTTAAAACGTCCCAGAGTTATGTGAGTCTAGGTGTCAGTTCCACGCGACCAGCGTTGGTTGTAAACAAAACAGCGTTATGCTGAGTCAGAGCCCATTTTGCGATATACAAGCTTCACATATAAATTTAGTATTACGAACTTAGTAATTATTATTAGTGCAAGTTCTTGTTTCATTTAAATCATTCATTAATTTTTAACAATTGAGACTAGACTGTTTTTCGACATGAAATATCATCTGGTTGTAAGTGACAATATAGTCGCCGAATAGAACGATCTGGAAAACATCTATTCCTCTTGCCTAGGAGAGATTCATATTGTAGTGGTCTTGAAAAACAACTTGAAGTGGTGGAAGGAAGTAAGAGCTTTTTAGAGTTCCAAAGTTCGAATTAGCTCTTTAAACAAAAAGTGGTTTAGTAGTGTCTTTATTCAGAACCTACCGCCAAAATTTTAATTTATAAGAACTGTGCTCTAGACTTAGGTATGTGGAGTATGGTTAAGAAAAGCTAAAGATAAAGACGATTGGCTGTTTTTGGAAGAGGCCTATACCGATACGGGCGGTCTATACAAAGACTTTTAACTTTTGCCTATGTCCTCTGTCTAAATTGTTTTGCTAACAGAATTCAGCTAGGAACTCGCTTCAATGTTTAATGTTTCATCTCAGCTTCTATTTACATGTTGCGTCTCAGATTAACGTTATAATTAGTAGCGAGGTAGCGTTGTCACTCATCGTTTAGTATCAGTCTAACGTCAGCGTTAGCTAAATCCGTTCATTGCACGTTCCACCTTCGGAGTTGATTAACTTAAGAGTGATTTAAATAAGGTAATGAGATCAAACTTTAAGGGGTAAACGAGAGGTAGGTGCTTAGGGGCTAACCTGGGTCAAAAATAAGGTGATAAGATCTAACTTTCAGGGGTAAACGAGAGGTGGCTAAGGGTAAACTCGGTTTAAATCTATGCGTGGAGTTTTTCTGTTCAAAGATGTAGGTAGATATGTGCAGTATGCCAGTACTCTCAAATAGTGAAAGAAAACATCGTGAGGAAACCGGCATGTCGTAGAACCTAAACAGTTCAAAAATAATTGTGTCAAGTACACGAAAGGAGCCTCTTTGAGACACTTTTAAAATCCTTTCATCACACTGGATCAAAAGCACCAGTGCCTTAAGAAGAATAAGACCAAATACTTGTTCCCAAAAATCCAAATAATTGTTGTTGCCGTCTATCCGATTTTTATCTATCCTTTCCATCCAAAGGTTGTCTGGAAGAGATCGCTCTTAGCGATAAGGCCGCCCATTGTACTGATTATTTTTGTAATAGTTTCTGTATGTATTTCTTTGTGTACAATAAAGTGTTAATCTATCTATCTATCTTGTTGTTATTCCAATCCATCAATAGTGAGTAGAAAGAGGAAACTCGAAAAATAATAACACAAATTATGGTAAGCCTATGTTTTCTCATTATGTCAAACAAAAAAAGTAAACACTAATTTACAAAAATGATGAAAGTAAACACTAATTTACGAACTCTGTAATTTATAAAATGAAATATCACGAGCAAAACATGAACCCAAACGAGAGAGGTCAAAACAACCCTTCAAAGTTTACGATGAATTCTCTGTTAAATAAAACACTGATGCACCTGAGATAGTAAAAAGAAGAGATCTTTTTCTAAGCAAGCAAAGTTGCATTTGAATCTTTGGCTGAATGAATAAAACTGTCTCAGAAAAAAAAACTTCATGACCCAATGACCATGACTAAAAGTTGCTGGACTTGGGATACGTAACCAACTTTGGCATCGGATCATAATCACGCCTCACGAATAACTAATAGCTCAAAGAGATGTAACGTTAATACGGCACTAAAGCGACTGAGGCGTGATATCAATAAAAAAAATAAAGTTCTCTTCGTCTTAGCTTCGTTTTGATGATTTTGTTGTTTTTTTTACACCTATTTCAGAAAGGAATTGGTTCTCAATTCGATTGTATTTTAGAACTCCAAAATTTATAAACCAATTTGATGTTTTTGAAGTGAAAACTTCTTTAGCGTTTTTTGATGAGAGAGATGAGAAAAAACCAGTGAACTCGCGATACTGTCACGTCACCCGACACCTCTTCTGTGTGCCTGTGTAATATTTTATGCCTATTACTGGTGTGTGGTGAGGTAGGCGTGTATTAGGTACTAAGGTATATATTATTATACGCGATAAATACCCGTGTAATAGTTTCGACACTACTTTCATCTCGATCCCTCGTGTTATTCAACGAACGAGTGCACTTTCACAGAAATGGTGCAATCTACACACGTGGGTACTCCTAATGGCTGAAACCAGGTCGAATCCATCAGCTGGCCTGCTCCACTATTATGATTGATGATGTACCATGACTGTGCTTTTTTGATATTTAATGGAGTATTAATGTTTTAAGGCACAGGGGTTTTTCAGCTTATTTGATGTGCTTGTGACTTGGTTTTTTATGGGTCGGTTATTCAGCAGAAAAGTCTAACTTGAGGTACCTTTAATTTCAAGTACCAAGTACCAATGGATAGATCCAATCAAATGTTATTTATTTTATGTCACACAACAAGAGCAATATTACACAAGGATGATATAGGTACAAGTAACATTGACAAAAAAATTGGCCGTCACTCAGCACATGCTATAGTAGCGAGTGCCACTATCCCTCCGTGAGAACAGTAATAGAGTGCAACACAACGCAGCAACTGCGACTCACCGTCGCTTTAACAAGTTTAATTTAATCATACATATTTTTCTTTTAACACTAAACTTATACATTATTGCAGAATATAAGACACACTATTAATACCAAGAAGAAAAGAAGAATAAGATACATGGCTCTTTAGTGATTACCACGACACACTATAGGTAAGAACGATAAAGTTTTTTTCTCAAAAATAAACAATAATACTATAGGCGGCCTTATTGCTAAAAGCGATGTCTACCAGTCAATCAAGCTTGCTTAGGTTAAAAAAATTAGCATTAGAAAATGTTGATTAAAAAAAAATATTTGGTTTCGGTGTCTCATTTTCCAATGTTTTGCGATTCAATAAAGTCTCTATAAACTAAATTGAATATTGAACTATCGCAACGACATTCTAACAAAAATTAATCCAACACAAACATTGCAGTCCTAAGTTTTTATTTATCTCCATTCACTCCGGTATAAAAAGCATGATAAAAATGAAGGCTTTAGACAATCCCAAAGGTGAACTTGCGTCTAGGAAATCGATCTAGTGCTTGGTTCCGCTCTGCTCAGCTGTAGGAAATCGAAAACCGAACATTTCCTTTCTGATATTTTACTTTGAAATGTTTATTACTGGCTTTGAATCTTTCTCAAACACTAATATCCTACGAACCAAAAGACGTCGTTCCATTCCGTCGATAGACTATAGATAAATAAAATAAATATTATAGACAATCCACACAACCCTATCTAGCCGAAAAATAAGCAGAGCTTGTACTATGGGACCTAGATAGCTGATAATTAATACATTTTTTTTTAAATACATACTTAGAATTCAATATAACACCCAGACAGAACAAACATATACGTTCACCACACAAATACAATACATGTTCTCAGAAGGCAGAGCTACTACAATACTATACATAAGTTATGTGTTATTATAAGAACTCTGTACCAGGACTTTAAAATTAATGAAGTAATTTAAATTCTGTCTTCATTCATATTTTGGTACTTAATCAAAACTCATAAATCATAATAGAAACAGCTTAAAACTCATGTTTAATTAACATAATTATTATTAATGTAATTAATTTAATTAACATGTTGT
The DNA here is from genome assembly GCA_947578465.1 of Thera obeliscata. Taxonomy (NCBI): domain Eukaryota; kingdom Metazoa; phylum Arthropoda; class Insecta; order Lepidoptera; family Geometridae; genus Thera; species Thera obeliscata. Next base: position 20,718,842 of record OX387919.1, on the reverse strand, counting down.
TAATGGTAATAATAACAGTTAATCATTGTTTTCTGTTGGAAATTAACTTTTGTAATAAAAAACTAAACATTGTAAGTTATTTATTACATACTAGAGACCTGTCTCAGCTTCGCACGGATGGACATTTATTTTTAAACACATGAATAAGCCTATGTTACTCAGGGTGAATGTAGCTTTCCAATGGTGAACAAAATTTGTTAAGTACCTAATTTATAGTGTTACTTAAAGTAAAACCGACACTAATTTCTTTAGTATGAGTAAATTGGCATTTTCATAATAAATATATCACTTCTATTTACGTAGGAGACTACTTACTATAAACATTTACGTATTGGTTAAATTTATTTAGTCTCATACAATTTGTCTATTAGTTTAGCCAATACATATTGGCAATGTGCCTTGAATGCTGTAGAATGAGTATTACCTTGTAAGTGTATGGTTAGTTCTTGCGTATTGTGATCTTCTTCTTCTTGTCGTGTAATTTTTGCGAACCAGTGTGGTGACATTTTTTTAAATAAGTCTTAAAGAGGCTCTTCATACACTTGACATATATTTTCGAAATTTTTAGGCTCTATGACATGCCGTTTCCTCCCGATGTTTTCCTTCACCGTTGGGGCACTGGCGTAGGGTACATACATTTTTGGGCAGAAAAACGTGTACACGATTGTATTTTTGACTGGCCTCTCAGCTCAGTTGGTAGTAGCTCTGCCTTCTGAGCCGTAGGTCGTGGGTTCGATCCCCACCGCATAGAAATATTTGTGTGGTAAACGCAGATGTTTGTTCTCTGTCTGGATGTTATATTGTATTCTATGTATGTATTTACAAAAAAAAAAGATGTTTGTAAGTATTATATCAGCTATCTGGTTCCCATTACACAAACTCTGCTTAATTTGGGGCTAGATAGTGTTGTGTGAATTGTCCAAAATATTTATTTAAACCCACGACCTTAGGATCGGAAGGCCGCTACCACCAGGCCAATAGCACCCCTAATAGGAATTTAATAAGTGAAATTGCCAATCTACTTAGGATGCTGATTGTGCGTTATTGTATCGAGCTATTCGGCATGCCAAATTCTCTCTAATCTGTAATCTGATTGAATGACATACGCAAACTCGTGGCTCCTCTTGGCGGTAGCTTCCGTGAATATTAAACCATTATAAACACGTGCTTGTGATACGACCACCATTGGGGAATAAATCAAAGTTTTCGACCACTAACCCAAAGATAAAGCTTAGGGCGGCGTCACAGTAAAAAATATTTTTAACCAACTTCGAATAAAACAAGAGAAAGTTCTCAATTCGGTTGTATTTTTTAATTGAATATTTCTAATTGCAAAGCTTCGTCATTTATGAACAAAAAATAAAAAAAAGGTCGCCTAGTTGTATCTACTACTTTATTTGCTGCATCATAGATTTTTTAAATCTAATCTTATCTAATTTTACCCAGAAAATCTACAAAAACTATATACAATCACCAATCTTATCAGTTGTAGTCCTTATCTTTACAGTTTTGACGTCAGTAAGTGATATTTGATGTAAAACCCACTGTCAAAATTGCTTGTTTATTTTATGCTTAAAGGCTCGAACACACCTAGTTCGCTGGCGGTAGCGATCAGTGAAACGCTGTCAAATTTGACAGCAATATTTGACAGCGTTTCATTGATCTCCATCGCCAGTGACCTAGGTGTACGCAGGCCTAGTCGCGAGTTCTTGAGAGCGCTGGTGGCCTAGTGGTAGTGGCCCCGCCAGCCGATCCTAAGGTCGTGAGTTCAAAACCAATTGTGAACCAATGAGTTTTTCTGCCCAAAAATGTATGTACACTATGCCAGTGCTCTCAAACGGTGAAGGAAAACATCGTGAGGAAACCGGCATATCGTAGAACCTAAAAAGTCTGAAAATATCTTTGAGGAGCATTTAAAATCCTTCCACCACACTTGGTCCGAATGAATCAATGACACGACAAGAAGAAGATGACTGAATGCGTATCTAACAATGTAAATCATCATCTTACCTCCATTGACTTGTCTTCTGCAGCATAGATCGTGGGTTCAATCCCCACCGAAAACAAACGCGTATTTGTGTAAACTTAGATGTATGTTTGCTATTCAGCGTGGCAATGCCGCCAGCGCTTTGGGGACGCTTCCGTTTGGCACTGATTTGGATCAGTTGAGCTATCTCTAGATCGTTTGTAACGATCTGCAGATAGCTCAACTGTTTCTTGTGTATTTTGTACATTTTGTAAATATTTGTTTAATTGTAAGTTTCTTTGTGTAAATAAAAGTTTATTGGTCAGATGTATGTTGAATCTATTACACGGTTATTTATCGCGTTTATTATCTTACTTTATTTATTTTCCCGACGTTTCTAAAATCTTCCCTTCTATAGTAGCCGTCGTTACCTAAGTGTAAACCCACGACTATACGAAGATCACAATTACGTCATTACGTAAATATCGCGTCTGGTGTGCGTGAATATACGTCAATGACCTTATTATTAATGAAAATGCTACAGTAGTTCAAGCAACGGTTTAGAGCTAAGCCATGAAAATGGTCATGCTGACATGGTTGATTCTTGGAATTGATCTGAAATTTTGGTTCTTCATTATCTCAGTTTGGGGATTTTTTTTTATTCTTTATTTTATTGTGGACAATCCACACTGCACCATTTAGCCCCAAATTATGCAGAGCTTGTACAATGGGAACCAGATAGCTGATATAATACATAGATAAGTATTTTTTTGTAAAAATATATTTGGAATACAATTTAACACCCAGACAGAGAACAAACAGCTGCATTCACCTCACAAATAAGCTCTCGTTGGGGATCAAACCCCAAGACGCAGAAAGCAGGACAGCGATATTTGACCGCGTTCCAGCTGATCGCTATCGCCCTCACCTAGATCTAGTCTACGGCCCCCACTTTTTGACATTTGTGGCGTTAACACATCGGACAATATTCAACCTTCTTTTGCTGACTTTAAGAATACGATATGCTTTTGTCCCAGAGTCAAATTCATTCGTGCTAAGGCAATAGACACTAAATATTTAAGCTATGTAATAAAATATTTCAAGAACTTACAGAAACAAGGATAAATACACTGAAAAATAACTGTGCTCAAATAATTTCTGAATATCACTGGCGTTGATGACTGGCTGATAAATAATGAATTAATGCAGCCCTCCAATATTATATCATGCCATGTATTTGATGATTAATAATACTGTGACGTCATAGGGCCACTGATAAAGACACGCCTTCTACATGAGCACCTACTGATTCTGGACTCTGTTTTCCTCGAATACTTTCAAATAAAATCAAATGTATGTTGTGACTTTACATCTCTTTTTAACCTGTGTCAGGAGATCCCGCTTATCTTTGAGACTTTTCTTCTTCCTGCCCTTATCCCACTTTATGTGGTCGGCACAACATGTTCTCCTCTTCCATTCTCCTCCTGCATTGACTTCTTTATTATCCATGTCATCTTTCACACTGTTCATCCATCTTGTCTTTGGCCTTCCTCTACCCAAATATCCATCGACATTCATACTCACGAATTATTCTGATCAGTGAAACGCTGTGAGTGGTCAATTATTGTTTTAAAAATTTGAAAATGGAACGCGGATTTAGCGATCACTTAATCGATTTCGCTTACGTGTCTTTTGTACGTAGAAATGATGAGACAGCCATACGTTACGTAGAAATGAGTTATCACACACATAAACTCGTGTAAGAAGTTTATAAATAAGGGGATCGATGATTGCACTTTATCGCTACCAAATATTTGTATTCAAATCCATTTGTTCTATCCAAGAATAATATTTGCATTGTAAATTACTGTTGGAGTGTTATATTTGTATCTAATATCCGTAAAAGCATCTGATGGTCGAATGGTACAGTCCTCATCAAAAAAAATATAATCCCCTATTACTAATATACCTACATTTCCAGGAAGAACGATTCTGAGCTCTTTCTATCCATCTTCCCGCGATCTTAACAATGTCGTCGGTCTGTAGGTGGGGCGTTTCGTCTTCCGGTTCGTGATGGTCGCCATTCGGGAACCTTTATTCCCCAATGGTTGTCGGTTCTTCGAGCTATATGACTGCCCATTGCCACTTCAACTTACAAATTCTAAGAACTATGTCGGTGACCTTTGGCCACCATGGTCTCAATCAATAATAATCGAATGAATACTTAGTTTCACGTTTAAATTACCTATCTTTTTTATTTTATTGGCTCTGACTGATAAGTTAGCCAAATAAATAAAATGTAAAAATAGTTATTCATAAGATAAATGTATTTAAAATACCTAATATTATGTAAGTGTTGCTAACGCGATACAACACATTAATTAGCATAAGGCCAAGGACAAAGCTTATCAAAATGCTAAATATTTGTCCAATCTCTTATGTAAGAGTCTAACCTTATTTGATATTATATAATGGAGATTTTGGTTTTGATTTTGGTCAAGCACGTCAGGAACGTGCCCTGCATCCAGCAACTTGAGGCATTCATGCCTCAGCCTCATGTGCCAGTGATTTACGGCACTCACACCCTTCAAACCGAAACACAGTAATGCTACTTCACGAGAGAAATAGGCATGGTGGTTCATTTTTAAATTCAATACTGTTAAAATGTTTAAATTAATAATACTGTTAATAAGTACTGATGGTTTTCTTATGAAATAAAAGTAATATTAAATAACAGCAGTTCTACTCATCCTCTATTAATTACTATAACTAACATACTCACAACGTTTCACCGCCATTTTGTATTAAAATTGAATGACTATTCACCTGTGCTGTGCATTGGGGTAGGTCAGCCATCACAGGTCAGTGGTGTAGGACACTTTTTGTTAATCAATCGCATAGGTTTTAGCCCATTCTCTTACGGACTTTAAAGCAGAGAAAAGACTATACTTGGGTCGTTGTAACTGTCACGTAACTGTGTGTTTATTTTTGTTTAGTACTTATGCCCTCATCTTATATTTGCACTACCCAGCCTATTTCCAAAGGTTAGCTGGTAGATAATGCTATCCAGCATTAAGCTCGCCTGTGTACAGTACATTTTATTTGGGCACTTCATTTTTTTTTCTATCTATCTATGTCTTACAGCATGAGAGTTGCCATCTGCTCTTCACCTTCTTATCGTGTCACTGCTTCTTTCAAACCAAGTGTGGTGAAAGGATTTTAAGTGCGCCTCAAAGTGGCTCCTTTCGTGCACTCGTCACATGTTTTCGAACTTTTTAGATTCTACCATCTGCTCTAACTTATGATGGGCAATTTATTTGAGAGAGGAGTAAGAAGAAGAAGAACATGATAAAGAAGACTGGGATCAAGAAAGTAGAAGACCTATAAAAGCTTTCCCAGGATAAAAAAAAGTTTAAAAGAATGACTGCCAACCTTCAGTAGTAAAAAGACACCCTAAGAAGAAGAAGAAGGTTGTATGGTGGCAAGTTTTCAATAATTTATTACGCAAATTACGTTTATTACAATATCCAAGAATATTATTATTTTTCTTTTACTGGTTTGTCAATCTTGAGCTTATAAAAAGAGTAAAATGTAATATGGATATGGATTCATGGATAGTTGTTTGCAAGATTTGAAAGATAGTGAATGCGGACTAAGAATGAACGAGTTACTCGTCAAATGTCTTCTCTATGCTGATGACCAGTAGGCCTAAGATGACCGCCACGAGAGTCGGTTTATCTCGTCAAAAGTAGAGATATGTCTATATCTCTACACGAGCTAAGATGACCGCCTAAATATGTCGTCATCATCTGTCAAATGAAGACTTACTCGGAATTCGAATTTTGATTTTTGAATTTTGTCGTCAAATGGTAAGATGACCGCCATATTTTCTCGTCTTTTGACGTTTCTGCGCGGGAAATTTTCTCGTCGACAGTTTTTGAAAACGAGATAAGTCTTCCGCTTGTCTTTTAGATTTTGTTTTGCTAACTTTTCAAAGGATGGCGATACCTTACTATAATCATCTTATTGCGATGCACGCCGATAAGCAAAACAGAAAGATTCAACGGAAAATAATCAGAGACGTATGTGGTATGTGATCTTTTTGACGTTGTTCAGTTTAGAGAGAGTAGAGTTTCAGTGCCTCTGGAGATTATCAAAACCCTGGGAATTCTACCTCATCAAACGTCTAAAACCCGATTTAGAGCCTAAAACTAGTAGTACGGGTCTACCTTGCTGCGGGCGGTGCATTCGAAGGTGAGTACCTAGTTCATTTGAGGTTAACTACCCATAGATTTCTATGTGTTATCCTGCTTATAATGTTATTGTAAAGGTCTAAAATTAATAATAACAAATTAGGTTAGTGTGAGTCAACACTTCTCATACATTTACCCAATTCACTCAATGTTTCAATAGTGAAGACGTGTCATTGGATCTGAGTTTACCAACTACGAACTACCTACCTACTACACTACGAATTTAGGCAAAGTAAAAACTGAGTATAGTTACCTACCTATCTAATACTTTAGTAAAAATATTTTAATAACAGGGTGACATTGGACGAAGATGTACGAGTCGAAAACGAAGAAGTTATCAACGGAGATTTGGCTGCAGAGGACCCATCACCTGCGGGTCTGCTTCGGCAAGGCCAAAGACGCGCTGAACTTCTACGATAAGTTGATGAATAGAATATTACAAATGCCTTAAAAATATTTATCTCTATTGGTAGCTTGATTTTTTAATAACCTTATCAACCATAAGCACCTACAAAGAAAGCCCTCTTCATTAGTTCAACATTATTTAGTTAAAAAGACAATTTTCTGTGTGTAAATAAATTTATTTGTCATAAATTATAATAGGTATATTATTTACAAGTTATTCAAATACCTATGTAAGGTGGAATGTTTGGTTTGTGGATGGCCCGTGGAATCTGAAAAGAAACTAATACATTAATATACGGACATGCTCATAAAGGTATTTCTGTATTCTCTATCCTGCATCCTGCAATCATTCCTTTAGTGCAAACTGCTTAGTCTACGCACATAAAATAGTTATTTGTTATACAAGAGTGCAAAGCTGCTTTTTACCCGCGTGCTCAATTTTGATGACTGAGTAAGCGCAGGATTCTAAAGTTTAACCAAAACCTTTGCACTCGAGTGCAACACGTAACTTTTCATCCCACCTCAGCGAGGAAATGACTAAATGCAAAAAAGAACAAGTAACACACCAAGGAGGTTCCGAGTATGAGTTATTAACAAATTTAAAAAGGTTGTATGATAAATTCGCCACCATGCAGGTAGAAGTAAATAGGTTTAATGGTGTTTTGAATTCACAAATACACCAAGAAGGTTACGAGTGCGAGTTTTTAACAAAATAAAAAAGGTTGTATGATAAGTTCGGCACCATGGAGGTAGAAGTAAATAGGTTGTGTATTCACAAACTTATTGAACACGATATTCTAAATTCAAATTTACTTTATCCTCTAGCGGATAAAAACGGCTTTTCCAGTCAGAAATTAAACAGCAAAAACACACTTTCAGAGCTGGTGGGATGAAAAATACATTATGTAGTTCTATGAGTTAGTTTAGTTAGGTACGGCTCAATGGACACTGAAAACAAAACTTAGTAGTTATGTACTACGGAGTATATTAAAGTAACTAATACTTACATATCGAGAGTTTTAACACTGCACCCTCGATATATAATTTTTTTACCTACTTTAAAAATCCTCATTGATAAATAGCAAAAGGTCAAAACAGGTATTTCCAGGAAGAACGATTCTGAGCTCTTTCCATCCACCGACTTCCCGCGATCTAAACAATGTCGTCGGTCCATCTGGTGGGTGGGGTGGGTGGGTATAAAGATAAGATATGATTCCTTTTATAATTTTTTTTTTTATGATATAAAGTTGTGTCGTCTATAAAAAAATACAGTTGTAATATTTTGACATTTCTGCAGTACGATCAATATAAACAAGTAAATACGTAAGTAGTAAGAAAAGAAGTAATAAACTTCAACCAAACCGTCTTAAATAACACCACTGTGTTATTTCATTAAGCCCAGTAGTTTTTTGACTGTAAAACTGCGTCAGTGTAGCTCACATTATTATATTATAGCACGCTTTTTTAACAGCTTCAATTATCAGTTTGGGCTTTAAATCATATCAAATTCGCACATATTACAATTATTAGTTTTATTTAATTATATTTGGAAGCAACATTATCAATTCGGCTAGTAATTTGGGTGGTTTCAAGTTTTCCTGTTTTATCTATGGTATCTGACGAACTGCGAGCAGGTAGAATGAAAACGGTAGCCGTAGCTTTTAAAAAACAATTAACATTTTGATTTATCTCAGAATAAAGGCCTGCGCACACCTAGGCCGCTGGCGGCAACGATCAATGAAACGCTGTCAAATTTGACAGCGTTTCACTGATCGCGTTCGCTAGCGGCCTAGGTGTGCACAGGCCTTTAACAGACTCAGACTAGCTGTATTTCGAATATTATTTGGGTTATTTGTTTGTTAACACTGGCAAAAATATTCGTTTATGTTGCAGATGTGTAAGAAAAGAAAATGTTTGACGCAATACGTCAAATTTATTTAATAATTATCTGAGGATTAAAAAGATTTCAAAGCTTGCGTCATAGTCACGCTGTTTGAAGCAATGTATACCGATATAATACCTTAGACTATCATCTAAAGAAATCATGATCATATTGACTGACATGGTATTTTTATTAGGACTGTTACTATACTAACTCTTATTGTGTGTAATACTACTTACGGGACGCTACAGTTTCTGGAACAGGATTTTTAGATGGAATAGGCTTCCCCAGTATCTATACTTCCTGACAGTTTAGTCAGCCTGATCCACAGGAAAAACATGGTCAATACGTGTGGAGCTGACTAAGCCGCGGGTTTCCTCACGATGTTTTCCTTCACCATTTGATAGCAATAGCATTGTGTACTGATTTGAACCCACGACCTTCGGATCGGAAGGCGGGGCTGTTACCACTAGACCACCAGCGCTCTTATGAACTCACGACTGACAAGCGCGACTATCAGTCGCGTCCAACAAATTAGTTTAAGCATATTGTATAATACGTATACGTCATACGTATACAATAAATATGTTTTCTTTCTTTCTTTCCCCGGATGAACCTTTCACTTGCTCTACCACTTGGTATTGAGACCCAGACCGAAAGCCGACAGAAATATTTTATTTTTCCTTTTATTTTACGACTTTCAAAGTCAAATTGCTTTAGTGATGACATCAAAAACCCATCAACTTCAAATTCGAGCGCTATCCAAACAGTTTGCGTCAGTATTTGTACAAGAGTTACGTAAATTGTTTACTTGTGACGTCACTTAGTATTTATTCTATTGATGTTTGCTTGGCAGTTACAGGCAAATAGTTGACTTATGTTTGTTTGTTGTTTCAATGAACTTGGGTTTTTTGTTTCTTCTACGCTGTGTCCTTCATTTTATGATTATAACCTTTTTTTTACAACTTTGTGTACCTGTGTGTAACTGGCACCTAGATTCAACTTCTTCTTAAATTTAAGAGCTCAACCCTTGTCGGGGTGTTACAATGCGGTTTCTTCCAATTGAGTTTTTCAAATTGCGGCAATACATACGACATGACAGCCACCTTTTCTTTTTTCTGGTTCATGTCACTTATTCTTAGCCTTCCCCTTCCTCGCTACTTAGCTATGAAATATAAATTGGTGGACAAACGGTACACGAAGGCAAATTCACCCTACTAATATTATAAACGCGAAAGTTTGCAAGTATACGTAAAAAATACTGAGTTGATTTTAATGAAACATCAGAATACATACATAGGCTACAATTTATGAAGATATTGTTACGGAGAACGGATGTAAGTCACGGGAACGGGGCGTAGCGGGAACGGGGCGAGTAAAGCTGCAGGCAGTCGCTGATATTTTTATAAAAGTGATATTTGATAGCAGTGATTGCTTACAATGCTTGTCATATACCTGTCAATAAGTTACCTGATAAAAGCCTTATCGATGGACACGCACACGCTAAATGGTAGGTACTAGCGTGCTAATGCAGCACACGTCTTGGAGACGCTACCTATTGCCATTATTTTGGATCAGTTGAGCTATCTGTAGATTGTTTGCAGATTCCTTAACTCCATCACAACGGTGGAGGCACAACTGATTTTTTTACCATGTGACTTTGCAAACAGTTAAAAAAGTATAAGTTGAAATGTCTAAGTTATTTAGTAATTATAAAAATCAAGATACGAAACGAGGTAAAAAATATGAAATAGGTTTGATATTAGTTAATGGCTTGTTTCTTGTGATGTTTTTTATTGTATCTTTGCGGTAGGATATATTATTAAGTATACCTATGCTCATAAAAAACGTAACGGTTATAAAGATGACAAACAGTAATAAAGGTTCAACTTTTACTGAACCCTACCTAAATAACGGAACCCTTTTTAGTAGAAGTAGAGCTCTTTGTGAAAGGCTCGACCGGGGAAGTACTACCACCATGCTTATTTCTGCCGCCAAGCAGCATTGCTGTGTTTCTGTTCGAACGGGGCTGCTGGCATCTCAGCTCAGTTGGTAGTAGCTCTGCCTTCTGTGCCGTACGTCTTTGGTTCAATCCCCACCAAGAACTATTTTTGTGATTTACCTATAACCTGCACAGTGCAACAAATACTGAGCCGGGGCCTAATTGACCTGTAGTGTAGTATCTAAAGACAGCTGCCTACCTGCCTATCCTATAATGATTATTTTCTTTTTTATAATTTTTTATGTGATTTTATTTTTTATTTTTTAAGTAGGTAGGTATTCCTGTGTATATGAGTAGGTCAATAAAATGCTTTTCTTTCTTTCTTTCTTTCTATAAAATTAATAAAAAAATGAAATGTTGGCGTATATTTGAAGCTGATTAAACCACGTGATTTTCAATGTTTTCTTTCACTGTAGGGCACGTTTTTGGCGTGAATTATCTAAGAGGCAATGCTTTTTTAAAGGCAATAGTTATTAATTAATACCAGGTGGGCCATATTCTTGTTCCAATAGCTAAATGTATAAAAACCGGTTTGAGAGCACTGAACCTCGTGTGGTGTCGATAAAAATTTCTCAAAGCCAAGTTCAAATCATAATTAATTCCAACACAATAGTTTTTGTGCCCATATTATTATAATATCATTGACATATACCTTGTAGCAAAACACACTAACTGCTTGTCATTTACTGCGGTACCTGTCATGTATTGTGGTACTCTGTCATGTTAGTGTACATCCATGCGCATTAAACATAATACGATGGTGCGGTTTCCATAACCAACGAATCGTTTCTTCATTAAGATTATTACGATGAAACACTCGTTCACTCTTGATAAAATCGTAATTTGCCGTCAGCTCTATTAATTGTCTCTCTAGGCGTTTTTTCCTCTTGAATCTCCTGACAGCGCGTCAAATTACTTTGACATTCCATGACATAACGGCTAGTATTGCATGACAGATAACGTACCTTGAGCACAGATACCCAATAGTTAGAGCTTATTGAAATAATATAAATTATGAAATAATTAACACGCGCAAATTAATTCTACCCATTTATGGGCGAGCGTTTAATTGTACACTGATTAATGTGGTTGACTTTTATATTGGTCTTTATTTCCGGCTAAGTTTATAAAGTTAATGAAAACTGTAGATTGACGGTCATGTAGGAAAAAACTAAAATATGCATTTATTTTCATTTACAAAGTTATAACCGAATAAAATATGGTAGTCTGCGTTAATAGTAATACGTAAATAATAAATGCATTTTTTTGTGTTTTACCCTTTTGTACACTTTAAAGACTGAAACGCACGGAAAAATGAATTTGGGATTTCGCAAAAACTCTTCTAGGCTTGGTCGCGTGGAGCTGGCCCCTAGACTCACCTAGCTTCAAGACGTTACAAAGTAATCCTTGTGATGCAACTGATTATATAATTTTTTGAATTTGTATTCATTGGTGTCTACGACTGTACATAGTATAATAATAATAATAATAATAATAATATATTTTATTTCAGACAACTATAAAATGTACATTACAAAAATGAAACACCTTAGGTCCATAGTTAATAAATACCTTAGAGACTAACATACATAAAATAAAATAAAATTACTTATTAAATCTTAATTCTTAGGGGCTTTTTTCGTGAGCGCACCCCTAAAGCGACGATAGACGACTCCTGGCGGCCAGAAATCCGAATTGAGAAACATGTCCCCATGCTTCGCAGGCACCTGGAGCACGTACGATTTGAAGGCCGTGTCTCTCACTCCCGATGGCTCTAGCCGCTGCAGATGTAGCTGTATTGGTGGCGGGTCCTTAATCCAGAAACGGATCCTCTCCTTTACATAGCGAAAGACCTCATCACCTGAAGTATTCGGGTCCAATCTCGAGAGGTAAAGGAGGATGGTCGGGTCCACAGCACGCAGGGTGACTTCTGATGCTATGACGCTGGCGGTACCACGTTTATTACGTGACGGTTTTGGTCTTTTCTCCACCAGAGTAAAACCATCTTTATCGACCTTTGATGTACCAACATAAAATAAATTAAAATATTTGATGATTAAAATATATATAAAAATATGTATATAAAAATATATATAAATATATATATATAATATATTAAAATATATATATGATTGTAATATTTGATGTATAAAATATTACGCCAGTACAACACTAGTAAACATCCATTATCGTGGCTTTGACCTCCATGATTCGGTCGAGTCAATAGCAGAAGCAGATTCAATGTCAGTCAGGTGATTTTATAACCATGCATCCGGTGATGTTGGCTACTGCTTCCTCTTCAACTGTGGCCTTGAGAGACCAGGCGATACAGATGTAATTGAACTGATTGATGATGTAACAGCTCTTTATTTGACTATTCAGCTGTACTAGAATAAACACGGCTATTGTATAACCAGAAATAATAAGGACCGTTTTAGCATATACTATCTATTTATATACATAATTATATTATGATAATAGCACGGTCATAACTTTTTACTTCAACCTCGGTGAAATAGTGGTACTTTTACAACTTTTTTATCAAGGTTGAATTTAAGTCAAAACGGGAAAGGTTGACTTGTCAAGTATTTTCTAGTTCTAGTGTCCATAAAATTGGTTGTGTTTATGTAGAAACAAAAAAAAAGCGGCCAAGTGCGAGTTGGACTCGCCCATGAAGGGTTCCGTAGCAGTAAGTAATATAACATAGAGTTCTAGAAGTTCTAGTAGTTCGTCGAAAGGTAAATTGCGGTTTACGATTTATGACGTATAAAAAAAAAACTACTGACTAAATCTCGTTCAAACCAAATATCATTGGAAGTTTCCATAGTAATGTACAACATATATTTTTTTTAGCTTTATCAGTCACTTATTTTAGAAGTTAGAGGGGGGGGGGGGGACCAACTTTTTTCCACTTTGGAAGTGTCTCTCGCGCAAACTATTCAGTTTAGAAAAAAACAATATTAGAAACCTCAACATCATTTTTGAAGACCTATTCATAGATACCCCACACGTATGGGTTTGATGAAAAAAAAATTTTGAGTTTCAGTTTCATGTATGGGGCCCCCCAAAATTTATAGTTTTTTTTCTATTTTTATGTAAAAATCTTAATGCGGTTCACAGAATACATCTACTTGCCAAGTTTCATCAGTCTAGCTTTTACGGTTTCGGAGAAAAATGGCTTTGACATACGGACGGACAGACAGACAGACAGACATGACGAATCTATAAGGGTTCCGTTTTTGCCATTTGGCTACGGAACCCTAAAAATGGTAGAAAAAAATCGTTAAAGTTCGAAAATAATGTGGCAAGTCCACGAAAGGAGTCACTTAAAATCCTCTCCAGAAAGATTGACACGATTAGAAAAATAAGAATTAGGTTATTGAAAATATCAGTTAATTATAAAATGTAAAAAAAATACCCACCGTGTCTATTGACTAAAGCACAAGACTAAAGCGAGGGGTATAATAAATATATAAGAGCTTTAGGAGTCAAAGACACGAAAATAAAACTACCGCCATTTTTTCACCAGTAAAAGTAAACGCCTTTACAAATTCATACACCGCTGGTTGAATCCTCCTGAGGAGTGAAAGGTCGTGGTGAAATATTCACGAAGGTACTGTAGAATCCGGGCAGAAATGCCCAATTGCTGAATAAAATAGAAGCAGCCTTAATTCGTAGAAACACGCAGTAGAGCAGCGATAGCGTTTCAGAAAAGAATGTCGTAGAGCCTTAAAAGTTCGAAAATATGTGCCAAGTGCACGAAAAGAGTCCCTTAAAATCCTTTCCAGAAAGGTGACACGATTAGAAAAATAAGAAGGGAATAAATTATTATGATTATGACCAGCATTAAGGCACTGAACTCCGTGAAACAACTTCTCACTCGCACAGTTTGATCTTTTAAAAGATGTTAAATCACTGAACTTATTTATCAAAAATCACGAACAACTAACTCGAGTGGTTTACACTCGAGTTAGTTGTTCATGATATTGGGCACATTTAACAAAAAAGTTTGATCCTAACACTTTCCTAGTTAGTTTAAAAGTTATGTACAAAAACCAGTTAGTAGGCAAAGTTCAGCGTCTTAAGTGTGCACTATAAACACTACTAGTTAACTAGCTGATTAGGAGACAAAAAATATACTTTTCTTTGATTTGAATTAACTTGATTATGTGGTTAAAAAAAATACGCGGCTTATACTTGTAAAAACTATCAAAGATTATTATTATGTCACCTTATCATAAAAGCCCTCGCGAAGGTAATCCCACTAATCCTTAATGGATGTGACCTTACCAACGGTTAAAAGACAGGATCACAGAAGTTCTAAGCTCAACAGTAGTTTGACTTGGATGTGTCCTTGAATTCAATACCTACTGTCAGTCAGAGGGCTAGGGTTGCTACTCTCAAGTGCATGACTGCGTGGACTGTCTGTGATTGGCGTCTCCTGTCAGTTTACGTTGCTAATTGCGTGACGTCTGCGCAAGATGCTTTGCGTGACAGATGGTGGAAAATTAAAAAACCTGACTTTAAATAATCTCCCAATCACAATTAAATACTTGCATTTAACGTGAAATAAGTTCATTCAGTTTCCCCATTCATGATTATGAACAGAAGATGTAGCTCCAGTCCATTTTTTTCATGTTTCCCGCTATCTATTAAGCGCTGGTTTTTTTTTGGATGGACTCTATCAGTCGGTTTTGTGGCGGGTGAGGGAAGGGGATCTTGTTTGATTACGTCACAAATTTCAGGCATTTGTTTAAAGTCATACTACTGTTTATTGTATGTGTATTTTCTAACTATGCTCTGACAGGAACATTTAATATGGACCACGTAAAATGAACCTCTACGCCACAGGCTTACAAAGGGCTCGACCCAGAATTATAAATTTCGGTAATTGGTGTTATTATAACTGTTCTAATTTTACCTCTGCAACATTGCCCTCATTAGGGAAGTGAGAAAATGTACCTTACCTTTAATTATAGTAGAAACCCGCGCGACTTTGTTCACATAAAGTATGAAAGCAAATTTCATACAAAAGCCGCGTTCAAACTACCTAGCGCCCAGACATTAAAACCCTTTTGGTATATAATTATGTATGACATAGGTAAATGACGTTCTACACACGTGTATGTGTGCGGTTCTTGCACAGAAATTACATAAATAAATGTAGTTTTGTACACGCGCGTGTGTGTGCGCGTGGCGCGTCCTTTGCTCACCAGGCTAACTGCAAGCCCGCGGGGTGCGGAAACCCGAATTAGTGGGGGGCACAGTTTCAGTTCTATGCGTAGTATTATTATAATTATGGTCTGTGCTTGAGGGACTTCAAAAATCGTTTCTTATCAAGCGTCCTTGAACTTTTCAAAAGTGCATAAAGCCAAATTCTAGACTACTAGAGAATTCTTTTAGCCTTAGGCCTTTTAATTTTTGAGTTATCGTGATGATAGTAAATAATAATAATTCCTTTATTAATAGAATAACAAATGCTATGCGTGCTATATTTTATATTTGGACGTACCTCTGACCCCCTTAGGCATCCTCAAAGAAATCTTGAGTTAGTACTTAGAAGTGCGAGTGTACTTCAAGTGAGCTTAGGATCAAAGTCTTGAGGCTGTATCGGTTTGAAAAATGGAAAAATGATTTTAGGATGTTAGGCCAGCACCCCAATTCAACTTCAAGTTGTTTATACTGTATCTACAAGCTGCCTTCAAATTCCTATAGCGTCATCACGATGTGGCTTTCTTGGCAAAACATAGTCTCTCTGCAAAATAAATTAGTGAAATCAGGCAAAATAACGATCAGCAAATAAAATTATCTTCCGGCTAATGTTAATATTGGCCATGTCAACTTCAATTATGAATAAATATTTTGTTGTAAAAACTGAACTATTTTCGGTTTTTTTGTTTACGCATGTATGAAATTACCTTAGAGCGAGTAAAATCACGAGGAATTCTCATTCGCAGATAAGGGTTCGATCGATATTAGTTAGCCAAGAGCTGTTTAAGATATTTTTCGGCTAAAACAAGTTTAAAATTCAAATAAACGGGAAACTCTGAAGTTAAACAATTGCGGCGGTGTTTAATTTCCTGCGGCGATGCTATATTTTATTAAAGGTTTTTCCGGACACGGCAATCTCAACTTTTTTTACTTTTATATCTGACTACCTTCACAGTTCAGTCGTACTACCACTGAGCTGTGAAGGGTGTCCCGTTTATTTGAGGTAGCTTTGCCTTCTGCGCTGGAGGGCGTGGGTTTGATCCCCACCTAGAACAACTATTTGTGTGGCGAACGCAGATGTTTGTTCTCTGTCTGGGTGTTATTGTATTCGAAGTATGTATTTACAAAATAAAATGTCTATAAGTATTTTATCAGCTATCAGGGGCCTAATTCTCGGGCCGATCTCGATCATTTTGCAATTTTATCTAATCGCTTCTTTTCGAAGAGAGAATGGATGATTTCCTTGAGTAATTCATAGACGACCTCATCGTAGAAGCCTCGACAGCTTCGATATACGGAAAACGTAGAAAAAGTGCGGGGTTGTGCAATGCCAATGTGTATTTAAGGGACATTGAAAATCTCGGACGGCCCGAGAATTAGGGCCCTGGTTCCCATAGTACCTACAAGCTCTGTGTAATTTGAGGGTTAGATAATATTGTGTGGATTGTCCACAATATTTATGATTATTTATTATTAATAGAAATAACAAACTACTTGACAGGTTTAACACCTTCCACATTCTATCTTTCTAATGAATGACTTCAGTAGCAAATATTATTGTATTTATCGGACGATACAAAGGAAACGCGTGGGTAGTTGATAAGAAACACCTAACATAAAGATAATCTGTTAATCCAATAAGCTGGGGATTGGAGTGTGAACGTTGCCAAAATCTTAATGGAACGTGAGTAAATACTTGATTTACGTTGGAATATTTTGATGGGCACTTTTATGAGTATGCACTCTCAAACAGTGAAGGAAAACATTGTGAGGGAACCGTCATGTTGAAGAAGAAAATAAAAAATAAAGCATTTATTTATTTATAGGTAGAAACTGACTACAGAATAGTGTCCTGTACACGACAGCTAATAAAACGAAGCTAAGGCCCATATTCCCAAACAGTGCTTGAGTCTGAGTCGAGCCTCAAGCATAGATTCTATGACAGTTCTCAATTGAAAAGTGTCAAAAATCTGTGCTTGAGGCTCGACTCAGACTCAAGTACTTTTTCAGAATACGGGTCTAAGACTCAGAACTCAACTCAGAAAAACTCAAGACGCGAGTTTGAGGCGCGTTTTAAATCCTTTCACCACATTAATTCGAAAGAACTAGCGAAACGACAAGAAGAAGGAAGCCACAATAAGATACTAGTTCTATCTTTAGCTGCCCTGACAAAGGTACCTACTAGTGGCATAGACTTACCTAGAGCTGCCCTGACAAAGGTCCTAGCGGCATAGACTTACTTACCTACTATTATAGTTAAACTACCACAAATAGCATTATAACCACTTTAAAAAGATTAAAATTAACTTCAATTCGAACTCTTCAAACTATTTATACAGCTCAAATTAAAATACCATAAAATATAAACCTGAAGTGCACAGTACCTAACAGGAACCAGTAAAAACACTTCGACTTATCTATGGGAACCAATTACCTCTTCTCCTCAATTGATGTAATAATACTTGATCCTTGTTTTGATGCAAGAAGTATTAACAAGTCTTCTTCTTGTAGTTCTGCTTCTTTCAAAGGAGCGTGGTTAAAGGGTTTTAAGTGCACCTCAGAGAGATTCATTTCGTGCACTTGCTTTTGAGCACAAGCATGTGAATCGTAGGGCATGTTCCTGACGTGCGTGACCTACGAGGCAATGATTTGTCATAGGCGATGGCTACCATTTAACATTAGGCAGGCCATTATGCTAAACCATATATTTTTTTATTTATTTAGTCGTAGTTTTATCTTGTATAGCTACTGATTGTTATTTTACATACTGCTGTTTCATCGTTTAATCACTAGGGTTACTATAGATAGATCTATTCAATCTATTCGACAACGTTGGTTATCGATATCGCCTAATCGAGTTGTGAGGTTTACAATAATCGTTTCATCGATGTTATTTGGGACACAAATTATTGGAAAACTTTGGGACATGGACTTCTAAACCCTTGCACACATCTAAGCATTCTGCAGTGGAAGAGTACATTCACTAAGCAAGTATAACCAATTAAGGGGCCCGCGGAGGACGAATTTTCACACAAACGTAATACCAAAATGATTACTAGTTTGCAGATTTTCACTATATTATTGTAATAACTGTATTTGTATAGTATTTATCTAGGTTCCTGAACAGTTTTTATTTTAAATTACTTACCTCAAATAAAATTAACGCCAATCACATTAAGCAATGAAAAAAATGTGTATAATGAAATTGGTGTTTATTTTATTTGAGGTAAGTAATTTTAAATAAAAACTATTCAGGAACCTAGATAAATACTATACGAATACAGTTATTACAATAATATAGTGAAAATTTGCCTAAACTAGTAATAATTTTGGTATTACGTTTATATGAAAATTTGCCCCCGCCGGTCTCTTTTAATATAATATATTGATCGCCTTCACAGCTCACTTGGTAGTAGCTGTAGGCCGTTGATGTTTAGCCGTGATAGGCAAGTTTCTGGGAAGAGGTAACTGCTCAACGTCAGGTGAGATATTTTATTGTTTTCACTCTTTTCTATTACAAACCAGGCTTTCTGCTTTTGAAGGTATCAGATGTACCTATAAATATATGTATAAAAATATCTAATTTTCTAGTTTTGTTTTCTAGGTAGTTTGTTGTACAAAAAAACGTACAACTACTCCTAAGTTTTTTATCAGCTATAACCCTATAATTCAAGCTTGGCTTGGTTTGGGGCTAGATAGTGCTGTGTGGAATGTCTACAATATTTATTTATCATCAAAGTTTTCATTTCCACCACCATTTCTGTGTGCATGACGGAATGATAGCAGCTAGCTATCTATCAAAAACATTATCCTAAATATACCTACGAAGACAAAATTTCACTGAAGAAGTCAACGGCCTTATTCAATGACGACAAAGTTGGAATTAGTTTAGAAGTTGCCTAAGTTTAAGGCGAACACCAAAGTTTCTCAGTGTACAACAATGCAAGTTGTGTATCACTGATTGGAACTATGATATTAGCATCAGTTTGTAATGCTACGAGTATGTATTCGCTATAGAGTTAGAGAGCTAGGCTTTGCTATACAATGTGGCAATGCCACCAGTCTTGAGGACCCTTCCATTTGACTTTGATTTGGATCAGTTCAGCTATGTCTAGATCGTATGTAGCGGTCTACATATAGCTCAACTGTTTCTTGTATTTTTTGTACATTTTGTTAATATTTGTAGAGTCTCTTATGTAAATAAATCTATTTCTATAAAAGAAAGTCGTAACTCAAGAACGGCTGAACTGATTTGTCTGAATTTTTATTTGGAGGTAGCTTAAGATCAGGCAACGGACATAAAGTTTGGTCATGAAAGAGAGCAGTCGTGGCCAAATTATGAACTAACGTTTCGATTTTTATATGGCAGCTCATCCCTTTCTTTATGCCAGCATTTTGCATCATAAAAATTAAATAAAGGAATAGTACACTAGTTGTGATAGGATCAAAATGCAACAGACTCGCTATTGTATTGCCCACTAAACAAAAAGCAGCCAAGTGCGAGTCGGACTCGCCCATGAAGGGTTCCGTAGCATCAATTAACATAATATAAAGGTTTTTGTAGTTCGTCGAAAGGTAAATTGCAGTTTACGATTTATGACGTATAAAAAAAAAACTACTGACTAGATCTCGTTCAAACCAAAAATCGTTGGAAGTTTGCATAGTAATGTACAACATATATTTTTTTTAGATTTATCATTCTCTTATTTTAGAAGTTAGAGGGGGGGGGACCAACTTTTTTCCAATTTGGAAGTGTCTCTCGCGCAAACTATTCAGTTTAGAAAAAAACGATATTAGAAACCTCAACATCATTTTTGAAGACCTATCCATAGATACCCCACACGTATAGGTTCTATAAAAAAAAATTTTTGAGTTTCAGTTTCAAGTATGGGGACCCCCAAAATTTATAGTTTTAGAAAAAAACGATATTAGAAACCTCAACATAATTTTCGAAGACCTATCCATAGATACCCCACACGTACGGGTTCGATGAAAAAAATTTTTTTGAGTTTCAGTTTCAAGTATGGGGACCCCCAAAATTTATAGTTTTTTTCTATTTTTGTGTAAAAACCTTAATGCGGTTTACAGAATACATCTACTCACCAAGTTTCATTAGTCTAGCTCTTATGGTTTCGGAGAAAAATGGCTGTGACACGTCCGGACAGACAGACAGACAGACAGACAGACATGACGAATCTATAAGGGTTCCGTTTTTGCCATTTGGCTACGGAACCCTAAAAAGGTGATTATGCACAGCTGCGCCCTCAAATCCTACGACGGGTCTCTTTCTGAACAGACTCTACCACTTTTTATCCCAAAAAAGTAACGGGAACGGGACAAGCAAAGCCGAGGGCGGCCGCTAGTAACCTTTTAACATTTTTATCACATTCATCCGTTTACTCCTAAATGGCTTCAAAATTGTAGAACATTGACAGAATATAAAAATAGCGTACAATTTTTCATAATAGCTAGGCTTTATTTTCCATCGGATATTCGAAACGTAATAATGGCATTTAGGTCATAGAATTTGAATAGCAGCTAGTCCACTCTAGTTAAATAAATATAATAAAAACATTGGTGGCCTTTACTCACCCATAAAATCCTGTATTTTTACAGCAAAAAATCGTGTAAAGAAAAGTTGGATGAACTATGCGAAGAATTACATGAAAGAAGTGAATACAGAGATGACAATTAATTATATCATAGAGAAGAATGGAATAGGAAAACATGTTGTGCCGACCACACTTAAAGTGGGGTAAGGGCAGGAAGAAAAAGAATCTTGTGTTATACACGATTATTTACAGAAAATTAACTCAAACCAAGATTTTTATACAGACGTTTTACAAAAGAGTTAAATCTAGGCGATTGGTTTTTGCAACCATAACGACAAGAAATTATGACTCTCTCTTCTAATAATTTTGATCTAATTATTCTCTCTCTCGCTCTGATTATATTGTGGACTTTGTGTAAAAAAAACAAACAATCTTTTGTTTCTGTTCGATTGATCGACCAACCAAACCAACCGAACCAAAGCGACAGAGACAATTTTTTTTTATGATGGAACAAGGCATGGTCCAGCTGAGCTGTACAGCCTGTCAAATCATAAGTCATTATAGTGACCTAGCTAGTTCCACCTGTGATCTGGGTCACTGCCTATCCACTTTTCGGTAAAGGGCCACGGTAGGTCAACGTCTGTAATATTAGACACCGTTATTTTTGATTTATTCCCTTTGAAGGCGGTCTTTGCCATCAAAGAAACCGTTCTAGTTACTTTTAATGAGGGGATTAGCAATTTTCCTGTTAGGTTTTTACTTGTTTTGCCGAAGAAAATGGTCATCATCATCACTGTCAAAGATGAACATTTATTTAAAAAGATAAACTTGATTTGAAGGCGTTTGGTACTGGCCGTCTCGTGCAATTTTTCACCCACACAATAAAAAACGTGTTTTATTTAAAATTATATTTTTATATACACTGGACATTACTATATTTCAAGCAATAAATATACTTTGACTTTTGACTTAGATTAATCTTGTAATAATAATCTTCAAAACTTGGGTTTTTGACAACAAAATAACAAAAAAAAAAAAACTGTGAGCGAGAAGTCGCTTAGCATCTGTATAATTACCGCAAGATATCGATAATCCAATACAGCCTGTATTGGATTATCGATATCTTGCGGTAATTATACAGAAACACGTCCGAGCCGTGTTCTGTATGGACGAAACAACAGTTCTCAAAGATAGAAGCTTCACTTCAACTAAACAAGATAATTATTTATAATCTTGTGCTTGTCTCTGTGCTGTCTTGACCTCATGCCCAGAATAACGGCTAAAAAAAAATTCGTTCAAGTTTTGGGAATAGAACATCCCTACTGAGACCGGGCAACGAGTCACATTACTAGTGGGGAAAAAAAGATGGCGTCGAAATACGTAGATGGTTGTTTGCGGTGTTTTAAAGATATACACTACAGTGTTCTAACTATATTCAATGGATAGTTTTTGCCATAATAGTACTTATCTAGAGAAATCAGGAAGACGCGTAATATTTCGTATATGTGCGCCAGTTGTCTCTCCTCCAAGACTTGTTGACAGTGGTTGGAGTTGCTGCATTGAAGAATAAATTCAACGTCATCTATGAACCCATGAACTAAGAATTTTTGTCCTTTCTTTTCTTGTATGGACTCTGAGTTCTCCTTTTGAGTATTATTGTGTTCCCCCCGCTCACACTGTGCAAACCTGTAGCCTATGAAAAATTTCGAACTAAACTTTTACCACTAACTGTACCAGGATAAAATTTTGACAAAGATCAACGCGTGCCAAAAACTCTTTGGTTCTATAAAAAGAACATTCTGCTCTCGTGTTTGTGGTAAGCACCCATATCTTGATTTCTACGATAGGTAGGTACCTACCTACTATTTTGGAATACGTACGCTTTATAAGTCATTTTATTAGTGTCTTATTTTGGGCATAATCCAGTAATGGACAAATCCATGTTTGTAAATGGTCATGACTGTACAGACTGTTTGAAAAACAAAATAATAATGAATATAAAATATGTTGTGGACAATCCATACAACACTATCTAGCCCCAAATTAAGCAGAGCTTGTACTATGGGAACCATGCAGATAGCGGTATATAGTATTTTTTTCGTAAATTCATACTTAGAATACAATATAACACCCAGAAAAAGAACAATCATCTGTGTACACAAATATTTGCTCTTGGTGGTAATCGAACCCACGACCTACGGCGCAGAGAGCTACAACCAACTGAGCTGAGAGGCCAGTCAAAAACATTTCTTTAAGAAGTATTTTTGGATGTTTTTGTCGCTGATTTGTGATAATAGAGCTAGTAAAATGAAATAGCAAGTAATAGCAATTCCCGTAGAATTGGTGTTTAATACTTTAGCAAATCACTTTTGATCGATTTTTGATCGTTTATGTAGATTTCTTGGAGCTATATTACCGACAACCGTTGGGGAATGAAGGTTCTCGAATGGCGACCACGAACTGAAAGACGAAAAGTAGGGCACCTACCTACCAGATGGACTGAAGTCATTGTTAAGATCGCGGGAAGTCGGTGGATGGAAAGAGCTCAGAATCGTTCTTCTTGGAAATGTGGTGGGGAGGACTATGTACTGCAATATACTCCTACAGGCTGATGATGATGTTGATGATGATTCCACCTAATTTTAGAAAGACAGAGAAGAAATTAAGCGATATAAAATAACTTGTTCTAAAGTCTTTAGACTGGCATTAAAATCAATAAACATTTTCTTATTTAAATAACAGCAGACTTACGTAAATTTATTTAAATTGTGGTTGGCAGGTGAATGAAGGTCACGTTACGATGTCACGTCATTTATTTTCGATTTAAGGAGTGGTCTTATCACAAAAAAATCGGTTGTGTGTAAAGTCGGTTTACTGACAATAGTTGAACTTGACAACGTCATAAGAAAATACACAGATGTCAAACGTTGCCGAACGCGGAGGCCGATTGTGCCTCTTTGTCGCTCGTACCGCGCTCTCGCTTGCACTACAAGCCTTAAATGGAACGACTCAGAGCAAGGTAACGCCGCATGAGTCATGTTTTTTCGTGCGTGCAGCCGGTTCCATCGAATCATAAGACGTTGTCACGTCAAAATCTATGGGAAATATTTTCTTTTTAGTATAATTCGTGATCATCGCATTTACCTGACAACCTTGTGTCTTATTTAGCTGACATTCTTGGGACTCCTGGCTGACAATCTTGGACTATGGTGACCATAATGTGGTTGATAATATTATAGCCTGTTATTAGTTAGCTGACAATCTTGGTACTCCTGGCTGACAATCTTGGACTATGGTGACCCATAATGTGGTTGATAATATTATAGCCTGTTATTATTTAGCTGACAATCTTGGGACTCCTGGCTGACAATCTTGGACTCTAGGTAGCCATATTTGGTTGACAATATTAGCCTGGTATTATTTATATGTAATTCTTGGACTTCTACACATTTAGCTAATTATTTTTGGCTCTTGGATAGCTTGAGCTTGAGTTAAATTATAATAGCATAATTTGACTCATAATACTGGACTCCTAGTTGTCTTTTTATCAAAACTAATTTCAAATTTTTATGACTAGTATTTTTGCTATAATAAGTGCCAATCTTGGACTCCTAGTTGTCACATTAGGCTGATTATCTCTGGCTCTTGGCTATCATATAATTTGGATATCATTTTATCAAAAGTATATTTAATTATGATGACTTTCATTTTTGGGCTTGATCTTAATATTTGACTGACAATCATAGGCGTATAGCCGTCAATTTAGCTGGCAATCTTGAGCCCTGACTGTGATGCTTAAGAAAGTAAATAAAATACATTCAAAGAATGTCTGAAGTCGTGTGGCATCATGGTTCATCATCATCATCATCAACCTGTATTAGTCCACTGCTGGACATAGGTCTCTCCCAAGACGTGCCACTGAGTCCGGTCTTCGGCTCTTCTCCTCCAGTGCTTGCCAGCTACATTTCGCAGATCGTCGCCCCACCTTGCCGGAGGGCGTCCTACACTACGCTTACCTAAACGCGGTCTCCACTCTAGTATTCGTTTGCTCCAACGATTTTCTGTTCTACGGCAAACATGACCGGCCCACTGCCACTTCAGCTTACTAATCCTTTGAGCTATGTCAACCACCTTGGTTCTCTGTCGGATAACTTCGTTCCGGATTTTATCCTTCAGAGAAACTCCGAGCATAGCCCTTTCCATAGCTCGTTGAGCGACTTTCAGTTTGTGGACCGACTCTACTGTTAGTGTCCACGTTTCGGCAGCATAGGTCATTACAGGTAGGACGCACTGGTTGAAGACTTTCGTCTTCAGACATTGTGGGATCGGCGACGAGAAAACTTGACGGAGTTTCCCAAACGCAGCCCAGCCCAGCTGTATTCTCCGGTTTAGCTCTCTCTCAAAGTTGTGTCTACCTAGCCGCAAGGTTTGCCCGAGGTAGACATACTCCTGCACAACTTCGAGAGGCATTCCGGCGACGGTTATCGGCTCTGGGGTGATACGATCATTGAACATGATCTTAGTTTTATCCAAGTTCATGCCCAGGCCGACCCGTCGTGAGGAAACAGCTAGGCTGTTCAGCATCTGTTGTAGGTCCTGCAACGATTCTGCCAATATGAAGATGTCATCAGCAAATCGTAAGTGTGAGATGTATTCGCCATTGATATTGATGCCCATTCCAGTCCAACTCAGCGTCTTAAACAAATCTTCCAGCGCGCTTGTGAACAATTTGGGGGATATACCTCACTCCGCGGCGCAACTGGATAGGTTTTGACTGCTGGTTCTGGACCTGAACAGACATGGTGGCGTCATTGTAAAGACATCTCAACACTTCGATATATCGCCAGTCAACCTGACATCGTTGCAGGGACTGTAGAACAGCCCAGGTCTCAACAGAGTCAAAGGCCTTCTCATAGTCCACAAACGCTAAGCACAAGGGCTGATTATACTCTTCAGATTTTTGTATAATCTGCCGCACTGTGTGAATGTGGTCTATGGTGCCATATCCTCCTCGAAACCCAGCCTGCTCCGGTGTTTGAAACTCGTCAAGTCTTCGCGCAAGACGGTTCGAAATAACCCTGGAAAACAGTTTGTAGACATGGCTCAAGAGTGAGATCGGTCTATAGTTCTTCAATAAAGCTTTATTGCCTTTCTTGAAGAACAATACCACGACACTCCTGCTCCATGCCCTTGGAGTTCTCCCATGGTTGAGAACGGAATTGAATCATGGTTGTAGTATTTAAAAACGTTTTTTAAGTATTCTTTAAAATGAAAAACAATAATCTAACAGTTTGCCCAGGAAAATCTGTAACTGGCTAGATATTTCTACTTAATTAAGTTTAATTCTTTTTATCATAACTGCTATTGGTTATATAATAAAGAAAATATGTGGTGGCGGTTTCTTTGAAACTTCTAGGAAATGTATTCGATCGATTCAAGGTTACCACATAAATACACTTTCATTCCAACTGTTCACACTGAGAAAACACACGTGTCATTAATTAAAGTACCAATAAAATTGCTTAAAAAAGAACAATACGTCTTTCTGAAATGATAAAACACGAACAAGTAATCATAGATGTTAAACACGCCTCTTGTAGACAAGCAACCGCCCGCGTCTTCATCCGATTCTTATCCGGTCCCTCATTATTTTTAGGAATAATTTGTTTAAAAACTTGAGAAACCGACTTCATGGCCAAACCGCGGAACCGATTTTGATGAAATTTGTATGGAACTAATCTGAAAATATTACCTTTGAGATAAAAAAATAATTTTTAAATCGGCTGATAAATGACGAAGTTAAGCGATAACAATCATTAAAATGCAACCTGATCGAGAACCTCTTTTTTTATTTAAAGTCAGTTTTTTAATACCACTAGCTGATGGTACGAGCATATGGCCCACCTGATGTTAAGTGGTATCGCCTAGAACAAAGCATTGCATCGTAGGTCGCGCACGTCAGGAATGGTTTAAAAACTAATCCAGGTTTCCTCTACTTAAATACATACCAAGATTCAACTAAATCAGTAAGTAAACATAATTATGTTGTAATGTATGGG
The DNA here is from genome assembly GCA_947578465.1 of Thera obeliscata. Classification (NCBI taxonomy): domain Eukaryota; kingdom Metazoa; phylum Arthropoda; class Insecta; order Lepidoptera; family Geometridae; genus Thera; species Thera obeliscata. The sequence continues at coordinate 20,691,512 of OX387919.1, read as the reverse complement.
TAGGTCAGATTTATAGCAGTTAATTTCCGATGACGATGAGGTAAAGCAACATACACGTGCTAGTTCTCAAACTATAAATACAATATAAACCATGAGCTACGTATAATAATAATCCTTATACCTATAGTATATATTTTAATAGACTGGTAATGTATAATTCCTATAAGCTATTTTCTAATATAATACCTACACTTATGTATTGGTTTGTCATCGTTTACATAAGGTATATAATTTGTGTAGACTTAATACTTATTAGGTACTTGGATACTATAAAAATGTCTTCATTCAGTTGTATCACAAGAATTACTTAGTTAGTGAGACGAGGTGCCACGCCTAGAAAAACAGGCAACAAACTAAGACTTGGTCCCTTCCGTTTTTTGTATATGATGCTTTTACTTAACAAAAATAAGAATAGCAGTGAAGCTAGTCATATTCTAAATTTAGTTTAATCAAATTATTCTGTACATATTTATAAGTTATCGACTTATGACTTTCTAGTAGTATTATCCCTACAAACCCTAGTGGTTTACTTAGTGCTATTTAGAGTAATTAGATTATGTCTTTATGTAGGGTCGGCACAAAATGTTCTTCTCTTCCATGATTCTCCTCTATCAGCCGTCATCTCTGTATTCACTTCTTTCTTATCCATATCATATAGAAAAAAAATACTTTTATTAAACAGGATATACATTATTTACAAGAACTATTATTATAAAACAAGAAATGATTAAAATAAAAAATTACATTTTATAAGAAACTAGAAAATTTCATAATGAACTCTGTTTTCTACTTGTACTTCTTCGCTAGTTAGCCTCTTGTTAGTGTGTTAGCCTCTTGGATACTTCTTCGAATATAAGAATATAATCACATCCTTCACATATTACATCATCTTTCTTCATCCATCTTTAATAATTTAATAAAAAGATTACTTTTTTTTTATTAAAAAATCTAGATTGTAGTAGGTACTGTAGATATGTATGTATTCTATTGAGTAGGTTTCTAGTTTTAAGTAAATGTTTCTTTCTTCTTTTGTTATAAAGCACTACTATAAACTCCCTCCACATAACACAACGGTTAACTGCAAAAAAATGCTTATAAGCATTAAATTCGCCAAGATTCTCATATTTTATTTATTTTCTAGAATATTTTATTTTAGATATTTTTACGGCCAAATTTATGAACATATTCAAATTCAACTTCCCATAGAGGTAGTTTGTATTGGGTAGGCGGCTTTATTGCAAGAAATACACGAAAAAAAATGTTTAATACCATGAATAGGTAAATGAACAAGTAACCACTTCATAGGATGATTCACAAATGAGTAATGAAATGAATGAATGATGTTAAAAAACTGATTAAGTTCATCTAGTAACCGACCCGTTAAGTACACTCAACGGCAAAAGTTGAGCACATAAAAATCACGAAATGCCCACATTTAAGATATACAAAATTACATTTGTAATGTAATGTTTACATTTGAAATGGTGACAAAATGAATAAGATAGCAAAAAATAGAGAGAAATGACACAGCTTGGACGAGGAGGCAAAAAAACAGGTAGGTAAATTATATTTTTTATAGCTTACGAGGTTTTTAAAACAATTTTTATTATTATGGTAAAGGTTTCGTTATTCATAAAAATATAGATAAAAGTGTAAAACAATGTTTGTATGTACATAATAATATGTTTTATTTTGTATGACTCAAAGAAGTACAAAATAAATGAAATGACAATATACTTCTTCTTGTTCTTCCTACTATTATCCCACTTTATGTGGGGTTGGCACAACATGTTTTCCTCCTCCATTCCCTTCTGTCAGCCGTCATCTCTGCATTCAAATAAATGTCATATAGTGTCATATTGTGTCTATTTACAGTTTTTGTCGATGACTGCCCATGATCAATGAATGGCTAAAACGTATCCGGGGTCAACGAAGTCAGAATAAAAACTCGCACTTATTTATAACTATAGCCTCATCTAAAAGGTAGCACGTACTCAATAGATATTTAATAACCATACAATACAAAACCAACAGCACGAATACCTTGAACAATGACGGAATAGAATTAAGGCTTAGGTACGTATATCTTGGCGATCAGTAGGCCTACCACAAGCTCTGTCTGGCTCTATTTCTGGCTCTGGTTTTGAGTCTATGACGTGAGTGTTGACTGAATAAATCCTACGTCGAAACGTTACACACACATTTGATACTGTATTATCATTAAAAAGAACATAGTAACATAGCCTTATCGCATTATTAGCTTTTTTAAATATTATAATTATCTTTGACAGATTTATAAGAATTAGAATAGATTAGAATGGATTAATTATTACTAACATGTACATTAGTTACATTGCTTAAGTCTACAGTAGCTCACCTAATGTGAGTACAAGTACCTCATAAGGCGTTGTAAATTATAGTAAATAAAAGATTAAAAAAAAAGTAAGAACAGTAATTAAGATTTTATTAAAAAAAAATAGGGCATAGAGAATAACAGACATAATAACATTTACGCAAAAGGAACAATAGTTTCTGAACTGCCTAAAAAAAAGATCTAAAGGATCTATTGATCCTTATGTAATGTTATCCCGAGAGGGGAAGAGAGGGGGGAGGGGGATTTAGATCATTGGTTCGAGGTTTTTTGTTAAGAAATGAGCAAAGTTTTTGTCAAAACTTACGACTGATGTGACTCAGATAATTTAGAGGTCACGCTTAGAGCTTGCAATGTCAATGTACACATGAGCCAAGGTCAACATTTTCTTTTCGGACCAGAGTGTGTTTTAAGGATTTTAAGAGACCTTTTTCGTGCACTCGGCTCATGTTTCTGAACTTTTTAGACTATTGGACATGCCAGTTTAGGTATAGGTAGGTACCGATTATAGTCTGCATTAAATTTACACACGTAGGTATATATAAAAGAAAGTCGTGTTAGTTACACTATTTATAACTCAAGAAAAGTTGAACCGATTTGGTTAAAAATTGGTGGAACTCAGAACCTGAAAATGGACGTAGTATATTTTCATCTCAAAATAGTAACGGACACGGGGCAAGCAAAGCCGCGGGTGGCCGCTTGTTTATAATATAAACGTCCTGTGCAAATCATTCAATCATCTTATTAACATTCAATTACATAATATTTTAAATTCTAAAGATTATAAGCATTTCACACACGCTTTATGGCATTCCTATTTTTATAAATACTAATTATTGAGTATTCTGTGAACATCTTGTTGTTGTCAACACGAGATAGGTTTCATAACATAATTAAAAATTATAAGTGGTGACACATGCCTAGGAGACCAGTTTTCGTACTATGGTAGATACTTATACATGGTTACTCGCACTAAATGTCACGCTTTTTTCCTACAACTAGCTTATGGATCAAGCATGTGGCTGATGTTAAATAAATAAATAAACATTGTGGACAATCTACACAACACTACTTAACCCCAAATTAAGCAGAGCTTGTACTGTGGGAACCAAATAGCTGATAATATAATTGAAAAACCACCATGATCATGGTTGAACTACCGAGAACTGATAAGTAAGAGCCTGTCCAGATGGGGCGTTTTACGCGCGAGTGTCCTCGCGCGTAAACATTCGCGCGTTCTCCAGATACTAGAGCGCTATACATCCCGTCCAGACGCTGCCGTGCGATCCTCAATCGCGCGTAAAACGCGAGCAACTCGCCGGACTCTCGACTCGCACGTGTTACGCGCGAGCGCCACGCGAGTCGAGATACTCTGGTGCCATTGCTGCGTCCAGTGGTGCGCGCGAGTCCGACGCGAGTGGACGTATTTGGAACGAAAATGGAGAGTGATAATTTTGATAATTTCTAGTAAATCATCAAAAGATGTTTTTTTTTTTTTTTACAATTTATAGGTTTGCGTTTGACCGCTATCTCACCTGCTGTTATGTGATGATGCGGTCGACGATGTAGCACGCTTACCTAGAAGATACCTATTCACTCTTATCTTGAAAACATCCAATTACTCTCAATTAATTAATTAATTAATGTAATTAATTAATGTTACTGACATCGGGAAGTGGTTAAAAAACTTTTCGTTATGTTCTCTGAGCTTTGGGTATAATGTTATAAACATACTATGTGTCATTCTGTCACGTAGAATTGGATGCACATTAAATCGTCGACTTTCTCTTTGTTTATGACGTTTCCATCTGCAGTATGCAGGCCACAACACGACTGCTTGGTCTGTCTCCATGTTTATAACTGTCCCTGGGTCCCTCCCAAATACATCGCGCGTAGGAGCGCGCGTAAAACGCGGCATCTGGACGCAATATAAATTGAAACGCGCGAGGGCACTCGCGCGTAAAACGCCCCATCTGGACAGGCTCTAAGCTCTGCTTTATTTAGGGCTAGACAAGTTGACTCGATGCCATTCAACATTATATATTATCTATTTCCGATTCGTGGTTTAATTTATTTCCCTAGCCCTTTTCTATGTTTATATATACGACCTTGTTATTTCCGTAGAGCCTTTATTCCTTATTGCCCAATAACCGCCGAATCTATAAACGAATATGATAATGTGACGAGGATATGGAATCGCGTCATATCGCCATGGTTAATATCCCGTTTAGCTATAAAATTATAAGTGCCTTCCGATTATATCTTGAGGAGAACAATTTCGAATTCACATAAAATATCGTGATAGAATAAATAAATCAGTATTGTGGACAATCCACACAACACTATCTAGCCCCAATTTAAGCCGTGCTTACACTATAGGAACCAGATAGCTGCTGATATAATAGTTATGCATTTTTTTTTGTAAACACTTATTTAGAATAATAAATAATAAATAATAATAAATAAATAAATATTATAGACAATCCACACAACACTATCTAGCCCCAAACTAAGCAGAGCTTGTACTATGGGAACCAGATAGCTGATATAATACTTGAATACGTTTTTTTTTTTGTAAATACATACTTAGAATACAATATTACACCCAGACAGAGAACAAACATTTGTGTTCACCACACAAATATTTGTTCTCAGTGGGGATCGAACCCACGACCTACGGCGCAGGAGGCAGAGCTACTACCAACTGAGCTAGAGGCCAGTCAATATAACACCCAGACAGAGGACAAACAATACAATATAACACCCAGACAGAGGACAAACATCTGGTTCACCACGCAAATATTTGTTCTCGGTGGGGATTGAACCGACCTACACCGCAGAAGGCAGAGCCACCAACTGAGCTGAGATGCTATGTCGAGTTGAGTCGCGTATATAAATTAGTTTAAAGGTTAGAAATAGCTACCTTTAGATTTTGATCTTTTCAATGTTTTACTTTATAATCAGCCCAAATATCTTAAATTGATGACTGACTTCTCAGCTCAGTTCTTAGTAGCTCTGCCTCCTGCACCGTAGGGGGTTTGATCCCCAACGAGAACAAATATTTGTGTGGTGAACACAGGTTACAAATACAGATAGAATAGAACAAGAACCCAACTTAAACAGACAAACAACACACAACAGAACAGAGAACAGAATAGAACATACATATATATGTTTGGTCTCTTTTTATATTGTATTCAAATTATGTATTTACAACAAAAAGTATATATTATGAGACTACCAGAATCATCATGGTATTAAAATAAATAAAAAAATTGTGATTTTCACATGTCAATTTGTCACCTGTTTATTCAAATTAATCAAATACTAAAGACATAAAAATGAAACAGTATCAAGATCGATTGATCCAATTTCCCCAGCATTGCACGCAACAAATTTTTGTTTCTCCATTTGCCATGAGATTCCGGTAGACCCATAAGTATTATATCAGCTATCTGATCATACAACCTCTGCTTAGCTTGGGGCTAGATAGTGCTGTGTGAAAAATACCAAACATTTATTATTATTTTAGTTGGAGATTGTGTACGCTTGGTACGTGAAAATTACCTCAATTTTTTTTATTATCTTGTAATCCCTTACAGAGAACACAATGGAACCAAATCGTAAAGACGTACAAACAAGTCCCACTTAACGCGATATAAATAACTAAATAAGTATTATAATGGTTTGCTATGACAAAAAAATGTGACTGTTTTGTCAAGCTGCTTGATATTTTTAACTGAAATGAAATAAAATATTGTATTGAATAGTATAAAACATTATAGTATCGTTATTCACAGTTAGATTACCTATAGCTTAACTTAAAAGTAATTATCATACGTTTTTCACAAGGTATTTTTTAGTATTTTGTGTAATAGTAATAAGTAGTTTTGCAGGATAATAATAAGGAGTATTGTAAGTAATAAATAACCACGAATCAACGAAGGCTAGTAGGCCTACCATAAGCTCTGTTTGGCTCTGTCTCTGGTTTTGAGTCTAAAAAAGTTTCGTGACTAGAAAAGGTTGCATCATTTTATAAAAAAATCCTGTAATACACCAAATTTTTTTTTACCTAATTTAGTAAAAAAATTCCCAGAAATATTTTTATATTTTATTTTGTTATTAGAAGGTCCAGATAAAACCCAGCCCTAAGCTATAAGAAGTTGTCCAATAATCTACCTACATTGTCGAACATCCGTCATTATACCCGAGAAGCGCTAGACAAACTCATAAAAAACTTCTTTTACGAGTTATTTGCGCGTCATATTGTACCCTCAACATTATATTCTTAGGGTGTGTTCAGGGGACAAGTTAGCAGTGTTGTATATAATTTAAGATGAAAACTGTTCTTATTAGACTTCAAATAAATAATATAAATGTCTTGAGCAGTCCATACTGCACTTCACTCCTCTCCAGAGCCACTACCAACTGACTACTCGTAGCCTGCCAAACAAGCCAAGTACCGGAAAGACTTTAGCACCAAGACCACATCCAGATATTATACGCTTTAACATTTTCATACAGAAGGTCGAGAAATATATACGACAACTTTTCATACGGTTTGTGGACTATGAGAAAGCTTTCGATTCAGTCGAATTCTGGGCAGTGCTACGGTCGCACCAGCAGCGGTGTCTAATTGGCTATCGCTATATCGAAATGTTGAAATGTTTCTACCGGAATACCACAATGTCTATTCACTTCAGGACCAGACCACAAATCCAGCCCAAATGCGAAAAAGGAGTGAAGCAGGGTGATGTCATATCTCCGAAATTGTTCACCTCTGCACTGGAGGATATTTTTAAGCTCGTGTCCTGGACAAGGTATGGAATCAACATCAACGGCGAAATCATCAATCTTATGGTCTCCAAACAGGTGGGTCTTAAAATGAACATGAGTAAGACAAAAATCACGACTTATATTGCTCATGTCGCTTCCTTGCCGATACTTGGGAGCGATATCATCGAAATTGAAGACCACTTTGTATATTTGAGTCAGAAAATTTAATTAGGTAGAACTAACTCATACAAAGAGGTCAGCCGACAAATCCAACTCAGATGGGCAGCATTCGCGAAATTACGCCACATCTACGCGTCACTGATACCGCAGAGACTCAAGACGAAAGGCTATAATCAGTGTGTGTTGCTATCGATGACTTATGGAACTGAGACGTGGTCGCTAACTATTGGTCTAATATGTATAATCCTTATAATTTCAGTCACGTCCGTATAGTAACATTATACTTAACGACGACATTGTTATGTGCGTCAATAAATCCTAACAACTAATCTTTAATTATAGTCTGTCTAGGGATCTTTATTGCCAGTTGTCTGGTTAAAGTTAGATTTCACTATGCTCTGTGGGGACCCCCAAGTTTTATTGTGCGGTTTACAGAATACATCTACTTACCAAGTTTCAACAGTATAGTTCTTATAGTTTCGGTAAAAAGTGGCTGATAGCCCCTTCCCACGGTCTGTGATATCGCGCACGGAGGGGCGGATCAGCTCGCACGACACACCATGGGAACGGTCTCGAGCGCCGAGGTGCGCGATAGCACTAGAGCCCTGTCTGTGTGCGTTGCCGTGCATCGTTGCGGCTGTGCGTGATGATCTGCAGAACCACGCACCGTATAGGAAGGCAGCATAGACATACGGATAGACAGACAGACAGACAGACATGCCGAATCTATAAGGGTTCCGTTTTTTGACATTTGACTACCCCTAAAAAGTAAGTAGTTGAAAAATGTGAAGGCACTGCCTTTATATTTTTCCACCCGTGTATGAATAAGAGGGAACGGTTGTAAGTTGTTGCTTTGAGTCTTTAGCTTGCCAATAAGTACAAGAAGGGTCTTGTTCTTATTGGCATAAAGAGTTTAACATACGGATTTGATACGATAAAAGGAACGTTAAACTTCTATTGTAGGAAACTTTTGTTGGAAAAGGATTCTAGAAAGTTAAGCACTTGTGGGAGTTCCATTAGAAGATTTGATGTTTTATATTGTAACAAATAACAATAAAAAGATCAAAGAAAAAACTAAAAGAAACACACTCAAGAGCAATAAATTCGGGTTACTGCATAATCAGCAACCTTAAGCATAGGAGTTATTGAGTTATAGGGTGGTTCATAAACCGACCACCAATAAGTTTAGTTGATTTATTTCGCGAGTGTTATGGTTTATGAAGCGATATTCTTTGAAATAAACTGTTGTTCTTAGTTCGAATGGGTTTGTATTGGTGACCCAGATTAATTGCACTCAAGTGAGTGGTCACGATCAGGCACATTCTAGGAACTGAAATTTATACACCGAATTTTTATTTTTATACCGGAAAGCTACTTTCAGATTAATCTCATAGAAATGTAATCAAAATCGATTCAGCGGTTCGGCTATGACGCCATTGTATGTTTTTTATTTTATTTTATTATTTACTAGTGGCCGCCCGCGGCTTCGCTCGCCCGTTCCCGTAACACCCCGTTCCCGTTGCTTTTTCGGGATAAAAAGTATCCTATGTCCTTTTCCCGGTTGTAAGCTACCTTCCCACTTATTTTCTGCCAAATCGGTTCAGCCGTTCTTGAGTTATAAATAGTGTAACTAACACGACTTTCTTTTATAAATATAGATTTTTATAGAATACACGGCAACAAATCTGCGAATAAAAGTTAACGTATAAATCTGTAACTTGCTTAACCTCCCGGGAAATCAATGGAAACATTCTAAAAACTTTTTCTTTTGAATATATTACTCTCATGAAAAATATTTTTAATATCTCACGCAACACTTTTTCCAGTTATTCTTTTAGCCTGAAGCCCACTTTCAGATGCAGATCTGCAGGGCGATCATGTAACTTTTGTTGCAATGGTTTCGATTGATATCTTATTGAAACTGTCACATTTGCGATCACGTAAAAGCTTCGATTGCAATCGATAGCGCATTGCAATTGAAACCATCTTTGACAATGAACGATTGCAACATGAGCGTAATCTTTCTCTAGATATCATGAAACAGCGATCACGTAAGGCTGTTTCAATGGAACTGACAGCTTACGATTACTATCATATCAATCGCGAATAGAAACAAGTAAGGTGTTGTTGCGATGGATAGAAATTGAATAAAGTAAGTTATTTACAGTAAGTTTTCAGTGTTTTGACAATGATAAACAAAGTTATTATTGCATTCCTAATCAAATAAAATCTAGTGCGTACTTACTACAATTTCGTTTCAACTAAGTATTTAAATTCATTTCAGTTAATCATGTCAAGAGGATTCCTACTTGGGCTAGAGGAGAAACAGTGCCAAAAAAAAACGTATTCTTGATAGAAGATTGATGCAGGATGCCAGCAATCCGTTCTAAATCCCTCAGAGAGAGTTTATTTCGAACTTTCGCCTGACGAAGGAAGCGTTTGATATCCTGTGCTGGGATATCATCCTCATTCTACCATAGCCATGTGTAGAATCAGTCAAAACCTCCACGTGCAGGGGGAAATAGCTGGCTCCTGCCTATATTACATTACATACTTTTAATATTTCATTATCAATTATGTACTAATGACTAGAATAGGATAGAAGCTGTTTCAAATTAAAATACTTACAAAATGCTATAATAAGTCTGATTTATAAGCAGTAGGTGTCCTATCTATTATTGTGGTAAAGAAATAAGGCGAGTTATTAAAAGAAATAATGTATTTTATTTAACTGTTTTATTTAATGGTGGTGGATGCTGTTGAACTTAAAGCAGCAGCAAGTCCACACATGGCTCTTGTGTCGCCATTTCATTAAACGATCTGCCTATAGCAGCGACAGCATCCACCATTCCCTCTCTTCACGTTCCCTCTTCCACCACAAGGTGCCTTTTTTCTAGACTGTACACCCAGCGGAGCACATTGTCATCGTGATCTAAAAACAAAAAACATTAACATCTACAAGAGTAAGCTAAATAAAACCTGTGAGTGTGAGCGCTTGCAGCGTATAGGGTCCACCCCCAGTGCACCCAGCGTTTCGCCGGTTGTCCAACACCTTGGACTTTATGCGGCACTTGTATCTACATATTACCAGTAATTAATCAAAAAAACATAGAACTATGTTGTTTTACCATATAGAGCACAAAAAAATGATGAATATTAGCTGCACAAAACTAGGGTTATTGAAAACTATTTACCTACTACATACTCCCTTCCATTTATAACCAGTTTTTATGTAGCCACCACCCACGGCATTTAACATCCTTGCAAGATTTTCCCAGGCTTTCAAATATTGTTGGTGCCCTTATTTTTACTAAGGGCTATGGTTGATTGCTTCGACAAACACTGGTGGATTGGGATCATAACTTTATAACAAATAGAAACAACATTAATCACTTGAGAAAGCTAGGAATAAAGAATTAAGAGTGTTGGACTTTACTTACTTCAAATCAGATTAAATAACTTGAAAAAGTAAATTTTATTCGATATTTACGAAACCTTTGTTTATTTTTTCTGGATGACTGACAGAACTGACTGATTTAGATCTGACTTAGACTGATCTGATTTAGACTGACAGAAACACAACACAAAATGAGTGAACGAGGTCTATTAGAAAGTCAAATAAAGTGGGCCAATCGTTTTCACACGGCTTCTTACTAAGATTATGATTTTTAAATTGGTCGGGTTAAATTGATTTGCAGGAACTTCACGCTGCAAAACTATCATTGCAACTGATAGATAGCGGTCAAAAAGGTATTGCAACAAGTTACATGATCGCTATTCCTTGATAGTATCGTTTAGCTGTTAGTATCAAACGAATGATTGCAACTGAATTAGACAATCGCCCTATGAGCAGATGTTTTAGAGAAAGACAACTCAGGAGTATCCTAAACCGACGAGCATGTATGAAGAATGTTATGCGAGTGAATGGAGCGAAAGAGGTGTGTCAGGATCGTAGCAAGTGGAAATCTCTGCCTACCCCCATGGGAACGAGGTGTGATTTTATGTATCTGTGTGCATTTGAATGAAAGATATTAGTAATAAAGATAATCTAGGTATATTTATAAAAGCTACATTAAGATATTTTTTTTTTAATCGTTATAAACTAAAAAGTTGGGCACTGAAATTGTGCCACAATTTAATTAAAAATATTACGATTATTATTATTATATTATTGTAGGTAGACAAATGAAAAGATGGATGAACAGTGGGAAAGATGACATGGATAAGTGAATAAAGAGATGACGACTGATAGAGGAGAATGGAAGAGGAGAACATGTTGTGCCGACTACACATAAAATGGTTAAGGGCAGGAAGAATAAATTTTCGATGTAAGAAATAGTTCGTCATTTCTAGTCATCGATCATGTACGTAAACCACAAAACATATTAAATAATGTACGAAATTAGGTTAGTGGGACATAACGATTCAAGTCGTCAAAATAAGGTCAAGTGATAAGGCTGTTTTTAAATTACCTAACCGATAATTTGTCGTTTTTTGTCATTACTCAAGAATATTGAAGCGCGATCTCAATCTTTGTAATCGTGTTATATTTTCTATTATTATAACAGCAATAGATTAGTTCATTCATTTATTTACATTCATCCAGTAGACGATACCTTCACTGCTAGTTAAAACTTTTTAATACGCGTCTCATCAAGGAGGATTTCCGGAAAAAAAATTGAGGCATTTGAAATTTGAGTTTCCTGCCGCATGTTGTGCATTAGTTGGACGCATATCGAGGTATTACGAGTCCGATCTCATACGCATAGTGGCTTATAGTCAAGCCACCGATTCTCTTTATGGCTGAAAGTATTACTTTCAATTAGGCCCCTCAGGCAACTTCAGACCTACTTTCCGAGTATGAGCAATGAAAAATGTTTTTCTTTCTTTTCTTTTCTTTTACTAAAGTAATATCACTTTTGAGATATGACCTTGATTCTTCTGAGAATTTCCTTAAATCAGATTGTATCACGTAGTGAAATTACCAGCATAAATCACTCCATAGCCCATTATCTTTTCATAGGAAGCTACGCACAGATACTCGTATAATAAAGAGGAAAACTTTGGATACAATTTTTTTTAGATGTACCTAAAGAATAAACTAAAAACTACCCCACTGATTAAAAAAACACCACTATTAAAAGCTACATTATCCTTGAGAAATAAAGGCTATATTTCTTACTAGCAACCCACCCCGGCTTTGCACGGGTGTCATTTAGAAAAAAGAAGGAGAATAAATCTCCCTGTTTTCCTCCCTCCTCCCTGTTAATCTGTCAAGGTTGGCTGGTAGAAAATGCTGTTTAACATTAAGGGACCGGCGGTGGTTGAATTTTCATACAAACGTAATACCAAAATTATGACTAGTTTAGGCAGATTTTCACTATATTATTGTAATAACTGTATTCGTATAGTATTTATCAAGGTTCCTGAATGTTTTTGATTTTCAATTACCTACTTACCTCAAATGAAATAAACACAAATCGCATTTTACACATTTTTTTCATTGCAAAATGTGATTGGCGTTAATTTCATTTGAGGTAAGTAATTTAAAATAAAAACGGTTCAGGAACCTAGATAAATACTATACAAATACAATTATTACAATAATATAATGAAAATCTGCTCAAATTCGTAATCATTTTGGTATTACGTTTGTATGTAAACTCGCCCTCCGTCGGCCCCTTAAGCTCTCCTATTGTAAAAACCAATTTTTAGGTGCAATAAAGAATTAAATAAAAAAATGAGATTCACCTTTAAATTTGCCACCCGTGCGAAGCTGTAGCGGATCGCTAGTATGTACGTATTATTAAGATAAACACAATTTTTGAAGTTCACTAATATTAGCCAGTTGTTTATTACAGCGGTGTAGTTACAACTTTGCTGATTTTAGATAACCTCTACAGGTTAATAAATTGTTCGATAACAGAAAGAGATGGATTGTTTTGAAATTAAATTTATCGGAAACTTGACAGTGGCACGAGTCGGCACAATGCCTCAAGGTGCCTTTAAAAAGAGCATAACCATTTTTTTTTTCATTTATAATTTTCTTGTCCTTATCCCATTTCATTTGGGGTTGGCATAACAGGTTTTCGTTCTCCACTCTCCTCTATTATCCGTCATTTCAGCAGTCACTCCTTTCTTACCATCCTTCACACAATCCATCCATCTTTTCTTTGGCCAACCTCTTCTTCTATTCCATTCATATCTACAGCACTTTTTTCGTTACATTCTTCTCTTCGCATTCTATGCCCGTACTACGCTAACCTATTGTTTCTCATCTCCCCTGATACACTATACACATTTTTTTTTCTTTTTTTTTTGGTGGTATGTGGATTTCCAGATTAGTCCCATAGAAATTTTATGAAAGTCAGTTGAGCCATGAAGTTGTTTAAAATTATAATTTTTATATCCATTGAACAAATTGATAATACTCGTGAACAAGACCTGGGGGCTAATTCTCGGGCCGATCTCGATCATTTTGCAATTTTATTTTATTGCTTCTTTTCACAACCCCGTACTTTTTCTACGTTTTCCGTATATCGTAGCTGTTGAGGCTTTTATGATGAGGTTGTTGATGAATTACTCAAGGAAATCTGGTATTCTCTCTTCGAAAAGAAGCAATAAAATAAAATTGCAAAATGATCGAGATCGGCCCGAGAATTAGCCCCCTGGGGCCTAATTCTCGGGCCGACCGAGATTTTCAACGTCCCTTAAATAAATATTGGCATTGCACAGCCCCGCACTTTTTCTACGTTTTCCGTATATCGTAGCTGTCGAGGCTTCTACGATGAGGTCGTCGATGAATTACATAAGGAAATCTGCCATTCTATCTTCGAAAAGAAGCAATAAAATAAAATTGCAAAATGATCGAGATCGGCCCGAGAATTAGGCCCCTGAAAACATTATTTTTACCAATAAAAATGTTCGCCAATAAGTCATGCCGAATCTAAACACGAATATGTTTTATGGCCCGTTCAAAGAACCAACTATCCTTCCTCTGTGAATTTAGACTCTATTCCATTGTAATAAGGATGGTGGGTAACGGTCGGAAAATGTTCATCAGCTCTTGCCATCGTAAAAGAGATTCATAGTATTTTTAAGTACGTAGAGTAGGTTAATTCCATTATCTACGGAATCATTTCTAGTTCCTGTTTAAATTTTTTCGACATGCCCGAAGTATTTACAAGTTTTTTTCTTGTAGTTTTATTTGACCTTTTTGTAGAATGAGTACTGTAAAGATTTTTTTTTTATACAACTTTCTGATAGAAGAAGCACATGGCCCACCTGATGTTAAGTGGTAATCATCGCCTATAAAAAGCATTGCCTAATCGACCAAATATTTGACAGCTGTTGTTTATTTCTATAATTTATTTATTTCTAGCTTGCATGAGTAACTGACTGTCAAATATTTGATTGGTCGATTAGTCATCTATTCCAATTTTGAAAAATAAATATAGTTTTGACCATAACACGTTTTTCTTCATAAAAGTTGACCTAACTGATTTCGTACTGCGTAAATTCAAAATTCAGTTTAATAATTAATTTATTTCTATGTGCCTCATTTCAAAGCGGAAATTACATCCATCCCCATCCTAAAATTCATTTTAATACCCTATTAAAACCAAATATTAATTTCATTATATCGTCTCTTCTTTCACATCATTAATTATAATTTTAATGAAACATTTACAAAGTTTATGCATTTTGATCTAATGTAATTATTAAATAGATAACATAGGTACTTATTATGATTATAAGATCATAAAATTTAGAGATTAAATGGTTTCAAGATAATTATATGCCCATAAAATAATATGTTTAATTATGCTATAGAGCCCGCGATATATCTGTGTTATATATGTTATAGTCAAAGTCCGATACACAGTCTCTTCGCGGAAGGACTGGTTTATCCTAGGTTTGGCCAAAGCCATCAGGCAATCCCCGAAATACATTTCAATTTCGCCCTTTGCCTGAAGTATTTTTAGTCAAACCCAGGAGCTCCTAACTTTTCAGTCAAACGTCGAAAGTAAATTATTCTGTTTCGGTTTTGGCCTAGTCAATCCTAGAAGCGACTGCAAAACTCGGTCAAACGTTGCGTTGATCTGAACATGTTTAAACAGGTTCATAATGTCTCTCGCGGTGTTCCGACCGACCGATTGTTTTGTCATTTCATGTTCGTTCATTGAGCGTGCGGGCGTGTAAAGGTCCAACCGCACTTGAGCGGCGCGGCGCTGCGCTGCGCGGCGCGACACAATGCGTCAAAATATTCTTTCAGTCATTTTGTATGGTGTGTGTCGCATTAGCGCGGCGCGTCGCGACATAGTTGCCTCCGAAAGAATATTTTGACGCGCGGCGACCGACGCGCTGTGAGCGACGCGTCGTGACGCTCAAGTGCGATATAGCAAGCGGCGCGTCACTGCGCGTCACTCTCACGCAGTGTTGCCAATAATACATATTTATCTGTATTTATACAGAATTTTGGCTAGTATTAGAGATTACTGATTTGACCTTACATTTATACAGATTTTTGGAATCTGATTTAGTCTATGAAAAAGTAATTCAATATTAAAGTAAATTCAATATTTGTGTATAATTAGGGTTCCCTACCCGAAGAGTAAAAACGGGAACCCTATTACTAAGGCTTCGCTGTCCGTCCGTCCGTATGTCTGTTGTCTGTCTGTCTGTCACCAGGCTGTATCTCATGAACCGTGATAATTAGACAGTTGAAATTTTTACAAATGATGTATTTCTGTTGCCGCTATAACAGGAATAAATACAAAAGATAACAAATTCGTGCGTGAGTCCGACTCGCACTTGGCCGGTTTTTTTGTATATTTTCTGTTATAATCTGTGTTGTTTTTGTTTCGTTTTATGTTCTGTGTGTTTTTCGATCAAATAAGATTTATACAGATTTTTAGACTTTGAAACCCAGATATTTTGGTTCGGCACGTGGCAACACTCACTCACTCACTCACTCACGCGACAAATGACGCGAGCTGCAGTTGTAGTGCGATAGGGTCTGTGAAGCGACGCGCCCCGCAGCGCAGCGCCGCGCCGCTCAAGTGCGGTTGGACCTTAATTGTGTAAAATTGAAGATGAGTGAATCAAACGGTGTTGTTGTTACTAAAAACGTGGATAAAGAAGCTTTAAAAGTAAAGTTTAAGGAGAAAATTTCTAATTTGAATAAAAATAAGTGTTCATTTCACATAAAAAACAAACAGTTGCATGAGCAGATTATCAGTGAGGTAGAATCCGCTAAAGTAGCTGAAAAGAAAACGTCTTTGCAGTATCGCCGTCTCAAACGCTACGACGTTGTTTGTTTTGGGGACGAAAAAAAATTGATTAAGCCATTGTCAGATACAAAAAATATACAATACTACGTTACGGATGACGAGTTATTCGATGTGATTGAATGTGCTCATCAGGAATTTTCTAATTTTCCATTTTAATTACTTAAGAAATTATTAAAACAATAAACATCAAAATTTTAAAAATGTTATTTTTATATACCTAATCTTACAAACTAACCTCCGTATATTCCAAAGCATTTATTTATTTACTAGCTGTGCCCGCGACTTCGTCCGCGTGGTATAGTGTCTATGGGTAGCATTTTTAATTTGCAGCGGAAGAAAACAGTAATTAAATAACAACGTCATATTCGCGTGCACGTGACACAGTCGTCTGCCCTCTTACTAAACTTAGACATATGACTCCCCACTAAACTCCTCCCGCACTCCTCTCCACACTCCCCTCCACACCCCCCCCCCGCATCACCCCTCGCACCTCCCCTCCACACTCCCCCCGCATCTCCCTTCGCACCTCCCCTCCACACTCCCCCCTGTACTCCTCTCCACACTCCCCCCGCACCTCCCCTCCACACTCCCCCCTGTACTCCCCTCCACACTCCCCCCTGTACTCCCCTCCACACTCCCCCCGCACCTCCCCTTCATACTCCCCCTGTACTTCCCCCGCATCCCCCCCTCACACCTCCCCTCCACACTCCCCGTGTACTCCCCTCCACACTCCCCCCGCACCTCCCCTCCACACTCCCCCTGTACTCCACTCCACACTCCCCCCGCACCTCCCCTCCACACTCCCCCCTGTACTCCCCTCCCTCTACCCCCCCAGCACAAACTTTGAATGTCATATTTTTTTATATCAAATCAACAGACTAAAAAATAAGTTTTATGTTTCTAGCTCTAAAAATGACGATACTTCCATACAACTTTCAACCCCTATTTTCAACCCCTTACAACCTTAAACTTTTTTCGCGATAAAAAGTAGCCTATGTCCTTCCTCAGGCCCTCAACTATCTGTGTACCAAATTTCATTTCAATCGGTTTAGTAGTTTTGGCGTGAAAGCCACACAGACAGACAGAGTTACAAACGCATTTATAATATTAATAAGGATTTTATACTTTATTGCACATCGTACAAAAGGCGGGCCTAATGCCACACGGCATTCTCTCAAAGCATCTCAAATATAAAAGTGAAAATCACGTAAGCTGACCAATCAGGTGTCAGAACTGGCAGAGTTAAGCGGTTCTTAAAACTTGAAAGCTGCTTAAATGATAACATGCTTCCAAATATACGAAGATAAGACACTTCATACCTATATCGGAGTTTGACTCGTCAAACCCCGATTTAATAAAATTGTGTTTTGACGTTTGCCTGACCAAATTAGTCTCTCCCAGGTTTGACGAAAATTGTTTAGTCAAAGGCCGAAAATTTACATTTGTTTGGGCTTTGACTAAGTCATTCAGTCTGACCTGAGGATTGACCAGTCCAACCTAGGAGCGCCGGAGCTTCGGAGTTTGCCTATAACATTATACACCAATCATTATAAACAGCTTATCAATATAGTAATCGGTTTAAATTTTTATTTTTATTTATATTTACTTCGTTTACTTGTAAATAGAGATTTTCTTGACCATTGAGAGCAACAACGTACCAAAAACATGGTGGACCGCTACGACATGGAAATGACGTAAAGTAGTAGAAATGTCATTTTGAAAACTAACGCTAACAATTAGCATGACACTGACACTTAGTTGTGTCAGTCACTGCGGTAAAACTGTAATGGCGCGCCTTTTGGTATTCACCACTACGACAAATAAACCACTATTGATCATTTCTTTACAACGTACGTGTTTAGGTATAAATTTGTGAATTTAGTATTTTTGTGGTAATTTTCATAATTAACCGCATTTTTCTTACAAGTGCACATAGGAAGATTAACTTCAAAACTAAACTCACTAAATATGTTGTTAAAAGGATGTTTATACAGCATTCTTAGAATTGTTGAAATGTATAATCTATAATAGTAATGAATTAATTGTTGTAGGTAATTTTAATTTACTTTTTTTTTTTTTTTTTGTATATTGCATCGTTATTAATATAAATTGTATTAAGTATTTAGTTTTAAGTAATATTCGAATAAGATTTTTAAATTGTGCTAATGAAATGAAATAAACTGAAACTAACGTAAATTACAATAAAAGCATAGAATAACAACATGACATTGGTTTCGCATGCAAATATAAGCAAACCATTTTAAATGCTAAACTGATCGTGATGCGGTCATAATGAAATTGCAAGTGACAGAATATTGAATATATTGTGGTGGCAAGGATGTTGGCATAATTTTGATTGTTTTTCGAAACTAGTCTAGAACTGAGAATAAATTGTACAAGACAATAAATCTATCTATTGACCATGTATTTCCCGTAGAATAAGTTACTAAGCTGTCCCCGGAGTGCCTGGAACAGGAATAAACAAAATAAGATGGATGATGAATGATGGATTGTGATGACGGATCATGGATAGATGTAGCGCCCCGCAAGTAGGGCTTGAGTAATCACTAGTTGACCCTGACGCTGTATAAATCATCTACAATAGACGCAAAGGCCTGTTTACTTTTACATTTACTGCATTTTTCTTTGCAATTAAATGTCTAAATAAAAATAAACGATCTGCCAACAAATGGAATAGCCATAAATATGTTACCAGTTTATTAATTTGATATTAAACATGAATAAGTTCGTGTTTATCAAATATAACACACAAGGACCAAAGAGTCCAGGTTTTTCTCATCTGTCTTTCTAGAACCAAACTCGATGATCTAATCGGTGATGATTTTTGGATGTGTTTGGTCTTGATCAAGCATATTGTGTCTCAATACGGCAACAAAGCACTCATAGTTTAACTGCTTTAAGTAGCCATATTGGGTTTTTTATAACTTATAAACCGCCATTAAATTTACGATGACAAATTGCGGTCACAAAATAATTGAAATTAATGGATGAGGTTGGATTTGTCTTTATTACTTGTGACTTGAATGACAAGGAATAATATGGTGGACAATCCACAACATCTATTCTTATTTTTTATAATATATCTAGCCCCTAATTAAGCTGAGCTTGTACCAAGTAGCGAATATAATACAAATATATTTTTTTTTTAAATATTCGTTCGCCACACAAATATCTGTTTGAACCCACGACCTGCGGCGCAGAAGGCAGAGCTACTACCAACTGAGCTGAGAGGACAGTCAATGCCACAAGCAAGGAAACAGCACACATACTAAGGCCTCAAACTATTTTTTCAGTCGAGGCTTAAAATTATGGGCATGCCCGCAAATAGTTTATAGCCAGTAAATAAAATTGGTGCCCAAGTCACGTAAAAGAAGTCAGTCTATGGACGAAATTAGGTGGGTAATTCACCGTCTGGGTATAAATTACCTCCAGGTGGACTTGCCTGATTTAATGGCACAGTGTAAAAATATCATAAATTTTCATGAAAATTACCCTAACACCGTTCATTTTTCTTTTATTGCAGTGATAAATACTTGGGGTAAAAAAGCATTGCAATGGATTCTGTTTCTGATAATAGAAAAGGTCTTCCATCTTTTAGTTCTGTAGGTACCTGTGGGGAATGACTTTAAATATAATTGGTTTCATTCATTTTTTAACCTGTAAAATTAGGACATTGTTTTAGCGTCGGCGGGACCAATCTTATATAAGACATAACAAATGTTTGACCTCGGTATTTATATTTGAAATGTATTGAAATCGTTAGTTTTGCATTTACAAATATTTTAGTTATCTAATACATTAACCACCTAACTAAATGTATGTAATGTACCAGGTACATATCAAAATTGTATTGAACTATTACTTAAATAACATAAAAATCATAAATATAAAAAAACTAAAACTAATTAAAACTAAACCTTAAAAATCTAGCAAAAGTTAGAACGCTGGCTGCATTCCCACGTTGAATAGCAATAGCTATTCTCTGTGCGAGAAAAGAGCCAGCCCTCTTTCCACCAGGTACATTATATGTAATGTATCACATAGGTACTTGTTAGTACACCAAATAACATCATCATCATCAGCCTGAAAAAACACTGCTGGAAATTAGACATTCTAATAACATTTCCAGGAAGAACGATTCTGAGCCCTCTCTATCAACCGATCCCGCGATCTTAGCAACGTCGTCAGTCTATCGGGTAGGTGGGTTCATGGGCGCCATTCGAGAACATTCGAGATTCTAGACCAAACTAGTTAAATATTTTTTAAAGAAAAACAATACCTGCTCAATTACCAATGCTTTCAAAGTGAAGAAAACCTCGTTATTTCGATTTTCATACAATATTATATTCGTATATTACCTCTGAATTTTATCATAAGTTATCATGGCGAAAACTAATTCATTTCATATAGATAGAACTCTGTTTATTTATAAAACACGGCAAACAATCATCTACGCATTACGACGCCATCTTTTTATTTCCCGACTAGTGATGTGTCTCGTCGCCCAGTCTTAGGAGGGATGTCCTATTCTCAAAACCTAACAAAGTATTTACATACAATAGCTGGTTTTTGACAACAAATAAAATGTGAATGATTTTCTCAATACATGATAATTTATGAATACAATATCGTAATTTTAAAATAAAAAAATCCTTTACATGAATAGAAATAATGACGGAAAAATACATTCTACCAAACGGTCAAACGCAAGATGTTTACAGAGCATTCACATTTAGGCTCTAATAATCTGGTTTGACGGTTGCTTTTATGCTAAAAGCTTCGCTAAGGGCTTAGGCGTCCAGTCATCTAATGGTATATCTGACAGATACCAAATTGTAGCCATCTTGTGTGATACTTTCCAGCCGCGCCACAAGCTCTACAACTAAAATCAAAAAGAAAAAGAAGAAAAAAGATTCTTCTTTTAGATTCTTTCTTTAATTTTTAAATTTCTTTTGTTAATTGTAGTACCTTCCATTGGTATAACTTGCATTGAAATTAGAGCTTGTGGCGCGGCTGGAAAGTATCACACGCCATCTTACCAACTTAGTAAGAAGGGTTAGTTAATTTGCAAGCTAAAAGTGACAAAATAAAGCCTCCGACTGTGTATGGAAATACCACCTAGATACCACCTTTTATTTTGTAAAAGGATCATATCAAAAAGCGGTAGTTTGTTGCCTGTTCTTCTAGATTTGGTCGTGTGGAACTGGCACACTATCATTTTTTGAATTTGACTTTGACCTTCTTTAATGACAACAATAAAATAATGAAGAAGAAGACAGATCAACGAATCGTCGTCCTAAAATTATCAAAGTATTTCATCAGAGTCACGACAACCGCTCTAAAAACTCGGTAAAGAACTTGATAACTTATCAAATTTATTAGCATCATAAAAGAGAGATAAGTGCCCTTATCACCGACGGTCGTCATAATAAACCATCATTCCATATTTATTAAGGAATATGAAGTTTGCACACTGAGACATTTAGAAAGAAAGAAAGAAAGAAAATATATTTATTTGACATAAGTAGGTATACGTAAGACAAATACAATAATACACACAGAACGGACAACTGAACCACTAGACCAGGGATTCCCAAAGTGGTCGATATCGACCCCTTGGGGTCGAAATTGGTTTCCTAGGGGTCGACATAAACTGATTTTGGGGGTCGACGAGGTCTAAAAATCGACCCCTATTAAAAATTTACACAAGTTCTTATTTCATACTTTCAAGATAGGTAGGTACTGACCTAAATCGAGAGAGACCTATGAAAAATAACACACTGTAGCCGCTGTTTTAAGTTAGCCGACCATTGTGAATAAGGGGGTTGATCTTAAAAGTAGGTAATTTGGCCATGGCTGAGGTAACTGTTCATTTTGGAAAAGGGGTCTATTGTCCAAAATAGTTTGGGAATCCCTGCACTAGACCATCATGCTCAGAAAATGGATTTGTTCTAAAATAACTCTATAGATCATCATCATCATCATCATCATCATCCACAGCCCGATTCACCCACTGCTGGGTATAGGCCTCCCTTAGTTTGTGCCATCTACCTCGATCCTGTGCCAGTCTGACCCATTGCTGTCCCGCGACCCTGACTTTGTCTTCCATCCATCTTGCTGCAGGGCGCCTTACGATTCTGTATCCGGTTTTTGGCAACCATTTGGTTGTTGTTCTACTCCACCTGTCATCACCACGCCTAGCAATGTATCCTGCCCAATTCCATTTGAGCTCCGTAATCCGATCTCTGACATCTTGAACCTTTGTTCGTCTTCAGATCTCGGAGTTCGGAACTCTATAGATACTGAAAAAATTTGCCGTTATGACGCAATAGCTACAAGCATTATTTGAGTGTATGATTCTCATGCATTTATAATGTTTAAAGATAGCTATACATTTATATCAACACTGGGATAAACTATTAATAAAGTTAATTGCTCATTAAGATCATAATTATACTATTGTTTTTTGAAAGATAAATCTTAAGCCCTAATAATATAATATTCTATTTTAGCTAATTTATAATAGACCGCATAGGTATTAGGTAAATAATATTTTTTGCCGCGTCTCTTATCAATTAGGTTTCTCATTAAGGCTGATTTACACAGGGTCAGTAGACAAGTCAGTCGCAGCGCCAATGTCGGCGCCGCGACTGACTTTAACTGTTTACATGAAGTAAGTAGTAGTGGTGCGTTTCTCACGGTGAGCACACGTGTGTGAAGTCAGTGGGAAAAATGAATTCGCGAAAACAACTGAAACGACGATTTAATTATTTGTTGAAAAATTTATCAATTTTGCTGTAATAGAAATGGTAGAAAATGAGATAACTAAAAATAAACGACAATGGGTAAGAAAATGGATTGACGATAGAAACGAAACTGGTGGCTCTGCTTTGTTGCTGAAGCAATTGCAATTTGAAGATCCTGCGGAGTACAAACTGGCTATGAGGATGTCACCACAGAATTTTGACGAATTGCTGTCAATGATATCGAGCTCTATTCAACGACATGATATATTCATGAGAGATGCTTTACCAGCCAAAATTAAACGGAAATAACGCTGACATTTTTGGCTTCAGGAATGTACTATCGGTTCCTAGAAATCGTGTTCACTCTACAACGCAGCGGCAGTGACTAACCACGCACTGACTTGTCCGTTTACACGGGGTTTATTTGGCTGGCGCGGGGGTGAGCGGGTGGCGGGGGGCGCCAACTGACTTTAAAATATTCGTGTCTGAATATTCAAGTCAGCGCTGACTTCAAGCCACTGTACTGACTTCAAATCAGTTTACACAGGGTTTTTTTCGGGTCAGCACTGACTTGCCTCGAATTTGTAGTCAGTTACTGACCCTGTGTAAATCAGCCTTTATCTTATATCAATTTCATAGTGTTTGTCATTGCATAACTTTGTCATTTATAAGCCGACTTGAAACAAACTTTTTTTTTTATCTGAAAAGTGATATTTCTAGAGGGGTCCCAAAGAAATGTAATCAAAATCGGTTCAGCAGTTCGGCCATGAAGCATTCTCGATTTTAAACTTCAAAGTGCCAGTTTTACGCGACCAAACCTCAAAGACCAGGCAATAAACAGAAAAGAAAGAAAGAAACGACTTTTATTATTTTGACATAAAGGCAGAGGCAAAGGTAACATATAAAACAAATACATTAAAACACAAAGCAAACAGCTGACGGCAGGCAGAAAATGAAGGTAAAACAATAGCAATGTACCTAACCGAATAGCAATGGAAACATGGGTCCCAGCCTGTCCCGTCCCGTGCTGAATAATATAAATTTGATATTTTATGTCAAAAAGGCCCTGACTCAGCTTTTTACTTAAGGCTTGGCTCTTACCGTTTTTCTGTACATGACTACTTCTGTACGTATGAATCAGTAGTAGTCAGTTACAAATTAATCATTTTTTTTAATATTTTATTCATATTGGAATTATTTAAAATCAAAATTTAATTTACTGCATCAAAACCCCGACAAGAGCTAAGCTCTTAAATTTAAGAAGCAGAGGATTTATTTAGTTGGTGAAAAGTTTTCTTCACGTGTTTTAAGGCTCGGTTAACTCCCAAGCACCCGCCTCAGGACCCTCAGGGAAAAGGTTGCTCAGACTCCCTCTCACTACTATCAGTTCCCTCCCGATCGACAAAAACTGCATCCCCAAGAACTTTACTGATTATTGTGACTGTGTGTATGGCTGCTTGATTCTGAATGATGTGAATGTTTATGTTTGAATCTAACTTATTACAATATCTGTGTAAGCTTTTAGCTATTATACCCGTGGTGCTGACTACAATAGGTATGACTTCAGTAGATGTTTTCCAATGTCTGGTTATCTTTACTTTTAACGTGTAATATTTACTTAATTTCTCTATTTCTTTAGCCCCTATATTGTAATCGGACGGTACTGTAACATCTATCAACTAAGTTCTGTTTTCTATTATTATTTTGAATAAAATAAAATATTATTTAATTAATGTACCTAGGTACAAGCTATGCACTTATTCTTTTGCTATGTCAAGACTAAAAATGATTGCACTCGAGTGCAACACGTAACTTTTCATCCCACCTCAGCGAGGAAATGACTAAATGCAAAAAAGGAAATGGCGCGCGTAATGCTAATTAAAATAAAAGTAACACACCAAGAAGGTTCCGAGTCTGAGTTTTTAACAAATTAAAAAAGGTTGTCTGTTAGGTTCGGCACCATGGAGGTAGATGTTTTGAATTCACAAACTTAGTGCACACGATGTTCCAAATTCAATTATACTTTATCCTCTAGGAAGACATGTTGTGCCGCGACCCCACATAAAATGGGATAAGGGCAGGAAGAAGAAGAAAAAGATAGCCAGTATATGAGTGTTGTGTATCTATCTATTTCTTAACAAGCATATATACCGAACAAAGCAACCAGTAAACGCTAGTATTCCAATAAGCGGAGATCGCATGCCATGAACGTTGGAACGCGGCCGACTAATGCCTAAATAGCGGAAGGCTCAATTGATCTGTTAGGTAAGACGCGCCAATTGCTTTGTAACTACGCATTTATATTGTGCAATTTTGTACTATTTTTAACTGACTTTAATTATAAAAAGAGACATCCCTCAATTCACTCGTTACTTTTTTATGTTTGTTATCGCATAATTTTGTCATTTATGTGCCGGTTTGAAAATATATTTTTTATTTGAAAAGTAATATTTTCCAAATTGGTCCCATAGAAATTTCATGAAAATTGCTTGGATTTTACTTTAGGTTTTTTTATTAAGTATATGTACACAGGGCGTCCGACGGACATGCCACGTGAAGGGAAAGTACCTGTATGAACATTTAAAATATAAGTACCATTTTACTGAAAGAAGACATTAGTTGAATTTAAAAAAACAATTTAACCTGCTTTCATAGTTTTTAATAAAGCACCATAAATAAAAAAAACATGTAAAATATTATTGATAAGGCATTTATATTAACACTTATCGGTATCATTGGCTGATTAAAAATCATTAATCAGTCACCGATTAAATTTATCGTCAAATATTTGGAAAGTTTCTGTCAAAAAAGATTATTCATTTTACTATGACATTGGCATGTTAATTTTTGAAGTATGATCTTAATCTACGTATATACCTATACACTTTACCTACCAACGTTTTACGAAAATTAAGTAATATTATTATTAGCCTATCTTGTCCCACTGCAGGGCAAAGGCCTCTCTACCCTTTTTTCCAGCATTTCTCGGTCCATTGCTAGACAGTTTGGTAGACGTAACTACCATCCGCAAAAAAAATATCTTACCACCTTTGGGGTGCATTTTCTGTGACGCAGTTACTGATATCCCGTTGTGATTTGATTGTGACCAGATTTTAATTAGTCTTTGGAAATGTAAATGTCAAAAAACAGGTGGCTTTAACTAAGTGAAACAGGTGTTTATGGTCCCATTGGTCAAAATTAGTGAACAAAGAAATAGGCGTAGGTAATCAGCAGCTAGCTAAAATGCTTGCAAGCAAATCTGTTTCAAAAGTGGTAAGGCGGGAATTTTGCTGATAGTATATATAGGTACATACTATCAGCAAAATTTCTACCTCGTCGCGCCATCTCCACAAAAAAAGTACATAATCTTTAAAAAAAATACTCGCTTTAAATGAGAAATGAAGCAAGCGTATTTTGTTACGTCTGTGGTATTCAGGTCGGATCAATCTACTCTAAATTGCTACAAGGTTTTCGCATCAACCAATGAACGAAAATATATTATGCATGGTATTCTTCCATGCATTCGAAATCAGTTGCTGTTACCAAAAGTACCTATACTAACTACACATTACGTTTGAGCCTAGATCTCCTCCTTATAATAGATAAACCTATACCATCTTCCCGCCAAAAATAGATAAGAGTAAATGGTTATTAATTTCAACCAAATATAGATTGATAAATAAAAATCATATTTGCCGTAACACACATGCAAAATGGAGAGTAATTTAACAATGATAAATAAAAACATAAACAAATCTTAAATAAAAACCACCAAATCACCAAATTTTTATGTTTTTCGTAGTTTCTCATAATTTTTTTTCGGATTCCTACTTTTTACGTATTCGTACTTCTAGACTTGGTTTTAACTAAGCCTAGAAGTCATTAAAAAAAACAAACAAACAAACTTCTTCTTAATTAATGGGAACTGTCCATTTTATATTATGTTTCAAGTGTCAAGTGAGGATAATTATTATTACATAAATAAAATAAGTAAGTAGTTGTTAGTCAAGTCAATCAATAGACAAGTTAGCTCTAATTGGCTTTGAAAAACAATGGTGGCCGGTTTTTTCAAAACCATCTGAATTTTCGATCAAAATCAAAATATCACAGAATATACTTTGATTCCAACTGATAACACTTTGAGCTAAGACCTCAAGTAATGCTGGTTATAATACTACCAAAATTACACGATAGAACTCAAAATAACACCAGAAAAACAATTAAAATGAAAAAGATATGTGACCAAAACAGCTGTCAAATTAGCAAATTAGCTGATCTTATTTTGGCAGCTGTCTTTTTATCTCTTTCTTTGTAGTGAAGCTCTACTAGCTAATTCCTCATCAAATAGTTCAACGTCTGCGGTAGATAAGATGTTTTTTGTAAAAATAATCCTATCATAAATACCAAAAGAATGATAAACAAAGCCGGGGAATGAATCCCTTGTTAGCATAGATATGAGCTACGCAAAAAGATTCGCTTTATTTCACAGCAAATATGCAAATTTCAATGAGTGCTTGCATAGTACGCCAATAGTAAGAATCATAAATAGCAGTGCTAATACCTCTCACGAGCACGAGTTCGTTTTAAAGAACTATTGTCATAGCATACACGAAAAGAACCTACCTGAGGTGAGGTCTCAAAAAAAACGGTAGTAAATCTATATCTATACTAATATTATAAAGAGGAAAGATTTGTACCTATTTTTGTATGTTTGTAATGAATAGGCTCAAAAAGTACTGGGCCGATTTAAAAAATTCTTTCACCAATAGAATGCTACATTCTTCCAATTCGACATAGGCTACATTTCATTTTGAAAAAAATTAGGGATCCTAGTAAAATTTGAACAATGTAACCGAAGGTGTAGAAAAATGAGTCTTAAAATGTCTTTCGTCGAATGCGCTGCCGAAATTATTAGCGATAGAACAAAATAATGTACAACAATATTGTCTACCCCGTGCGAAGCCGGGACGGGCTGCTAGTAATAAATAAATAAGGCGGACAATCCACACAACGCTATCTAGCCCCAAACTAAGCTGAGCTTGTACTATGGGAACCAGATATAATACTTAAATACTTTTTTTTTGTAAATACACAATACATGGTAGGATCCAAGCCGTAGCTTGTTGCCTGATTTCCTAGGCTTCGCAGAACTGGCACCTAGACTCACCTAGACGTTTCAAAAATTCTCACCACACCTTGCTCAAACAACTCGACAATATGAGTGACGAATGGCGTCAATTTAGATAAGTTTTTTATTGGACGAGTTATACGTTCATGAAAAACGTGAAAGCGTCGTGTAAATCACGTTATGATGTGCATAATTTTGCAAATAGTATGT
This sequence comes from Thera obeliscata, assembly GCA_947578465.1. NCBI lineage: Eukaryota > Metazoa > Arthropoda > Insecta > Lepidoptera > Geometridae > Thera > Thera obeliscata. The sequence goes on along the minus strand of OX387919.1, from coordinate 20,662,787 downwards.
GCTTTGTTTAGGCAAATGTAGTGTGGGACGCCCTCCAGCAAGGTAGGGCAATGATCTGAGAAATATAGCTGGCACACTCTGGATGACAGACAGACTAAGTGGCCTGTAGTAGCAGCCCTACATGATTCGTTGATCGTGGCTTCAAATCTTGTCGCGTACCAAGGAATTTTTCAGTCTAAAATGTGTGTACACTTTTGACACAAAAAAACTCTTTTGTCTACACAATATAATATATGGTGTAGACAAAAGAGTTTTTTTGTGATCATATTATGATACTATAAAAACACTAATGCCAGTGCTCTGAAACAGTGAGGAAACCGGCATTTCGTAGAACTTAAAGAGCTTTTTGGTGTCTGGTCAAGCCAGACAACACTATCTGGCCTCAAATTAAGCATTTCTAAAGTATATTTCAATAGCACAAAAGGAGCCTTGCCACTTGGATTGGCTTGAAAGATCCAATCACACGATATGAATAAGAAGGCAGAAGGAAAAAAACAAACGCAATATCTTCCCGACTTTGATCCCCAGACATGGAAGCTATGATATACGAACATAATTATGCTTGATACACCAAGCACCAACTCAAGATTCTTTGAGGATCCCTAAGAAGGGTAGTAAGAGGCTAGTAAGTACTGTAACAGGATGAAAATAGCCTAAACTGGGCTCAGATGCGCGTCATGGTTTTACCAATAAAGTCTGGTTATTCCCTTTTCCCCCTCTTCCTCTTTTCTATGTGATTTGTTAAAATCACAAATTGTACTATTATTATACCTATCAATTTTATTACATTGCAAGTATTCCAAATTAAATATAAATCGGTTCAAACGTTATCATTATCAGTAGGCCTACCACAAGCTCTGTCTGGCTCTGGTTTGAGTCTGTGTGAGTGCTGACTAAATAAATCCTACGTCTCGAAGCGTCACACACACAGTAATACACTGTACAGTAGTGTTCACAGTGATACACTGGTGAACACTCACACAGACTCAAAACCAGAGACAGAGACAAAGCCAGGCAGAGCTTGTGGTAGGCCTACAGTACCTTTGAACGAGTATTGAAAGCATATTTTAGTTACTAAGCACCTGAGTACAGTATAAGAAGTGTTACAAAAACTGTGCATAGTGATGGAATCGGTGACCCCTGACGCTGACGTCATCAAATTGCTATATTGTTTTGCGCGACTACTTTTTTTAGACCACTAGCTGATGGAACAAGCAGATGGCACATCTGATTTTATGTACCTAAGTAGTAACCATCACGTTTAACTGAGTTTTGCCTCGTAGGTCACGCACGTCAGGAACGTGCACTCTTCGAACCAGTATACCAGCATACTTCACTTCACTTCTTCTTTTTTGGCTACTGCGACTAGATGCCACAATTCTGCCAGTGTCCGTTTCATGCTAGTGTCATAAACTTAAGATGGAGTAGAGTATTAAGAACATGGCCGGTATTCATAATATGAACGAAGGATGTTACAGAAAATCGAACATATTAGAAAATAAAAACCAAAATGATTTCTCCAAACAAAAACCTAATAAACCACCATACCAGCATACAAAAGTACTCCAAATGTAGTGACAAGAAATATGACAGATGTAAAAACTTAGAAAACCCGACCCCCACCTTCCGCCGACTGTTTCCTGACGAGATGTCAGTTACGTAATAGGATGACGTGACAGGACATGACAGTGTTGTTTTTTTTATATAAATAGCTATACCGGACGTTCTTTGGGCCAAAATATTTAGAGATTGGTAAATATTTACAAAATATTTACAAGGTCGTCGTAGAGGAAGACCCTGGAGAAGATGGCGGAACGATCTCGATTGTCATATAAACGACTGGCCCACTGTAGCCAAAAGAGGCATTTGCAGTGGGACAAGTTAAAATAAAAAAAATAGCAAAGCATTTGGCTGTCATCGCACCTGATAAAAAATGAGGCCTAAGATGGAGCATGCCTAGCTATAATCCACTTGTTCACTTTTGTCTCGTGTTCATTGTTTTTTTCTCACCTCAAAAATTTCTCAAGCCCACCTAAAGAAAACCTCACTTAAAAAAACCACAGAGGGAGTACTGTATTTGCAATTTCATAATAGAGGTGCCTCGTGCAGCAGTGAATTTATAAGTTATTGTTAGATCCATGGCCTTCCATAAATCTGAGACGCTATGTTTATAGATATTTTTCATGAGCGGCTATTCTATAAGATTAATATACCGGGTGTACATTTTTCACATGTGGTTCGATTTCCGGCCGAAGCATTTATAAATTTATTAACAACATCAAAATACAACACAATTAACACGCTAGAAACACAGAGAATATCTGCAACACAGTGTAAACTAACGCAGAAAACAGTGGTAGGTACTACATTAAGTTACTGTCATGTATTATTGTATGAAATAAAGATATGTATTTGTATAACATCAACGTTGTCTTATTTATTTTACAAAAAACAATAAGTTCAGATTAGCCTCTCAGCTCTGTTGGTAGTAAACTCTGCCTTCTGCGCCGTAGGTCGTGGGCTCGATATCCACCGAGAACAAAATTAAATATTCATGTGGTAAACGCAAGTGTTACTTCTCTGTCTGGGTCTTCTATTTTATACTAAGTATGTACTTACAAAAATAAATCTATGTATTATACCAGCTATCTGGTATCCCATAGTCAAGCTGGAGTGACGTGTGGATTTTCTACAATATTTATTTATTCAATTTATTCATAATTGACAAGAACGAATTTGTATAAATAGTATTTTCTTACAAAGATTCTACCGCTGTTCTTTTTTGATTTTGCATTTCCTGTCCATAAATTACCTACTGAAAAAAAAATGTATTTAACATAGGTACTTATAGGATGTAGGTACGAATGTTTACTATATCAACAAATATTATGAATCGTTCTTACTGGAAATGTAAAGGGGAGGCCTATGTCCAGCAGTGGACTTCTTCAGGATGATGATGATGGTTTATGCGTTGGTTTGGGCTACCTTGAGGTGTAATCAAAATCTATTTCGAACCTACGATGTAGTTATTGATTTAACAGTTCATTAAAATCAATACTTTCCTACAGTCTGTAGTTACTTATAATGATCACTAAGGTAAAGACGTTATTTTATAGTAGAAGTGATAAAGAGAATCTCAAGATTAAAAACGCCCTTAAATATGGGAAATATTCACAATCTCTAAAACACAGATAGGAATAAACTCACTTAGAACACATCCGTGAAAATTCATCACAGTTATTAAATTACCCAAATTCCTTCTTAAATTAAATTAGCTTTAAACGAAAGTTGACGTAAGAGAAAATGATTTCTAATCACCACAAAACTTACATTTTAAATCCATGCGTCGTCCAGAAAAAAATAAAATCACTTCACTAAACATCCAAAGGTACAAGGTACGAATCCGTTATTTCGAAAAACTGAACTCACTTCACTTCACTGTGGTTCACTGTGGTATCGCGGCCGACGTCCATGTCGCGGCGTAGGCGAGTGTCGACTGCCGTGTCATCACGACGCTCTGCGCACCTGTGGCTCCTATCTGATCATCATTCGTCATTTAAACGTCAAATTCTAGATAAGGAAAATTAAAAAAAGTTTCAGTTGCTAAAGGAGTTTTACTTTGGATTTGTCTACAAAAATGATAAGAAGAAAAAATGTTTGGTAGAGCTGTGGGAATTTTACTTTGATTTATGCAGCTTTTAGATTAGAAATCCGTCTCGGGATGAGTTATACAGTTGAAAAACAATAAAATTTACAGTAGGTTTGGATATTGAGTGTAGTTGTGTAAAATAAGTAGGAATAAAAAAAATTGCCCTGAGTAGTAAAGAGCTAAAGATGAGAGAAAATTATAATAAAATTCTTCAAGACAGTGACTGTCTCAGGGATATTTTTTTATTTTACAGATCCGTCCGAGTTTGTCAAAAACAAGGACTGTCATTTTTTTTTTCAAAGAATAATGTTATTCTGTAGATGGAAAAATCAAGCCTTATTAGAGGATTTTGACTTAAAAAAAAAATGAAAATGTAATTGGTAGAGTTTTAACATACTTAGGCTAATTCAATTTTTTTTTGATTTTATAGTGTTCACCGCACTCAAGTAACTCACAAAGATTTTTTAATTTTATTTGTTTATTTGTCAGAAACAAGAATGTGGCAATTCGTAAACGACTGTGGCTAATGGAAATGCCAACGACATATTTCGTGAAAAAGGAAAATTAATTTCTATGAATAAAATTGGTCTTCAATGAGCCACAAAATGTAGGCCAAGAACACTACATTCATAATACATCCATTTGGCGTGGCTAAAACCAATATAATCGAGGTCTTTGTAGTATAACGTAAAGATTCGTATAATGTCTGAAAAGTTAAGAGCCGAGCAAGATTTGAACCCGCGACCTGCTAGGAAATTAAAAAAAACTTTGTTTTCCATAAGTGTAGTAAAAAACAATAAAAAATAGCATACTTAATGTAGTTTTCTAGTTCATTATAATCTTAGCAATTCGTGCTATTTATGTTATTCTGAACATGTTAACTTAAACTAAAGTAAACAGGCATCTATTGTAGATGATTTATATAGCGTCAGGGACAACTGGTGATTACACAAGCGTTACTTAGGGGACGCTATAAAGCCTGGGACAGGATTTTAGATGCCCACCCAGCCCATCCTGACAGCTCAGTCGGCCTAATCCACAGGAAAGACATGGTCAATAGGTGTGGAGCTGGTTAAGCCACGGGTTTCCTCACGATGATTTCCTTCACCGTTTGAGAGCACTAGCATTGTGTACATAAATTTTTCGACAGGAAAACTCATTGGTATATGACTGGATTTGAACCCACACCTTAGGATCGAAAGGTTAGACTTAGGTTAGACCACCAGTGCTCTCAAACCAAGACTAACTAAACTATTCAATGTTTCCCCCCTCACTGGAAACACATTATACAAAAGAGTAACCGTACAATAAAATACAACATAATTTAAGTTTAAAAAACTTGAGAAACCGACTTCATTGTCAAACGGCTAAACCGATTTTAATCAAATTTGTTTGGGACAATCTGGACGTAAGAATAACCTTCCAAATAAAAAAATAATTTTCTAAATCGGTTCATAAATGACGGAGGCATGCAGTTACAAACATTAAAAAAATTATTTAAAAAAAAATGGCAACACCGATTTTAATAAAATTAAAATGGGACCAATCTGGAAGCAGTACCTTTCAGATAAAAAAATAATTTTTCAAATCGGCTCACAAATGACGAAGTTATGCGGTAACAAACATTAAAAAAAAAAATAAAAAAAAAAATAAAAAAAAAAAAAAAAACATACAACCGAATTGAGAACCTCCTCCTTTTTGATTGGAAGTCGGTTAAAAAGAGTCATGCAACATCGGTATTAACTAGCGATTCGGTCATATTATCACATGAAATCAAGCTTTGATTACCTCCAAATGTATTATTAATAAGTGCTTAAAAACACGATTATTACTTTTGAACGGTTTTGTGTGAACACGCGAAGTTTTGGATTTAGTCATTATGTTTATTTTTGTGTTACATTTTTTATCTGAAAAATTTCATGGTGCGGGCATTTTTTGAGGTGAGTTAAAACCATTAACCTGTAAAACTGTTACGTAACTGACACCTCTAGAAAGGTAGAGATCGAGAAACTTTTCCAAAAATCTGGGGGTCAAAGTGGGGGTTGAGGGGTGATTGAGGAAGGTCGGGGGGATAATCAAGTTTTCACCTCTCTGTTGGCATTCCCGGATTGTCACGATTTTTTGATACTAGGAACTTGCTGGAATAAAAAAGGTTTCTTTATACATTTTCAGGAAGAACGATTTTGAAGAAGGATTTTGAAACCCCTCGCATCCACCACATTTCTGCAATCTTCGGAATATTGTCGGTTCATCAGGCGGGTTGGCGTTCCGTGCTTTGTCTTCCGGTTAGTGGTCGCCATTCGAGAACCTTCATTCCCTAACGGAAAACGGGGAAATAAAGGGATTAGAAACCCCCTCGCTTCATTACTTTTGGGAATTATAAATCTTTATTAAACTATTCTAGGCTGTGAAATGAAGGAATTTAGGTTATAAGTTAAATTCATGACAGCTTGATCCCTTCTCAAAAACCCACAGAAAACAATTTCAATTACCGGTTTAGGGTCAAACTAGTTACTTTCACGCGTCAGCATGGCACCAGTTATAATTTAGACTGGCCTCTCGGCTCATTATTTAGTGCCTCGCCTTCTGCGCCGTAGTTCGTGGGTTCAATCCCCATCGAGAATAGCTTAGTCAGCCTAATTCACAGGAAAGACATGGTCTGACTAAGGGCGCTTGTACACGCTAAGAAAAAACGCCGGGCCTACCCAAGAATTCGTGTCGTAACAAGAAAATTACTGTGTACACGGCTCGCAGCGGTGCACGAAAAAAATCTTATCTGCGCTAGACACGACGCGGCGAACGTTGTTGCGGAGCGGCGGGGGGCGGTGTAGTAGGGTTGAGCCAGCCCAGCCAGGTAGTTTTTGGCCGATCTTATTTTATTTTCACGAAAAAAGAAGAAGCAGATTTCTATGATACATGTTTGCGTCTATGTATGTATATCTACATTTGTGTGCATAGATCTTATATTTCAACTGTCAAAACTGACATCTCAAACTGTCAAATGTCAAGAGGTCAATGTTATGCTTGCTTCTGCTTGCTACTGTTCTATAATTCTTGCTAGGCTATTTCGAGATACGAGCTACTATTTACGAATACGAAATAAAATCCACCGGATTATTAAATAAGACAGAAATGTGATGGCTGTAACAGCATCGGTAATTAATGATCTGTCTTATTATCATCTAAAGAGTATTTACCATTTCCTACAGCACAGACGACTCCAATGCCTCCAGCAGCGTTGGGGACAAACCGCTCGTAGGCAACTCCTACGCATAAAGAACTGGGCAGTCATCACTAATGAGAACTTTTAATTCTTCAAGGCTGGACACCTCAGCCGCATGCTAGACACCTCGTGGGCTTTCATCTTCAGTGGGCTGAAGATGTGTGTCAAACTTAGCGCTAGAAAGTGGTAGACCAGACTTTATTGGGTGTGTGATGTGTGTTTAAAACCCTGCCAAAAGTGTGTGAAGTCAGATTGTGAATGAAGTTACTAGGTAGATGTGTGTGATGAAGTAACTACCTACTAATGATATCTACAATGTTGTATCAATGTTTTTATAGCGTTAAAGATTTCATATAAATTATGTTCTATTTTCTTTAAGAATTATTATTCTGAATTGATTATTATTCTGACACACTGATTCATTTTAATTTAACTTATGTATGTTTTCTACTTTTTGTTTGAATTTTGTATATCGGTCTCCGACAAAGTATTTGAGCCACTTTTTTACGTACCCTATGATCTAGATAGATAGATAACTTTTTTATTTGGCTCAAAAAACACAACTAAAGAAAATAAAACCACAGAACTACTGAACTACAGACGCAGAGTTATTGGTGAAAGAGACTGATTTCCTGTAGGTTTAATTTGATCGAACTAGGTAGGTATAATGTTATTCGGGGATAATTCAGCATTGTAGTGGCAATAGTTATTTGTTATACAAGAGTGCAAAGCTGCTTTTTAACCGCGTGCTCAATTTTGATGACTGAGCAAGCGCAGGATTCTAAAGTTTAACCATCTTTGCACTCGAGTGCAACACGTAACTTTTCATCCCACCTCAGCGAGGAAATGACTAATGCAAAAAAGAACATGGCGCGACTAAAAGTAACACACCAAGAAGGTTCCGAGTATGAGTTATTAACAAATTTAAAAAGGTTGTATGATAAATTCGGCACCATGCAGGTAGAAGTAAATAGGTTTAATGGTGTTTTGAATTCACAAATACACCAAGAAGGTTACGAGTGCGAGTTTTTAACAAAATAAAAAAGGTTGTATGATAAGTTCGGCACCATGGAGGTAGAAGTAAATAGGTTGTGTATTCACAAACTTATTGAACACGATATTCTAAATTCAAATTTACTTTATCCTCTAGCGGATAAAAACTAAATAAAAATTAGATAAAAATTCAATTTCGTAGATACAAGAACGCCGGTAGTTTTTGTTGTGCGTTTGGTGTGGATGTGTATTGCAGCGTAGAGTACAAAATGGCTGATGAGTTACTTATAACTTTAGTAGAAGGACGACCGGTATTGTGGGACAAAACTTTAGAGATATATAAAGATAAAAGACTCACATACGAAGCATGGAGAGACATATTTATTAACTTAAACAAAGACTTCGACGAAATGACAATTGTCAAAAAAAATGAATATGGTAAGTACCTACAACATATTACTATCTTTTTACAATTTTCAAAAATTCTGATTATTAGGTATATTCTATAAAGCTATATATTATAATAAATATTAATCATTGTCGTTACCCACATTAAATACATCTACAATAAAAGATTTAAGTTGCAAGCAATCATAAGTTCAATAGCGATAAGTAGCATACGACCACGGCTTTGCTAAAAACGATAATGACTAATAGTTATAATAAAATACTTACGTATAAACATGAAAAAAAATATGACATGTAATCGTTTATTTAAACAATATGGCAGAATAGGAAGAACAACTTCCTTGTTTCACACTTTTTGGAATAAAATTTAGTAGTCGGGTTTTAGTTTTAGAACTTATTTTTTATGTGTATTTATCTTGCCATGGCAATGATCCTTCGTCAGAGGAAAAATAATCAGTATATTTTTGACGAATTTCGTCTGCTGTCAGATTATTGCCTTCTAAACGGAATCGACTATTTAATCGGTCTCGATTGATTAAAGGCTCAACGTGACCTTCTTCTGTATGAATAAAATTTTGTAAAACGCAAGTAGTTTTTACAATAGCAACTGTTAAATCGAGACTTACGTTTAAAGATCGGTGCAGAATTCTCCATTTGTTGGCCATTATGCCAAATGCACACTCGACGTATCTTCTTGCCCTTGTCAAGCGATAATTGAATATTTTTTGTTCTTTTGTGAGTTCGTTACCGCCGTAGGGTCGAAGTACGTTAGCATTAAGTGCGAAAGCTTCATCAGCTACAAAAACATATGGTAATACATAGTTAGTATTTATTAAAGAGCATGGGGATGGTATGTTTAACGTATTGTCAACAAGTTTTTTCCAAAACTGTGTTTCTTTGAAAACATTTGAATCACATTCTTTACCATACGACCCTACCTCAATAAAAATGTAATTGTAGTTAGAATCCACAATAGCCATGAGAACAATAGAAAAGAAATGTTTATAATTTAAAAACATTGATCCACTTTCTTCAGGTTTAATTATTCTAATATGTTTCCCGTCCAGTGCTCCAAGACATTGTGGAAAATTGGCATTTATTTCATATCCCTGTGCTATATTCAACCAATCTTCTTGTGTTGGCATTCGCATATAAACTGTAGATAATTCTGACCAAATATGATGAGTAACTTCACGTACAATGTTCGCTACTGTTTTTATTCCGATTCGAAAATCGAAATGAAGACGTGCGAAGGCATCTCCAGTTGCCATGTATCTGTAAAAAAATGTAACAATGTCTTACAATGAGGTCATTTTCTTTTTTATATGAAGTTTATGTCTACTTGCAATAGATGGTACTTTCTTACGGTAGTTCGATTTTTGTTTCAGCAAAGTCTACAGCAAAAAAATGGACAAGTTTGCGAGATAGGTGGATGAAATGCCACAGAAAACTTAAAGAAATGAAATCGGGATCAGGTGCTAAGAAGATTCGTAAATGTGATTTTTACGACGAAATGTTATTTTTGTCAAAAATTGTAACACGCCGAGACACTGAGTCAAATATACCCGAAACAACAAACGTGGAAGAAAGTCCTGTAGAACATACACCTATCGCGAAAAAAAAGAAACAGGATGTTAGCGAGGTAGACAAAAATATGGCAGAATTTATAAAAACTGTTACCAAAGAAGAAGAGAGCCGTGCCATGTCATTTTTTAAAAGTATAGCTCCGAGTGTTGATAAGTTCAGTGATGAGGAAATGGTGGATTTCCAGTTTGAAGTTTTAAAACTTGTGCGTGCTACGCAACAACGAAAGGGAAGTGATGTTCAGCATCAATGGAGTACTGAGTATTACAAAACAACGCAGCCTTCTACGTCGTCATTTAACGTATCCGGCCCATCATACTCGATTCGACCAAGTTACAGTACTCAAAAATCTACATCCATTGACTTTGACATCGAAACTATTAGTAGTGTGGAAACATCGCATACAGATGAATATCACTTTGACTATTCTAAAGAATATGAAAATTTGGAGTCTGTTGAATTTGGAAACATGTAACACTGAAGTGTTACATGTTTCCAAATTCAACAGACTATATTCAGCATATTGATTTGAACGTTGTACAATAGTAAATGTCTTTGAAAAGACATTTACTATTGTACAACGTTCAAATCAATATGCTTAAAAAAATTACTTACCTTAATGTTACGGCCAATCTAATGTATGGAGGAATACTTTCTCGCATTTTGGTATTTTCATGTCGTATATTACTTTCTATACTTGTCAAAAGCTTGTCAAACGTAGACATTTTCATGCGAAAATAATCCACAAATTTTTCCTCATGTTGTCGCATGACACGGTAAAGGGTAATGAACCCACCAAACTCATTTTTCTCTTGTATAATTGGATGAACCCAGTAAAGTCTCTTGTTTTTAGTTTCCTTTTTTATTTTGTTATAATAATAATATGCAATTATCATTCTTTTTTGCTTTGTAGTTAACATTTATATAAATAAACGAAACTCACACTGATTAACACACTTGTTATTACTTGCGCACCCTACGCCCGACTGACGACTGCAAGAAAAAAATCTTGTCGTGTACACATTTCGATTGGTCTTGTCTGCGGAAGACAAGAAAAGTTTTCGTGTGTGGAAAAGACAAAATTCTTGTCGTCTACACGATGAATTTGTCTTGTCTGGCGCAGGAACGGCAAATTTTCTTAGCGTATACAAGCGCCCTAAGCCTATTGTTTTATAATAATGTGAAGATGGAGAACATAATTTGATATAACACTTACTTTTTTTAACCGTTTGGTTGGCTTGACTAGCGACCTAGGTGTGCGCAGGCCTTAAGACATTTCCATTTAAACAGTAAAGTTTTTTAACATAGTAATATTTAACCCCAGGCAATATACAAAAAAGCCCAGACCTTAACCACAAAATGTAAATAATGATTACGAAATTGTCTAAAATTAAAGCTACCCTCAGATCTAATACGAAATAGAGTTGTTTTATAATACCAACTGTTGATTTAGTTAATTGAAAATGGTCAAAGTTGTAAAACTTGGTTAAATAAGGTTTGCTTATCCACTGAAACTATTTGAGGTTTCTCGTAGATAGGCACTTTGAGCCATTTATGCCTGTGTAAGTTTCTAATTGAAAAGGTACAGTCAGCTCCACTATGATGTGTTCAATCGGTAAACTTTAAATAGTGTTGTAACATTACTTTGCACTTATTAAAATTGCAAAGAAATGCTACAATATTTTATTCCATACCAGTTTGCAGCACTAAACCGGGGCAATTTGAAAGTGGCGCCAGTGACTGAAAAGATGAGGAGCAGTAGGTTAGCGCGGTATGGGCACGTCATGCGAAAGGAAGAATGTCAATGTAACGAGACGAGAGCTAGATATGAACGGATAAAGAAGTAGAGGTAGGCCAAAGACAAGATGGATAGATTGTGTGAAGGATGGCATGGGTAATAGCCCCTTCCCACCGGTGTGTGATATCGCGCACGGAGGCGGATCAGCTCGCACGACACACCATGGGAACGGTCTCGTGCGCCGAGGTGCGCGGGAGCACAGGAGCCCTTTCTGTGTGCGTTGCCGTGCGTCGTAGTCGGCTGTGCGTTATGATCTGCAGAACCACGCACTGTAGGAAGGCATAAGAATGAAATGACTGTTGAAATGACGGGAGGAGAGTGGAGAACAGAAACTTATTTTGCCGACCCCAAATGAAGTGGGATAACTACAAGAAAGTCATGATGACCACTTTTAAGAACGAATTACTTCAAACAGTTGTCAAAATCACCCAGCGTCTACAATTTCCAGTTTTACTCATAAGTTTTCTAAGCATGATAAGTACCTACAAACAAGAACCTATCAACCAAGCACCTAAATGCTTTTTAAGCCTTTCCAAGTTCTTATAATTTTCCAATAATTTTCCGGCACAAAAAGTTTACGCCAAGTACCAACCGAACTCATCTGGGATTCGATTCTTAATATATTGTTATGCCTTCCGAGTCGGCCATTTCACTCTTAAAGCCTGTTAAAATGTATAGTGGCCCCTTAAGATAGTGAGCCCCTACTAAGGACGACTCTATTATGCATGGGTAAGAAAGGAGTGACTGCTAAAATGACGGCTAATATAGAGAAAAGTGGATCACATGAAGTTGGGTAAGGACAAGAAAATGATGATGATTACTAAAGAGACTCTTAGGCTCGTCCCGTATTCAGAAACAGTGCAGTGTTAGTGCTCAAGCAAAGATTTTTTGGTCAAAAATCTATGCTTGAGACTCGACTCAGACTCAAGCATTGTTTCGGAATACGGGCCCTAATCTCTGAGTAACGCTGCATCTATCACTCTTTTTTTAATACAATTAGCTGATCAAACAAGCTAGTGGCTTACCTGATATTAAGTAGTATCCAATCATGTATAACAAAGTTCCAGTGTGGTGCCACTCCACTTAGTGAGACGTAGGCAATAATACAAAAGCAAAAGTTTCAAAGACAGCAGACGCTAGAACGAAATAATTACTAGTTGTATATCCCAACTGATGTTATGTGCTAATCAAATAGGCATGGTGATAGTACTTTCTCGATATTTCTATTTTTATGACTCAAAATCTAAAGTAATGTTTTACGTTCAATAAAACCACAATTTCAGAAAGAGTGATTCACGCGATATTTTTTATCAATGTCAGATTAAATAAAAGAACACGAAAAAACATTCTTTTGCCATTCGCTATCAATGATAATAAACGACAAACGCAAAAATGAATCAATGACAGATCTAAACTGATGACAAGACGAGATAAAACACACGCAATAAAATGAAAAACCTTACTCATAACACTTTTTTTCGGCTTGCTAAAATCTACGGCTCTCTTGTCGCTGTCATTTTCATGCCTACGATAGAGAGATAGAGATAGGAGCATAACAGACTTATCGGTCTGTTAAGCTGAAATCATTTCAATTATGACCATTATGAATTAGGCCTTGGGCTAGTTTTTTGACATTTTGGGAAGTTACATTACTAGCTTTTTCATTTTAATTGTTTTTCTGGTGTTATTTTGAGTTCTGTTTTGTAATTTTGGTGGTATATTAACCAACATTACTTGAGGTCTTAGCTCAAAGTGTAAGCAGTTGGAATTAAAGTTTATTATGGTGATATTCTGATTTGATCGAAAATGTTACAGATGTTTTTGGAAAAAACGCCCATCTTTTGTTTCCAAAGCCAATTAGGGTAGGGCCGACTTGTCTATGACTGACTTGACTTGACGAAAAAGTATTTTATCTATGTAAAATGTATATCATCATTATACTCATTACTACTCGACACTGGCAAAATTGATCTGAAATGGACAGATGCCATTCATTAAGAAGAAGAAGACTTACGATCTGCTAAGCTAAAATCATTACTATTATGACCATTATTGGCAAAACTGACCGTATGGGCAGATGCCATCTAATTAAGAAGAAAAAGATAATGAGCCTTAAATATAAATATATATATAATAATATCAAATGGCCTATTTGGGACCAAACAGAAATCATAATTTAAAAAGATAATTTACGTTTTTAAAATATTGATATTTTATCAGACATTTCCGAAAACTAAAACAATTAAAGTAACTTAGCATCGAGAAAATAATGAGATACCTTAGTAACCTACTCTTTCGTCGACATAAACAAAATTTATTGTAGTTACCTAAGTACCCCTGCTCGTTTAAGAGACTGATAGACTCATAGTACAAAAAGCTCTAACTAACAATCATTCATTTAAACGGCTTTTTTACGCGTTTCCTAAAGATTTATGGTTTAGGGTGTTTAATATTCTAGAGGTGAAGTCGTTACTCAAGCTTTTACTTTCTGAGTAACGGCCATCGCTGACTGGCCTCTCAGCTCAGTTGGTAGCTCTGCCTTCTGCGCCGTAGGTCGTGGGTTCGATCCCCATCGAGAACAAATAATTGTGTGGTGAATGCAGATGTTTGTTCTCTGTCTGGGTGTTATATGTATTGTATAGTATCTATAATTATGGTTCCAATCGTACAAGCTCTGCTTAGTTTGGGGCTAGATAGTGCTAAGTTGATTGTCCCGAGTATTTATTTATTTATCGTCATTTTTCCGAACATTTCCTTGTATTTGTTTGAGGGTCGTAAAACTACAACCTGCATAAAATTTTGATTATTTATGGCTATTTTTTTCATGCACGTAGTTAAATCTTGCGCCCAGTAAGCGTTCTGCGGTAGCGATCAGTGACCATATACCCTTCCCACCGGTGCGCACCAGCCCGCACCAGCTCGCACGACACACCATGGGAACGGTCTCTTGCGCCGAGGTGCGCGGTAGCACAGGAGCCTTTTCTGTGTGCGTTGCCGTGCGTCGTCGTGCGCGGTGCGTGATGATCTGCAGAACCACGCACCGTAGAGAGGCAGCATAAGGGCGCTTGTACACGCTAAGAAAAAACGCCGGGCCTACCCAAGAATTCGTGTCGTAACAAGAAAATTACTGTGTACACGGCTCGCAGCGGTGCACGAAAAAAATCTTATCTGCGCAAGACAAGAATTTTGTCTTTTCCACACACGAAAACGCAACAACGTTCGCCGCGTCGTGTCTTGCGCAGATAAGATTTTTTTCGTGCACCGCTGCGAGCAGTGTACACAGTTATTTTCTAGTTACGACAAGAATTCTTGGGTAGACCCGGCATTTTTTCTTAGCGTGTACAAGCGCCCTTACGCTATCAAATAACGCTGTCAAAATATTTTTTACTGAAGAGAAGTAGAAGAAGTATGCTTGGAAAAAGGAAATAAGACAAAATTAGAAACGAAACGCGAGAGATAGGGAGGAGTGGGAGAGCTTGGAGGAAGCTTGGAAAAAGAGCAAAGAGATAGTGATAGTGTCGATGTCGTAGTGTAAAAATTAATTAAATTGTAAAAATATATCTGTCTAATCGGTATAAAATAAAAAAAATAATATATAATATTTTTCTCGCTTACTTTTGTAAAATTCTCGCTCTCTCAACTTTTGTAAAATTATATAACCCGCGATTTTTCCAAAATTAAATTGAAATGTTCGAGAATTTGCTCATAAACTAAAGCTAAATTACCTTCTGTGATTAAAGTGCGTCGTTTGATGTCACTCTGCCTTAATTACCTAACGACTGTGATATAGTGATTTGTATATCACTTTATCACAGCCGTTTGTAACTTTCATGTTTTCCGTACAACTTTCTGAATGAATAACTTCATCAGCCTGAAGATTTTTAGTGTCATATAAGACTTCCCCACAAAGTTTCAATATCTAACATACAATTCTCTCATTTTCAAGAAACGGTTGTGAGCCGTTTTGCGTCTGTGGTTTGACTCGCCCCGTTAATTTTTACTGGATGAGAAGAATTCTATATGTCCATCTCCTGGTTTTAAGCTACTTCATCACTAATTTTCAGCCAAATCGGTTCAGCCGATCTTGAGTTATAAATAGTGAGGCTACTCGTAACACGACTTTCTTTTATAGTTTCCCTCATTTTCTAATCTTTATTTTAAGTCTTTTATCTATCGAAATTCCTTTTCATAACGCTTCATAAAACCAATAGCCGTGTGTTCTGTTGGCCTACCACAAGCTCTGTCTGGCTCTGTCTCAGGCTCTGGTTTTAGGTCTGTGAGTGTTGACTAAATTAATCCTACGTCGAAACGTCACACGCACACTGGTGAGTACTCACACAGACTCAAAACCAAAGACAGAGACAGAGTTTGTGGTGTTTTTGGCGTGACAACGTCTTATAATTCGATGGAGCAGGCTGCAAGCACGAAAAAACATGACTCATGCGGCGTTACCTCGCTCTGAGGCGTTCCATTTATGGCTTCAAGTGCAAGTAAGAGCGCGGAACGAGTGACAAAGAGGCACAATCAGCCTCCGCTTTCGGCAGCTTTCGACATCTGTGTATTTTCTTATGACGTTGTCACGTTCAACTATCGTCAGTAAACCGACTTTACAGGCAACCGATTTTTTTACAAAATCTGTTGCAAGATAAGTGTCTCTTGTAATATTAATTATTTTATAATCAGAAAATATCCAAGGACCTTTGCATAAAATCGAGTGCGGTGGAAACTCTCGATGTTTATTCAAGACTCTTCAATACATTTTACAACGCTAATTGCAAATTAATAATAATAAATAATAAATAATAATAATAAATATTGTGGACAATTCACACAACACTACCCAGCCCCAAACTAAGCAGAGCTTGTAATATGGGAACCGGATAGCTGATATAATACTGAATACATTTTTTTTTTTTGTAAATACATACTTAGAATACAATATAACACCCAGACAGAGAACAAACATTTATGTTCACCACACAAATATTTGTTCTCGGTGGGGATCGAACCCACGACCTACGGCGCAGAAGGCAGAGCTACTACCAACTGAGCTAGAGGCCAGTCAATTGCATTGGAAATTCCATGGTTCCAGTTTGGTGGTTTATTTTTGGTTTATGGTTTGGACGAGACTGATAACCAGACAAGTTCGAGCAGGTCTTGTATTCTGAAGGTTCTGTGTGAACTGAATTAACAATACCAACTTTAGTAATGTGTATCATACCTATTTACGTAACTTAAGTAGTAGGTAAACTTACTTGCAGCGCCCCACAGGGTACATGTAGGTTTAGGTAGCTGCTATAGACCTAAACTAGGCAATAAATATAGGTAAGTGGTATGTAGACAATTCATATTGAGAATCTTTTCAAGTCTTATTCTGTTCAAAATCTTTTCTATATCCAAATTTCACTATTTTATCCACAAATTTGAAAATTATTTAATGACTGTAAAATCTCTTACAGTTTTCATGATTTTGGCAGTAGGTATCAGTACAATAATCATTTTTAGTGCTGTAGGTATGTTTCATATAAATTATAATATCGCTATGTACTAAAAACTCACACTACTTTTCTATAGAAATTTCAAGTTGATACCTGAAACACTTCTAATGAAAATAGGTTTTGACGGTCGAGCACGGTACCAAAATGTTATACTAAAAGAACTCGTAAAAATCACGTTTCGTATTGAAATACGTAACCCCAAGAACCAATATCCCTCCACGGTTCAGCTTATCTTTGTTTAAGTGGCAGCGACCCGATTGTGTACCTGCAGATTTTTCTATTCAAATAGTGTGCACAATAATACGAGTACAAGCTCGCAACCCGTGGAATAATACACCGTGACGTAATCCATAAAATAAATTAATAATGAAAAAAATTTGGTGACAATCCCAAACAACACTATCTAGACCCAATTAAGCAGTCATGCGGCGTTACCTCGCTCTGAGTCGTTCCATTTAAGGCTTGAAGTGCAAGCGAGAGCGCAATTCGTGGCGTGTATGACGTTGTCACGTCCAACTAAGTTGGCAAGTTTTATCATGCGCACTTGATGTGCGGGCAGGTTTTTTCCGCAAGAAGGCCGCTGGTGGGCCCTTTTTGCGTGACCCCTGACACGTGTTGCTCGAACTTTTTTAGGTTCTACAACACGCCGGTTTCCTCACGATGTTTTCCTTCACCGTTTTGAGAGTACTGGCATAGTGCACATACATTTTTCGACAGAAAAACTCATTGGTACACGAGTGGATTTGAACCCACGACCTTCGGATCGGAAGGCGGGGCCACTACCACTAGACCACCAGTGCTCTCTTCACGTCCAACTATCGTACCGACTTTACAGACAAACGATTTTTTTTGTAAATACTAAGCACTTAGAATACAATATAACATCCAGACAGAGAACAAACGTCTGTGTTCGCCACACAAATATTTGTTCTCGGTGGGGATCGAACCCACGACCTTCGGTGCAGAAGGAAGAGGCGTGGGTTTGATCCCCACCGAGAACAAATTTTAATAATAATATTTATAATATAATAATAATTATTATTTGTGTGGTGGCAATATTATGTTTGTTCTATCTGAGTGTTATATTATATTCTAAGTACCTACCTATGCATTTACATTGATTGTGAGGCTTGTCCGCAATATATTTTATTGACTTATTCATCTTTACCTCTTGCTTTTTGTTGGTCTCGCATTCATTTTTTGTAAGTTCATCGACTCTATACTAAACTACTTTAACGTTTTTTAGGTACCTACAGCTTAAAAAACGATACAACAGAATACAATTAAGATATCAGGCAGTCTTATAGTGAAATGCAAAAAAAACTGTTTGGCCTGCGTTGCTAAAGAATTAACCCGATCGGCTCATTCGCAATATTTTTAAACGGTTTTCTACATTCAATCGCAATAAAAGTTATGGACGTTTTTCATACAGTTTTATACTCTACATACACTCGTACCTACTATCTAACTGACGTATGGCAAATAAAATTTCATTTCAGTTTATGTCTTTATGGTAGATTTTGTTTCGCAGTGGACTTATATAAGCTATGATGATAATACGAACGCCACTTTTCTGTGGAACCACACCCCGGACACTTGACCAAATCCCATATAAAAGCCGTGTTTTAAACACGAACATATGACACATTACACAATGTCGTTTAGTACAAGCGCGTCTGTGTGCGATTCTTACACTTCAATATCATTTCAATATCATTTTACATGAGCGTGTGTGCGCAAAAACGGATTCGAGTACGTCAGCATAAGCATAAACTAATGCTATAGGCACTGGACCTGTATTTAATCCAGTTACGTCAGTGACAAAATCACTTTTGAATTTAAAACACTATTATATTAAAAAGTTTGAACGAAATTCGCTTTGATAAGGTAGACCTTATCAAAGCGAATTTCGTTCAAACTTTTTAATTTAATAGTGTTTCAGGTTTTTTTCGCAAGTAGGCCGCTGGTGGGCCCTTTTTGCGTGACCCTTGACACGTGTTGCTCGAACTTTTTTTAGGTTCTACAACACGCTGGTTTCCTCACGATGTTTTCCTTCACCGTTTTGAGAGTACTGTACTGGCATAGTGCACATAATTTTTTCGACAGAAAAACTCATTTGGTACACGAGTGGATTTGAACCCACGACCTTAGGATCGGAAGGCGGGGCCACTACCACTAGACCACCAGTGCTCTCACCAGGGTCAGCACAACAGAGGGATATCGAGTATTTGTAAGAACCATGCTATACTAGAGTACAGCATGGTTCTTACAAATACTCGATATCCCTCTGTTGTGCTGACCCTGGTGAGAGCACTGGTGGTCTAGTGGTAGTGGCCCTGCTTGCGAAAAAAACCTGCCCGCACATCAAGTGCGCATGATAAAACTTGCCAACTTGCCATCCAGTTACGTCTGTCATTCAATCATTTGATCGCTCAGCGCTCGATTCGGGACTAACGTAAATTCTCCGTCAGGAATCAGCCAGTATCATTTATATTAGGCATTCTTCTATTGGTATACATACATACATATTAAAATCACGCCTTATTCCCATGCGGGTAGGCAGAAATCACGGATTTCCACTTAGTTTTTGACGTGACTTTTTATAATTCGATGGAGCCGGCTGCACGCACGAAAAAAACGCGTGGACGCTGTATGACGTTGTCACGTTCAACTATCGTCAGTAAACCGACTTTACAGACAACCGATTTTTATTCCCTGTATTGGTAGTGCCGATGTCTATTGGTCGACAATCCATATTTCCTAAAAATAAGTCCAGTCGTAGGTACTCATCAGAAAAATTTCTTTGCATACCTACGCATGGTTGTAGATACAAAAGGTGTATAGTCTTACCCAATGTGTAGCCGCATGTTATAGCAAGACCTTGCAGACAATGGCCTATTAGTGTGAATTGATGTCAATTGAAAGTAGTGCATGAATTTGATCACATCAACAGCATATCTTCATTACACAAACCAGTATACCCAAGGCCTGTTAGAGATGGCAGCAATAAGGCTGCCTTGATTTACCAATGTTAATAAGGGTCACCGCAACAGAAGGAAATCTAGGATTTCTACGAACCATGCTATTCTAGATTTTATCGAAGCGAATTGCGCTCAAACTTTTTAATTTAATAGTGTTCTAAATTCAAAAGTTATTTCGACACCGTTATTAAGTGCGCTGGAATGACCAATTTTCTATTCACTGGCATCTCAGCTCAGATCAGTTGGTAAGTAAATCTGCCTTCTGCGCTTTACGTCGTGGGTTCGATCCCAACCGAGAACAAGTATTTGTGTGGAGGCAGGTATTTGTTATCTGTCTGGGTGTTTTATTATATTCTAAGTAAGTTGTAATATTTACAAAAAAAGGTATACACTATTTATCAATATCATCTGGTTCCCATAGTACAAGCTCTGCTTAATTTGGGGCTAGATAGTATTGTGTAGATTGTCCACAATATTTATTATTTTATTGATTATCGAGGAACTAAAGGCTTATTTTCGAATAGATGGGATGAAAACATATTGTTTATTTATTTGTTATTCACCAAACATCGTCTTTGACTCATAACTCTAAATATTTGCCTCAGAAACTCACAGTTAATCATCTTCCTACCTTCATTTGGCAGTTGGCCATAAATTAAGAATACATCTATCCTTTGTGACCTCTATTCCCTTCAGTATAAGGGTTAATATACTGTGAAATTGTTACTTTGTAGGAAATCTTGACATTCTAAATGTTACGGTACGTTAAACTTTATTGCCAAAGCCGTCTGTTCCTTGTTTAGACATTGTTTTATTTGTGTTTAGTTTTAGGGAAAATTGTAATTATAATTGGTGTCGTTTTATGAAATAACGTATTGATTGAAGCGTAACAATCTGTCGACGCAAAATCAAAGCAATTTTATAAACTAAATTATTATCAAAGCAAAATTATAGCCCTAAAATAATATGTATATAATATACTAGCGGCCTTTCCCGGCTTTGCACGGGTGGACATATTTTATTTTTAAACACATATAGATATAGCCTATGTTACTCAGAGTGAATGGTATACGCGTTGAGAGTGTTTGTAATAAATAAATTAATAATTTGAAATAAATTCAAAAGCTTCTGTGCCGAATTCAACAATTCTTTCACCATTGGAAAGCTACATTCACCCTGAGCAACATAAGCTATATAATAAGTGTTTAAAAAATAAAAGTCCACCCGTGTGAAGCCGGGACAGGCCGCTAGTTTTTGATATTATAAATGCAAGAATTACGCAAAGGAAATACATAGTTTTGGTATACCAGACGATTTTTTACCCGACACAAGATGTCAAAACAAAGGGGCGTTCCTGTGCAGAGCGTCGCCACTTTGCATAATTTATTGAGTATAATTCTATACCAATTTTTATTTTTGAACGATTTATTTTTACTTTGTAATGGTTTAATTGCATGCTTTGAAGCATATAAACAGCATACCTCCTTTAAAATGCTTATTTTGTTCACTAAATAAAGAGAGAATACAAAAATAAGGTCGACATCCATCACACAAAAATTAAATGCTTAGATGCAGAGCATTTAATTTTTGTCTAAATCTCAACACTTTACCACAATAACTCTAGATTTGATTGGTCGAAATTTTTGAAAAGGAATTTAGCGTTGGATTACATACTGTTTTGTGTGTTTTGTTGTCACGGACGGAGACGGGACGAAGACGGAACGGAGACGGGACGGAGACGGGATGGAAACGGGACTTAAACGGGACGGAGATACTCGAAATCCTTTCACCTCACTTAGTTCGAAAGAACCAGTGACGAAGAAGTGAAGTAATTATCTAGACAAAATATTCCACTCCTCTCCCCAGAGTATTTGATTATAATGTAGAAGTGGGAACTTTCACAATCAAATTAAGTCTGGCTCAAATTCTTTTAGTTCAAATTTTGAGGAATTATGTCCTCCCAAGAGCAATCAATTTATTGGAAAGCTAATTCAATCAATCTTACATATTATTTTTGCCTACGTATTTTACGTAGGTCACTGGCTTCGGCGATCAGTGAAACGCTGTCAAATTTGACAGCGATGTTTGAAATCGTTTCACTCACAGAGCAGCAAACAAGCTTTTGCTTGTTCCACTGATCGCTATCGCCAGCGACCTAGGTGTGCGCAGGCCTTTAAGAATTCTGATTTCAAAACCCGCACTATTTAAAACCAACACGAGCAATTTAAATTATTTATTTCTATAAACACTCGCATCTAAAATCCTGCCCTTAATATCCTAAAGTTGTATAAATATCTTACTAATCGATGAAAAAGCCTAACATAATTATATACGGGATCTTATGAAAACTTATTTTTTATGGAAATACAGTCTCAGATCCTCATGGCAGAGGGACATCTAGTGGCATTTCGAGATGCCGAAAATAGGTCGTTGGTTCGAATCAGGTTTAGCATTGCGTAATACTTCCATGCATTTTTCGAATGTAAAATCTACTCAATTCGAACTCATAACCCTTCTGATCCTAAGATCAGAAGTTGGAGTCCAGCACTAGACTACCAGTCACTAGAAGAAACATGCTACTTATCCCAAAGCGTCACCAATCATTTTTACCGACTGGCATTGAGACACTATCAACAGCCACTTCAATTGAAACCAATAACCAAACTTTGCTCTTAATGTCTCGTTTATCTAATTCCATTGATTCATGACCAATAGATGCGGCTAAGTATACTGGTTCCCTCATTGTCGCGTGATAGACTTGACAATATTAATTTACAAGCTAAAAAATGCTAATAAAGGCTCCAAAAGGCTAAAATACAAACACAACACACTTATCACCGTCACTGCCAGTCAGTTTTTCGGGTTCCGTAATACCCAAAGGATAAAACAAAACCCTATTACTAAGACTCCACTGTCCGTCCATCCGACTGCTTGTCTGTCTGACTGTCACTAGGCTGTACCTCATGCATGAACTGTGATAGTTAGACAGTTGAAATTTTCACAGCTGTTGATGTATTTCTGTTGCCGCTATAACAACAAATAAAAACAGAGTCAAATAAATATTAAAGGGGTTCCCATACAATAGACATGTTTTTTTTGCCGTGTTTTACAGATAATGGTGGTTTCCATACCATTATCTGTAAAAAACGGCAGATAATGGTATGGAACCTCTCTTGCGCGAGTCTGACTCGCACTTGGCCGGTTTTCTTTTCCATCCTATCCTAACTCTAGTTTTATTAATCCAAAAAAACAATCATTGCCTCTCTACTTTTTACTAGAAAGTTAAGATATCAAGGCCTAAAACTTTGTAGTTCGTAATCAAAGTCAAAGACAAAAAGCACAGTCAAAGACGAAGGCACAAATAATAAATTTATTGATAATTTGAGTGTATTGAAGAGTCAGTCGATTCAATTGGTCTCGGATCAAGATCCCTGAAGCTGCGGAGGGCATACAAAAGTTTAGACATAAATTAGCGACGCGCGGGAAATCTAGAGAGTGTTGCCAACAGACAGTGTTGGCTTTAATTTATGTTTAAGGGCAACATTGGAACCTTTGTGTAACAGAACAAAAATATTTACCAGATTTAGCCTTCAGGGTAGATTTATAGATTCCAGTCTTAGTAGAGTAGACCGACCGAATGTCTGCAATCTACAGTAGACGCAAAGACCTGCAGCCTTATTGTCTAACTTGAAATTATTTTAAAATACATTACCAGTGAGCTTTAAGCCGATTGTTACTGATCAACTCAGTCAGATTTGTTAGGATTGTCTAAGGTATCCAACTGAAGTTCATTTCGGCGTTACGCAATTCCAAAATACGAATTCCATCAAGTTCCATTCATTCACTAGGTTTGAATTTTGGTGGTGATGGTGTTGCCTATGTCGAAACTAACAGTTGAAGTTTAGGCTAGGTTTCAAATGTCAAAAATGAAGCCGATGTCGATTACGAGTTGACCTAGATAATAATGCCCCTGTTTTTATTTAGTTAGTTAATTAGCATCTATTTAACTTGTATGTTGCACTTTTGACTTTCCATTTTGTAACTATACCTATGAGTATTTGATTATGTCGCATCGTAATGATGACTTGTGTTTTATGCGAAGCAAAAAAGTGGTTTACATTTGCTTAAGAGCGAGTCGTGCAAAATAGTTGAAAACGATAGTCACGGTTAAATCGATATTATGAATATACTTGCAATAATGAATCTAAAACTTTGTATAAAGTACCAGACTGAACGTATTGACAATTATTCCGTAACAAAAAAAAATATTTATCTATAATTAAATAAACACAGATAGGTAAAATTTGGCAAATCGTATGTCGGCGTTATTAAAAAATGTCATGTTACACTGTTGATTTTATGAACAAACTTTAATTCGAATTAATCTCAAATGTTTAGTCTACAATTAGTCCTTTTTCGATTTTTAATAAATCACTTAGTTATTTAGTTATGAATTTTTTAAAAAAGCATCTCAAATCCGCCATACAAATTTACTATGGACGCGCGAAGTTGAATATATACGCGACGAACGCTCGCGGAAATTCAGTCCACCACGAGAGCTCAGAGTGGGAGCACGTCTCTTTGCGAGGCGACGCGAGCCAACTAGCAAACGCGATCTTATGTGTATGTACACACAGCTGCAAACAGGTAAAGTGAGGTAAGCCATTTTTTATTATCTATGCTTTTTATTGCTCAAAAAAATGTGATGTACCTATAAATATTTACTCTGTTTAGGGAACAATGGGAAAGCGAAAAGAAAGATATTCTAAGAAGAAAAGTGGCGCTCTGTTCCGGAAAAAAAAATCGATAAAAATATAAATATGTAAAAATATGTAGGTATAGATTATTTTCGTATTTCAAATTTGATGTTGGTATTGTTCCAAGTTTTTTTGGTCAGGCTGATTGCGAATCGAAAACCCAAGATGGCGGATTCATTTTTTTTTATATTTGATATTGGTATCGTTTAATAAGTTTTCGAGGGCGCTGGTTCCGAATCTGCCATTCATTTTTTAATCCAAGATGGCGGATTCATTTTTTTTATATTTGATATTGGTATCGTTTTATAGGTTTTTGAGGGCGCTGGTTCCGAATCTGCCATTAATTTTTTAATCCAAGATGGTGGATTTTTTTTGTCATAAACTTTTGATATGGGGTTTTGGGGGCGCTGGCTCCGAATATGCCATTAATTTTTTGATATGGGTATCGTTTTATGGGTTTTTGGGGGCGCTGATTTTGAATCTGCCATTCATTTTTGAATCCATGATGGCGGATTCTTTTTTTTCTTAAATATTTGATATGGGTATCGTTTTATGGGTTTTTGGGGGCGCTGGTTCCGAATATGCCATTCATTTTTGAATCCAAGATGGCGGATTCTTTTTTTTCTTAAATATTTGATATGGGTATTGTTTTATGGGTTTTTGGGGGCGCTGATTTTGAATCTGCCATTCATTTTTGAATCCAAGATGGCGGATTATTTTTTTTCTGAAATATTTGATATGGGTATCGATTTATAGGTTTTTGGGAGTGCTGGTTCCGAATATGCCATTCATTTTTGATTCCAAGATGGCGGATGTTTTTTTTTCTTAAATATTTGATATGGGTATCGTTTTATGGGTTTTTGGGGGCACTGATTTTGAATCTGCCATTCATTTTTGAATCCAAGATGGCGGATTCTTTTTTTTCTTAAATATTTGATATGGGTATCGTTTTATGGGTTTTTGGGGGCGCTGGTTCCGAATATGCCATTCATTTTTGATTCCAAGATGGCGGATGTTTTTTTTTCTTAAATATTTGATTTTGAATCTGGCATTCATTTTCAATCAAAAATGAATGGCATATTCGGAACCAGCGCCCCCAAAAACCCATAAAACGATACCCATATCAAAATTTAAGAAAAAAAAACATCCGCCATCTCGGAATCAAAAATGAATGGCAGATTCAAAATCAGCACCCCCAAAAACCCATAAAACGATACCTATATCAAATATTTAAGAAAAAAAACATCCGCCATCTTGGAATCAAAAATGAATGGCATATTCGGAACCAGCGCCCCCAAAAACCCATAAAACGATACCCATATCAAATATTTAAGAAAAAAAAGAATCCGCCATCTTGGAATCAAAAATGAATGCCAGATTCAAAATCAGCACCCCCAAAAACCCATAAAACGATACCCATATCAAATATTTAAGAAAAAAAAAGAATCCGCCATCTTGGATTCAAAAATGAATGGCAGATTCGGAATCAGCACCCCCAAAAACCCATTAAACGATACCCATATCAAATATTTATGAAAAAAAAAGAAACCGCCATCTTGGATTCAAAAATTAATGTCAAATCCACAATCAGAGCCCCCAACAACCTCTAAATCGATACCCATAATTATCATTTATTTAGGATAAAAATGAAGCTGCCATCTTGGATCCAAAATGAATGAAAGTATGAAAGAAAGAAAATTTATTTAACATAACATAGGTACACAGAACGGAACATTGACAAAATCAAAACTAAAATATGAACAAAAAATTCTAACACAAATAATTGAGTAATTACTTGCTATCTTAGCACATAATAAAAAAAAACAACTACGTCCCGCGCTAGGTACATGTTATGCCAAATAGGCCCTGGCTCAGCTTTTGCTGCTTAGCGGGGTATGAACTTACCACCAAAAATATTATTCACAAATATGCAAATATAGTTGAAAATGAAACGAAAACCTGGCCTCTCAGCTTAGTTAGTAGTAGCTCTGCCTTCTACGCTGTAGGTCGTGGGTTCGATCCCCACGGAGAAGAAACATTTGTTTGGTGAATACAAATGTTTGTTCTCTGTCTGGGTGTTATATTGTATTTTAAGTATGTATTAAAAAAAAAAAAATTATATACTAAGTATTATATCAGCTGTCTGGTTCCTATAGTATAAACTCGGCTTGGTTTGAGGCTAGATAGTGTGGAGTGGATTGTGCACAATATTTATTATTTATTACTATTATTAAAAAACCTAAAAGAAAAGTGAAATGAAAATGTAATTAATTTGTAAACTGACCTCAGATTGTTTTTTTTAGAGAGATGAATTTTACTTTCTGGCATAACGTAAACAAAATTTCGTCTCTATAAGTCACTCAACCAAACAACATTTTTCTCAAATCATGGGTTACCTACTTTTGCCACACTAGGTGTAAACGGCGTCGAGCGAACCTATCATTGTGTGCGTGAGTACGCACACAACTAGCGAGCCGCAGTAAATACCTATTTTCCGTCCGCCTGGTTTACTCGACTCGCTCTTAAGTCAGTTATTTTAACCAAGCAAACTTGCTAGTTATAAATAGATTTTTAGAATGTACTATAGTATATAGATATAGTATAATTCGGTTTTGCGAACCATATTCGCTCTCATATGAATAGTAATTCAACTTTGTAGTCGCCATCCACAGATACATCGCGGGTGACATCATAGCAAGTTCAAATCCCGCTCGGCTCTTAACTTTTGTGACATCATAAAAATCTTTGTGAGTTTCCTAAACACTATCAAAACAATTCAAAAAAAATCATAGTGAAAGCTGTAATAACACAGAGTAAAATTTTCTCGTTCTGATACAAACTAAGGAAAAGTTTTCAAAGAATAACACCATTCGACCGTTTTCTCGAAGTTAATTCTAAATCCTATGTTTTCTTGAACAATAACGGTCGGCTTAAAACCACCGCCCGGGCCGTACATTGGAAAAATATAAAATATCAGTCATCTTTACAGCATCAGACATAAATTTATGTAGTGAAACTTCTATAGGATGCGTGCTAGAACATTTATTGAGGTGTGAAAAACCCAATAACCTCACATCACTGTCACCGTGTCACTGTCACGTAAATGTCACCTCTTCGGCAATAATCAACAAACTTTGCTAAAATTCGGGGTCTGTCCGCCTGCAGGCAGCCAGGGAGAGATATACACACGTAATTGTTGAAGTTTTTACTTCTGTCCACATTCCCGGAGTACCACTGTTTTTATATGCCAGAGCTGGCAAGCCAGCAGACGGACCATATACAACTGCAACACCAGAGGTGATGCTAATGAGCTGCCGGCCTTTGGAGAGCCTTTTGAAGGACCCCATATCGAAGCTCCAGATAATCCACATAATTGTAGTTTGTGTTTGGGCCGCTCTGGTTCTGGTGGCCTCATTTGGTCACTGAACACCCAACAGTTACATAAACGTCTATCTAACATCCCTGTCGTATCAAACCATTCACATTCCACTTTAGTTAAGGCAGTCCTCAGCTGGAAACTGAAATTGGCGTTAGAACTTCTATAGCGTTGGTAATGGCGTTGAATTTGAATTCGTGCCTTCAATTTCATGCAGACAAGACGGCTCTTATCCTGACTGCATAGGAGCTTTGAAAGGCATGCAATTTTAGGAATAGGCGTCTTGCATATTGGCTCTATTTTCCTGTTCTTCTTCTTCTTGTCGTGAAACAAGTTCATTCATTCAAAATCTAAATTCATACAAAATCTGTTAAATTTTTCCATTTCGGCCGTGAAGCAGTTTTGCTGTGTTTCAGTTTAAAGGGGTGCTGGTGAAATTACTGGCATGTGACGCTGAACATCTGTATGCCTCAAGTTGTTGGACGCAGGGCAGTACTTCGTAGGGCACATTCCGGACGTGAGTGACCTAGAAAGTAAAGCTTTATTAAGCTATGGCAACTACATAACATCAGGTGGGCCTTATATGCTTATTCCATCAGCAAGTTGTATAAAAAAACTCTAAAATGCTCCCTTTTTAACCGACTTCCAATCAAAAAGGAGGAGGTTCTCAATTCGGTTGTATGTTTTTTTTTTTTTTTTTATTTTTTTTTTTATTTTTTTTTTTAATGTTTGTTACCGCATAACTTCGTCATTTGTGAGCCGATTTGAAAAATTATTTTTTTATCTGAAAGGTACTGCTTCCAGATTGGTCCCATTTTAATTTTATTAAAATCGGTGTTGCCATTTTTTTTTTAATAATTTTTTTAATGTTTGTAACTGCATGCCTCCGTCATTTATGAACCGATTTAGAAAATTATTTTTTTATTTGGAAGGTTATTCTTACGTCCAGATTGTCCCAAACAAATTTGATTAAAATCGGTTTAGCCGTTTGACAATGAAGTCGGTTTCTCAAGTTTTTTAAACTTAAATTATTTAAATTAGTAAGCAGAATTTGTTTAAAAAAAATTAAAAACTTAATTTGTTTTAGGTATTAAATTCACTGTTGACGGTTAAATGTAAAACTACCAGTAGAAAGGTGTCGTGGCACATCAAAAACCTAACGAGAACTTCTAAAATTTAAAAAGCGTTTGAGCGAGCAAAATAAAATTGTAAAATTTAAAAACCATTTTAAAATTTGCGTGTTAAAATGTAGGATATTGAGTAAGCCATAACTCAGGTTATTTTCAGGAAATTAAAGCTCCTCAAGATACAGATAGTCTAGGTATCACCGACAATAACTTTAACAAACAGTAGAGTCGGTAATTTTTATTTATTTTTCAAAAAACTTACAAGTATTTACAAAATGTATAAAATACACACGCAACAGTTGAGCTATCTGCAGACCATTGACAATGATCTAGAGATAGCTCAACTGATCCAAATCAGTGCTAAACGGAAGCGTCCTCCAGACGCTCTAGCTGCATTGCGACGCTGAACAGTGCGCTGAGCCAGATACTGTATAGCCCTTGGATCACGCGACAGTTCGATCAGTCGCCCAGAAAAAGATTTGAAGACTCGCAAGGGCTCAGCCCACAAAGAAGAAATACTACTTGCAGTGGGCTTACTGTATGTTTGAGATACCGTGGTGCCACTTTCACCCCAGATGACTCGTTAGTGCAAATTCAAATTTGCAATTTCGTACTTTCGTTGCAATGAACTTTAGAGCTGTTTTTAAATGAAACTTTACTTGGCTCCGTCTCTTGAGTGAGATGATGGGAACATGAGCTGATTTAGATTTCCTATTACTTTTAAAACTTGAAGCAAAATGTTTATCTTATGACTTTAAAATGAACACCAACCGCTGTGTGCATTTTGTGTTACACTAACATAAAATTAAATAATCCACAGGAAGTCATAGTCAATAAGCTGAAGCTGTCAGGCTTGCCCAGCACCCCAGCATCCTGTTTCAGGCCCTATAACGTCCCGCAAGTGGTGCTTGAGTAACCACCAGTTGCCCCTGACTACCATACCATATAAATTGATACAAAAAATGCAAAGACCTGTTCACTTAACTTTTACTATGACATAAATAATGCATGGGTGTGTGAATGGGTACACAAACACACTATTGCGAGAGCAGTTTTTCCATGATCATAGTGTTTTGATTCTGAAAATTTCACACCTAGGAAAATTTTCAATTGTTTGTACTAAAAAAAATTAAAGAACTAGTATAAATACAGATCTCGACAAAAATAACGCCTGATTTCCGTCATCTGTCCCATAAGTCGTATTTACCCGTGTATCTGCCCCTGCGAGGTAATTCATCTCCGAGCTCTAATCACATGGGACAAGATTGATGATACACATCGCGTAGCGAACTCGTAGATCAAAAAATGGCTTGGAAATGGCACGGCATTGCCATTTTATTCGTGAATTGTTATTAAAAAAATAATCTACCCTCATTTATAATGCCTGACACTTTTTAGCGGCACGGCTCTCTTGTCACTGTCACTTTCATGTCAACAAATAGAGATGGCAATAGGCTTAGCGACTTGCTATAAGGACCATTATGAATATGAACCCGATATGCTTTCTTTTCTAATGGTTGCCAAGCAGAGAATACAAACTTATTTATAAAATTATGTACATTATTTTTAAATATTTGATTAATACAAGCTTTTATTTTTATTTTTATTTTATAATGAATAATATTGTAAATCGTTCTTTCTGAAAATATACGGGAGGGTTATAACCAGAGTAATCTTGAGCAAATGATTATAATTAATTCTAAAATTACGTCTAATTTCGTCCAAATACGACTTATAAAACTTTTATCTAAGTGCTTTGAATAATACGCGATTTTAGCTAAAGGAGCTGTTTAAAAGCCATAAAGTTTTATATCATTCGGGTGAGCACTCTGGTTTCTAGGACACAATGACTTTCTGGTACTCATTAAATTTAATACTAGCGGCCTATCCCAGTTTCGCACGGGAAGACATATGCTTTTTAAACAAATAAATACGCTTTGTTACTCAGGGGGAATGTAGCTTTACAATGGTGAAAGAATTTTTGAAATCGGCACATTGGTTTTTGAGTCTACATTACAAACATACACAAAAAATACAACAAATCTTCTTTTTTCATAATATTAGTAGAATAGATTAAGCCTCACTAACATACGTAAGCTTTTTTGCCAGTATTTAAATGAAAGCTGCCATGTCTAAAAGTTCCCAGGTCTTAAGTCCGTGATGATCCACCCGCGGGCCACAGAATAAAAAGCAGCATGCTGCGGACAGCTTCCTCCGTATTCCGCGCGACATGCCGCACCGTCGCAAAAACCGCCGCATCTATCAACATGACGTCACGTTATTTATGAGAGTTTTAGTAATTTAATTACGGAACTATTGTGTTTTTGCTGTTGCATTAAAAAAGCGGTATAGTGGTAGCAACAGTGCTTTCTGATTTCGTGATCACGCATTCGAAATTACAGTTTATTTCTAATAAACAATCCATAGTAAAAAAAATAGTGCTCTCAAACGATGAAGGAAAACATCGAGAGAAAATCTGTTACATTTACTTGCCTGCGGATAAAGCCAACTAAATTAAAAGGAAAAAATAGGTAGAATATATGTACTTATCAACAAATTAATGACCCTCGCTTTTTCCATGTATTTTTCCCAACACAGCTGGATCGGAAGGCTCACGCACCTTCGGGCACTACACATCAACTGAACATGACGGTCGATGTTTTACAGATGTGGTTCAAGCTATGAGCTTAATCATTTTTGACCCAACTCTCCACTTTCTAATGAAAATGCCTGTGGAAAAATATAAAAGCAAAGAGTTTGGCTTTGGAATGTTAGAAACCGTAAAAGATCGAAGAAACCTTTTCTTGAAAGCTAATTTTAGAGCTATAGGCTATGAAGAACTGTTTCAAAATGTATTCTTGTTTGGCGGCTAATTGCTGTGCTAGTGATAAGTGCGTGGAGTGGTGCGGTGTCGTGGAAATAAAGATACTGTTTTAGGGAAGTTAAAAAGAATACCGGCCGGTACAATTTAACTGTTTTGTCGCTACAACTGGGGTAGGTTAGGTTAGGTTAGAACTAATATTAACCTATCTACGTTTGAGAGCACTGGTGGTCTAGTGGTAGTGGCCTCGCCTTCCGGTCCTAAGGTCGTGGGTTCAAATCCAGTTGTGTACCAATGAGATTTTCTCCCCAAAAATTCAAGTACACTATGCCAGTGCTCTCAAACGGTGAAGGAAAACATCGTGAGGAAACCGGCATATCGTAGAACCTAAAAAGTTCGAAAATATGTGTCAAGTGCACGAAAGGAGCCTCTTTGAGGCGCACTTAAAATCCTTTCACCACAATTGGTTCGAAAGAATCAGTGACACGATAAGAAGAAGAATCATTTTTGACCCAGCTCTCTGGAGGTCATTTTCACTTTCTAATGAAAATGCCTGTGGAAAGATAAAATTGTACAAAAGCAAACAGCTTGGCTTGGAGTGTCGGTAACTGTAAAAGATCTAAGAAACCTTTTCTTGAAAGCTAATTTTAGAGCTATGAGCTATGAAGAACTGTTTCAAAATGTATTCTTGTTTGGCGGCTAGTAGCTGTGCTAGTGTTACGGATAGATGCGGGGAGTGGTGCGGTGTCGTGGGAATAAAAACACTGTTTTTAAGGAAGTTAAGAAGAATACCAGCTGGTACAATCCAACTGTTTTGACGCTGCAACGGGTAGGTTAGGTTAGGTTAGAACTCATTTTAATCTATCTACACTGTATAAATAATTATTTGTGTATATTTTGTCTAACGCAATCGTTCGATATTCTATTTTTCAGGTTCGCAAAGTGCGTCTTCTACAGCTCTGGCATTTGACACTACGCTACTTATTCAAGAAATACGCTTTGTACTGTAACTTGTACCAGAATCAGTAGCCGTCATAACTCTGGTAACGCGATTACTCTGGGACCAGATGCAAACTAGGGTCCAATGTTTGAACTTAATTACTCAATTGCCATAGCAGTCCGTAGTGAAATGTGCTGGAGTTTATAAATAGGTCTGCTAACTGGTTGATTTGCTGGTGATGATTGGTTAACCTGTATTAGTCCACTGCTGGAGGTATCTCTCAAGACGTCCCTCAAGATATAACTAAAAAAACTTATTTTGACTTTGACGCAGGTTGAAATGACAATAGACCACTAAGACGGATTAGTTTTTTGTCATTTCGAGAATTCACATATAAATAGCTTTTTGATTTTAATTATTATTCTGGTGTTATTTTGAGTTCTGTCGTGTAATTTCGGTGGTATTTTAACCAACATTACTTGAGGTCTTAGCTCAAAGTGTTAGCAGTTGAAATTAAAGTGTACCTATTATGTGATATTCTGATTTGATCGAAAATGTTTCAGATGGATTAGGAAGAAACGGCCATCTTTCTTCCAAAGACAAAACTAGAGTAGGGCCGACTCGACTTTGACTGACTCGACAGGACGGAAATAGTACATTGTTCACCGAGAGGAGAAAGTGACCGATTACCGTCGAGGGTGTCGTTTGAAGCCCGAGCCGTAGGCGAGGGCTTTAAATCACCCGAGATCGGGAATCGCAGTTTCTCTCGAGTGATACATAGTGCTTTATACTACACCTATAAGGAAAATAAATTTATTTTACTTTCTACAAAAACTGAATCCTCAAACAACACACAAATTGGAAATGGCGCCAATGGCGTCTGCAATTTTCACATGTTCTTTTTAGGGTTCCGTAGCCAAATGGCAAAAACGGAACCCTTATAGATTCGTCATGTCTGTCTGTCTGTCTGTCTGTCTGTCCGTCCGTATGTCACAGCCATTTTTCTCCGAAACCGTAAGAGCTAGATTAATGAAACTTGGCGAGTAGATGTATTCTGTGAACCGCATTAAGATTTTTACATAAAAAAAAAAATATATACATTACTATAAATTTCGGGGGTCCCCCATACTTGAAACTGAAACTCAAAAAAAAATTTTTCATCAAACCCATACGTGTATGAATAGGTCTTAAAAAATGATGTTGAGGTTTATATTATCGTTTTTTTCTAAACTGAATAGTTTGCGCGAGAGACACTTCCAAAGTGGAAAAAAGTTGGTCCCCCCCCCTCTAACTTCTAAAGTAAGAGAATGATAATACTAAAAAAAATATATGTTGTACATTATTATGTAAACTTCCAACGATATTTGGTTTGAACGAGATCTAGTCAGTAGTTTTTTTTTTATACGTCATAAACCGTAAACCGCAATTTACCTTTCGACGAACTACAAGAACCTTATTATGTTACATCAAGTAACATAATATAAAGGTTCTCGTAGTTCGTCGTGCTACGGAACCCTTCATGGGCGAGTCCGACTCGCACTTGGCTGCTTTTTTTTCAAATTGTTTATCCTGCCGCCGCAGGGTCGCACTGCCAGCCCGACACCATCCAACACACAGCTAGTGGCCAGTGTCATTTTGCGAACTTGGAGATAAAAACTCACTGTAAAAACTTTTTGGCTTTTGATATTAAAAAAGAAAAACCAACGTAAGAAATGGATTTTCATCCACTTTTCTCTCCCGCTCAGATGCGTTTTCTCCCCGCATATTTGTTTGATATGCAATGACGTACTTTCTACCGTAAATTTGATAAAGTATCAAGGTACTTTCCAAGCAGGTGTAGTATAAAGTATTTTATCTATGTAATATATTATCATTCTCATTAAACTACTAGACACTGGCAAAATTGATCCGAAAAGGACAGATGCCATTCATTAAGAAGAAGAAGAAGACCACTAAGACCCGTCAGCCACTAGAAGCGAGTTACCGAATAACGGCCATGTACCAAATTCAGACCACAAACGTTGAAATATTGAAGTCAGTGGAAGAAATGGGCTAAAACTCTGTCCTAAGCTAAAAATAAAAGTTAAAAAGTATCATGACTTACAAACTGAGAAAAAGCTGCTAAAACATATCATGATTAAAGATGTGAATAACGGCTTTAAATCCTTGCAAAGTTTATGTTTACACGTATTTTTATAAATGACTCTTGTAAGTAGCTTTTTCACTTACTGCTTCTTTCAACTGACAAACTTCTTTTCTCACTTTTCAGAAGCAAAAAGCAAATTATAACTTTACCTATAAACCGAACATGTCCAAAAGGTTATACATTTTCAACATTATGCATCTAATTTGGTTAGGTCATATTTTTCAACATTTTGATTGTGCTACCACTAAGCTTGCTTGCTGTAGGTAATAGATAAGGTTCAATTTCATCAGAGAATTGAAAAGCAGTAGACGAAAAGTGCATTGTTAGTTTTTTTAGTTGCATAACTTAAAACGTCTGCTTCATTAAATGCTTGCTGTTAAAACGCCCATCATCATGATCATGATCAATCATGATAAAGCCCGTCACACACGCAGCCATTAAATATATTTCTATAACGTCACCAACGTACTCCGTAATTTATATTATCGCTCGACATATTAATATTTATTATAGCTACGTGTGTGATGGGCTTATGTACTGTAATAGAATAGGTCTGGTTTATTGGACATGTAAGCTCGCTTATTGTCCACAGGTAATGCGTTATTGCTCTCCAGTGGTTTGCGAATTCGCTCCTTTGTGCTACCAAATGGCCAGCTGGAATATCATTGGCGGGCTGTAATAAGCTTATTGTCCCCTTGTTTCGTGCAAATGGGGATTAAAAGATTATTGTCGCAATTGAAGTGAGCCTTTGTAATTAGCTGATTTCGTATCAAGAGAGAAAGTATACTTGTGTATATTTTCTAGAACGTTCTATTGAATCATGCGATTATCGATAGATAGTTCAGGGCTGGTGTTTAGGATAACGTTGTGTGGATTGTCTTCAATATTTATTATTTATTATTATATAACGATATATTCAGATTTTAGTTGAAACGAAACGAAATACCTACGATAGTTGAAGTTTTGAAATTACATTTAGAGTTACAATTTACACGGGTGTGGACTGCTAAGATTGACCAGTTGAACGATTGTGTAATTCTGTTGCAATCAAAAGTTTCATACTGTCAAATTAATCATACTAACAAGGATCACATATTTTGTTGCCATCACTTTTCGACCTCTATCTATCGAAGTGAAAGTCAAGTCAAATATAAAAGGATCACTTTGAAATGTCTTAAAGCTAGGTGTGTCCAGTTCCATGCGACCAAGACTATCGGTGCCATATTTTACATTGCAATAGTTTTACAAAGCAAAATTCCTATTCGCTATCTCATGTTTATTACGTCAACATTCAGTCTTGTTGCAATCGTTCCTTGTCAAAGATAAGTTTGTTTTTAATTAGTTTTTATTGTAAGCTCACAATAATGTTAAAACTGACAGATGCGACTAGGTTTTGATTGCAACAAAAGGTACGCAATCACCCCTACGGAACGTATTGCCACGTTGACGCAATGTAAATTAAATGTAAATACTTTTGCTTGTCATTTGTGGAGTACACTCAGTAGGTACTCTGTTTTATGTCAAACAA
Organism: Thera obeliscata; assembly: GCA_947578465.1. Lineage (NCBI taxonomy): Eukaryota > Metazoa > Arthropoda > Insecta > Lepidoptera > Geometridae > Thera > Thera obeliscata. The sequence continues at coordinate 20,625,958 of OX387919.1, read as the reverse complement.
CATTTAGGAATTCGAAATATCCTGAACTTTGAAGAAAATGTTATTGCAAGACATTGTTGTTACGGTGAAGGAGAAATTTGAATATTATTCTAAAATGCTTTTTGAAACAACATTCTAGTAGATTTCAACCCCTTAAGTTTGCAGCTTTAATTTATTGTTGCTTCATCATTATCATCATCAGTCTGAGAAGTTCACAGCTGGACATAGGCCTCCCCTACACATTTCCAGGAAGAACGATCCTGTGCTCTTACTATCCACCGACTTCCCGCGATCTTAACAAGGTCATCGGTCAATCATGGTGGGTTTCGTCTTACGGTTCGTGGTCCCCATTCGAAACATTTATTCCCCAACGGTTGTCAGTTCTTCGAGCTATACGAACTGCCCATTGCCACTTCAACTTACTAATTCTACGAGCTATGTCGGTATTGTTGCTTATCTACATATTATATAGGTATCGATAGTGATATTATATTATTTCTCGAAGGTGACTCCCCAGCATAATAAAATTACGTAGCATACTAATATTATGTAGTAAAATGACCTACTCTTTGGCAGTATTTTTATATACTTAAGAAACTAATCACTACACACTGTATGGCTTATAACGACATGTTTAATTGAAACAAATCAATGCTACGATCAGTTCTACAGGACAGTTTCAAGGAACATAGAATTGGCAACGATGCAAAATTACACTAATTAGTTGTAAATAAATAACATCGGATGTTCATGTAAATAAATGCGCGCACGAGGTTATTTCTGATAGTTTAGCTTTTGGCTTCAAATATCTATTACTACACTTTTCACAGATCAGTTTATATTTTTACTTGAACCAAGCCGTAAGTTTCTTGAACCAAGCCTTTTTTTCCTTTCCCGTCGGCCAGGGGCCTAGATTCACATAACTTTAAAACATATTAAAAGGACCCATGTTTTTAAGGAGAATAAATGAATTGAAAAAAAAATATATGGAAAAAAATAGCTGGTTTGAAAAATATTTGATCTTTACTAACCAGAAATTCCACTTTTAAGCACTACTGTAAGGTTTTATTTTAAATGCCCAAAATGTTATTTCAAATTATTTTAAATTTAAAAATTGTGTTAAATATTGGAGTACATTCTGTGCGTAGATAGATGTTACTAAAACAAACAATAAAAAAAACCCCATCGTAGGTACAATCTTGTCAAAGTTTGGGGTGAGCTCTGTATTCGCCCATTATAAGTAACTAGCAGTTGGTGCCCATTTTTTTTTTTGGTAAACTGTTGTTGTGAATTATATTTAAATACGAATTACTTACATACTGATTAAATATTAATATTTTTCGATCTTACCGACACAATAATAAACTCCACTACTCGTCATTCTCTGTCCCACTAACTCATGACTTATTCAACAGATGGCGCTAGGAATTATGATTTTATGATAAAGTTGATTATTTACTTTACGATTAAGGGGACATTTTCTAAAAATGAATCCTAGCTAGATCGTTTTATCGTCCCCGAAAACCCCTGTATACTTAATTTCATGAAAATCGTTAGCTCAGTTTCCGAGATCCTAAATATATATATATATATACAAGATTTTCTCGTTTAAAGGTATAAGATAACACCTTGCATGTGATTCAAAAGAAAACTTATAGCCTCAGTATTCCCAAAACAGATGTTAGAATTCACAACTCTGCGCCGATGTAACTCCATGTTAAAGTTTCGAAGTGACTTAGAATTAGTCTGTACAGTGTACGACCCAATACGAAAGTCACCGCAAACCTTAGAGTATGATTCAAGCAAGATATAGCTCATCTGTATGCGAAGTTGTTTTTATTATAACTCTTTTATTAGCTTCACCTGTATGCTTGTATGTATGTAACCGACCCCTTTGAGCTCGATTTTGTGCTACTTTGAATGATCAGATTTGATTTAAACTTTGCACGCCTGTCAAAGGTCGATGACAATGCAATAATAAGAAAAAAAAAATGAAAAAAAAAAAACCTAAAAAGTGAAAAATAAATTATAGCTTAAAAAACTAAAAAAAAACGCTTTTATAACTAATTGAACTAAAAAGTTAAAAATGAAACTGTAATATTGAAAAATTTATATCAAGCACCTACTATGCAACTTTTTTACCATAAGTACCTATATTTATTTCATTTTTTCTTGTGTACAATAAATTCTACGGAATACGAATAGTCGAGCTGAAATGGAGTTGGCTAGGACACCTGACAAGGCGTGGTGATGACAGGTAGTGCAAAGAATTGTCGGAATGGTGGCCGAAGACTGGGAAGAGAGGCGTTGGACGTCCATTAGCACGATGGGTTGATGACACTGTCAGCGTCGTGGGCCGCAGATGGATGAGGCTCACGTAGAGAGTATTATATTCCTTGGGATGAGGGTAGCCTAAGAACATGTTGATGGGCAAGACCAAAGGGAGGCCTAATCCCAGCAGTAGGTTAGGTCGGACTGCGGATGATGTTGATGATCATACCTTTTTGAACTATTCCAATGCACATTATATTTTTCTAAATCGGGTATACCCGATTTAGAAAAAGATAATGTGAAAAATATTAGGTACGTAAATTTTCGTTCATACTTCCTTGTACAAGCCACTAATGCCTTCCTTTTTAGGTGTAGTTTGCCGTTTCTTTGATTTGACATTGCGACGTGTTATCTAAAAAAAAACATTTTGGTGCCCCTTGCACCAAAATGGTTAGGTACCTATGACTTATAATTTTTACAAAAACTATACGTTTTACAAAAAGTCGTGCCTGCCTGAGAGGTCGACGACCTTGACTCCTTCGGCAAGTTCGGCGAGTTTAATCATGCGCACTTGAAGTGCGGGCAGGTTTTTCCGCAAGTAGGCCGCTGGTGGGCCCTTTTTGCGTGACCCTTGACACGTGTTGCTCGAACTTTTTTAGGTTCTACAGCACGCCGGTTTCCTCACGATGCTTTCCTTCACCGTTTTGAGAGTACTGGCATAGTGCACATAAATTTTTCGACAGAAAAACTCATTGGTACACGAGTGGATTTGAACCCACGACCTTCAGATCGGAAGGCGGGGCCACTACCACTAGACCACCAGTGCTCTCTTGACTCCTTCCACAACGACTGATTAGTTTTGGCCGAGGACCGATGGGAGTGGAAAAAATGGGGGCCCAGCAGCGAGAAAGTAAATGTTAATTAAAAAAAATGCTGAGCATAGTGAACAGTTTGATGGTTTATTTATTTAGTTCATACTTAAGGATAACATGAACTACGAGTAAAAAGCCATAGCTGGTATGTTATCACTCCGGCCATAAACCCATTTGCGCGCTAGGGTCCCCCAAGGCCCACAGATGATAAATTATAATAAACTTATATACATTAGTTTAAGTAAGACGACATTCAGGTGCTACAGTATTTTTAAATATAGACTTGTCTTTACTTACACATTTAACTTATTACCCTCTTGCTACAGGTGGTTCTAAAACAAAAATAATGTTTCAAAAACTTTAGAAACAGCTTTTAGGGCCGACCGAACTGCTTAACCGATTTTAATGCAATTGTTATGTAATATATTTTATTATTTATTCATTGTTTTCTTACATTTCTTTACGCTAAGGAGTATGAATGAGAAAATATGAGAAACAATGTATGAGTTGATACAATCTAGTGTCATCACTAATTAATCAGGCAATTATAAATAATCGTCAGTGTAATAGATGAACGGGGAGGGGCAGAGTTCCAAGAATACAAAATGAATAATTGCTCCATTAAATGAATCAGTGAATGAAGAATTATAATTAATTATTCTTACACAACGACAACAGTACCTCTAGTCTGAGTTATAGGTACTCGATCAGTTTGAACGATTCGTTTCGCCTACTTTTTTTTTTATTCATTAAGATGAAGGGGTTACGATTTCCATACAAACTTAATTTACACAACTATGGGCGAATAAAGTATTAATGTACACTGAAATAACTGTAATAGGCTTTTACAGTGGTCCTTATTACCGGCCAGTTAAATAAAGTTGGAGTGGTAGCCGTTGGTCGTGGCAGTAGGGGCTTCAGAAAAAGAACTAACAGACTTTTACGACTATTTTGAGACATCTGTTTTAAGCTCATTCACGAATTCAATGCCGAGTACCCGTTAGAAAGAATGACGAAAAAAATACTTTTTTGGTTTTTTATTAATATTTCTGTTATTCCTACAGTTTTCTCCAACTTTATATATCTGGCCGGCAATAAAGACCACTGTAAAATTCTATTACAGCTATTTCAGTGTACCTACATTTATACTTTGTTTGCCCATAGTTGTGTAAATTCAGTTTGATAAAAAATACATAATGGAATTATTTTAATCTAATTATTATAAATAACATTAAGGAAACCACTAAGGTTTGTAAGGAAATGCTAGAATCATAATCAAGATGATAATTAATAAGTTAGTAGAGAATATTTCTAATAAACTGAAACTAGGTAAGTGCATTATATGTAAATAGGTATATTCAGTTATTGGTACGTGTACTGCTCTCTTTTGTATGGAAAAATGATGAGACAACTCGTTTTTACCTCACTTAATTTTGTTGTCTCATCTTTTCTCAATAAAAAAGAGAGAGTTTACTTTACCTTTCGAAATAATGTTGATCTTTTGTACGTACTTACTTACTTTTTATTTATAAAGCTTTTTATTTTATATTTTGCTCACATAGTGTAGAATCAAATTGGTTAATGAACAGAGCACATCGATAAAAATATTGTAACTGTGTGCCTGAGAATAAATAAATTGTACGGAACTGTACGCGGGTGCAGATTGGGGTGCTGAGAGATACGCTGATTGAAGATAAAAGAGTTTATTCTTGAACTACGCTAAAATGATAATATATTATGATTGCTGTTAATGAGTGCGGACCGATTGCCGTCCAAAAGTGCACTGACTTAGGTAAACCGCACGGGCGGGCGCTACCTCGTGCGTCCTACTTTGACTGGCCTCTAGCTCAGTTGGTAGTAGCTCTGCCTTCTGCGCCGTAGGTCGTGGGTTCGATCCCCACCGAGAACAAATATTTGTGTGGTGAACATAAATGTTTGTTCTCTGTCTGGGTGTTATATTGTATTCTAAGTATGTAATTACAAAAAAAATGTATTCAAGTATTATATCAGCTATCTGGTTCCCATATTACAAGCTCTGCTTAGTTTGGGGCTGGGTAGTGTTGTGTGAATTGTCCACAATATTTATTATTATTATTATTATTACTTAGGCCAAAACTGCTACGCTACGCTATAGTGTTCAATACGTATTGAACATAAATAAACATAAACATATACATACCATCTTTTTTATTTAACGTTTTTTAACCAATAAAATGACAAGAATTGCCTTTTCCGCAAAAACGAATGTCTAAGCATTTTTAAAAGCATTGTTACTACTAAAACAGTTTATATGCAGCAAAAGAGCTTTTTCCTCGCATTTGCTCTTTTTAAATGAGTGTTGGATAAGACCCAACGATTCTAGTCATTAACTCCCAGTTTAGCTAGGTACTGTCAGAAGCATTAAGATGGTTGAACTTAAAAATTTTAAATTTGAGCCTTCAATTTTGTTGCAAGTAATAGTTTTGGTAGATTTATATTACTTTTATATTAATGTTTGGTGGATGTACTAGAGTCTAGACAAACAAAAAAAGGACGGTGAGAGTACAGTTGGAAACAAAAGGTTTTTCACTTTGTCAATTTTTTAATTTTTATTTGTTAGGCTGTCGGCAACTAACGTGGGTAAAATATTCAAAAGCCTTATAGCCTATGATATAAATATAAAATAAATAACATTGTGGACTATTTGTTTTAGTTTTATTTACTTGCCTAAGGGTGAGTGAGGGTTCAATTTATACGATGCTATTTATACGAGGGCCGCCTTTTTAGTTCTGTCGTTTGAAATAAGTATAAACAATCTAATAGATTATTGCCGTTTATTGTTTTTCAAAGTATTCTCCGCGATATTTAAAACACTTTTGCATGCGTTCGAATCAGTTTTTTAAACATTTATTCGACTCAGAAGTGGGGGTAGTCAAAATGGCCAATGGGGTATCCAACGAGAGATCAACTTTTTTACGCCAAGTTCTTCGTGCAAGATTTTCAGGATAGTATTCCCTGAAATGCCCACAGCTGTCTCTATGTCACGGTATGCCACATGACTATCGTCGACGATTAGCTGCCGCACGGCATCGATATTCTCTTGCGTAATGGCGGTTTTTGGACGACCTTCACGTGGCTTGTCACTGAAGCTAGAATGCCCAGGTTGAGATTCTAAATACCAGCGTTTTACAGTCCTATGACATGGTGCTGCATCACTAAACACAGAAGTAATCTCCTCAAAGCACTGAAGTCGCGTGAATCACCTTTGAAAGTTGTAGAAAATTATCGCCTGCATATTTTCCTTTGTGATATTTCCATTTTTACAACTGACTTGTCAGTTATGAATAAACGCTACAAAAAAACTATTCGACCGATCCAAAAGATTTTTTTTGTTTTCGAATTATACGTTCAAAAAGATGAAAATACCATATGTTTTTGAAGTGAAAACTTCTTTAGCGGCGTTGAGCACTTTTTCTGTAATGGGTATAAAATCTTAAACTCGCGTCAGCGCGTCAGGACACGTGACCTGATCGAAAAAGCGTAAGACGGATGGAGAGTAGACAGCTATCCCCTCTCTACGGCGCGGCGAAAATGTATGCCTGGGCCTACTGTTTCGTTTAGGCAGCGCAGGGCGCTTGCGCGAATGTTCGTGTATGTTACAGCGTGCCAAATAACAAACAAGCCTCCCCTAACCATTCCAAAATATCAAACATGCTCAACGTTAATAATCAAGTTTTCACTTCTGCCGGCACTCCCGGAGTGCAACCCGTATTTTTTTTGAAGTGAAAACTTCTTTACCGGCGTTGAGCACTTTTTCTGTAATGGGTATAAAATCTTAAACTCGCGTCAGCGCGTCAGGACACGTGACCTGATCGAAAAAGCGTAAGACGGATGGAGAGTAGACAGCTATCCCCTCTCTACGGCGCGGCGAAAATGTATGCCTGGGCCTACTGTTTCGTTTAGGCAGCGCAGGGCGCTTGCGCGAATGTTCGTGTATGTTACAGCGTGCCAAATAACAAACAAGCCCCCCCTAACCATTCCAAAATATCAAACATGCTCAACGTTAATAATCAAGTTTTCACTTCTGCCGGCACTCCCGGAGTGCAACCCGTCTTTTTTTTTTTTAAATAATTGCGGGAAGTTTGCAAACGACAGAACTTAAAAGGCAGACTATGTATACTTTCCGTGAAACTCAACAGTATCATAGTCTATATGTATAATTATCTATTTAGCCCGTGTGTCCCTACTGCTGGGTGGTATAGGCTCCCTAATATGCTACTCTCTTTGGTCTTGTGCCACTGGAGAGTGGCACACACAAAATCTATTACAATAATAAAGGTGACATCAAAATCTTCTTAATTATGGCATCTGTTCATTACGGATCAATTTTGCCAATGTCGAGTGAGGATAATTACATAAATAAAATAGTTTTTATTAAAGTCAAGTCAGTCAATTAATAGGCAAGTTGGCGGCCCTAATTGGCTTTGAAAACAAATGGTGGTTGTTTTTTTTTTCAAAACCATCAGAAACATTTTTGAATCAAATCTGAATATTCCTATCATAATACACTTTCATTCCAACTGCTAACACTTTGAGCATATACCACATGGTAATGTTATTTAAAATAACACCGAAATTACACAACAGAACTCAAATTAGCATCAGAATAACAATTAAAATGAAAAAACTTTGTGACTTCCCAAAATTACTGAAAACGAATAGCATCAAAATCTTAAAGGTAATGAAATATCCGCTCTTTTCTGTCTTCAATGTCAGTGTCAAAATGTTGTTTGATTAGAATACTCGATAATTATTATTTCTCTCTTTTGTTCGCCTGCCGTTTGTTCGGGATACGAACTCTGACCCAGTTTCAGTAGATGTTACACGAGTAGGTATGAATGGTGTCAAATTTTCACGTATATTATTACGACGTAACAAAGGAAGTTTGTAATTATCGACACAAGCAGGCCTACCACAAGCTCTATCTGGCTCTGTCTCTGGCTCTGTTTTTGAGTCTGTGTAAGTGTTGACTAAATAAATTCTACGTCGAAACGTCACACACACAGTATAATACACTGATGAGCATTCATACAGACTCAAAATCATACCAGAGACAGAACCAGACAGAGCTTGTGTTAAGCCTAAAGCTGGGAATTTCTCGGAATTATGTGCGTATTGTCAAACAAAGACCCCAGAGAGGACCTTGGATGTCTGGTTGAATGAATAACAGCCTGCATTTGTCCTGTTTAGGAACGAAGTATAAAAAAAAAAAGTAAAGTGTAGTGAAAATTCATCATCATAATCATAAACTTTATTAATCTTTAGGCCTAAAACACACAAGCGACGTACTGAAGCGACGCGGCGCAGACCGCAGACACGCCGTTTCGTTGCCTGTGCCGCGTCGCTTCAGTATTCAAAAACGTCGCCTGCATGCATTTTGTATGAAATCGTTTTGAAACGGCGCACGCCTGCGCCACGCCTGTTCCACGCCTGCTGCCTTACGTCGCTTGTGTGTGTTTTAGGCCTTAGAAATTTCACATGTACTTAGTTACGTCACACAAAATAATCAACGTGTAAATCAATAACCTACTGGTAGTGACCAAGAGATAACCATCGTATATAACAAAGCATTGCCTCGCAGGTTACGTGCTCTACGATGCACTGACCTGTGTCATCAACTTGAGGCAAACGTTATGTTCAGCCTCACGTGTCAGTAATTTCACCGGCACCCACACCCTTCAAACCGAAACACAGCAATGCTGCTTCACGGCAGAAATAGGCATGATGGTGGTACTTCCCCGGACGAGCCCTCTCCACCTCTGTGATCTTTACGATGTAACTTTTCCAACAGGTGGGAGTCTGACCAATTTACTTAACTTACTTGAACACTCGTAGCGAATTTCTACCCTCAATTAGCTGTGCACTTTGCATGGTAGCAAACATTGCGGGTGGCTGGCAAACATTTACACACCGACGCTTCGCAGTCCGTATGATTTTAGTTACTTTGACGTACTCAAATATATAGGTACTGTTTAAGTTGTTGCTAAAAGTGTTTTTTTTTTAAATGATTTAAATATTTTTTTTTTATTTTTCGTCTTACCGTGTCACTGGTTCTTTCAAACCAGTGTGGTGAAAGGATTTTAATTGCACCTTGGAGAGTTCATTTTCGTACACAGGCAATAGTATACACTTTTAGTGATTGAAAAAGCGCATCGTAAAGGTAGCAGGAAACATCTGGACAAGAAACGCACAGGACAGAAGAGGGTGGTAGAAAATGATGTTTTTTTTTATTCTGCAGAATATTGAGCTGTATTTCAGTGGTAAATATCAAAACAAAACTGGATGGTAAAACGATACCTTTAATTTTTCTATATTTGGGAATTGGGAGTTGATTGTCTGTCTGACAATCAACTCCCAATTCCCAGAGCGAAAAAACTCGCGCGAAATAGAAAACATTTACATAAATAAATATATCAAACCATAAATAACCAACGCCAATATCACTCACAAGTGAAAGGTTACATTTGAACTTTGAATATGATTGAGCCTAAAACATCCGAACAAATTTTACCCTGCAAATTCAAAATGTCACCCAAACGCGAGCGAAGACACGGTCACAGCTAGTGTAACAAAATTTCAAGAGATTCTTACTAATTTGAGTTTCCAAGATTTACCGGCAATAATTAACGAATTGTAAATAATTTCCCCGCTACCTTGGATCTCGCCTTCATAATTTAACAGGAAATTAAGGCCCATGAATAGATGATTTAATTCTGATTCTCTGCTGTCTTCATTTGAGAAGATTAAAATAACCACGCACAAGTTAAGGGCTGATTTTTATGAAAATGTGTCACTGTAATGATTTGAGTAAATATTATTTTTAATATTATTTATACGCATGTGTCAAAACATGTACTCTTCTCTCTCTCTTCTCTTACCTGTGTGTGTATGTGTATGTCTACGTATTTACAATCCACACAACGCTATCTAGCCCCAAACTGCGCAGAGCTTGAACGATGGGAACCAGATAGCTGATAATTATAATATTTATGCACATTTTTTTGTAAATACATACTCAGAATACAATATGACACCCAGACCGAGAATTATTATTAATATTGATTGAATAATGTTTGAAGAATCAGCCTGCTGAGGTGGATCTATGGAGTGACAGAGATAAATAAGGCTGACCACACATCACAACACAACTTTTCCAGAATCATTTTCTGTCAGTTTGGGAAGTCACACAGCTTTTTCATTTTAATTGTTGTCCTGGTGTTATTTTGAGTTCTGCTGTCTAATTTCGGCGGTATTTTAACCAACATTTCTTGAAGTCTTAGCTCAAAGTGTGAGCAGGTGGAATGAAAGTGTAGTATGTGATATCCTGATTTAATCAAAAATGTTTTTGATGGTTTTGGAAAAAAACGACCACCAGTTTTTTTCAAAGTCAATAAGGACTGACTTGTGTATTGACTGTCTTGACTGAAAACAATTTAATATAAGTAATAATCCTCACTCAGCATAGGAAAAAATTTCCGAATGTACCTAATATAGGTCATTATTGTAATCTAGACTATTAAGCACAGTGTTATAAAGGTCGTTTTATTTACGCAGTGCTAAAAAAATCACAACCTGGGCTCTACGAACTTTGGCCCAATCTCCTTTGGATTTGCCAAATAAATTAATCACTATGAAAAGTACCACAGTACAATGAATAATTACAGTAAGTTCGTTGCACTGAATCAATTGAGACCCCGCCTAATAAATTAGGCTTAAAATCTACCGACCCTTGTGTTGTGTACTCAAGTAAACGTTGTAGATGACTCCCATCAATTACTTCAAATTTATTGCCCGTAGCATTTTACAACTCGTTAGCCAGAATATTTCTATTCTTGCAAGAGAAATACGAAAAATTCAATAATCTTTATTTTATTTAAACTACTAGCTGATGGAATATATGGCCCACCTGATTTTAAGTGGTAACTGCCTATATTTGTTATAGACATTGCCTCGTAGATCACGTCAGGAACGTGACCTACGATGCACTACCCTGCGTAAGCACTTGAAGCTTAAAGATGTCCTGAATGACCCTTCAAACCGAAACACAGCAATGCTGCTTCACGACGTAAATAGGCATGGTGGTAGTACTTCCCCGGACGAAACCTTCACAAAAAGCTCTACTACTACTAAAATCACTGAGTCATCATGTTTTTTATTTTATAAATTGATCTTATTTCACAATTTAATTTATTGTGTTTTCAAGCACTGCTCATGAAATTCTTATTGTTTAAATTTTAATTTATGATGTTTCCAAGAACTACTTACCTAAATCATATTCTAGTTTGGTTTTGAATAGATTTTTCAAGCATAATTTATTGTTATTACTGGATTATTGTAATATTTTTGAGCGTAAATGTTGAAGTTTGAATTATTACTAAACTCTGTCTCAAGTACTTAAGACAAGTGACCCATAAATTAATGAAACAGATACTACTAACGCTTATTAAATCATTAATTCAAAATGTTATTCATTTGTATCACAAGGATCACTTGTGAAACGTCTTAAAGCTAGGTGCAAGTTCTACTCCGCGTCTACATTAAATTGGATTCAAAGACCAGTTTTTTAAATGTTGAACTAGTTTTTTAATGAAGGTATATTTCTTGAAATCTCTTATAAGTCAAAATTTGCATAGTAACGGAAAATGAAAGGAAATACCTTATGGTATTCATCTTTCTTCCAAGCTTCATAAATCAGACCACACATTACATTATTTAATTTTATACCAAGGTGATGAAAATCAGCAAGATAGTAGGAGCAAGTAGTTATTTTCAGTTTTGACACGGATTAATGTTGCAAACTGTAAACACAGAGTTGATTTACTGCCCATCCGTTTTTACTGTGTTGTGTTGACAGAATTTAATGAACCAAATTATTTATGCTGGTTTTAAATTAGATTAATATGAAATGATGCCAGACATTAATGTTCGTGGGATTAGAGAAATAGGCAAGTTAATTATTTAAGTTGGTACCTATATTTTATGTTACAAGTATATTAATTTAAAAAAATAATTATGCTTGTGACATGCAAGACTTAGACACGGTAGGAATATTATTGTTAAAAACAAAGTTTTGTATCGGCTGTATGTGCCAAATGCAATGTTAAAAGCTCCCGCACACGGGCTAACGGCCACAACCACAAAACGCCGCCGCTGGCATATTTCCTGTAGTTTTCATAAATTTTATGTAGCGACGATTTGTAGCGTGTGGCTGCTACCGGCGTCAACCGTGTGCGAGGAGTCCGTAATAACATGTATGAAAACTACGTAAAATATGCCGGTGGCGGCGTTTAGAGGTTGTGGTCGGAGGCCCGTGTGTTGTGCCACTTAGCCTTATCTCTGACTGCTACTTAAGACATCCCCAAATAATCTTGAGAGGACTTAGTATGGTAAAAAGAGCTGACGCAATATCTTAAATCCTTTCACCACACTGCTTTAAATAAGTGGTGGCATGACAAAAAACACAAGTTTAAGCGTCCTATAATGCTCGACTGGATTCAAACCTACGACTTTAGGATCGCTGGCTGCAGTTCAGCCTCTAACGCCAACCTTATATCCTTTCCAAAGATAAATGAATTTTCTTTCTACTTAAAAAAATAATACCTATACACTCAGTAAAACTCTTTGATATAATTATGTTAGAACATTAAGTATTTGAAGGCTCTCGGGGTGGTACTCTGTTGATTTTTTTCTGGAAGGCTACAGGTTTCAAGGGGTTCTGACCTAAGAGGGATAATAATCCGTATGGAAGTTTGAGACTCATAAATTCTCAAACTTCCTGAAGCCACATGAATCGATTCGGATGAAATTTGTAATAATTATAGACAGGAAAAAACTACCAAACAGGTGAAATCGCGGGCAGACGCAAGAAAACTATAGCTTAGACTCAGCGCAGATGAGCCACAGCCACGGCCACAGGCGTGGCGAGAGTCATTGTAGTATGCAAAAAAAAATTAGGTAAGCGTTGCGTGACCCAAGAGCTGGTGGGTATCTGGCGCTGCGTATAAGCATTGCTATTCAGCGTGGCAATGCCGCCAGCGTCTTGGGGACGCTTCCGTCTGGCACTGATTTGGATCAGTTAAACTATCTCTAAATCGTTTGTGACGATCTGCAGATAGCTCAACTGTTTCTTGTGTATTTTGTACATTTTGTAAATATTTGTTTAATTGTAAGTTTCTTTGTGTAAATAAAAAGAGATCCTTACGTTCTTGCCGTCTTTTGGCTGGCCCCTCAACTCAGTTGGTTACTGGGCCTTCCAGCTCAGTCGGTTCTGCCTTCTGCGCCGTAGGTCTTGGGTTCGATCCCCACCGAGAACAAATATTTGTGTGTTGAACTCAGATGTTTTATCATTATAATCAATAGGTAGGCCCACCACAAGATCTGTCTGGCTCTGTCTCTGGCTCTGGTTTTGAGTCTGTGTGAGTGTTGACTTTATAAATCCTACGTCGTAACGTCACACAGACTCAAAACCAGAGCCAGAGACAGAGCTAGACCGAGCTTGTGGTAGGCCTATACTTATCTGGTGCCCATTGTACGAACTCTACTCAAATTGGGGCTAAATAGTGTTTTGTAGATTGTCCACAATATTTATTGTTATCCTAACAATTTTATCGGCCCATGCAGTCCTAGTATTGGTTTATTTCTCAGGAATTTAATCTATAGCTTGCTTCCCTCCCTCTCTCTTACGAAGGGTGCTCGACTGACCTGGGTTGTACCCACGACAACAGTAATGAGGTTGCTGAAGGACCACCATTCCTATTTCTTTGGTCAACCTGCGGGAAAAGCATTATTACTTATTTCATTAACACAAAGATACAAAATTATTTTTACAAATATTTACAAAATGTACAAAATACACAAGAAACAGTTGACAGGCTACAAACGATCTATAGGTCAACGAATTCAAACCGAAGTGGGTTCTAACCGAAACACAACAATAAGGCAAAAAAGGCTGCGCTATCGTGTTTGGATACTCCTGTAAAGATAGGTTTGTGTTTGTGTTATAAAAAATAAAATATTTTATTTATTTTTAACCATTGGCCATTATTAGCATGATTTGTATTTTTATTGAGCGAAAATTAGTTTGACGTCCATAAAACTTGTATTCAATAATATAATATTTATTGCATACACATGGTTTGGTTTAGGCACTAAGTAGTTCTTAGGTTGATAACAATTGTTATTGTTGGGCTTATCAAATTTAGTATGACTTATATTATCTGCCGAAGGGTAGGTCTTCATATCTTACTGAAGTGTACAATTTAATGAGTGTTCAACCTGTCAGTACTAAAACACCTACAAGCTATAAAACGAAAAACGATCGAGATAGGCCACTTGAGTAGCACAGGTTTATGATAGGTACGCATAAAGACCTTTGCCATTAGTATAGAGAGTGGTGTTCTCGTAAATTATCCGGGTTATCTCTCCGTTTACGACACCTTTTTGTGCTAGATGGCAATGTATTTTGTGCACCAGCTGCTTGCTGGCAAAGTATTTTGTGCTTTATATCTTTGAGATAAAAGTGGTTTTAGTGCGGATTGGGGCGACTTTTGAAAAAATATTTCAGGAACGTGCTGATTTAGTTTTAAGGTGGTTTGGTTTATTTTTTACGAATTTCGTACTGACAGCGATTGGAGCAATGTTTCCGCATTGCTACGGCTTAGTTTTCAGGAAAGAATAGAACGTTTTCAAATATCACTGATTGGTTCAGTAGTAGTAGGTAGAGCTCTTTGTGAAGGACACGTCCGGGGAAGTACTACCGCCATGCCTATTTCTGCCGTGAAGCAGCATTGCGGTGAGACTAGAGTTGATGGACGCAGAGAAGTGCATCGTAGGGCACGTTTCTGACGTGCGTGACCTACGAGGCAATTAATTGTTATAGACGATGGTTACCACTTAACATTAGGTGGGCCATGGTATTTACCATCAGCTAGTTGTATAAAAAAACACCACAGAATGCTAAGATGTGCGAAACACTTAAAATGAGTTTTATTCAACAGGAAATGTACATCGTGACGCATCCTGGCTTTAAGCTACATCACGTTATTAAAAATATATATATATATATAAATGTTTTCACCCACCGGTACGGACGACCAACGGGCCTATCCGTTTGTCCTGGAGTGTACGCGCTCGTGACTGCCTGAAGTCGTAAAGGACCTGCAAGAACTCGGAGCCAGCTACTTCGCGGAAGCCTGTATGGACAGAGAAGCCTGGCGGACTCTGGTGACGGAGGCCAAGATCCACTTTGGGTCGTTGCGCCACAGAAGTAAGTAAGTAAATATTGTGGACAATCCTCACAACACTCTTTGTCTAATATCTAGCCCCAAATTAAGCAAAGCTTGTACAATGAAACCAGATAGCTGATATAATACTTTATTGTTCATTAATTATGATATACATTGTTAATAAAGGCTATTGAAATTGATATACCCAAAACCAGCGATTTCTGCATTAGCACCATTCTCTATAACTATTGTATAATTCAAGCAGCGGGGAGCGGAAAGAGCAAGCTATTTATTTGAAAAATACCCTCATAGCGCAGGTGTAAGATATATCTCTAGTGGTACTAGTGGGTGGGAAAGTGTTCCATTTTTTTGTCACACAAATGATGGACACCAACAACAAGGATGTTGTCGTCATACCCTGAAGGAACTTTTTTACATTTTTATTCATGTTATAGCTTAGATGAAAGACCTCTGGAGGTAGCTCATTCCACAATTTATAGGTATGGGGGAGTAACGATCTCTAAAAGCGAGCTGGGATCGCAATGTGTGTAGTCCAATTGAAAGTTTCAATTGTTTAACAATAAAAGAGGTAATTCGAGTACCAATGTTGTCGACATAGTCCGATGAACTAGCAAGCTGAAGAGACAAAAAGCCGGTCTTATTACCCAAAAAACCGCTGGAATAAACGAGTTCTGGATTGGAGACCGCGTATAAGCAAGCGTGTATTAAGACAACCAAGACTAGATGGAGCGACGATTTGCCCAGGGTGGCGGGCAGCAACTATAAGAATAGGGTATGAGAATACCTAGACACTCTACGTATTACTACTGTGCTGTCGTAAACAAAAGTGTGCGTAGGCTTCTGATAAAACAGCTAACCATACTAAACAATACAATCTGACGTCAGTTTTTGCCAATGTGCATATTCTGTTGGCTTATTTTCCGAGTTCGTTTTGTTTTCAACACTTCCTTTAAGGCAAAACCCAACACATTTTTTATTTTAACATTTTTACGGTCACTGTAACGACTGTTCTCTCACGCCAGGGAATCTTTGTAAATTCTTCAAGTTTTCTGATACCGGAATATTTGAGGCAAATGTTGGTAAATCTCGGGAGGAAATGAGAAAAAAAAAGTGTTGCACTTTTGCCAACTGCACTAGAATGTATACAAAACTTGGTACGGTTAGGCAATAATTATTGCACATACTTATGCTTTTCTGCTTTCGTAGAGTGCTATCTCTTTCTGACGCCTAACACGCTCTATGAAGCCGAAATTAGCCGATGTGCAATATATTATATTGCCTACTACTAGTACAGATAAAAGTAGTAGTATACAATGTTAATGTTTGTCTATATACACAGAGTATAGACAAAATATTAATAGTCCTTTAGGGCTCCGCGTTAATCGTTTTTCTCTATGAAAGCAAATTATCCGCCATTTCTTCATTCCTCTCGAAATCTTCCACCGAACAGAATAAAAATAATATGATATTATAATACATTATTATAAATTGCTCTTTGTCTAGGTGTGGCTGATCTTTAATAGTTTTCGTTGTAAAATGGATTACTATAGTAATAAAAACTTTCCGTGCTATGTAGAGAGCTGGCACAGATTTATAACAAAATTCTGTACAACAATAGAGTTACAAAGTATTATGCAATCCTGTTAAGTTTTAACTTTGTAGGAAGTTCTGGCGGAAATAAATAACATTATGAACGTTTTGAGGACGTCCAAGAAGCTTAAAGTTATGGTTTTTTAAAAACGGCAACGTCATAAAACGGCTGCAATTACGAGTACCCTTTCACCACACTGGTTTGAGAAAATAAGGGACACGACAAGAACAAGATTGAGTAGAGAGAAAACCTTTGGCCAGCAGTGAGGGACATAAAAGTAAAAAAAAAAATACAATTGACCACTCTTGCTTTTTCTTTGGTGGTGATTGCTAATATAAATATTAAGGCTAGGCATGTCATTTCTGTAATATTTTCGAATACCTACTATTAAACATTTATATTAATTATTAAACATTTTATGACGCTTTGTGACGAGAAAAGTGATGAGTATGAATGTAGATAATATGTGGGTAGAGGTAGGCCAAATAAAAGATGGATGAACAGTGTGGAAGATGACATGCATGAAAGAAGTGAATGGCGGCTGATAGAGAAGAATGGAAGAGAAGAACATGTTGTGCCGACCCCACATAAAGTGGGATAAGGGTAAAAAGAAGAAAAAGAAGAAGACTTAAACGCTTTTTGACTTTAAATCGCTTTTGTCACTTGTTATCATCATTACAGTTTTTTGAAGAACTGTAACTTTAACTGAACTGTGGTTAAAGTTTTGTAACGGTGAAGTTTTGAGTGTTCAGCTGTTTGTCTGAGAAATAGTTAAACCAATTAAATAAGACCAATCCCTATGAGTTTCACAAGAAAAAATATCGTGAGGAAACCGCATGTCGTAGAACCTAAATAGTTCAAAAGCATGTTTCAAGTGTACGATCTTTGTCTTTCAAAGACTGCCTGCCCTTATAGCTCAGTTGGTAGTAGTTCTACCTTCTGCGCTGGAGGGTGTGGGTTTGATCCCTACCGAGTTAAAATATCTATGTGGTGAACGCAGCTGTTTGTTCTCTGTCTGAGTGTTATATTGTATTCTAAAAATGTATTTAGGTTTTATATCAGCTATATGCTTAAATTGGGGCTTGATTGTGTTCTAGATTGTCCACAATCTATCTATATCTATTCTTATATTATAAAGAGGAAAGACATTTTCACCATAGGAAAGCTACATTCACCCTGAGTAACACAGGCTAAATAATAATTAAAAAAATGTCCACCCGTGCGAAGCCGGGACAGGCCTCTAGTTATTTATGTTTTAAAGGCTTGTTTACTCATCTGTATAACACCATGGGTGAAAAAATACCCCTGACGGTGCATAAATTCTTGGAAATAATGTAAGTAAGAGCCTGAGCATAATTTGATTTAAGTCGGCGCTCGTAGCAGATTTGTAGCAGTTTCGTAGCAGTCCCGTAGCAGCTGTAGCTAAATAATTTATTGTCAAACTTAGCAGGATCCTATTATGCTAGATATTCAGATCTCTACACAAGCTGTGCTTAGTTAGGGGCTAATATGAAATAAGAATAAGAATCATAAATAGGTAATATTGAGTAGGTTTTGTAGATCTACACGTTTATCATTTCTACCGTATGTGACTACACCGCCTCCAATTCGTTATTTCGTTCCATGCCAAGGTTACCTAGAAGAGATTGCTCTCAGCGATAAGGTCGCCCATTGTTTTGCCTTTGCTTGCTTTTACGTCCTGTGCTGTATTTTTGTGTGGTGAACAATAAAGAGTTATCTATCTGTCCATAAGTATGGTATTTTTAATAGTAAGGTTTTTAGTTATCATAGAACTCATGGGTATTATTATAGACAAGAGTAGTAAGAGTGGATTAATTTAATTTTGTTTAAGCAAAAGCCCATATATTTTCTTTAAAATTATTCAATCCAGCAACCAAGCTTTAATAGAACCTGCCGGTAGGCGTGCGTGTGAGTGACGTCACATCCGCCGAGGCTCGTTTCCGTACTGCCTTTGTAACACGCTGCAGATTATATAAACCTAGCGTAGAGGTTTCAATAACATTATCTGCTTATATTATAGGGAGAAAGACCATACCACATAGAAAATCAAAGTGGAATACATGGAAAAGCAGATATTAGAGGATCCCGCTATCGAAAGTATGAAGCCCATAGAATATTCAAACGTTAGATTAACTATTTTATTCCCGTCACAACTTTTGAGTAGTCAGGTATAAACAGGTAAATCCATACTGATAACTTGCACTTGTCTGGTGAATGGATAAAAGTTAAATGAAAATCAAAATTATTTCATTACGAACACGCTGAAACAATGAAAAGTAAAAATAACTACTATACAATAATTATATATAGCCGTATTCTAGGGTAGTGTTGAGAATGGTGAGAATTCTCTTTTACTTAAATATAAATGCTTACCTGTAAGAAAGGCAAGGATAGCACTTTACTTGCAAACCGTTTGCGATGATTCATTTTCTGTATTGAAGCGCGTGACTTTACAGTTTACACACATTTACTAACTGACAGTCATGCTTGCTGTGAGCTCTGGCGGTCTAGTGGTGGTGGCTTCGCCTTCAGATCCTAAGGTCATGGGTTCAAATCGAAGTCTTCGGAAACTCCTTGCTGCGCAAATTCAAATCAGTCATGCACTTTTTTTCTAATACATATGTACTTAATTATGTAATACGTCCGGTTCTTGATCACCATGCTAAAAGTTGTCAGTTTTTTGTATAGGTTGTCCATCGTACACAGTAGGTAAAGTCAAAGTCAAAACTTGTTTTGGTTTTCTTTTTAGGATATGTTACTTTACTTTAAGGATTACTCTCTGCTGATTTTGGGGCTTCACTGTGTTGTGTGGAGTGTCTACAATAATATAATGATTTAATTTTTATCTCGTAAGCATAACTCATTGACTTTCTAAATGAACGTATCAACCCAGCTATTAGTGCGGGAATGCCTTTAAAGTATTCATCGTAGAACAAAGTGACGTCTAAACGAGGTTTTACTACACATGAAAGTATCATAGAGTAAGGATAATAAGAATAAGCACAACTAGAGGCGAGATTTTATAGTACTAACCATTTTTATTACACGAGTTTCTCTTTGTACCGTTGTTAGTATTCTTCTTTTAGAATCTTTCAAACGAGCGTGGTGAAACGATTTCAAATGTACCTCAGAGAAGCTTCTTTCGTGCACTTGACATGTTTTGGAACTTACTTACTACACTTTACTTTAATCCTTACACGTGTTTCACTAATGTTTTATCTAGCGTGAGTTGCCTGTTTTTGCATGTCTTGAGTCGTTATTTTTTGGTATTTTGGAGCCTGTGAGCTAGTGTTTTTTATATAAATAAATAAAAAAATATTGTACTTCAAATAAACGCCAGGTTACTTGTCCTTGCACCTTTATACTGTCATTTTTTGCTTCTAAAAATCATATCGGAATAAATACCTGCAATGCCTCTTAGTTTAGGGCAAAGATTTGGTATTAAAATATAAATCTGGTAATCGTTATAAAATTTTATTCTTACTGTTAATTTAATTTCTACTAACAACTATAGATCCCGTCATCTGGCAATTAATAAAATTGAATGGAATAATTCAACTTTCGTCTCTATAAAGGAATAGCAACTTTATTTTGCATGTCTGTGGTTAGACCCGAACGAAATTATTAATTGCAAAGCGCTGTGTTGGAATGTGGGGTATCTTTTGAGAATTAGTTTCTATTGTGCGTATTTAATGTTAAAACCTTAGTAAATCGGAGTAAACGATGTAGACAAAATTGTGTTTACACTGAACAAAATCTTGTCCTGCATAACCATAATTTTGTAAGCAAAAGGTTTAATGAGCAGTTAGTCTAATTAGCAAATTGACCATGTAGCAAAACGTCCAACTATAAGTGCATTTGTATTGTTTACGTGTCCGTTGCCGTAACATTGTACCTACACGTATATAAAATGTGTACAATAAATTTCGATTCATTCTCCGTTTGGTAGAATTATTTTGAGCGTGAATTCCCTGAAACTATAATTTTGCTAATTGGTGTTGGAATACATCGAAAGCTCTCTCATGATCATGACACTGTACATTACTCCATTTATTTATCGTTTTAATAGGAAATACTCCAGTATTGCAATCATGGTTAATCAGCTTACATTGCTTAATATTTCAATGGATTTAAACACCAGTGGAAATTGACGCGACCTCATTTGCGTTCAACTTTATGTTGCAACAAACTATACAATAAAAATAGTATAATACATATTGTGTACAATCCACTACACAGAAAAAACACTATCTAAACCCAAATTAGGCAGAGCTTCTAGCAAGCTTTGTAACCAGATGGCTCATACAATACTCACGTACTTTATGAGGTAGAGCTACTCAACCGAGCTGAGAGGCCGTAAATGTTTGATAACGCATTATAATCCGATTTCAAAAAATATTTTTGATCTGAAAAGTAATTCTTTCGGATTAATCCCATAGAAATTTCAGTATTCGTTTATCATTTTTTCCATGAAGTCGATTTCTCAAGTTTTTTTAAACTTATTACATTTATAATATTACTGATATGAAAGACGGGGTTGCTCCAACTATACCACTAGGCTCCAGGTCACTAAAGTAAACAACACGCGTTGTAGGCAAACTTGCGAATTTATGTGTGTCTGTGCTAATTGCTTTGTTTGTTTGTTTATTTGCTTAGGAAAATGTGCAGTTAGAATCATCATCAGCCTGAAGAAGTCCACAGCTGGACAAGCTTCCGTCATTGACATCCTTTGAAGCTTCCGATCAGCGATTGTATAATTCCGTTGCAATCAAAAGCCACAGGCGGCCGCTAGTTCCACAAATATTATAAACTAGTGGCCGCCCGCGGCTTCGCTCGCCCGTTCCCGTAACACCCCGTTCCCGTTGCTTTTTTGGGATAAAAAGTATCCTATGTCCTTTTCCCGGTTCTAAGCTACCTCCCCACTAATTTTCTGCCAAATCGGTTCCGCCGTTCTTGAGTTATAAATAGTGTAACTAACACGACTTTCTTTTATAGGTAAATATAGATGTAAAAGTTTGCATGGATGGATGGATGTTTGTTACTCAATAACGCCAGAACGAATGAACGGATCTGGATGAAATTTGGCACAGAGATGATTAGTCTGGAATAGCACATAGGTTACAATGTGTGGATCCCGTGACATGATTTTTTTTTATTTATTATAGAGCAAAGGATGGACATGATTTTTTGGCTAGTGGTAGTTTAGGGGTCAGAAAATGACGGCTAATATTTAACCCGGAAAAATTCAGATTTAAAGGAAGGAGGAGGGATTGTAATCCTTTTTTGTGTATTATGTGTTGTGGTGTTTAATAATGTTATTTCAAACATGATTTTATGTAAATTGTTTATGAATAAACGAAATAAAATACATGGTTTCTATGGGATAGCAAGCGGAAACCGTTTTCAAAGGTTTTTTCCCATCCAGGTACTACAGAGGATTAACTTATCATAGATAAAGAGGAAAAGTACATACTTTTGAATCGCAGGTAGCACCGCGGGGCGCAGCTAGTTAGGTTATAAACAGCTCGGTCAAAGTCCAGTTTCCAATAGCCTAGTATTTTAGTCCAACGCGCCGTTCCACAGATTCATTACTCCACATTAGGCATGCTCTAGGGAGGAAGTTAGCGCGAAGTTATGCTTCCTACGGGAGCCAGACTTGCCAGTTTTGCGGTAAAATTCTAAATGTACAAGTTTCTTTGGAAGTTACGAGTAACTATACCTAGTAAAGTACGTAATACTTTTAGAAGGTGGGGAGTTCTGGTCCTTTGGAGTTTGGGTTTAAATTCTGTATCCTTGGCAGTTAGTGGGTAGTATGTAAACTTAGTTTTTAAATAGAACATGAAGAGAGCACTGGTGGCCTAGTGGTAGCATCTCCGTTTTCTGAACCTAATCCAATCAGTTTCTCTTTCGAAAAATGTATTTTAAGTGCGTCTCAAAGAGCTCCATTCGTGCTTAACACATGTTTTGAAACTTTTTAGGTTCTATGACATGCCGGTTTCCTCACGATGTTTTGCTTCAACGTTTGAGCACACTAAAATTGTGTACATTTTTCAACCACCACGTCATAGATATAGAAAACACTTTAGCAAGTTGGTAACTCAAAACTTCAGCATAAATAATATCACAAGTTTTCAAGATCTTGGTAACATATCGGAACACGAAAATTTAAGGCGCAAAGTTAGACAGTTCAAGTCTGTTCAGAATATAGTATGAAAATATTTGGGGAAAGTAAAAACTTTGAGTCCGGAAGATCCATTAAGCTCGTAGTTGTTTGGAGACAGCTGGAAGTAACAGGCATAGCTTAAAATGCTGGCAACTAATCAAATACTTTCACATTCGTATTTTCACAAGCTTTTTGAAAACCTGCATAAACAAGGTGAAGTTTAAAAAACTTGCTGAACCGATTTTGATAAAACTTCTTTGGGACCAATTTCGAAGTATGACCTTTCAGTTAAAATAATATTTTTTCAAAATGATTCATAAATGATGAAGTTATGCAATAACTAACATTACAAAAAGGACCGATATGAGCAACTGTTTCTTTTTTAATTTCAAGCTGGTTTTATCAAGTAATAAATAGTAATCGTCGGTTAAGTTAACACAATACAAAAGAATTAACACGGAACAATACAAAGGCCAGTTAAAATAGAAGTCAGTCAAAGGAAAGCACGCAACGATAACATAAGCGGGCATGCTTTCTCCGCTATCCGCTCCCGCCTTTTTGAAAATACTAACCTAGCTGTTTTATATTGTCTAGTGGCCGACGAGGTCGTATTTCACTGAAACTCTAAAAATGTCAACTAAACGTTTTGCGCAGACATGAAATTGAACAGCGCAACTTATTTACTGGTATTGTGACTGAAACCGTTGAGTTATTAGTTTTGTGTACTACACAATTTACGAAAACTTTTATTATTTGGGTACGTACCTATTTTTGAAGTACTCGTACCTCTTTGAATTAATTTCAAAGCCGAAGCACTCCAATATTATGATAAAAAATAAAATTCTATTGCATAAAAAGCAAATAATTGTTTTTTCATTGCTCATACTCTGAAAGTAGGTCTGAAGTTGCCTGAGGGGCCTAATTGAAAGTAATACTTTCAGCCCTAGGGAGAATCGCTTTCTACTGACAACTGTCAAATTATAAAAAAAAAACAAGTTCTATTTTATTCAACCATGTTCCAACTTTCTAAACTGCAAGGAGGTTGAACCAAATTCCAACTTTTTATTCAGCAAGTAGGTTGGAAACCCATTACAACGGTAAGAAGTTTAAAAACTCTAATTAGAGCGCAATGTAAAATTTAAATAACATAAAGATAGTATTAAATAAATAATATATCTTCTAAATTACTTGATTAAGATATAACTTCAACTATTTATTTAAAATAACATAGATTTGAGCAAACAATTTACCATTTTTTAAATTATGAAAATGAAAATAATGGCTGAATAATGCTGGCGAGCCGTAGCCGAAGGCCCGCCAGAGAAAAAGAAAAAAAAACCGGGAAGGCGGCAATTCAATCTTCATTTTCACAAATTTTTCATTCATGTTTTTATTTTTACTTTCCTTGTATTCGTAATGAAAAGCACAGTGTTTACCTCGGGTGAAAGTCTTTTAAGTCCCTCAAGCTCCATTGGCGCCCTCGCTAACGCTCTGGCGCCAAACCCGTCTCGGGACTCAAAAAACGTGACTTTCAACACTCGGGTAACAATGTACTATTTCATTACTCATACTCTGAAAGTAGGTCTGAAGTTGCCTGAGGGGCCTAATTGAAAGTAAAACTTTCAGCCCTAGGGAGAATCGCTTTCTACTGACAGCTGTCAAATTATAAAAAAAACAAGTTCTATTTTATTCAACCATGTTCCAACTTTCTAAAGTCTTTCTAACTGCAAGGAGGTCGTTGAACCAAATTCCAACTCTTTATTCAGCAAGTAGGTTGGAAACTCATTACAACGGTAAGAAGTTTAAAAAGTCTAATAAGATAGCGCAATGTAAAATTTAAATTTAAATAACATAAAGATAGTATTAAATAAATAATATATCTTCTAAATTACTTGATTAATATATAGCTTCAACTATTTATTTAAAATAACATGGATTTGACATTTACCATTTTTTAAATTATGAGAATGAAAATAATGGCTGAATAATGCTGGCGAGCCGAAGCCGAAGGCCCGCCAGAGAAAAAGGAAAAAAAAAAACGGGGAAGGCGGCAATTCAATCATCATTTTCACAAATTTTTCTTTCATGTTTTTATTTTTACTTTCCTTGTATTCGTAATGAAAAGCACAGTGTTTACCTCGGGTGAAAGTCTTTTAAGTCCCTCAAGCTCCATTGGCGCCCTCGCTAACGCTCTGGCGCCAAACCCGTCTCGGGACTCAAAAAACGTGACTTTCAACACTCAGGTAACAATGTACTATTGTTTCATTTTATAAACGCATACCTATCAATTATTCTTATTTTTGAACAGGGTCCATCTGATGTTATCGATTAGCGATTTGTTCGATTTAAATTGTTTTTTTTAATACAAGTAGCTGTTGGAATAAGGTTATAGTCTACCTGATGTTACGCGGTAACCATCGCCTATAAAAAAAATTTGGTTTGATTGAAATTGATTTCATTCTAATTAGTTGGATTCTATTTGGTTGGATTCAAATAGTTGCAGTTGTCTAATTCTTAATAAATGCTTTTTTTTCTTTGTTAACATATTATAAAAGACTGTCAATTTAAACACAGCTACAAAATAACGTAGCTCTTTTGAAACCAGCGAACGATTTTTCCTGAAACTTCAGCTTTATAGCAACCATAAAACTGTCCAGCAGGTAATGTCTCATTTCCATGAAAATCGGACTTTCCAATTCAGAGGGAACATTAAAATTTGAGTTCTCACAGCGGTTTACGACAAGGCTAATCCTAGTTACTGCCGCGGCGTGGTTTTACGGACGTACTCAGAGGTAAGACGAAGTACGGACTAAAGGGGCTTTTTTGACTCAGCTCAGTTGGCTCTGCCTTCTGCGTCGTAGGTCGTTGGTTCAATCCTCATCGAGAAAAAATATTTGTGTGGTGAACGCAGTTGTATTTTCTCTGGTTGTTATATTATATTGTATTCCAAGGATGTGTTTACAAAAAAAATACAATATTTGTGTATTATTATCAGCTATCTCTGGTTCCCATAGTACCTTAGCCATCTTTTTAAAGGCTCTGTCTGTAAACCAGTGCTACTTAACATGGTAGCTACTGCCAATTAGGCAGCAGAAAGCTAAGTCGGGATTTGACATAATTTATATAACTTTAAACCATTTGGCACGGGCTGGACTAACTAACACCCAGATTATTAAAGTTTGTTTTGTCTTGTCATAAAGCTTGTAGTTTTTATTGGTCAAATAGGTACACAGTTAATGTTGTCCTTACATTTTTTCCCTGTCTGCAGCTGTCCGTTCAGTGTGTTTTAATGTATGTATTTGTCTTGCGTGTGCGCCTTTATGTCAAATAAATGTATTTTCTTTCTTTCTTTCATAGCTCTTTCTTAGTTTGGTCTTTTAGTGTTGTCTACAATATTTATTTATTTATTATTTATATTATATTTACAGGTGAAGCTAATATAAAGCGTGTAAAAAACACGAATGAACAAATCTACGATATCAAATCCATGATAATATTAAAAAAGTTGTTGTCTGTAAAGTCGGTTTACTGACGATATTTGAACGTGACAACGTCATACAGCTGTTCACGCGGACGCATCGCTCACTCAAGTAGGAGAGAGACAGATGTCGAACGCTGCCGAACGCGGAGACCGCTTGTGCCTCTTTGTCGCTCGTTCCGCGCTCTCGCTTGCACTTCAACCCTTAAATGGAACGCCTCGGAGCGCGGTAACGCCGCATGAGTCATGTTTTTTCGGGCGTGCAGCCGGCTCCATCGAATTATAAGACGTTGTCGTCGTTAAGACGTCACGTCAAAAAACAGAATATCATAATTATTATTATAGAGATTACATTATTTATGTCACTAATCTATTGAAATAACCAAACGTCCGGAGCCCGTTCGAAAAAACGTGATGGGCCCGCAAATTGGTGATGCAGACGAAGTTGTTAGAACTGCACAGCTTGTCAAGCGAACGGAAGTTTGTTTTATAGCCTCAGTGCCTCTGTGCTACATTTACGATCGTGCCATAACTAGACGTGTGCCAATTTGATGGACGTACTCAGGATGGGAGCGAGGGGATTGGTTTTATGACTAACGTTATGGGCTATAATGTTACTTAGTTTACTGTAGACTTTGTTTGAAATCAGATCCACAATCGAGCAGTTTTTAAGTTTACTTGAACAGGAAAGACAGAAACATACATTTAATTTGGACGCACAACACATTTAAACACAGCACGAATAGAGAAAGAGAGAACAGAGAGAGTTTTAATATTAATACGCCATCCAAAAAAGAAAACACGAAATTATCAAATAACTAACAAAACGTCTTATAACTATGTGTCACTCCAGTTAGAGGATGCCACACTTAATGCCACACACATTTTTTATAAGTTTTTTTATTTTTATTTAGTAAGTAAAAAATGAAAACTGGAAAATAATGAGAATAGGTAGGTACATAGACGTTTCGTTGTTAAGTAGTAGTCTAGGATGGTAGGCAAAAACTTAGATTGATGGTGGTGTAAGATAAGTTGATTATACAATGAGAGCTGGTCAAAGCAGCTACTACCACTCGTCTTAGTTTGCGTTATATGGGTACTGGGTACTTAATATTTTTAGTTTCAATGAAATCGGGTCAGATGCTACGTTGTGATTGACTCACAGACACTCTAACACTTTAGCATTTGTACTATCTAACTTTCTTATTGCTAATTAAGAAAGTCCAAGGTAAGATAAAATAAAGGAGGAGCCCCCATACTTAAATACGGCCCTGTAGCCAGAGTAAATGTGCAGTCTTGATAGAGGGATTAAATTTTAGAGGTTGCGGACATTGCCCTTAATCCCACCTCTGTAGTTTCATCTCGGGAGGAGATGACGACTTAAGGCGAAGACTACCTACTTGCTTCCGGGTTACCTAATAATTAATCATAACAAATAACTATTTCAGGTGTCAAATTCTGTCTATTCCATAATTCATAGAAATAGGCTAAGACGAAAATATACAAAACATCGAAAAAAATAAATAAACTTGTCCTTAATGTTAACCTCACCTTATATAATTTTGGAGAGTTAAGGCCTGCGCACATCTAGGCGATGGCGACGGCGATCAGCAGAAACACTGTCTATAGAATACCTATAACAGCGATATTTGACAGCGTTTCAGCTCACACATATCTGTCATCTCCATCCAAATTTCAATTACACCACTAGTATAAAAAATCAAAGAATTGATTACGCTAAGTAAGGACTGTAAGGCCTAAAACATACACAAGTGACGTAAGGCCTGAAACACACACAAGCGACGTGGCGTGGAACAGGCGTGGCGCAGGTTTATTATAGAACGTTTTCAACAGCAGGTGACCGCAGACACGCCGTTTCGTTGCCTGCGCCGGGTCGCTTCAGTATAATTCAAAAACGTCGCCTGCATACATTTTGTATGAAATCGTTTTGAAGCGGCGCACGCCTGCGCCACGCCTGTTCCACGCCTACTGCCTTACGTCGCTTGTGTGTGTTTTAGGCCTAACACATCGTGCGTGGCGGAGGGGGAAGCCCCGAAGTTATGAGACGTCACGTCACGTAAAACATACGGCCGTGTCCATAATACAGCTACACCCAATTTTTTAGGTAAAACTTTTGACCGCTATTACACCTGATGATAAGTGATGATTTGGTACACGCTCTAGCACGTTCCCTAAAAAATAGGAATCCAGCTTATTTTTAGAAAAAAACCACACGAAGAACAGGGATTTACCACTACATCTTACGGAACCCAGAATTTACATACAGTGTCGTGAATTATCAATATTGCTACCGTTTGAGGCTATGCACCCAAATTGCTCTCTCGTATCCCCTTACACCATTTACAATCAAGATAATTCAATTATAGATGTTCTGAAACTGGATTACACAGTTCGGATTGCGCTTTAGGGTTAGGAATATCAGATCAACAGCATCCTGAATTTGTCAACTGTTGGTCATTTTTAGGGTAGGCGTAGCCAAATGGCAAAAACGGAACCCTTATAGATTCGTCATGTCTGTCTCTCTGTCTGTCTGTCTGTCTGTCCGTCCGTATGTCACAGCCATTTTTCTCCGAAACCGTAAGAGCTAAACTGATGAAACTTGGCTAGTAGATGTATTCTGTGAACCGCATTAAGATTTTTACACTAAAATAGAAAAAAAACTATAAATTTTGGGGGTCCCCATACTTGAAACTGAAACTCAAAATTTTTTTTTTCATCAAACCCATACATGTGGGGTCTTTAAAAATGATGTTGAGGTTTCCAATATCGTTTTTTTCTAAACTTAATAGTTTGCGCGAGAGACACTTCCAAAGTGGAAAAAAGTTGGTCCCCCCCCCCTAACTTCTAAAATAAGAGAATGATAAAACTAAAAAAAATATATGTTGTACATTACTATGCAAACTTTCAACGATATTTGGTTTGAACGAGATCTAGTCAGTAGTTTTTTTTTTATATGTCATAAATCGTAAACCGCAATTTACATTTCGACGAACTATAAGAACCTTTATATTATGTTACTTGATGCTACGGAACCCTTCATGGGCGAGTCCGACTCGCACTTGGCCGCTTTTTTTAGTTTTCTTCATCCACTAAAATATAGATCTCTAACTTTAAAAAAATGTTAGCAAAATTATCAAGTTATAAACTGTAAAAACCGGCTTTATATTAACTCAAGAGTACCTGTACCATTATAGTTAAGATTTTTATAATGTCCCAAAAGTTAAGAACCGAGCGGGATTTGAACCCGCTACCTTCCCCTTGGTAAGGGGTTGCGCTGACCGCTGCGCCATCAGATCCTAATCATTCTGATGGATCCTTAAGTGTCGTAAACACTATAAAATAGTAGTAACCAAATGGTTTTGTGTCTTAAGGCATAGGCAAGGTAAGTTGAACAACGTAACGACGTAGCATATCCCAAAGTTCGTAGCGCTACGAGGTTCTACGAATCCTTGTATTGAGGGAACGTACATTTTTGACGTGAAAACGTCTCATAATTCGATGGAACCGGCTGCACGCACGAAAAAACATGACTTATGCGGCGTTACCACGCTTTGAGGCGTTCCATTTAAGGCTTGAAGTGCAAGCGAGAGCGCGGTACGAGCGACAAAGAGGCATAATTGGCCTCCGCGTTCGGCAGCGTTCGACATCTGTCTTTTTCCTACTTGAGTGAGCGATGCGTCCGCGTGGACAGCTGTACGACGTTGTCACGTTCAACTTTCGTCAGTAAACCGACTTTACAGACAACCGATTTTTTTTATAAATCTAGGTACAAATCAGACCCAATCAAATGCACAAACTCCGATAGTCTATTGGTCCAATCTTGACCTGTTTCCCCAGCTCTGTAATTACACAGTTCTGGTTTCTCGCCAATTATCTGATTCAAAGCTGCAAATTGCTCAAGTAACAGTAACAACCTCTTGGACTGATTGTTTAAGCTCGAATTCGGTGAAGCCCCGTTGTACACAACGCTACACAAGCCTTTGATACCCGGATTTTTTTTGTCTCTTTTTTATACAATTAGTTGATGGCCCATCTTTATGCCTACCATAAGCTCTGTCTGGCTCTGTCTCTGGCTCTGGTTTTGAGTCCGTTCGAGTTTTGACTAAATACCTATATCTTACGTCGAGACGTCACACACCACAGTATAATTCACTGGTGAGCACCCATACAGACTCAAAACCAGAGCCAGGCAGAGCTTATGGTAGGCCTACGGATGTAAAGTGGTAACTCGCCTATAAAAAAGCATTGCCAAGAACTTCGAGGCAATGCTTTGTTTTAGCCGATGGTTACCACATAACATTAAATGTTTAACATACCTGTGTAATAGATTCAGTATAAATAAGTAATTTGGTGGATCTCTTGAGGCCTGCGCACATCTAGGCGATGGCGATGGTGATCAGCTAAAACACTGTCATATTTGACAGCGTTTTAGCTGATCGCCATCGCCATTGCATAGATGTGCGCAGGCCTTTAGACGGTCATGATACCAGGTGTGGGTTCAAGGGTTCAAACGTGTCTGGTTGGTTTTCAGGGGGATTAGAAAAACGTGGCAAAGAGTAGATTTTTTAAAATTATGCTTGGCTGTGTATATTGAAACTATTTATAAAAGTTTATACTGGGTGAATAAAATTACTCCCAAAATCATGGGGGGTTAAAGTACCCATCAACATGACCCACCTTTTTATGAAGCGATAAAATGTAACTCAAGTTATAACTTTTGTACGGAACAGCAGTTTTTTTAGCAGTTACACTTTTGGTTCAATAGAAATGTCGTTCATATTGTACTTTGTACTTACTATTACTATTACTACTAGCCTGTAGTGTCCCACTGTTAGGCAAAGGCCTCCCCCCATTTACGCCAGTCACTACGATCCTCTGCTTTAAGTTGCCAGTCCTACTTTACTTTGTACTTGAACCCTTTTAAGTTATGGAGAGTAGTTTTGTAACACCTTGTATTCATCATTTAAAAAATGTAGACAGTTTTTCTTTTCTTTTTCTTATGAGTAGTTATGACAAATAATGGTTATTTCTTAAGTGCAATTTATATCAATACTAGCACCCTGTCCCGGCTTCGCACGGGTGGACATTTATTTTTTAAACACTATATAAATATAGCCTATTACTAGTACTCAAGGTGAACCTACGTCCAGCAGTGGACTGATGATGATGATGAAAGAACATTCTATAACGTTTAGGAGCACTATTTTCTAGAACATTTTGTCCAAATCTAGAATTCAGAACCGTTTGCATGGGTATATGAGTATTCTAGATAATTTTGGATTCCGGATGCTAACCGACTTTAAATTTGATTATTTCAGATCATTCGAGAAACATAAATAACATTCTAGTGCGTCTATGTGCATTCTGTTCTCGTCAAAGCCAAGAATTTTCAGAAAAATCCATAAGTGATAGAATAGGATAGACATAGATTTCGAAACTTTTGCCCCTTTATTTACAATTACAGCAAAATATTGAATATAAACTAAGTCTATCTTTTAAGTTGGACCATATTATAGACGGTTACAAAATTCTATCAAAATCCGTTCAGTAGTTTCGGAGTTTATCGCGTTCTAAATTAGGACAGGATTTTTTTATACATATAGATTTTATATTTGCTGTCTATATGCGGATTTGTGTGTGAAGTTATTGTTTGGCCTCTCAGCTTAGCTGGTAGTAGCTCTGCCTTCTGCGTAGGTCGTGGGTTTGATCCCCATCGAGAAGAGATATTTGTGTGGTTAGTTGACATAGATGTTGGTATTCTGTCTGGGTATTACTCGTTTATTGTATTCTAAGTATTTACAAAAAAAAATATTATGAGTATTATTACAGCTATCTGGTGCCCATGTATAGTACAAGCTCTGCTTAATTTGGGGCTAGATAGTGTTGTGTGGATTGTCCACAATATTTTATTTACCGCACGCTTAAAAGCGACCCGACTTTTTTATATATATTTTTATGCAATTATCAATATGGGGCCACCTTATGTGCAGTGTGAATTCCCCAAAATGACGACTACAAAAGCTACTGCACGTGAATAATATACGTATGTCTAAGTCAAAGTTAAGTGTGAACAGCTGAACATGCGCTGAGGATGTGTCAGGAACTTTTCCTGTTTGTTATATAAAATAGTCTAGAACATTTTCAAAGCATCTGTTAAACATTTCATCATCTTTTTTTTGTACAACTAAGATAGAACAAACATATGGTCCACCTAATTTTAAGGTTACCACCATCGCCTATAACAAAGCATTGCCTCGTAGATCACGTACGTCAGGAACATGCCCTACGTTGCACTGCCCTGCGTCCATAAACTTGAAGCATACAGATGTTCAGCCTCACGTGCCAGTAATTTCACCGGCACCCACACTCTTCAAACCAAAACACAGCAATGCTGCTTCACGGCAGAAATAGGCATGGTGGTAGTACGCACCCAGACGAGACACACACAAAGAGCTTTACTGCTAAAATGTTTTACAATGTCTATAGATTTTCTAAAGATGTTTTATTTCACCAGCACTATTAGCTTAGGCTTTTCGAATAGAATTGATGAAGTTGTAAATGAGATACGAAAATTGTGTAAATCATTATTATTCAGAGGATACCAGCATCAGAACCACTTAATCCAATTTTGACTAATTTCATCAGTATCCAGTACCCTTAGCAACAGTTTGAAAGTAATAATTAAAAGCTTTGCGCACATTTAGATCATCTGCGTCACGGATGTATGCAAAACCCTATGCCATAAAAATTCCGAACAGAAAAAACCTATAGAAGTACGACTGCATGGATTCGAACCTGCGACCTAAGAATCGGAAAGCGGTGTATTACCACTAGGCCACCAGTGCAGTATCATAAAGTGAACACCCTCAAAATTTCAAGTCGCTCTGCAACAATAAGACAATCGCAGACAATCTTTGGAGCCAACGAATACTAGAGTGGAGACCGCGTTTTGGTAAGTGTAGTGTAGGACGCCCTCCGGCAAGTTGGGGCGACGATCTGCGAAATGTAGCTGGCTAGCACTGGAGGAGAGATGGTTTAGGCTGTGCGTTGTACGTCACTCACCTCTCAATATCTCTATCTCTCTCTTAATATGTATGTGATTTTATCGACAGCGCCAGCTTACTCGTGCTAAGATCACAAAATTACCGAAACAATATTCAAAACTGTCCCAATGATTTATAACCCCAATCAGTTGGGTTGGCCTGAGTCCCTTCAAACATTTAGCCTTATTTCCTTACAATAAGGTTGGTTTTTGCATAGTTTTGGAAAGTCCGCCATGTAAGATGAGAAGTAGCGATAGGTATGAACTGGTGAGTATATCGAACGTGTTGATCTTTGAAACTATTTAAACACTCCAAAGTTTAGTCTAAGGTAAGATTATAATCATTTTGAAGTCCCAAAGTAGTAGTAAAGTTCTTTGTGAAGGCCTCGTCCGGGTGCGTACTACCACCATGCCTATTTCTACCGTAAAGCAGCATTGCTGTGTTTTGTTTTGAAGGGTGTGGGCACCGGTGGATTACTGGCACGTGAGGCTGAACATCTGGGTCGCAGGGCAGTATGGCAAAGCATTTTAGGACGCGTTCTTAAGAGCGGGTCGTGCGAAAATTTGAGATTTGTTTTTAAAAAATTCATAACTAAATAACTAAGTGACATTTTAAAAATCGCAAAAGGACTATTTGTAGACTATACATTTGAGATTAATTCGAATTTAAGTGTGTTAAAAAAATATACTATTTAACATAACATTCTATTTAACGCTGACATACGATTTTCATTAGCGTTAAATAGAATGTCATGTTAAATAGTATATTTTTAGCAATGCTTTGTTATAGGCGATGATTATCACTTAAACGGTGAAGGAAAACATCGTAAGAAAATCTATGGTCAAGTCAGCTCTGCACGTATTGACCATGTCTTTTCTGTGGATAAGGCTGACTAAGCTGTCAGGATGGTATAGGTGCTGGGCAAGCACTTTTTATCTAAAATCTTCCGCTCCTAAGTAGGGTTTAAATTATCATCAGTTGCCCCTGACGCAATTTAAATCATCTACAATAGATGCAAATACCGGCTTTTTTACCACTCAACATCAGGTGGGTATGCTTGTTCATCAGCAAGTCGCTTAAAAAAAGGAACGAATTCGAAGTTCGAAAAGGAAATGACACGGAATTTAAATTGAAATGATTTTCAGTAGACAAAATTAAATGCATTAAATTAATGTTTAATATTTTATTTAATCGTTGCCTCGATGGTTACACCAGTGAAATTAATTAATTTGTTTATTTAAACAAAAGCAATTTTGAATTTATAAGCGTGGCTATTATTGGATAATTCATTGTACTCGTAAATCATGAAATCATTAATTCACTTGTATTTCAGATTCAATCATTTGGAATGGGGTATCATAGGACCTTTTAGAATATTAATCATCTTTATGTTTTCACCAAAGATGATTAATTTACTGCGTTTACAGCTCAAGAAAGATAACTTCTTCGTCGAAAGATGCTCTTGTCGGCAACCTCCTTGACCTCCTTATACGGCATGACGGCGATCTTCGCTTTTATTTGGCTCATGTAGCTTATCCTTGGTCTTCCCCTTCCTCTCTTTCCTTCTACCTTTCCTTCGGTAATATTTCTGTTAAGGTAACATAAAATTTGTATGAATGAATACAATTTAGTAAAAATATTGATTAAGAAGAAAAAAATATAAATCACTCTCTAAAAAAAAATTACGTCGGTGTTTTATCAAGTGAGCAATATTAAGTTAAGTAGATATTTTTTAGAACTGTAGGCCTACCACAAGCTCTGTCTGGCTCTGTCTCTGGCTCTGATTTTGAGTCTGTGTGAGTGTTGACTAAATAAATCCTACGTTGAAACGTTACACACACAGTATAATACACTGGTGAGCACTCACACAAACTTAAAACCAGAGCCAGACAGAGCTTGTTGTAGGCCTACTGGAAAGTGTATTAAACAAGGGAATATCTAGTTTAGGTAAAATAGATTTAATGGAATCGCTTTAAACTTCATCGTGGTTTGTAGAAAACTTTGCTCGAATGTGCACTTTGGTCTATAAATTTGGATCGTTAGTTCGAAACTTTGTATCTTAGTTCTTAGTGTTTATCGCCCTCATTCATAACGTACATTTGCTTGCTTAAATACTCTTAATCACGTCAAGTTAAAGACCCTGCCGTGACACAGAGTCAAATCTAGTACAGATGGTATGATTTCAAGTGTCTAACCAAGTTCAGCAACAATAAGACAATCGCAGACAATCGTTGGAGACAACGAATACTAGAGTGGAGACCGTGTTTAGGTAAGCGTAGTGTAGGACGCCCTCCGGCAAGGTGGGGCGACGATCTTTGAAATATAAGCTGGTACGCACTGGAGAAGAGCCGAAGACCGGGCTCAGTGGCGTGTCTTGGGAGAGACCTACGTCTAGCATCTTGATATAGATATCTCATTGTTTCAGAATTAGCCATCACCGCCCTTCTCAAGAAACTACCCTGTACTATAACAGCCAGGCTTAACCACGTAACAAGAGAATCCATACAAGGGTAGAAAATGTGATACTTAGGTATTTATTGTAGCTTAGTTTCTTCGTAGTCGTTGTGTAAACGCAACCTATAAAAAATGTGTAGTTGAAAAATAAGGAAAACTAACAATCGAGAAAAACACAAAAAATATATAACACGTCATCGTCGATTTTGAAAATAGAACCTTGTTAACTAGAAAAAAGTTTCCATTACTTTGCGCAAAAACAATGCAACCTCTGCGTTAATTTTTCTAAATGATTTTGAAAATAGAACGTTGTTGTCCAGAAAAGAATTCCCATTATTTTCTTCATAAACAATAAAACCTTCACGTCAATTTTTTTAAAACAAATCGCAGCCATGTCTGTCAAAATTGACGTCTTGAATCAAAAATTCGGGAAGTTCCTCAGAATACAGATATTCCTAAGGAAATTCACAAGAAATTAAAAGGAAATGCGCTGCGTCGTCCCAGCAATGAGGTCAATGAGGATAAAATTCTTTACGGCGACAGTAATCATACTAGCTGTGTACTTATTTCTGTTTTATCTTGTGATTGAAGTGTGGTTTATTTCAAAGCATTCTCCAACTGCATTATCTTCAGTTGTTTTACCTTACGTGGTGGTACACATTGATCTGAAAGGGGCTCCACCAAAGCTGAAGTACTTGGAGTCATTACTGCCGATGCTGAAGGAACATGGAGTCAATGGATTACTGATGGAGTATGAGGATATGTTTCCTTATGAAGGGAAACTGGTGAATTTCAGTGCGACGAATTGCTATGAGAAAGTCGAGGTTTGTTACTATGTTTTTTTTTAATGGCAGAATAACAACTGGCCTCAGCTCAGTTGCTAATAACTCTGTTTTCTGCGCCGTACGTCGTGGCTTCAATCAATCCCCACCGAGAACAATTGTGTGTTTAACACGGATGGTTATTATCAGTCTGGGTAGGTATTGTATTCTAAACATGACTATTTAAAAAAAAAAATCTGCTCTCTGGTGGTTTGGCTAAGTTGTAGCGTTCCCGCCTAAGATCGCATGTTCAAGTTCATGTTTCTACAGACTTTTTTCTCTAAAGGCTGTGGTGTGCCATGTTCTCAAACGGTGAAGGAATTCATCGTAAAAAATCGAGATGAAACTGCTGTCATACGCATTTTTAACAATTTTTTTATCATGTGTGTGTGTAACAGGGTTGTTATCTTTAGTCTCAAATAAAACATTTAGGTAAAACTTTATTTTTCAGCTAACGAAATTCCTCCAAAAAGCATCAGAAATGGATTTCGAGATCATTCCTCTCATCCAAACGTTTGGGCACCTGGAGCATGCACTGAAACTGGACGAGTTCAGACACTTGAGAGAGATCCCGGCTTACCCTGATTCTCTGTGTCCTAGCAAGTTGGAGAGTAGGGCTATGATCAAGCATATGCTGGAACAGGTACGCATATCACCATCATCGCTTAACCCCCTTCTGTGGAAGAGCCTTGGTAGTCCAGTGGTAGGAGTCCCTCGATGGGCTTTTTTTTTATTATATGCAGTTGTGCGCCAATTAGTTCTTCTGGCCAAAAATGTTCATAATATGCACAATGCTAGTGTCCTCAAACACTGAATGAAAACATAGTGCGGTAACCGACATGTCAAATTAAAAATTTAAAAATGTTTGAAAACGTAGCGTCAAGCGTCACTTAAAAAGTTCCCACCAGCGGTTTACTTGCGGAAACCAGTCCACTCACCAAGTAAGTTTTTCCGGGTAAAGCTTTGAAATATCTTGGCCTACCCTCATCCATCTACAGTTTATAAAACGGACAATATTATCAAAAGAAGATACAACCTCAACATATGCATCCCCTAACATTTACAGGAAGAACGAGTCTGAACCCTCCATCCACTTATTTCCTGCGATCCTACTTTTTGCCTTCCGTTTCGTGGTTCCTGTTTAAGAACCTTTCTTCCTCAACTTGGCCATTAAACCACTAGACCTACCTACTGCGTCTTTTGCTAGTCTTCGATAACCAACGAGGTGGATTGTGATGATTGCATGAATCTCGAAACTCAGTCTAAAAGCTACATAAAAACACAAACAATGGTTAGGAGCCGAGTGGGATTTAAACCCGCGACCTTCTCCTTGGTACGGGGCTGTACTGATCGCTGCGCCATCGGAACCTAATCACACTCGAATAACTTTTAGAGACTGTTTGGCGCTAACGGGACCGTGGCTCCAATGCAAAATCTTTGTGAATTCCGTAGTAAACACTATAAAAATCTATTTAATATATTATATAAATACAATGATGTCCCATTCTATGTGCCATCCTAAAAGACACCGTGACTCGATCCCCGCTCTGCGTCAATATAAAAGCACCCTTGGGAATAATTCAAAAAGGGTTGATCATAAATATTTTACCTTCACATGCTCATAAAATAATACAAAGTTAGTTTTACGAGTTTGTCAAAATTCATAACGCTCCTATCTACAACGATTATTAATTTTCAGGTGATAAACTTCCATAATATTATTTCTCCTTTGAAGTATATCCACATTGGCTGCGATGAGGTGTTTCATATTAATAAATGTGAACAGTGTGTCGGCAAAGGGCTTTCTAATATGTAAGTATAAGCTTTATGATTATAACCTATGGAAACGAATCTTTGTTTTTTTTTCAACTAGGTGGATGGAGCAAGAATATAGCTGTAACCATCGCCTATAACAAAGCATTGCCCATCAGAAACGTGCCCTACGATGCACTTCTCTGCGTCCATCAAATTGAGGCATACAGATGTTCAGCCTCACGTGCCAGTACTTTCACCGTCACCCACACCCTTCAAACCGAAACACAGCAATGCTGCTTCACGGCAGAAATAGGCACGGTTGTAGTACTTTCCATGCCACACATAAAGAGCTCTTACTACTTTTTTAACGCAAATGTAAATACATTTTACGACGTCTGGCTGTGGTTTCCGAGTATTACGACTTAGTTTCAATGTTTCGGAAGGTTTTATTGCCACAAAACAATGAGATTTATTCCGTTAAACACTAGCTTAGGCAGGAGTTTAGCTTAAGCTTCTGCTCATTTAATCAAGTTTGAATAATTGGGTACTTTTGTTTGTCTAAATCTTTTTTTGTAGAAAAGACACTTGAGTCGAAAAACACTGAAACTTTTTGGTACGAAAGATAATTATAGTATTCCATTGTGTGACGTCGATCTTTTTAACCTTCAAATGAAAAAGGAGGAAACTCTCAATTCAGTTTGTTTTTTTTATGTTTGTTATCGCAAAACTACGTTATTTATGAACCGATTTGAATTATTTTTTTTCTATCTGAGAGAAAATACTTCCAGATTAGCTCCATAGAAATTTTATCAAAATCGGTTTTGCAATTTGGCCATGAAGACGGTTTCTCAAGGTTTTTAAATTTTACTTGTTTTTCAGGAATATATTTCTCGATTACGTCAGATTCTTATCGGAGTATCTGCATGAGATAAGTCCACCTACAACTGCACTGATTTGGGATGACATGCTGCGAACACTCAAGCCTATAGAATGGAACACCATTGCCTTTCTTGATAATCTAGAACCAGTGTCTTGGGACTACGAACCTAACCTCAGCGTCCCACACGTAAACCTCCTCAACTACCACAGAAAGTTCAGCAGTTTGTGGATCGCGTCTGCTTTTAAAGGCGCTGACGGACGAATAGCGACCTTACCCAACATAAAACAAAGGTTCACAAATCACTTTAGCTGGATGAACCTGATTCTAGGCTTTAGGTTTGGAGGAGAGAGGGAAACTTTCAATTTCAAAGGGATTATACTCACTGGCTGGTCGAGGTACAGCCATATGGATCCACCATGCGAGTTACTGCCCGTTGCAATCCCAAGTCTTATTCTCAATTTGTTGTTGATAAAGAAATTCCAAAACGGTATCACTGATGAAGCGAATACAGAAAAAGAGAGTTTCTTTTCAAAATATGTAAATGATGATTTGGTTAAAAGTCTAAACTGCAACAACGATATAGACGCGGATACTTTCGAAACTATGAATTGTGACTATGAGAGTAATCAATTATACAACGTTTTGAAACAATACGAACTTATAAAAGCTGATATAGCTTCTGGTTTCAATAGTGATAAGACTGCTTTGCCATCTATCGAATTTTACGCTTCTAAAAAGTTTGTTGACATCAACAATTTGATGGAACACATCTTTTGGTGTAACAATACTTTGAATGAACTAGTAAACGTTGAAATTATGATGAGCCATTTCATGAAAAGGTACTATGAAAAGGATGTTATTGATGAATATGTGAACTATAAAACTTACAGTGCAAAAAAGAAGATAAAAGCAGTACTACACGCGTTGAATGGGTATATGCCTACTCGTGTTTGGGAAAGGAAACCTTTTATAGCTAATATGTCTGAATCGTTAGTCTAGTCTATTACCTACTTCTAATTTTAATGCATATGAATATATTCTTTAGTTTGCTATGGATTTGGATTTTTATTAAGTTTTTATAGATCTTGCTGATAGAACAAGCATGAAAACATGTAGCCTGAAAAGTGCTAGATATTTTTAATGTGGATGGGTACAGAAATAGAGGTAGGCCAAAGAA
Source organism: Thera obeliscata (assembly GCA_947578465.1). Taxonomy (NCBI): domain Eukaryota; kingdom Metazoa; phylum Arthropoda; class Insecta; order Lepidoptera; family Geometridae; genus Thera; species Thera obeliscata. The sequence goes on along the minus strand of OX387919.1, from coordinate 20,585,148 downwards.
AAGATGAATGGATTGTGTGAAGGATGACATGGGTAAGGAAAGAGTGACTGCTGAAATGACGGCTAATAGAGGAGAGTAGAGAACAAAGACCTGCTGTTGTGCCGACCCCACATGAAGTGGGATAAGGACAATAAAATGATGATGATGATGGAACAAGCTGATATTCACTGAAGTTTATGCTTAGCGTTATTATGACTCGATGATACGAAAATGTTAAACATGCATAGGTTAATTGAAAGATTTCGTGTCGCTAACGTTTAATTATTAAACATGGAAATAGCGTTGACCATGACCTTGACTGTCGTAATGATGACATTATAAATATAATTTTATAAGTTACCAAACGGCTATAATAATTATTATTATTAATGCATTCGGGAGTTTTTTTTAATGAATTTTGTTTTTTTTTGTTATGAGCTCTTCTTTGACTGGCCTCTCAGCTCTGTTGGTTAAACAAACCCCTCTCTGCCTTCTGCGCCGTAGGTTGTGGGTTCATTCCCCACCAGCAACAAATATTTTGTGGTGAATGCAGATGTTTTTTTTCTGTCTTTGTGGAATATTGTATTCTAAGTATGTATTTACAAAAAAAGTGTACGTTAATATTATGTCAGGTATTTGGTTCTCATAGTACAAGCTTTGTTTCATTTGGGGCTAGATAGTGTTGCATGGATTGTCCAAAATATGTATTTATAAAAAACATATGCATTCAAAATTTGCACAAGCTACCTTCTAGGTTGGCATGAGACAAGTCAGCTCTTTCCAGACAGGAGTGAGATAGTTGCAACACTCAAGTTTCAACTTGAAAGACAGGCATAATGGAAATGTAACATCTTCATTTATGCTCTAACTTATGAATAAAAATGTGCCTTTTATAAATTTAAATCAAATAAATCAATAACACTTCAGTATTACTCGTATTATTCAAAGATGTATAATAATAAACAAAACATCAATCAAGTGAAAACGGTTTCTACGAAGAAATTGAATCGGCACCATTATTATTTTAATGTATTCTCTTTGGCCCACATTTGCGGAATGAAAGGTTATTATATAAAAACTCCATTTCCCAAATTCAGTTGAATTTGCATGACGAATGAGCGTTTGAATCTTTTGGAATAAATCAAAAAGAACTCTGGATTTTCCCGATTCTAATTCAATTTTGAGAAGTTCTATTAATATCGAGGGTTTTTCTAAGAAATGTAAGAAAAGAGGACGGATGTTTATCCTCTCAAATTAAAATGAGGTTAAGGCAATTTTTTATAATTTACTTATGGACTTACAGCCATACTTATAAACGCAATTTTAATTTAAACATTGCTTAAAGTTAGCCCTGTCACTGTTTGTCATTGCTCAGTGGTAAGAGATAGCAATAGTTTAAGCACTGTTTATCTTTTGACATATTTTTATAAGTAAGGCCGCCATAAATAATTATATTTGATCCCGTAAAAATTCTACGAGCTTCTTCATACAGGTTGCTTTAGGGAGACTGGTCAGAAACTATACTGAATCATCAACAAATATTTATTGAATAAATTACCTTATTCTATTTGATTAAGTATAAATACGCGTGTAGTAGATTCAGTATGTGTTATGATCGCGAAAGTTTAAAAAGTACCATCTCTAGACTATGTTATTAGAAAGAAGAATGGTTTGTATCTAACGAATAAACTCAAAATAATGGACCGATTTCAAAAATTTTTTCATCATTAGAAAGCTACATTATTCCTGCGTGACATAGATTGTTTACTAGCCACCTTTTTCGGCATCACACGGGTGCAATTTTCAACCTATGCCAAGCTGGGGTGGATCGCTAGTACAAAATATACTAAAACAGCAAAATGAACGTGAGGGAACTATCAAACCTTTTTTTCACTACATTTCATTCAACGATTATTAAGCAACTACTGAAAGGCTCGAACACACCTAGTTCGCTGGCGGTATCGATCAGTGAAACGCTGTCAAATATCGCTGTAAAATCTCAAATCCGACAGCGATATTTGACAGCGTTTCACTGATCGCTACCGCCAGTGAACTAGGTGTGCGCAGGCCTTAAGGCTTTCAAGGTCATAATTATGTCTAGCTATTGTTCAGACTACTTTCTTGGAAATCCCATTTCTAAAATAGCAAAAAAGGGGGACATCCGGGACAGCTGAATCTTTTTTGTCACTTTACTTCATATTAAGGTCATTTAGCGAGCTTTAGTTCTGTCCTCAGCAGCTGGTACTTCTTTTGAAGAAGCTATATATTCCATCCCTCAGATCAATGAACTTCGATCACTCCCCTCGCTTTGAATATCATAATATCCGACACAAAGCAAGTGAATATCCCTTTTATAAAACCCATAAGTGACGAACCTTGTTCGGTGATATTTTTAAAGAGATTCAATACTCGATAGTGGTGTAGGTGATCAATCATCCAGGCGTGGCACTACGGGACTGCAAAGAGGTATTCAACGTATACTGCAGCATAACAGGGATAGAAAAACCATTCTGGATTTATTTTTTTGGTTTAAATATGTCATATTTGATTGCTTTTCACTGGTCGTCAATGCTTTTTGCAGATCGCCTATTAATTTCCGAATTATTACATTCTTTAAAGAAGTAGAGGTCGGCCAAAGAAAATAAAATATGGACGAATTGTGTGAAGGATGTCATGGGTAAGAAAGGAGTGACTGCTGAAATGCTGAAATACAGGAGAGTCGAGAACGAAAACCTGTTGTGACGGCCCCACATGAAGTGAGGTTAGGACAAAAAAATTATGATGACAATATTAAATGTGTCCTCAAAACATATTAATAGGGTTTTTGATGCGAGTACATTTAGTGAAAAAAAAAACAATTACCTATTATTATAAATCTTATTAAGTATGCCTGCTAATACCACCCTGTAGTTTGGAAGACTTCAAGAAAAGTGTGTAAGTATGTGTCTATTTTTTTATAAAGATAGATTCCAATTTCAACTGTAAACCTCACAAGCTCTATAAAAAGTCAAACTACTCATACTATAATTTAATTAAAGTTTGAGCGGTTTGCCGCAGTAAAAAACTGAACAAAAACTTAGCTGGTACCCCATAATGAGTTCCACCGATCCTCAGACTAACGATCTTAGGAGGGTATATGCAATGCATACATCTATTGTACAGTCAGCTGCATTACAATGTATAATTCGTAAATTTCAGCAAATTTCAGTGCCGCCGCATTAATATGGACTTATTACAGTGGTGTGAGATCTTTTGTTGCAATTAAAACCTAGTCGCATCTGTCAGTTTATACATTAATTTGAGCTTCGATTGCAATATAAAACGAATTAAAACAAAACTTTTATTTTTGATAAGGAACAGTGTGATAACAAGTAACTAAAAAGTCTGTAATATATGTACATATAGGTATATAAAAGTACCTACGAGTTTAAAAATACATTACTTACAAAAAATACAAAACAGATTTTTTATGACCTGATGTTAGGTGGTTACCGTCGCCTATAACAAAGCATTGACTCGTAGGTCACGCATGTCAAAAACGTGCCTACAGATGTTCTGCCTCACGTGCCAGTAATTTCTCCGACACCCACACCCTTCAAACCGAAACACAGCAATGCTGCTTCATGTTAGAACTGGACTTAGCACCAAGCATGCCATTATGAAATTAAATATTTGTACATTTACATTGGGCTTTTAAGTACTTGTATGAATTTTGCCGCTGCCTGTACCTGCTCCATCCGGATTGCTGGACGTAATTAAATTCTTTCAGGAAGCTTTTATGTTCACAAACTGAGCATTTAGCCAAGCCATACCAGACGTATAGACCGCTTTATTACACCACACTGAAGCTTCTATAAGTATCAAATAGAACATAACTTTATACGGCCTAATCCACAGGAAAGATTATCATCAATACTTACGTTGCTGACTAAGCCGCGGGTTTTCTCACGATGTTTTCCTTCACCGTTTGAAAGCACTAGCATTGCGCACATAAATTTTTCACCACCAGATTTGGCCTCGTGACCTTATAATAAGATCGGAAGGCGGGGTTGCTACCTGTAGACCACTAGTGCTCTATATTTTATTTAGATTAGCTTTTAGCTAATATTAGTTCAAACTATTATCTGAATTAGCTATATTAGCTAAAAAGCTAATAGCTTTTGTGGTAACCTAATATTAGCTTTTAGAACGACATTATCATTCTCCGGTCACTTTGGCTATACTTTATCGCCACAACTCAACATATTTCTTGCAATGCCGGCGAAGTATTGTAGAGGAGCGGGGGGGTGAAACTCTCATGGTCATTGGGTCAATAATGCCCCGTGTCACTTGTTCTTTCAATCCAAGAATCCAAGTGTGGTGAAAGGATTTTATATAAAATAATGTCACAAAAATTATCAAAAACACTTTATTTACACACATACAAACAAACACAATAGTATAGTAAAAAATATAAAACTTCATAATATTAGTAACAATATCACTTAACAGCTCAAAGCTTGTTATAAAATAGCACCACGTTTCTACTTCTTGACTAAAATCACTTATCCATTAAATTAATAGGGTTCGTTTGAAAACTGCTTTTATTTCTTCCTTAGTTACCTTCTCATTAGACCTTCTTAAATTGCCCTGTTGCAATTTTAAAGCAGTTTTCACATGACCCTTTACTTAAAATTAAGTTCTACTGAGACACCAATAAATTAAAATAATATAAGTTATTGCATTAGTCTATCTATTTTTAGTATCATCTTCATTCGTCTCTTTACTTTTCTCGTCAGCATCACTCCTACCCTTATGTACAGGCACTATTTCTGTTGGAGGTGGAGTAATAGGTACTAAACTACCATCTTCCTCGGCAACCTTCATTCCAATAGTTGCTCCTAGTTTTGCACTAGCTTGCTTAAACGTATTCGATAGTTTCACTTGCACCACGTTTATACACATAGAAGTCAAAGCTAGACCAAAAACTAGGTACAGAATCGAAGCCATCATGAACATAGGATGGTCTGGGACTAGATCCCCAAGACCGATAGTCGACATGGATATAAAGACAAAGTAAAAAGATTCAAAGAAGTCCCAAGTTTCCCAAAGGTTGTACGCGACCGCTCCTATGATGATATACAAGAGCAATATGACAATAGCTACTGAGATTGGTAGATTGAACTCGTCGTCGATCTCAAAGACTGATGGGGCTGGAGTGTCTGGGTCTATATCGTTCTCTGGGTCTCTATCTCTGAGCTGGCCAGGTTTGGGTGGTAGTGGAGGAGGGATGTTACTCGGGCGCCTGTCGATTGGAGGTGGCTGGTCGGCTCCATCCTCTTCGTTGAAGATCTGTGAGGGGCGACGAACGACGTCGTAGAAAGAGTTCAGGCCTCTCATCACGTCCTGGAAACAAAAACGGTATTATTACTTTTTTTTTGTATAGCTGTTGATTTTTTAATCAAAGTCCCATCATATCTTTTTTTGTTTAGGGTGACCAGAATGGAAACTCCACTTGGTCCAAGATTTCATTTTCTATGACTTGGCTCATACCTAAGGCTGCTAACTTCTTATCGTGTCACTGGTTCTTGCGAACCAAGTGTGGTGAAATGATTTAATAATAACTAGATGTAGGTACGTGATGAAATCGTGTTTTGATTAGAAACGCTCCAAAGAAGTAACGTCAATATTTTTGAACAAAAATATGAAAAAAAGTAAAATATAGCAACATTCTCGTGTTCATTAAGGTAAACATGTTAATTACCACAGAATGGTAGCATTTTCTTTGTATTTGTACTTCATAAGTATACATTAATTTCAAGAACAATGGGATTGTCTGAGTAGAGGATTGTGTTTGCTCAAAAATATATATCCTGTTTTCTAATTAACCTTCTCTTATCTGTGAGTCTGTGAGTAAGGTCAGCATGAAAATATCTTAATTCCTTGTCTACCTAACGTGCAACTGGGATTCCGATACAAATTGTATTGAAATCCCAATTGTAGGTTGGTTTACATAATATTATGTTCTGTTGTATCATAAAATAGAGAATGTATTAGTATCTGGCGTGAATCCACGGTTTGGCATCTAAGCAGTTTAATAGCACAGAGACTTCCAGTTGATCTTGAATCTATATATTTTTATGGTCTTTAGAGGTTGAGTGGTATGGCCCTTAGATCTTTCGCCTAGATTTACTTTAGTCTTAGGCCCGTATTCAAAAACAGTGCTTTGTAATTTTTCAATGGGGAACTGTCAAAAAATCTATGCCTTAGATAGCTCTTTAACTATCTGAGCGTGTCCAGTTTCATGTTTTATAATGACTCTTATGATCTTGTCGTTGATTTGTCATTCATAAGACCGGAAAAAAATCTTAGAAATCAAAATGAAGAATGAAACAATTCACCGTTTCCTTATCTAAAATCTAAAATGTGTATTGTAACAATGTCGGAGTTTAAAAGCAAAAAACGCGCATCTATTAATTATTTATGCATATATGCTGAAAACGTACATCGTAACCGCAGGCTTAACCACAAACGGTATTCGGAATATACCTCTCCTGTCCTACCAGAAACAAACTTTTTTGGAAAATATTTAGTAGATATTTTGTCACTGGTTATCAAATTTACCTATTACACACATTATTACATCAAATTACGATATTTTGATAAAAAAAATATAATGCAAAAATACAGCCACTTTTAATTATTTTGGCTGTCAAAGCCATGTTTCTAAAATATTTCAAGGTAATCGTGAAATTTATGAAAATATTTCTACTTCGTATATATTGTTCACCAATTTACTCAGAAATGGTGCTTTGTTAACGAGAAGCAAAACAATAACAGGCATACTTATAACGCACTGTAAATTTAATCATTACTTAAAGTTGTAAGTGGTAAGAGATGGCAATAGTTTAAGTACTGTAAGGCACACAAGTAAGGCCATTATTCGCTCATTTGCTTGATTTGAAGTTTCCCTCAATTCAACAATATTTTCAGTAATTAATTATTTCAGCATTCAAATAATGGGACAGAGGATATTTTTTATTGTCCTCGTAGAACTGGTGAAAAATGTCGGTAAAAATCTAAGCGTTTTTTCATCATACCAAAATAACAAACAGCGACAGGTGTTTTAAGCTCGTAAATTACAAACTGATTTATGGAAATTTCAAATTGAATTTCGTTATTTTTGGCTTTTTTTGGAAGGTAAACAAGCGTGAGAATGCCGTTATTATACGAGTAAGTTACCTCTCTCTCTCTTACAATAAACCTACAGGTACCGTATAGACTCAAATATTTTTTGTATAGTGCCTCAACTATCTTCACAATGTCAAACATGATAAAATCACGAGAATCGATAGTATATATTTTTTTCTCTAACCAATGTCATGCCACTGCTAGGCAAAGGCCTTCCCCAAAAAAATCCAGTTACCTCTATCACGAGCTTCCTCTTACTATCTCTTTTTAAAGATGTCCAGAAGGACAAATCCCGCTTCATTAAACATTTCGTAGACGAATTGTTGTTTTTGTTTCGCCTATTTTTCTCTCTCTATTATATGGAGAAAAGATGAGACAGAAAAAATACGTAATGAAGAAACGATCGAATAAATGAGTTGTTGTCTCATCAATTTTCCATACAAAAGAGAGAGACACGTGCGCACTGCGCACACGAAAACAACATTTGGAGATGAAATGTGGTAGCAAAACTGGGACTTGGGGTACAGATCGTCTGGCCTATTATAATTGATGGTCTAAAGAGAAATAATCTTTGATTACTCACCTGAACAGGTCCAGTTCTTCTGACCTTCCTGCAGCTCCTGGTATAGTAGAACCGCCTGATGAAAGCCCAGAAGAACTTGATGATTCTCGTGAACAGTTTGCCGAAATCAGCCAGAACGATCAAGAAGAGAGGAATGCCTATGATCGCGTAGACAATGGTTGCCACTCGCCCATACGTAGTCTTTGGCGCTATGTGGCCATAACCTGGAATATCAGAAGATGCAGTGAGTGAAAAGTAGCAATTGAGGAGTAAAGTGTTGGTTGGTTGGTGAAGAAAACCAGTGTATTTGGCGTGAACATTTTATTTCGAAGTTAAGGAACGAAATAAGGACTCAACACGAGACAAACAGGAACTAAAGGGTTGAGTAAAGGTACATTGACAATTATATTATATTTTATAAGGGTCATTTTAGGATACTTGGAAATAAAACAAAACAATTCGTCCAAAATCTTACCGATAGTCGTAACTAATGTCATGCAATAGACGAAAGAATTCATAAAATTCCAAGATCTCTGACCGCTGTATGACGTCACACCAGCTTCATGAGCATTGTGCAGTTGATCCTCAAATTCGTACAACTTCTTTCTCGCCATAGACTTCCAGTCTTCTTCGCGTAAGTAATGGCTTCCTCTCCACAAACTCTCAATGAAATCCCTTTTCACGTTTCTTGTACCGCATTTGTAAGCGTTTTCAAATGACCCCTCTAATACTTTAAACATCATCCCGCCCAGACCGCATAGTATGACCAATATCAATAAATCACAGATGCATCTATTTCGGAGCAGTTGAATTCGCGTATACGCTAAATTTTGTTCTTGTTTGAATTGCTGCCAATTAGCTATGAACCTAATTCGCGATCTTGTAACTTCTTTCTTCTTTTCTTCGACTTTTGGTTCTACTTTTTCTACCAGTTCTTTCACTTTGGCTTCTTTTTTTGTTATTTTAGCACTGGCCGTCGATCGTTTTCGTAGAACAGATTTCTCAACTGGAATAGGTTTTCTAGTTTCATCTGGTGCTAAAATAATGTTAGTAATGGCTTCACGTTTATCAACTTCTTGACTCAAAATGTTCAGCTTGCGAGTAAGCTCTGCTGTTCGTTCGGATAAGTCAAATTCATATTCGTTTTCACTCGGAGATGACGAGTAACAGCTAGATGTGATCTCTGACTGACTAGCATCAACATACCCTGAGCTTTGCCTGCTATATTGCTCATGATCTTTTGGAGTGGTATCTGTTGCTACGCTGATTTTTCTGCTTGTTAACCCGGAGAGTATTTCCTTATTAGAAATAATCTGAATTGTTTTCGGACATGAAATACCTCTGTTTTGTCTTAAATTGATTGGGGTCTTGTTTGGAGTCTTCAGTTCTTTTGCTTGCCTTTTGTACTCTGCAGGAAGTCGTGGGTCATCTTTAGGTATAGATAGACTTCTAGCTCTTGCTTTTGCCATTAGTTCTATGATTTCTTTACTGGTTTGGCTCATACCTGTACCTGTTCTGTCTATCACCTTAACAACCTCGGATGGTGGTCGGTTCACTGATTGGGATCGGTTCGCTCTAGGAGATCTGTTTCTTTGGAACCGACGTGGTGTAGAAACTACTTTACGCTTTGCAGCAGCATTGGTAGTCTGTTGGTGAGCTTGGTCCTCACTCATCTCACTCTCACTAGTTTTATTCTGCAAATGTTATTATTAATTAGTAATCTCTCTTCTTAAAATTATTCAAAATATTTTCATCATTCTCACAACGTATTATGTAAGAAAAAAACACAATGCTATTAACAAAGCCACTACTAGTAACAAAAATATTTTAATGTAAAAACTGACCCCAAGTCGGGTAGCCGATTTGCTTCGTGCGGGTTTTACTGGTGGAGCTCTCTGTTGTTCTTCTTTTGGTTTATTTTGTTTTATAGCAGCCGCTTGATTTACAGACATTTTTCGGCTTGGAGTCCTTACGATTCGTTCTCTTACTTCAACGGTTGGCTTTTTATCTGTCGCAAGAAGTTTTTTGCTCGGAACCCGTTCAACTTGTATTACCCTCGTGACTATCTCACCTGGAGTCCCTGGTGCTGAATCAGTTACCTTCATAGCGGCTTTCAATGCTGGTTTAGTATCTTTCTCATCAAACGAGAACACTTCTTCTTCTTTTTTAGTCGGAGATTTCACTTTTTTCGGCTTGTCGTCTTCGGTTTTTTTCTCATCTGCGTAAACCATCTGTTCTTGTTTTTTAGGTGTTGATGGCATTGGGTATGGGAACTCATTGTCTTTTGGAGAAGCAGTACCGGATGAAGTTGGTGAAAGGGTATTTTTATTTTCTCTCACGGGTGGAGATTCAATCACTAAAGATCCTCTACGGTTTGAGTCTACGTCCTTGGGGCTTAGATTGTAATTCGTACTAAGTAGTTTGTTGGTTGGATCTATAAAACTGCCCTTTCTTTCTAGTTTGTTTAATAATTCTTCTTTGTCAGGTAATGCAAAGGGTGAAATGCTTCTGCGTCTTCTTTCTACGGCTGCACTTACTCTAGCTTCAAGTATTTCATGAGTATCTATATCATACACAGGATCTTTGACAGCCGTGCTTTGCTGCACCATTCTTTTCATTTCATTGTACGTGTTATCAGCTTCAACTTCTCTAGAATTACGCGGTGGACTATTATCTTCTTCTTCAGAAGTAGGTGTATCTTCGTGAGGTATCGCAGTTCTACTAGGCTCTGGTGTTTTTTCTCTTTGCCTTGCAGCTTGTCCTCGGTTTTTCGATAAGTTTCTTCTCTTTTTCAAAGACATGCCTTGTTTATCTTGATCGGTATCCATTGTGCCGGGGTTTGTATCATCAGGTGCTTTTAGTACTAACTGAGCCGTAGTCTGCGTTTCAGATTCAGCTTTGATGAGAGGGATTTTAAGGGTCAAGGAGCAGGATGTGCGGTCGTTTTCGTCTTCACTCATTCCCACTTATACGATTCAAGTAACCTGCAAAGAAAAGACGTCGTTTTACTAAAACAACCTCGCGTGAACTAAGTGGATTGAACTCCCAGGTGGGGTAAAGTATAATTGGCAACGGGTGATAAATCTACTGCCAATCATTAAGACATAAATAAATTGTGCCAGCATTGATGAGCATTGATGGAATGTTAACTTACCTTTCGTCGCGTTGAAACTCCTTTTATATCGGGGTCACAGCAAGATGTCTAATAAAAGAATCTATTTTGGCCGTCACATCGTTTCGATAAACAAAACGGCGTAACCTCGTGATCCATTTCGGCAGTCATCGAAGCACTTTTGTGGAATTGTCCTTGGAAGTATCTACTAATGATACCGAAACACTGGTAATTCAAGAATTTTCGAAATAAATACGTGGCGGTTCACGCGTTCTGGACTGAGCGGAGCGCCAAGCTCTCCGGGCGAGAAGCCAAAATAATCACATCTGCGGCTAAATTCAGGCCGATCTTCTGTTTGCGATGTGCACCGAAAATAATAAACAGGATAGAAACCGATTTACTTGTGTGAAAAGCTGTGGCGTAATTAGTCTCACATTGAATGAACTGTCGGAATAATAGTGCAGCCATATTCAAGTTGAATTAAAACCGGTAGTTGCTGCCAAAACTAATTTTGAACTAAGCTATTAAGAAAACTTTATGCGTTCATCAAATTAGGATATCATCGTTGAATTTTCGATTGTACCTGCTTAGTATACCTACGTTATCAATGACACAAAACAACGGCCATATTACTGTCTATACAAAATAAGTGAAGCTTTTGTTTTTGCAACAACAAGTTCGCAACGCTTGGTCTATTTTTATCCACAAAGAAAGATTATAAACAAATCATTTGCTCGTTCAATGGTAAAAAGCGCTGAAACGTCGATGCTCTAACTAAACGAGGTGCTTCTATACATTTCAGACTTTTCAGCGAAGAAATAGAAAAATATTTACGTTTTAAGTTCCCGCAGCCATGGGCTTGCATCAAAGGAATAAAAACTTTTGCATAGAGCAACTAGTCTCCCGTGATACATCCATTGTACTTATGTCTTGATTTTTTGTAAACTGAATTCTTGAATATAAATAATTTTGTATTTAGTTTTTTTCTATTATGAACTAATGTTATGATAAGAGAACATTGGTAAATCCGATTTTCTTGTTTAGGCATACCTACCATTATAATTTACCAAAACAAAAGCTAATTTTATAAAAGTTAACTCATTAGTGAGTTAAAATGTAGCTGACGTTAAACAAAGCGAAATATTTTACAAGCTTGTTCATGACGTTAAAACATACATTTCGTGTTAAACCAGCCAAAAGATTTTGCATACCTTTTATGCTATTTCAGCGCCTCGAAACTGAATTGCTGCAATGTGTTTACGGTTGCGGTTTGCTTTTGTTTATTTGTCAGGCGTTAGTTTTACTCTAAAATTAGAGCGCTACTTTGCTGTGGCAGTTTTACAGCAACAGCAAGCTCTATTTATATTAAGTTTTTATTTGTTGCATTGACACTTTCATGTCAATAAAAAAAGATAGCAATAAACTAAGCAGCTATATTAGCTAGTTGACATAAGAAGCGCTCTTGGCATACCTACCTACCTACATATACATAGCTTGATTAGCCATTCCTCATTCCTATCCGATAGACTAGGTATAAGTCCTGGGGGCTAATTCTCGGGCCGATCTCGATCATTTTGCAATTTTATTTTATTGCTTCTTTTCACAACCCCGCACCTTTTGTACGTTTTCTGTATATCATAGTTGTCGAGGCTTTAACGAAGAGGTCGTTGATGAATTACTCAAGGAAATCATCTATTCTCTCTTCGAAAAGAAGCAATAAAATAAAATTTAAAAATGATCGAGATGGCCCGAGAATTAGCCCCCTGAGCTAATGTTGCAACATTCTGCGCCGTCACTAGTTAATATTAAAAAGCTCGACTCTAATCGCTGAAACGCCTCTTAGATCCGTATTCAGAAACAATGCATAGAGTCATTGAGTAGCAAAATTACGATATTTTCATTTAACTTTTCACCCCGTCTTTAAACCCCTTACAACCCTTTTTCACATTATACAGTAGCCTAATTCCTATCTCGGGCTATAATATAATGTATACCAAACTTTTTCATTTAAATCGGTTCAGTAGTTTTGGCGTGAAAGAGACAGACAGGCAAAGTATACTTTTGCATTTATAGTATTTAAGGATAAGCCAACGTAATACACCTTTTCTTAGATACTCTACACCTCTTTCATATTCAAAGAACAAAGACTGAAGGACTGAAGTACCTTCCACTGAAGTGTATAAAACGGAACACCTTTAGCACTCAAAGGCACACGATCTTCCTTGTTATTTTAGCTTGAATTGTTGTACAGCTTGAATATTCTGGCCCCAAGGGGTTCATTAGTGGCACTTGCATATAATTTTCATCTTACTATCGACGTACTAGTGCATCTAACTAACAGGTACCGTCCAGGTACCGTCACACACATTTTGTTTTAATCTTTATTATTTAATTATCAATATTATTTTATGTACCTACACGTCTGATAGAATAACAAATATCCAAACGTGACTCATGGTTTTTATATAAAAATAATTATCGGTCGCGCTTAGAAGCCAAATAAATTACTTACTAAACTCAAATTAATCGTGTAATTTTAAAATGGAACAATATTTTGCTGCGAAACAGGGCAACCAAGGAGGTAACTTATCAAAGGTTTTATTTTCAAATAAAAAGTTCTGCATAGGAACTACTTAGTTTGGATTTCCGCGCTCTGTTTGAGAGAAGTATACTATACAAGCCTTGGTCACAACTAAGCATTGTACGCATGTGTGCCTCTGCTTCGTTGCCTCTGCTTATATTGCCTCGTACGACCACCAATTTTGATGGCCGCTGCAGTAACCTACTATTGCATTTATATTATTTGTAGGAAAATGTAGTGTGTGTGTTTTTGTATAAAATAAATTACCAATAGTGGTATAGATGGTGCCCGCGTAGAACATGGCGTTCCAAAACGACCAAGTATCTTTCCCTTTCTTCACATTGTTGTTATTGAGGTGCTTCATGATCTCTGTGTAGTTTGCTTCGTAGGCTGCTAGGTCATCTACGATGTGTTGAAGCAAGTCAAAGTCTCGATCCTCTTGTAGTGACTGAAATAATAAGTAATGGGTCAGACTGACACAGAATCGATACACAAACTAAAGGATATCTATACCCAGGCAGTGGGTGAAGTCGGGCTGTGAATGATAATGGTGAAGTAAGTATGTAGGTATGTAGAAGTCAACAGCTGAACATAGACTTTCCATAAACAACTACACATTTCCAGGATGAACGATTCTGAGCCCTCTAGCATTTCTTTCTTTTGTATGGAGAAATGAAGACTCGTTTCGTTTAATGTTTTGCTGTTGTCTCATCTTTTCTTCATACAAAAGACAGAGACACTTCAGCGATATGAATTGTTCAAACTAATCACTCTCACTTTCTGTCATATTTTCAATTAAAATATCAATTAACATAATTGATATTTTTATTGACAACACAAAATATGGTTAAAATTAAGCTATTTACCTCGAAGATAGTTTTGTTTCTAACAATATCTCGTAATCTATTCGCCACAACTCTTCGCACATCTGTGAGGTTCTGGTCATATTTCTGTTCGTTTGGACCTGCAACAAAAATACAATTAAGTATTTAACAATAACAACCTATAAATCTACTGTAAAAGATTTAAACGGCATCAAGCATAACTGATTAACTATTCTCATTCGCCCTTGTTTAAGGCGCTATAGCGTTATGCTTAGACGGCCTAATCCGCAAGAAAGATGACCAATACTGATCAGAGCCCGAAGTCCCAGTGCATTTACAACATTTCGTTACCAAATGTTATTGTTTTCATTTTGCCAATTTGTCTCTGTCTATTGTATGGAGAAAAGATGAGACAACAACTCTAACTACGTTACGTATTTTTGCCGTCTCATATTTTCTCCATACAATAGAGCGAGACAAATAGGCGAAACGAAAACAACATTTGGTAACGAAATGTGGTAGCAAAACTCCGACTTCAGGTACAGTACGCGCGGAACTGACTGACGTGACGTTTAGACGTCATCGTGCCAAAATGTCACAGTAAGTGACGTCACTTACGGTGACGTTTAGTGAGCGTCTATTTCCCGTCCTAAAAGACGTTTATAAACCTTAGGGTGGTCGGACTAATCGGGGGGGTCCTATACGTTTCGTGCTCTGGTTTTTGGTCACAACTTGAGAACTTTTATACCCCAACGGTTGTCAGTTCTTTGAGTCATGACCCACTGCCACTTCAACTTACTAATTCGAGCTATTTTGGTGAAGCATAGTTCTTTACCAAATTGAGATTATTCTTACAAAGTTATATTCGTATTCTTCAAAGTAAAGTTGTTCGTCGCATTTATATCCGCTTTGCTTTCCAAACTAGCTGGCTTGTAATATTTCCTACGCTATTCAAATCTTTTGCTATTTTCCGTGAATAGCACCTAGTAATACTACAAAGATAACTTGACCTACTGTCATATATACATAAGGTTTAAATTACAATGAATTCACGCATTTTCCGCCATTTTTCTATTCTTGACTTTCATGATTATAAAAGCAGCAGAACTAAAAGATTTTTCTCGATATAATAAATTCTAACGTATTATTTGGACGTTTCTTTGACTACTCCAACTTTACTCTCTCTCTCTCTCTCTCTCTTCTCCGAAAATCCCAATAAACAACAACATTGTTTATTGGTGAGAAGGATGAAAGAAACTTTATTTATTTAACACAAAATACAGCATTCAACAATTAAATTTTAAAGAATTTAAATTGTTATTATAGCGAATTTAGGACATCGGTACATTACGTAGTTACCACTTTAGGGTTAGTATTTTTTCAGCTATTAAGAAAAAATTGTCTTCAAATAACAACGTTGAATTTCACCTCGCATTTTACCTTTGAAAACGATCCTTTCTTGATCATTACGCATACAATCATAAAATCTTCAGGTTACACGATTTATCCATTTTGCCTCCTGAAATATTTCATTTATATAGAAAGCTTTGAAAAGGCTTCAGAGGTAGAGATGATTTATACACAAGCAAGTGTTTTTTTGTACGCTTACGATATTTTTTGTACCCAGCTGGATTTAAAAATGTATATTCAAGAGAAAAAACCTGGGTATGGTTAAAACTAATGATGTGGCTTTTTTTTGAAAAGACGATAATATGATTAAAATATTTTTTACAAATACTTATTTCAATATTTGCGGTAATAACACGTACCTACACATATCTCGGTGGACGTGTGGGGTGAGTTAATAGGGTATTTATAGAAAGAGGTAACCGCTGAACATCTAGTGAGCCTTTACGACACGCCATCCCAAATATTGAGTTGCTTTTGTAGTTTTTTTTTTAAATTAACCTACTTTATCCCTTTCTGGGCAACGGTTTCCACTTATCTCTCTCTCGATCCTCCTCCCACTATCTTATCTCAAATGTATCGTTGTGTAGGAAAACAGTAATATATATTCCTATTGTATAAAATTAGACCCACTTTGTGTTCCTTATCCTAAATTACTATCTTGAAAAGATATTTGAAATAGCTTCTATACTATTTGATAACTTGGAATTCTCGAGTATTATTACCTACGTTAATAGGTACTTACTGGAATTTCCAAGTAATGTTGCTGACATGAAACTGGCATTGTTTTTCTCTTTGATACAAGATTCTAGTATAAGCTTAGTATACAAGCCCCATTCAATTTACCCACAGAAAATAAAGGCGAGTTCAGACAACACGAGCGCACGTGTTTTCAATCTAGAGTGTGTACGAGCATAATAAAGGCGGGAGGTTGGTAGCATCAATTACTATATGTACACATTGTTGTATAGAGAAACTTGAATGAATACTGGAATGAAAACTGGTTTGCATTCAAAATGTTGCGTGCAAGTTTTGTCATTCTGTTCCGTAGCTCCTCTACGGCGTAGAGCCACAATAAAAACTTTGGGAGCTCGTAGCGGGCTACGTAAAGTGCTCATTTTATGGGGTAATTTTAAGAGTTGATCAAATACTTTTGCTTGAAATAATTATTAGAACGTACTTTATGAAATTATTTGAAGCCAATTGAACGCAAAAAGTTAAATTATTATTATATTTTGTTAAACATATTCTAAATCTATAGAGCCTTGCGCACATCTAAGTAATCAGCGATGGCAATCAGTGAAACGCTGTCAAATATGACAGCGATATTTGACAGCGTTTCACTGATCGTCGCATGTATGCAGAATGTTATGAGAGTGAATGAAACGAAAGAGGTATGTCAGGATCGTAATAAGTCGAAATCCGTGATCTCTGCCTACCCCCATAGAAAAGAGTTGTGATTTTATGTATGTATCTACATTATTTATGTAATTTATAAAAGAGATCTTCAGATGGCTAAAACTTCCTTACCAATTTATTGGTAACATAAATTAGATTTATAACTTTGATGAAAATTTGCCTTTCCAACACCAAAATGTGTTATTTTTTATATGCTTTTCTAATAGCATCACTTTTCAAGCAACACTGACAGATTGGAATCTCTGGCATACTTTCGTATGGAGGCAAACGGGTAAAGAAAACATATTTTCTACTCCTATAGAGTTGAAATATCTTCTGTGAGACATTGGCTTCTCCTATACATTTCCAACAAGAATGATTCTGAAATCTCTCCCTTTAGCGACTTTCCGGGATCTTCACAATGGGTTTACTTCAACTTGGGCATAGCTTTAGCTGTACTTTTCAAGAAAGTGTTTGCATCAGGATACATACTACTACTGAACCTATTTCTGCCGACATACAGTGCTGTGTTTTTTATTATTTGCAAATTATTCTTCTGACCGACGATGCGTCACAGTTGCTGCGTTGTGTCACACTCTACTAGTGTCACGGAAGACCAGCGTTATAGCAGCACTCGCTAATAAAACACATGCTGAGTGACGGCGTTTCAATGGGTGCGCTATCCTTTCATCGCTAAATAAAAGAACGAAACACACCTCTATTCAAACCGATATGAAATGTTCCTTGCTCCATGCAGTCCATCGCTCACATCGCTAAAGAAATTGCTATGGCATTACTCATTTACCTAAGCATGCAAAGTGATCTCGTTGACGCGATGTGAATCATTCACACTCATCCAGTGACTAAATCACTGGAATTGATGCTGACTAAGTACTTATTCATCCAATAGTTTTAACTTTGCTGAAGATACTCACTGGTTTAAAATAAAAAGTTCAAAATCATCAGCATCAGCCTGAATACCATATAAGCCACTGTTGGACATATACAGAGTACCCCATAATTAATGCAGTTTTGTTTCTGCTTTAAGCTAAGCTACGTCAACCTAGTAAAATAAGAATATTGCTAAATCTGAAAAAATATATATGAAGTTACATTAATTTTATTTCTAGAGAGTATCTATGATTTTGACATTATTAACCAAAGCAGTTTCCAACATCGAGATTCGAAATCAAACAGAGGTCAAAGATATTGGGAATCGTCTAGAAATAATAAAATAGAGTGGTGCCGGACACCTGCAAGGCGAGGTGATGCAGTTGAGTTGGCCCTAGCTGAATGACGTCCAAGAACTGGGTATAGAAGAGTCGTGCGGCAAAATGGGCAGACGATGTGGCGAACATCGCGGGCAAGGCCTGGATGAATTAAGAACAACCGTCAATAGTAACACACACAAAGAGAGGCCTAAATCCAGCAGTGGGTGAATTCGGGCTGTGGATGGATGGCACCAAAGCAGTAATAACCTTGATCTGCCCCATTTCTAAATGTAGTTTTCAGCTCGTTAATTTAGCTTATATCCGTGTAAATGAGGCATAAGCCTTCAGTTTGAACGTCTTCGCTTCTCTCAAATTCCGCGATCATTCGAGTTCAGAGCTGTTTGGAATTATACTTTCTTGAAACCTCTGAGCGGATTCCACAGCGCAAGTTTCAAGAATACATTTGAATTTCACAGTATTTTACAGACTTTATAAAATATTCACTCATCCTTACAAATAAACGTCACGATACCTTATGATATTACCAAGATATCAGGGGAGTTTCCTTCGTTCCAAGATTTATAACGAAAATTATATTTATTCGAGTTCCGTAACCAAATGGCAAAAACGAAACCCTTTTAGATTCGTCATGTCTGTCTGTCTGTCTGTCTGTCTGTCCGTCCGTATGTCACAGCCATTTTTCTCCGAAACCGTAAGAGCTAGACTGATGAAACTTGGCAAGTAGATGTATTCTGTAAACCGCATTAAGATTTTTACATAAAAATAAAAAAAAAACTATAAATTTCGGGGGTCCCCATACTTGAAACTGAAACTCAAAATTTTTTTTTTCATCAAACCCATTTGTATGGGTATCTATGAATAGGTCTTTAAAAATGATGTTGAGGTTTCTAATATCGTTTTTTTCTAAACTGAATAGTTTGCGCGAGAGACACTTCCAAAGTGGAAAAAAGTTGCCCCCCCCCCTCTAACTTCTAAAGTAAGAGAATGATAATACTAAAAAGATATATGTTGTGCATTACTATGCAAGCTTCCAACGATATTTGGTTTGAACGAGATCTAGTCAGTAGTTTTTTTTTTATACGTCATAAACCGTAAACCGCAAATTACCTATCGACGAACTACAAGAACCTTAATATGTTACATCAAGTAACATAATATAAAGGTTCTTGTAGTTCGTCGTGCTACGGAACCCTTCATGGGCGAGTCCGACTCGCACTTGGTTGCTTTTTTCTTCAATTCTCTTTATCTCCCATTTTCGTTAATTCATGCTAAATATCTCCTCAGATCTCATAACCCCAAATACCAGCCCAATATTTTTTGACGATTTCTAATGTACCTACAGTCCTTAAGGTTTGGCTATAGGCTTTTAGGTATGTGACAGGTTGCAACCAATTGTTGAGTCTATTCTACTGGTTTCATTGTGATGTCGTTATTCGTCGTTTGGGAGCAAAGTACTTGTTTAGTTTTAATAAAGTAGTACACTTTGATATTTATTAAACTGTTATGTTATGTTAACTGTTGTGTTAGTTCAGAGTTATAATAAAGCTATCTTGTTCAGAGTATCATTAGACTTGTAGATTGCTGGAGAATGTCGTGGCAACTCGCCAAATAGTTATGACTAAACTATTACAATTGAGTATTACTTATGATTTTCCGTTGTCATGGAGCTGGCATCTTCTAAATAAGAATGCTGCGTAAAAGAACTGATGAATAATTAGAAAGATAAGTAACATGACATGGTTATTATGAACGTTGATGAGTTTTTAAAAGAAGGTAAAACGTAGGTATGTCTTTATTTATTTATTTAAGTACATATTTAGTAGTTTATTTATTTTTCGCTCTCAACTTATTAGTGCATTAAATTTGAACCCGTGCCCAGACAGAGAGAGTGCTCTTCTACTAAAATTGGTCTAAGTAACAGGAGGACTGGATGCAGATAGCTAAGACCTAAGATTTAGTTAAATACCTTTTCATTGACTCAGATTAGGGGGCAATGGCATCCAAATTTTCGTAAAAATTATAGGCGCCAAAGCGCTATAAAACAAAGTTTGATATATTTATTATTCTGAGATTTTGATCATAGTAGCTCTAGGTTATCGCAACTACATAATTAAACTGATTGTTAGCAAAATAAGAAATAAAACAATTGCCAAAACTGACTCAGAAAAAACAACCCTTGAAAAATAAATCATAAACTTCTTTAACTTTTTGTAAGAGTCACTAATCAAAATCTACTTCAGAGGGCAAATTGAAAAAAACACGAAGGCAAAAACACTGAAAAAATATAGCTGAAATGAAATTGGAACACAACTTATACTACAGGGTGTTGGGTAGACCAAGGAGGTTGGAAAACTTTCATAATGCAGAGGAAATGTAGTTTGCATTTCCTCTGCATTATGAAAGTTTCGCATTACGCGCGTATCCTAATACGCGCGTGTCAAACTTATTCAGTGGTTCATAGGTTTCAGACACTAAAGGCCTGCGCACATATATGTGGCGATCCGATGGCAATCAGCTGAAATGCTGTCAAATATCGCTGTCTGACAGCGTTTGACGTAATCGCCATCACCATCGCTTAGATGTGCGCAGGTCTTTAGTGTCTGAAACCTATTAACCATAAGTTTTAGCCCTTTCTGTCAAATCTGAATGGGATCAAGGTCTGACGACCACCCTTTAATTTAATTTCTTATTTTTTTTCAAACGTTCACGTCGTTTCTAGAAAGCCTGATTGACCAGGTACCCTTAGGGCAATAACCAATACCTTCCACCCACTGACAGGTTTAAGTCACGCTTATCGAGAACTGACCTCTGTGAACCCTTTTCCGTTGGATTTGCGTCTTACGAGAAATCGAATTTCGTGCATATTTCTTTAGTCCCTATCTTTGGTTTCCACAAGCAGGATAGTGAGGGTTAGCTAAGCCATATTTCTACAGTAAAGTTATAAATAAAGTTTCGACACGTAAATTCAGTGACACCAGCTTTTGTTATAATCAAATAAGTTTGAACTTATTTATGACAAAAATAACTACTGGCTGTAACACAGTTAAAAACAAGCGCGGTAGGTAAAGTTTCTCAAACTGTCTACCCACAAAACTGTACTAATTTGTAAGTTTTGAATTTAATTTATTTATTCTTATTCTTATTTCACTTTGCTAAAAGATCTATCTTTCTTTTTGTTTGAAGCCTAGCGTGTGGTGACTTTGAAACTTGCTTTTGTATCGTCTACGTCTTATTAAGTTGGAGAGGCAACACAGAAATTTCACGGCTATTTTTACTTTTCATTTGTAAAAGGATCACCAAGCCGTAGTTTGTTACCTGTTCTTCTAGGCTTGGTTGGAAGTAGCAGGTTCAGTCACCTAGCTTTAAAACGATTCAAGGTGATCCTTGTGATACAACTGAACCAAGAAATTAGGATTTTGAGTTTTCACTATTCTATTAATAGGGCGAAAACTCTTCAGTGATTATAGCTACAACTTTGTTTTACCTTTATTACACGGCAAACAATACAACTACGCAAGACACCTTCTTATCCTTCTCCTTTTTTCTCTACCCTAGGGATGTGTCCTGTTGCTTGAACCGTAGAGATGTCCTATTCCCAAAACTGGTTAACACTTTGATGGTAGCTCTCTTCTTAGCAGATAGTTTAAGCGTAGCACTTTAAGCGAGCATTTTGATATCACTCGATTGTATTTCGATATCGCTTGGTATCACAATGCGTAAGCCTACGGAAATAATAGCGTACTCAAAAGGCCTATCAAACGGGTTGAACTGATGAGCTAGAAAGCCCTTTTCGGGGCAACCATATAAGTGATCTTAAAATTCTCACTAGGGACTGAGGGCAGTCTAACACTCGTAAAACATAGCACCTACCTATTATAGTTGAAGGATTTATGACGGTTATATCTGTTTTATGGTCAAATAAACTATCAAAGGTAGATGTTTATTGGGGTTGTCTATAGGGTGTGGCGTGAATAATATCTCGTTTATGGACACTTACAGCTATACCTTGATAAATGATGACAGTAAACGAAGTTTTGAAGGTATTTAAGTTTTAAGTTATAATGTTGGGCAACTCAGCAATCGTTCCACCAGTTGAGCTGCCGCTGCCTTTTAAGCCATGTACTTTAATGCAACAGGCAAACCTTGTATTTCGCTTTTCAGTCTTTTAAATTGATATAGTTCTGTTGGTCCTCGGTGGCCGCCGTGAGGTCACTTCGGTTCCATCTGAAAACCAGCGTCACTCACTACGCTTGTAGTGGGTGGCAATAGCTGAGATGGGACCGGTTTTGGCTCACGCGCATAAGGACACGCGTGCACAGACGGATTTGTGCTCCACTTACATATTTGTGTTTACTCTTTGTTCTGTTTACTATTCTGTTTTCTTTCTTCTGTGTTATGTGCTCTGTTTGGGCTGTGTTTATGTGTGTTGTGTGTCCAAAATAAATGTATTTTCTTTCTTTCTTTCTTTTCAGCCTAGAAGACGCCTTGTAGAATGTCATTATAAAGAGGTCTTTATACTTAAGGTTAAGTCATCTAAAATAATAGATGCACAGGCTTGTTTACTTTACATATTTAGACTCATCGAAACTCATAGAGCACTCAGAAAAGCCATCCAAACACATCATTCAGTGTTTATTCATTGCAAATACGAAGTAGTCCATCTGTGTACTGTACATACAACAGGCATTATGATGTGTCTGTAAGTAAATATTTATACGAACTGCGCAAACCTCGCTCCTACCGGAACTCACAAATAAAATGTTTATGTTATATTTATTTGCATGTCATGTTTATTGTAGAATTGAGCTGGATTTTCAGAAATTAGAAGGTTATTTTTTCAGCGTGAAAATGGGGTAATGTGATGGATTTTTCATAAGCTAAATATACTACAAGAGTTGTTATTTTAAAATACTCTATCATCAGAGTTAAAATATTAATTTTGTGCAATGCTTCCGTTTTGGCCGTATGCGGAAACAGTGCTTGAGCCTGAATCAAGCCTCAAGTATAGATTTTTGACACTTTTTAATGCAGAACTGTTAAAAAACTGCGTACAGAGTAGATAGAAAATTCGTTATTCTTTACCTTAAAATGAGTAAAGAGCGAATTTAACAAAATTAAATTTCTTTTATACCTTTTCCTTGAGATTATTTGTCTAAATAATAAAATAAATAATGACCTATGCGTAAAACGATAGCATATCAAATAAATGCGCCCTTAATCCCCAGCTGAAAGGCATAGATATAATATATTGTAGATAAATGCTTTCACAGTACGTTAAATCTGTTTACTGAGACTAGAGTTGCATTTATATAAAAAGCGGGTAAACGCCTGTAAGCAAGCTCATGCAAGAAAGAATATGATAATTATGTTGGTAAACAATGCCATCACAGACCAGACTAGATATACTAGCACGTCAGGCATGCCACAAGTTTATGGACGCAGGGCAATATATCGTAGGGCACGTTCCTGAGGTGCGGACCTGCAAAGCAATACTTTGTTATAGGCGATGGTACATCAGGTGGGATAGGGTGAGATACACAAGATTATGGAAAATAAAACAAGCAAGGATGATCGCTGAAAATTACACTCTATTGAGTGTAATTTTAACGCGCAATGTGTAATCCAGTCCTTTGGTATTTCAAAGGACTGGATTACACATTGCGCGTGGCATTTAAAGTCCGACTACGAGGAATAGTGTCTTAACATAATAACTGAAATAAATAATGTATATTTCCATAAAATTTGCAACTTTCTTATTTCTTTCTTCGTCATCTTCTTGTGCCCTTATCCTACGTAACATCTTAAGTAATACCTGTAATGATTTGAAATGAAATGAAATGAAATGTTTATTTGCTTGAAATATGATAGGAGTTAGTTGTTAGCTTATTTTATCAGTTTCACATATTTCACCAAAATATTTGCATGCAAATTTTAAGGGACTTTATTTTTACAATTAGAACATTTTTTATTTGAGCATTTAAAACCTGCCACCAGCTTTCTATGTAAATGCAGCCACATTATTTGTCTCTGTATTCAAGGGCTCAATGGCTCAACTATCTCGATACGGTGACAGATGAACGACTCTGTCTCAGTCATTTGCGAAACGTCTCAGTTTTCAGTTTGTGGTTGTTATTTTTAAATCGTTATTGGTAACCTAGTTTGCTTAAACGTTTAGCAGAATTTTTTTTCTTCTGAGAATGAAATAGGCTTTACAATTATGTTACAATAAACCGAAATCAATAACCTGAATTTCTCTTCATGGAGTACTGGAAATTAAATAATAACGTACATAGCTATATTGAAATTCACAAATCATGCAAAACATTTTTGACAAACTGTGATGGTAAAGGTCTTGGCTACTAAATCATATCAAAACAACAGGAAACGTCGCAGAGTTTATCAACCTAGGTAGGCAGTATCGATATCAAAGCCTTGTGATATTCAAAGCCTTAATGTCATGGTGGCACCAGGCACGGAAAACCCCAACCCAGAACCTGTGTTATTGAATGATATTGGAAATGGAAATCCGAACCATTAATTTCAGTAAAATAACAGACACGAACCAACAACCTATTGAATTGTAACTTCTCGACCTCAGGCGGACCAACTGCATGAGAAAGAAAAAGGGTCATGTCAATGTTAAATTACATTTATTCAAATGAATCACAGGGATCATTTTGAAATGTCTTATTAGCTCCTTCGAACACAACGCTACGCAAATCTTCGATACCCAACGATTTGAGTCTATAAGCGACTACCGTGATGCAAATTGCGACGTGTAGAAGTACAGGCAAAAAACTAAAGGTTTGGTAAATGAAATGCTTGCTGAATGGTTGCCGATGTTGGTGGCCAAAGCTTAAACAAACGTATTACGACTGATATATTTTTACTTTTGCCAAGAGAGATAGTCGATATGACCTTCATTCAACTTAAGGAAAATCAAAGCAGCTGCAGAGCTATGAAAATATACCATGGAGTATTATGATTTATTAACTCAGTGTCAATGACTCAGAGCGGGTGAAATAGGGGATTATTTTTCATTGTCATGGTGTGCTTGTGTTGAACGATGAAATTGTGTAAATTGGGGGAAATTTGGTTGATTGGCTTAAAATAAATATTCCTGGAAATCTGTAGTAGGTGCCCAGCGACGTATGCCCAGAGAGGTCACAAAAAAAATTGTGTATTAATTTATATCGAATAGATAGTAACCGAAGTATCTTTTCGATTATAAAAAATCTATACAGGATGTAAACAGGGGATGTGTGGGGGTGGGTGTGTGTGTGCGAGTGGTTGAGTGTGTAGTGTTGTGCGTTTCGTGAGTAGGCTTCCATGATTCTCCCAGTCTCATAAGAGTCTGGTAAGCACAGAGGGAAGCCTACCCCAAGGTGTGTGTGTGTATAGGGGGTGTGTAATGAATGAATATTAGGGTACTTACGGGTAGAAGACATTGTGTTGGTTCAGAAAAATATTATTCAATATTCATTGGGACACACCTTATTATTCAATATTCATTAGGATACACCCTGTATGTATCTAATGCTACATTGCTAGCAAGGGTGTGAAAATAATAAAACGTTCCCTTCCAACGGCTGCGGAGCATTACTCTTGCCCCAGCTTACCCTTCACGGTCACCCGTTTTATCCATCAAGTTCAAGGTCTACAGACTGTCATCAATCATCCCGCTAACAAAACCAACGCATTTCTCAAAGCTTCCTGTTGTGTGATCGATAGACGCTTTTGTGAAAGCAAACAGCTATTTATTGCCCGAAAGTTGTTTTGGCTTAAGGACAACGGGTGAGATATTTTGGCATGTTTTCGATGTTTTTATGGAGATCGGGAACTACTGATAAACATCACGGGAACTCATAAACAGATCAAAGAAACGGTAACGACATACTACATAGAGCAATTTCAAGAGTGCTAATGGTAAGACAAACGAGGCAAGTCAGGCATGGACTTAGATAATATAGAAACAAGTAAAGTTTAAAACTTGAGAAACCCACAATTTTTAAGGGACTAATCTGGAAGTATAACCTTCCATATTTTTTTATTTTAAACTAGTGGCCGCCCGCGGCTTCGCTCGCCCGTCCCCGTAACACCCCGTTCCCGTTGCCTTTTCGGGATAAAAAGTATCCTATGTCCTTCTCCCGGTTCTAAGCCCAACCAATTTTCAGCCAAATCGGTTCAGCTGTTCTTGAGTTATAAGTGGAGTAACTAACACGACTTTCTTTTATATATACACCACTACTTTTTAAATACCAGAAAAAAAAAATAGGGTAATGTAGTAGGGATAGAACATTATGAATGTGCAATCAGAATTTTTAGTTTCGATAAAATGACAAAGTTATTAAATGTTAAAATTTTCAGAAATCCTGCATAAAATTATGGACATATTAGTTACGTAGTACTAAAGAGAAAAAAAATTACGCTGTTCGGTTCCGCTTGGTATTTAGCGTTTATGAATGAAATGATTTTTGCTTGTTGAATCATTTCTCAATATTTGACTAAAAATTGTGGTTATTTAAAAAGATTTTTTTTGTCTCAAAAAAATTTTTTTTTTTCGTGGATGTGTTCAGTATCGGCAGCCAATATCGGCATTTTTTTTTTGGTAATTTAAAAGTAGGGGTGTATAGATTGGCTTATAAATGACGTCCTGCTTTTTTATTATCATTTATATATGTATACTACACAAATATTTGTTCTCGGTGGGGATCGAACTCACGCTACTACCATAGAGGAAGAACAACTACCAACTGAGCTGAGAGGCCAGTCATGATAGGTCAGCCATGATGGTTGGGATGGGGGTGGCAAGAGGTTACGGGATGTTCTTCAATTTTGCGCCCCAATTGTGGTAGCCCCCGCCAAACAGAGGCCTTTTTGGGATCCGCGGCTGGTCGGGGCGAGGGCTCTGGCTGGTTACCATGTGGTCCCGGGAAGGCGGCGGTACTCTTGGCAAGTGTCACCGTGAGCTTCGGGGGTGGCTATGGATGTCATTCCCGGGACAGTGCTCTTGGGAATGCGAAAGGGGTAACGATGCATTCCGTTGGAGATCCCGGAACCCCTTGACATGCATCGAGGCCGGCCACGGGGTGGTTTTAGTGAGTCGACGAGTCCGTCAACCTCACACTACCTTATAGTTACTAGGTGAGTATAGCATTCGTACCATTCGTTAGTACCATTCGTACCAAACGTTTTGCCTCCACTTTTATCATGCGAAAATGCAAGGAGTGGAACTCAATGCCGTCGTCTGTTTTTCCTGACCAATACAATCTGGACCTCTTTAAGGCTAGAGTGAATAGGTGTCTTCTAGACTGTCCTGCTACATCGTCGGCTACATCGTCGCTTAGGTAAGATTAGATCATGGCCAAAGAATAGTCTATTAATTATTTAAAAAAAACATCACTCGGTGCGTTAAGGTGTCTGGTCTGTGTGCAGATTTCCCCCCGACAATAATAAAAAAAAGGTCAGCCATGGTAGGTTAATTATATCGTTTCTTACCAACAACAGTTGGTGAAAACACGCCAGTCTTCACCACTTTATAAATAGTTTTATTACACTCATCGTTTATTTATTTAAGGATAATTTCAGTGAATAAAAATAGAAAATAATTTAACATTGATTCGTTTCTGGCGTATGAGTCACTAATTTTAGAATTCATAAAAACTTCCAAGGTTTTTCTAGTAGAAAGTATTCGTTTACACTGGAATGTTGTCAGTGAACTTTGTTATTTTCAGAAATAGCAAAGTTAATTATTCAATCCAAAAAGTTTATTCAAGTGGTTTTTTGTTTATTTTGGGTTTAAACACAACTTATCTATTAGGAGATATAAAGAGATCTGGGGCTTTATTCTCGGCTCATCTCGGATCATTTTGCTATTTTATTTTATTGCTTGTTTTCGAAGAGAGAATGGATGTTTTTTTGAGTAATTCATCGATGACCTCATCGTAGAAGCCTTGACAGCTACGATATACGGAAAACGTAGAAAAAGTGCGGGGTTGTGCAATGCCAATGTGTATAACTATGTTTATAGCTGGAGTTTCGTCTAATTATGAATTTGATTTAAAAAAAATTATTGCGTTATCAACTTTAAGACAATTAGGGTTAATAATAAGAGTTTTAAGAATGGGAGTCCCCGTATTAGCTTTTTTTCATTAAGGGACATTGAAACCGTTCATTATGGTCTCAAAGCCACGTAACATTATTGTTACTAGTTTTGAAAGTTTTATGAGCTCTGCTTCTATTGATGTAACAAACTGATGACCTAACCTGAGGTCATCAGTTTGTTTTTACTTTTTTATACAATTAACTGATGTAACAAGCATATAGCCCACCTATGTTAAGTGGTAACCATCGCCTATAACAAAGCATTGCCTCGTAGGGCACGCACGTCAGGAACGTGCGTACGATGCACGTCCCTACGTCCATCAACTTGAGGCATACAGGTGTTCAGGCTCACGTGCCAGTAATTTCACCGACATCCATCACTTTTCAAACCGAAACACAGCAATGCTGCTTCACGTCAGAAATATGCATGGTAGTACTTTCCCGGACAGGCCCTTCACAAAAAGCTATACTACTACTAATTTGCTAACTTTTGCTTCGTATATCTTCAGCCGTACTGTGGAACCGCTAAAGTCACGTGCAAAATTTCGTTTACAAAATACCTCATAACGTAATTTGTCTTCAAATTTTTCATAACATTACGTAACATTCCAAATAAAAGACTCATTCTGAGATAGTAAATGTATTTTGCTTGGAAACAGTTCAACGTGGGTAGTTAATTTGTAACTTAGTCATAGACTTTATTTAATAGTTCAAAACTAGTTCAGGGTAGAATTTACCCAACCCGTACAGTTACGACGGATTTTATTATTATAGCAGAACAATAGGCACTAATAAATAACACACTATCATATCTACTAGCAAAACACTAATTTAATTGTACACCTATTTAATGTCTATAACTATAAATTCTTAATAAGCAAAGGTCGTCTGGAAAGAAATCAGCACGAGTGGTAAGACCACCCATAGCAGGACACTGGCTTTTTTCTTTTAATTAACTAGTTATTACGTTTTTCGAAAGTATATAGCCGAACCAGTGCAGTGGCTCGTTTGCGCCGCGCTTTATATACATTTCTAATCAGTTAGACAATAGGGTATTGCTTAGTTCGTTTTCTATGAACGCATGACACACATCAGTGGACTTAAAATCACTCTAAAATATACTTTAACAGCAGCAAAATAAAACGCAAAATGCAATCATAGCAGCAGTGAAAGCGATACCTCCCGCGCAATATACACAAATCGGTATGATATGACAGATGCAATAGAAAACATTAGCTATTCCCATCAGAATAATGTCTTTGATGGAGTAAACAAGTTTGCTGCGTTCACCAGAGCATGGATCAGCTTTTTTCCATTCTGAAAATCATAACAAATTATTGCTACGTAGGTCACGCACGTCAAGAATGAGCCCTACGATGCACTGCCCTGCGTCCATCAACTTGAGGCATACAAATGTTAAGCTTCACGTGCCAGTATTTTCACCGGCACTCACACCCTTCAAACCAAAACACAGCAATGCTGCTTCACGGCAGAAATAGGCGTGGTGGTAGTACTTCCCCTGACAAGCCCTTCACAAATAGCAATACTACAGGAATTTTGAGATTTCGGGATTTTTGGGTGTAACAATATAAGGAACTCCTGTGAGACTCATATATAGGCTCCTGCCGCAGAGTCTTAAAAGCAAAGCTACGATGGTTGGAAGAGATAAAATTAACTTACTTGCCATCTTCAAAACAGAATACCAAAAAGCTGATAGCTTGCTGGCCTTCTGTTGTAATGCCGTTTTAATAGCAGAAATGGTTAGCTGAATTCAGTACTTGGAGTTAGAACATGATTTTGAAAATATTACAGGAATTTTACATTTTACATTACATTTTATACAAAAACAGAGCCAAAAAGTGGTAGGTACTGAAGTTTTAACCTTGGATTTTGACTCAATGTTGTCTATGCCTAATTAATTCATCTGTTACGAAAAAAGGTCTTTCGCATAGTTTCTATAGCAAAGAGTTTGTATTTAAAGAATTAGGTATTTCCAGAGTGGGTACGGTGAACGACAAAAGTGCATAAACATATTTCTGGATTATAAACACTTTTGATCAAATCTTTCAATTTTGTTTGAAGATCTTAAAAATATTATTATGTTGAATAACTATAATAGTTAAATAAATATAATAATAATAATAGTAATTATTATGTTACATGGTGAGGTCATACTTTTCCATTCTTCTTCTTCTTATTTAAGAGCAATGCTCTTGTCGGCGTAATGTATGATTTTTTTTCAGGTATTGCTTTTGAGGGCAACCTCCTTGACCTCCTCATACGACATGACGGCGATCTTCGCTTTTATTTGGCTCATGTAGCTTATCCTTGGTATTCCCCTTCCTCTATTTCTTTCTACCTTTGCTTCGATGATATTTCTGAAAAAGCGGTCATGTCGTACAAGATGGCGGATCATCTTTTTTGTCTATTCTCATACTTTTTCTCAAAAACAGTAATAATGCAGTTTCGCTACAGAGTCAGAAAACGTAACTATAAAATTAAATATTATAGCATTTCTGAAGCTTAACCGCTGAAGTTTATGCATAAGAATACCGTCTAAGCGTTGCGTTATAGTGTTTTTCATCACTGTCTCGCCAACGTTTCAAAATTAACTTCACATTCCTGTCTCTTCCCGTTGTTGTATGAAGTTCCGTTTAAAAATAAACATTGTCGGAGGCGATTTTAGGTGATTATTATGAGAAGGCCAGTTTCTATGTAATAAAATGTAATAGTTTATAGTTCAGTAAATATATTGATGTTGGTTATTTAATAAAGTTTTTTGACGGATACGTTTTAAAATATTACTATTAGATGCTTAGTATTTTAGTTTTAATTTCCAAATATACAAACAGCAAGCTTAAGACCACTGTTGTTTATTGAGATTGTTATAGGCAGAAGAAATGGTGGTCATCAATCTGCAGCTTAGTGCACTAGTGGTCTAGTGGTAGTAACCCCGCCTTTCGGTCCTCTAAGGTAACGGTTTGGGTTTAAATCCATTCCTGTCTCCAAATCTCCTTGGAAAGCAATTAACTTAAAAAACTGATACTTACTATACTAAACATTAAGAGGAAGACTCAAAATCCTTTCACCACACTTGGTTCGAAAGAATCAGTGAAACGATAAGAAGAACAAGAAGAGGAAGACTGCCGTCGATGACCTTAAGGCTCGCACACTTTGAGCTTTTGAATTAAATTACTGATAAATCACTGAACTTATTCATCGAAATTCGCAAGGGGGCGTCCATAAATTACGTGAGGTGTTTTTTTTAATTTTCTTTCCCTCCCTCCCCCCCTGGTGAGATGTCGTGAGATTTTATTCAACCCCCTCCCCCATCCCCCAATCTCACGTGAGATTTTTCAAAATGTGGGTTTCTTACGGAAACGCGCTGGATTGTTTTGTATAAAGAAAAAAAAAATTGCATCGTGCTTTTTTTTACGACTAGTTAAGACAGTGGCGCTAAAACAAATGACGGGCTTAAAACGGTATTAAAATGGCATGATTTTTTTTTTGTTTCAATCAGAAAAAAAATTGCGTGATATTTACCGATACCCCCCCTCTCCCCAACGTAAGATTAGATGAGATTTGACTCGACCCCCTCCCCCCCTTAAACATCTCACGTAATTTATGGACGCCCCCCAAGCAACTATCTTATTGCGGTCCAATTGCACACAGTTGAGTAAAAAAGTATTTTTGAACCTAACTCAATCTTCCTACTTAAGGATGTTATTAATAATCCTGGCGCAACGCTGGAGTAGTTAAATCGTGTTTTGTCACATTTGTTCGAGTTGATAATTGCATGTCAATGCAAGAGACAAAACACGGATCAACTAGTCCAACGCTACGCCAGGATTATTCATAACACCCTAGGGGTGTTATTAATAATCCTGGCGCAACGCTGGAGTAGTTTGATCGAGACGAAACACGATTTAACTACTCCAGCTTTGCGCCAGGATTATGCAATTGTCAACTCGAACAAGTATGACAAAACACGATTTAACTACTCCAGCGTCGCGCCAGGATTATTAATAACACCATAAAAAGATTAATAAGTACGAAAACCAGCAGTTGAAGGAAAAAGTGTAAGGATCAAAATTATAAGTGCAATCAGATTGCACACGTGATTTTCGATTAAAAATTCGAGGATTTTAGGAGGGAGCGAGACGTTGTTTCACAATTTTCATCCACAATGAAAACCGAAAATTCGCTTTGGCCGAAAAACGTTTGCCACAACAACCTAACATACGCAGGGTGTATCATAAACGAGTTTTATTTCCACAAACCCATTCGGCAGACCACAGCGGAAACAACATAAAACGGTTGACGACCAAAGGTTTATATTTTGTGTAAATAAATACTGGGAATTACTTTTATTGTGGTGAAAGAACTAAACTCTTTTATTTCTGTTTTGATTATAAAAATGATTAGGTTAGGCTCGTGTTGTAAACGCAGACCTTCATGAAAGGTTTTTATGAGTTTAGATTTCTGAGAGTGAAACAAAACGTAGAGCATCCACCCACCCGATGGACTGACAAAATTGCTAAGATCGCGGGAAGTCGTTGAATGGAAAAAGCTTAGAATCGTTCTTCCGGGAAATTTATAGAGGCCCATGTCTAATAGTGGACTTCTTCAGGCTTATGATAATGATGGTGAGAATTCCAAGTTAGTCAGAAGTCGTTATCACCTTCCAGCTCTTATCCCACAGTAAGATGGGGTCGGCACAACAGGTTTTCTCCTTCCACTCATCTCTACCATCCGTCACCAGTGCTCATTTCTTTCTTGCTCATGTTATCCGTCCCAACATCCAATCCTCAATGTCAGCGTCAGACAAGTTAGTCAGAAGTAAGCCTAAAATATGGCTTTAGATTCTTCTGAATGGTGACACAGTCTAAACATATGCTTGTCAGGGCTAGAGTCCCCATCATTGTTCATCATGAAGCTAAAGATCAATTTATATAGAATAGAAGCCTCTTCAGCTCCCATGGATGACGTAAGAGACGACTGGAAGCGCACTAGAAAATGGGCAGCTTCATCTCCTGAGTGCATAACACCTAACATTGCGACAAAACCCCCCAGAATAAAAATGGACGCTTACTAAAACTGAACTTATTCGAACTGTTGATGACGTAATCTAAGAAGTTACAACATACATTACTTTAATATACATAACCATACTTTGTTTTACTATCTGAAGGTCATAGTGACCTTCAAAATCTTTATAGTACACAAGCCAAAGCCCAGATTGAGGCATCAAACGACCGTGAACTATGATTTTGTCAGAGCTAGAGTGCGGTTGTACGTTTTATTGATCATGACCTAGGCAATCTATTTTTGATCAAGGCAGATTGGTCATATGATAATAATACAGTTTAATCAATAATCATTTTTTTTAATACGAATTAAAAATGACTCATTTAATCAGTTTATCTCACTCGCACGCTATTGTTAACTATAGTTATCTCTCATTCGCACTAGTGAGAGGTACAGAGTATGGGCGCCATTTTAGATACGTTTTCATTATTGCTAAAGTCCAAGGTTTTAGAAGAAGAGGCAGACCAATGAAAAGATAGACATGAGCAAGAAAGGAGTGAGCACTGAGATGACGAATGATAGAGGTTTGTGGAAGAAGAAAACCTGTTGTGCCAATCTCATGAAGCGTGGGGATGATGGATATCAAAGAACGAAATTCTTTATTCATTTTGTATCTCAAGGATCACTTTTATACGTTTCAAGGTAGATGAGTCTAGGTGTCAGATCCATGCTACCAAGCGGTTTATATTACCTATCCTACTAATATAATAAACGCGAAAAATGGAAGTATGGATATTTGTTAATCTTTCACGTAAAAACTTCTAAATGGATTTTAATGATTTATAGAATCATAGAGCTTATACATCAAAATAACAGATAGGCTACAAGTTATAAAGATATTGTAACAAAGAACGGATGTAACGGGAACGGGGCGAGCAAAACCGCGGGCGGCTGCTAGTACCTACTAATAATACATGAATGCTATCATCAGAAGGGCACGCAAACTTTATAAAAAACCTTGCCAGTATGAGTCAAACCCCAGATTCATAAACGAAACTATTATGAAATGGTTCAGTCACTATTTCCCGAATATTCTGAACATAAATCACGGTGACATCTGAATTTTCATCCCACCAACGCAAGTTAGTGAAATTAATAATAGAACCGCCTGAAATTATAGTTGAATTAGCAAAATAGCAGGATTAGCAAGCTAAAAATGATTTTTCTTTATAAAACGACCTAGATTACCATAAGTGATTTACATAATTTTCTTATAGACGCGACGCGTTAAAAATAAAATTACAAAGTTCAGCAAAAATTTCTGTTCATTTCGGTTAATTTTAGTTAGCAGCTGTCACGAATGACTGACGGTGATGACTTGGACAAACGCCTGTCATTATTTGCATAGTTTTCAGCGAGGAGTATTGGAAAATCAGAATCGCCCTTGTGAAAAGGATTCTGTCTTCTTCTCCGTCGTGTCAATGGTTCCCATGAAAAGTTTTTGCCATATGTGTTTTGCCCAGAAAAGAGGCAACATTAATTGTGTTTTTCGTCATGTCAGTCAAATCTTTCAGCGTGCAGGTGTTAAGGCATTCTGGGCAAGACAGCAGGTAAGGCATAGTCTGTGAGACTTCCGCCATCGCAGTCCGCGTGGTTGGAGTACCCCCATTTGGCTTAAATATGCCTGCGGCCCACCTGGCTCCGAAATCTGTTCAAAGACTTCCAAGTTGACCATGAGAGGTGGGAGTCCGCTGGGAGTTCTTCCCAACGATTTGGTGGGGCATTTGTTTTGGGCACTTTCAATCGTTTTCTTCTGGTTTATAAGTGTGCGTAAATCAGAAAAAAATGCCTATTTCCATCTGCACGGTTAATCAGAAGTGTAGGTAAATACCTAATAAAAAAGTTTTCAAAAACCTTAAATAAATAAATAAAAATAAAAATAAAAATAAAAATAAAAAAGCCTTTTTATTCCAATTTTACAAGATTCACATAATTATAGTTCACTTTCTCATGCATTTCTAATTAAATTGTATATTCACATTCACATTTTAAAATTTTTATCCTATTATTAATAATTTATTTCATGCACATTTTATAGTATATGTATTTATTATTTTATACTAACATAAGTTAATTTTGTTTTCAATTTGTATTCTTTCATTAATAGTTTATATTCATTTGTTTCATGCATATTTTATGGTGTGTTTATTATTTTACACTATTTATTCGTTAGGACCCCTCTCGGGTAAAGGCCTCCTCCAGTTCTTTCCAGCGGTTGCGGTCCATTGCTGTTTCAGTCCAGTCTTGTTGTTTGAGGAATCTCCTTAATTCGTCGGTCCATCTAGTTAGTGGTCTACCTATTCTTCTTTTTCCCTTTGGTCCTTTCCAGGTTGTGACTATAGTGGCCCATCTTTTCTTGTGCATTCTGGCTATGTGTCCCGCCCACTGCCACTTCATTTTTAGCGCATGCTCTAGGGCATCTATAAATTTTGTTTTTTTTCTTATTTCTTTATGGCGTACCTTATCGATTAATCTTACTTTCATTATGCTTCTTTCCATGGCTCTTTGGCATTTTGCGATTTTATTTTTAACTTCTTTTGTGTATGTCCATGTCTGGCTGCTGTATGTCAGTGTGGGGAGCAGGCAGGCGTCCACTACTCTTTTTTTTAGTCTTATGGGTAGTGATCCTTTTAAAACTTCTTTCATGCTCCAGAATTTCTTCCAAGTTTTTGCTATCCTTCTTTCTATTTCTTCAATATTGTTAGTGGGCTTGAAAGAAACTTGTTTTCCCAAATATATACAATATTCTTGAACGAATTCTAGTTGTGTACCTTCTATATGTAAAATTTTCTGTGTGCTGTTCGTCATTGATTGTGTTTTTGATAAATTCATTTCGAGCCCTCTTTTTTTGCTGGCATTATGTAGGGTTGTCAGCATATACTGCATTTTTTGTCCATCCTCCGCTAGTAAAACTATATCGTCTGCAAAAGCTAGATATTTCAGGTTGTTTCCTTCGATCTTTATTCCTTGATTTTCCCAAGGGAGTTCTTTAATAATTGAGTGAAGCACGGTTATAAATAGAGTCGTCGAAAGCGGGTCGCCTTGCCTTACTCCTCTTCCTATTTTAATGAACTTCCCTGTTGATTCCAGTTTAACTCTGCTTTTGCAATTACTGTAAATATTCTTTATGATGCCTATGTATGCGTCGTTCACCTTTGCTTCTTTTAAAGCGCTCCATATGGCTGAATGGTCAATAGAATCGAACGCTTTTTTAAAATCAATGAAAGTAAGATATAATGGCTTAAATTCAAAAACCTTACTTATTTAAAAACTAATTTGAATCACCCGTGTTTAAAAAATCACGACCTTTACCGAAATGGCACTGAATGAAAGGTTCAACCACCCACAGTAATAGGGCAATAGGCACCCAAGTACATACTAAAGCTGGCAACGGGTGAAAATGAAGGCACAAAAGACCCATTTAGAGCCATTAACGCAAAAAATGCAATTAACAACCCTTAAATAATTTCCATGAAGCATTCTGAAAGCTATTACGCATCATTTGCCCTTAGGGAAGTTATGAAGAACCGAGGAAGTTAGAAACTTCGAGATGTTTCTTGTTACCATTTATAATTTGTAGGTTAAAACTTTACGGAACAAATAATTAAGATGTAGTACGAGTTAGTGAGAATATTCTTTATACAGGGTGTCCCAAAACTTGTATGTAAGCCCGAGAGGATCATTCCCAACACTCACGCAAACAACAAACCAACAACCAACAACTTTTGTACATATGATGTTTTTTTATTGAAGAAATACAGTAAAGTCTGTTTCATAACTGAACTTTCGGCAGGGTGTTGATAAAGTCCATAATATCAACTCTTGAGTGTGAAAATTTGAGTCCGTGTCATGACATACTTACAACTGCAGTTATAAGTGTGACCTTATGAGTATAAGGTCACACTTATAACTGCAGTTGTAAGTTCAGTTCTGTAGCAAGCTTTGTTGCACAATTTTCAATATTAATCATCGAATTACGAAAGTCACAGACAATTTACTGTACCTACTTGTATTAATTTCTTAGAAATATATAATGTTGTTGTTCCCGTGAGTGTTGATTTTCACCCCCTTTGAGATTACTTACTTAATTTGAGACACCCTGTATAAAAGTAAAAATATGTTTGGTAGACTGCTAACTTAAAACTTTAAGCAAAAAAATCAGGGTCAATCATGAAAAACTATTCGCAAAATATTGATTATCCTTTTATCGAATAGATATTAAAGCGTAACACGGCCGGTTCCGACAACATTATTAAAGGGACTGGTTATCATAACCATCGATTAAGTCTACCGTTCCTGAGAATCACAGTCGTAGGCTCAATTTTTAAATTGCTTTCTAACAAAAACTCAAATTAAAAACATTTATTGTCTAGAAGTTCATAAAGTGGGGTTTTTTTTTAATTTAAACCCAAGTAAAATTTTACGTGAAATTCCGCTGGTTAAGGCGAAGACAACCATCGATGTACTTCACGCTTGCGCATTTTGACCCTTGGAAAGATGTAAATGCCTGAAAATTGTGAAGCAACTTGTTTCTCAATTTTCAAAAGAGACCAGCATTTGGAAAAAATATATAAGTATGGTATAGACTATCCACACAAGTCCCAAACTAAGCAGAAAATGTTTCTAAATATCAACAAAGTTTTTGTAGGAAAACTTGTTTGGATAAAAATATTATTTTTACAAAATCGTGTAAAAGTCTTCGTATCATGTAATCGTTTTAATCTGAATCTTGGTTGTTTGCTATTTTCATAACTACATAATCATATTTAGATAAAAAATACTGAAATTTTGGTTGACGGTTATCAGCCCCTTATAGGATATTTGATCGGTAAATCACTGGAACATCGGTTAGCTCTCCTCATTATCTATGGCGATAATTCCATACATTATCGACGTATTGGCTGGAACATGTAGGCATCCACAGTTTATAAATAAGTAGGTTACTGTGCTATGATTTATGTAAACAGGAAAGCGAATCTTTATATACCTATGTTGTTTGGATATATAACTAGACATTGTTTATGTTGTTTGGATATAAGTATAACTAGACATATTTTCCGTGGTAGGTCATAACGTACGTCCTACTCCATGAATGAAAATGACTGGTTCCACTAGAAGACACAGAAAAGGCACATTTATGTTACAGGACGCTATAGTGCCTGGGACAGGATTTTAGATGGAATAAGCTATAGCCCCTCTACCACCCTGACAGCTTAGTCGGTCTACCTAACCCACAGGAAAGATATGGTCAATACGCGCGGAGCTGACTCAGCCACGGACATGGAAGTAAAGAAACCAACGGCATACAGGTCACGGAAAACTGGTGGGTTCCTAGCCAATGTATTTACCAAGCATGATGAGGATCTTTTTTCGGACGATGCTCTTCCGCAACTTCATCACCTCGCTTCATCATCACCCTCATCAAGAAACCAAAACCTTCAAGAACACTATAAGCCTAAATAGGCCTCAGGCCTTTAGGTATTGAATAGTGCAGAGCAGTTTAAATTGGATCAAAGATACGGACTGAAAGTAGAATGGGCTAGCTAAGCCTTTAGATGAAGTCCATCAACTCATTAAACATTTTCAGTAACTCAGACAAGTCCCTACGTGACTTTGAAAATTAAATTAAAATGCTTTAAAGCCATTTGTATTCTGCTCAGGTCATAAGCCGATGGCACCTCACCCCTTTATTCATACTGAGCGGAAAGAATATTGATTGCAAATGAAATACAATCATCATTTTGATTGTTGAAAAATTGCAAAATGCTTTAAATCTTATGTGCATTGTGCACAGTCAGTCAAACGGTGAAGGAAAACATCTAGAAAAACCGGCATACTGTAGAACCAAAAAGTTCGAAAAACATGCGTCAAGTGCACGAAAAGAGCCGCTCTGAGGCGCACTTAGAATCCTTTGACCACACTGGTTTAAAAGAGCCTGTGACTCGATGAATGAATACTCTTTGATGCATACGTTAAAAAGGGAACTGAGAGTAATGTGACAGAAAAATAGAGAGCATCCAGAAACTCATGGCAGATTGAAAACACTTGAGTATTACGATTATTTATACTTACTGGTAACTTGTAATGATTGGTTTATTTTAGAAGAGTTATCGAATAGGAAAAACTGAATCGAAAGCAATGCTCTAAAACGGTGAGGAAAACATATCTCCTTTCTTTTCTGTATGGGTTAGGCTGACTAAGTTAAGGGGATGATTATACCTAGTTACTGAGAAAGCCTGGTTGAGCGTTTCGTAAATAGGGGCAAAATTTGAAGTTTTTGCACAACACTGTCTAAATCGTATACTTATTGTAAAATACCTGATTTATTTTGCTTACAATAATTATACAACTATATACTTCTACGATATTAAATACATAATCAATTTTGTTCAGGAAAGATTTTTTTAGGAAATGTAACCCTCCAAAGCGGACTTTTTCGTCCGCTTAGTGTTATTGCTAAATGAAGTCAGGAGATTATTATGAATTATTATCCTCTGAGCATCCAAACAAACTTTGACCTTTATGTTTTCACTTAATGGACTTGAAAACCCTTTTTTGTATAACTGAATACATTTTAAACGAACTGGATTTTCACGGTAATTTGAAAATACACTTGAAGTTAATTCGAAAGAATTAAGAACTGGTATTTCTATCGTGTACCTGTTTTGAGGGTTGGCTGTAATTTGTTAAATTTAAAGTTTTATCTATGTAAATTAGATACTTGGCCTGTATATTCCAGTAGGTAGTCGTTACCATTGACATATGTACATAATAATATAATAATTGAAATATAATATAATTTAAAAATGTAAAGGCAATCGTCCTATAAAGGGTACAGTTAAAAAATATTTTAGATAAAATAATCGTAGATTAAGGGAGGCCAGCAATCAAAATCTTAAATTTATTAATTCGAGTGAGTCTAGGTGCCAGTTCCACGCGACCCAGCCTAGAAGAACAGGCAGCACACTACGGCTTTAGTTCCTACCGTTTTCTTGTATGACCTTTTTGCAAAACAAAGTAGAAATTACAGTTAATTTCCAGCGGGACATAAAAGGCTCATAATAATATTAATTAATTGTAAATTAACTTACCTTCTAACGCCATGAAGATACCCGCTCCCATTATACTGTACAACACCAAGCACAGAGTCAAAAAAAAATGCGTGAACCATCTCTTGGACAGGATCCGTAACTTATTGTAGAACCAGAACGCGGACTTTTCACCAGCACTCAGTCCACTCTTCGCCGTGTTCATGGTAAAGTCTTTGAACCCTTCAAACTGCTTGAACATGAACTCCGATGCCTTGTTATGGTACATGTGTACGAACGGGTTGTAGTACTGCCCATGAGGATCAGACATGTGCGTTCCAGCTGTTCCTGGTGGTTTCGGGAACCTGGGCGTAAGATACACTGGTCCTTTTGGCGTCATCGGAACTGGAACTGGGCTGGTTGCTGAGGGAATCTGGAGAGTTATCTTCGGCCGAACAGGTCGTTTCGGCGGCGGAGGCGGCACGTAACTGGGTGGCGTGTCAACAACATCCATTTTTCTGTTTGATCGCTTTTTTTAATGCACAAAATGTTTATCTTTCACTGTTTATTGATGTAGTCAGTACCGGTAGCGCCGGCGTTAAAATTCAGAGTTGTCAATGCATTGGTCTCGGCCGGCGCGTTCGCAGCGACTGGACATGGTTATATAAATAAAACATTCGTAGAGTGTTTAGCTTCCCGTTGTGTCATCGAATCGTCTGCTAAAATCCAGTGGGTTCTGCGGCTCTGCCAATTAACCTGTCTTCTATGAAACGTATGCGTAATCTGAAGGGTTTCGTAGAACGTTCGAAGATTTGTTACTTTTGTAAAGATTTATGCAGTAAAAATCTTTCAACAAAGTAGCTGAGATTGTTTATACTTTCAGTCAGCCTATCTCGAATGGTTTCCATCATAAGAAGATCTCAACACTTTGAAAAAACAAGGCAATTATTGGTACAGGCACCTCACCCTACTTCACAGATATACCACACAGATAGACAACATTGTAAAGAAAGTAAGCCGGTGGAGGGGACGGGTTTACAATTCTTCCTGGACATTTCCAGGAAAAAAACCTCACGAGGAAGAGGAGAAGTCCAACAGTGAACTTCTTCAAGCTAATGATGATGTCAAAAATAAACATTGTGGGCATTAACCTTCCAAATAAACCAAACCAACCGTCACCAAAGATAACCAAAAGCTAACTAAACCAAAGATAACCAAACGAAAGTTAATCAAAGGTTTTTTTATTGTTCTGTTAATATTAACAAAATCGCAAATATTCCCCAAAACCGTAAAAATCATTCAGTCTGAAAATTGGCATTCAAACAAAAAACTGTTTTCTTCTCTCCATTATCGAAGAACATAAATTCAGTGACTCAATAACATGACTCGGTTTACGCATAATTTCGTTTTTATTTATACTAGTTATCGCTCTTGGCTTTGGCTCTCAAAAGTAAAGTATTTTTTATACACATTACCTACCTCCACTTATTAACATCGAACCTAGCAGTTTTATGGTTAAAGCTATGCTTGAAAATACTCAAAAGTCGCACGCAATTATTGAAAAACTTATCTACTTCTTGTCCTGGATGTCAGATGAAAGAAAATCCTTGCTCTACCGAAATACCTACATTATATTTTATATTGTACTAGCAGCCGCCCGTGGCTTTACTCGCCCCGTTCCCGTTACTTAAATTTTAAATCATTTTTTTTCATTCAAACAAACCTTCTTTGAATAACAAACACAACCAAAAAAAATTATAAGAGTAATTGGTCTAGCCGTTCACGCGTAATGGCGTGACCAAGGGAAATAAAGATTCATTTATATATGTATATAAAATATAGTACCTATATTTAGAGTCTCGGACAAACAAACTCACGTACTTTGTTATATTTTTTGTGGAAATGAAAAAATACGTGAACTCGTAAAACATTTTCAAGACACGATGTCCTTTAAGTATAGTTTATACAAAGTTCGCGGAAAAACCTCGGGCTAAAATTTTCTCAGAACATTATTTCCTCTGACAAACTTATTCGTAGCAGCTGTTTTAAAGGCTGAATTGGTTTCAGCTGTCTTGGTATTATGGTTTATCCAAACGTTAACGAAAGTTTTTGTTTCCATCTATATACTCGTACCTAGACAAGCGCCCACCTCGGCAAGTGGATTTTTACAACCCGTCTGAGTCCGGTTAATGTACGGCCAGTTAATGTACGCACTGATAAAACGATGCCACTTTTTTCCACTGGAAAATTGTAAAGGCCCTTGTACACTGTCACAGATTAATATTTCGATTATTATTATTTTTATCTAGCGATGAATAATTGTACTAACCAGGCAGCCCCTTTGAGGTTATTGGGAAAAAAGCATTCTCTGGCACTGTGGCGGGCCCTACCGCAGCACGCTCGCTCTGCTCGCTCGCCTTGTGCGTAATTTTTATGTTCTAACATAACCTAACCTATCCTAGTCGGATCCGTCCTATAAAGTATCAAGGGCAAGGTATAGGTATCCAGTGCCAGAACAAAAAAGTAAATGATTATGTTTGAATTGCTCCAGTGTGCATGTGGCTTAACTGGCATCGTAATAACAGTGTGAACAATAACATGATGTACATTATCGCCTCCCACCCGTTTTCTTAATTTTTGAGCAGACTGGTTTCCACAAGGTATGCTACAGGTGGGCCCTTATTGCGTGACGGGTGGTGACGTTCCTAGTTCAACCACCCGATGTCCTCCAGGAAAGCTAGCAGCTCACAGATTCGGGCGCATACCTTCCTAGGCATCTTAATTCGGTCATGCTCTTCAAAAATATATGTGCACTATGCCAGTACTCTCAAAACGGTGAAGGAAAACATCGCGAGGAAACCGGCATGTCGTAGAACCTAAAAAAGTTCAAGCGTGTCAAGGGTCACGCTAAAAGGGCCCGCCAGCGGCCTACTTGCGGAAAAACCAGCCCGCACACGCATCAAGTGCGGATGATAAAATTTGCCCATTTTCGTTGAGGCACCCCGCTGCTGCAATCCAGGAGTAGG
Source organism: Thera obeliscata (assembly GCA_947578465.1). NCBI lineage: Eukaryota > Metazoa > Arthropoda > Insecta > Lepidoptera > Geometridae > Thera > Thera obeliscata. Next base: position 20,541,637 of record OX387919.1, on the reverse strand, counting down.
TACATGCGCGGCAGTTTCCTCTGGGCTTATACATCCTCTGCAAAGAGGACTGATGGGTTAATTAGTACCGACATGAGTATTTATATTTCTGATGGTTAGTGACGATATAAGTAACCAACAATAGAGCAGGGTGTTTTTTTTTTTAATTTGGGAAACATAATTTCAGTTACAATAATAACTATAGGTAGGTAGTCAATTTAAAGCAATACACTAACCGGTAAAGTTTCCATCACTGAAAGACACACAATTCGATGAAAAAGACAAAAATGAAATTCAAAATAATAAAAAAAAAACACGAAATCATTGAGAAAAAGGAAACAAATAAATTAAAGCAATTTTTGAAAAAGTTTTATTCGCAAAGTTATTTTGAATTAATGGGGTCATAGTCCGCCACATAATTTGTACTTGTAAGATGTTGGCATACACCATTACAGGCTTCTTACTTATGTTCAGGCACTATAGCGTCCCGTAAGTAGGGGTATTGAGTAAAGACCAGTTGCCCCTGACGCTATCGAAACCATTTCTCAAAAAAATAAGTCTAGGTAATACTTACTCACCAACTCATCACTCGCCATCAAATGAGTAGCGAACCTATTATGCTAAGAACTCAATTGTGCTTAATAGTACCTAGGTTTTATTTGTATATCTATGTGGCAAAAAAGATTTATTTTAAGCACTACAATAACGGTGATTGCGTATCTTTTGTTGCAATCAAAACGTAGTCGTAGTTTGATCTTCGATTGCAATAGATAGATAGATAGATAGAAAATTCTTTATTGCACTAAAACAAAAAAAATGCATTGTACATAGGCGAACTTAATGCTAGAGAGCATTCTCTTCCAGTTAACCTTTGTATAATTCGGACATTCTTAGCGGGTAAAAATGCAATAAAAATATGTTTCAATTCGTTTTTTATTGCAATTGAAGAAACTTATCCTTGACAAGGAACTGTTGCAACAAGATTGAATTTTAACATATTAAACAAGAGATAGCGAATATGAACTTCGATTTGTAAAACTAAGGCAACCTCGGAACAAAAAGCGTTTTTTCTCTTATGTGATGGCAACAGATAGATACTTAGTGGTCGAAAAATGATGGCAACAAGATGTATTCGCCAGTGCTATTTATTTGTTTGTTTCAAACTATTGATTGCAACAGAGTTAGGTACACAATCACCCAGCTCGTGTGCATCATTTAAAAATAGGTAGGTAGGTTTCCTTTGAGGGCCCAGATATTACGCCCATAATATAATCTTCTCAATAAAGAGGGCATGTAATCCATACTAACACTTTCTGAAAAGATCGTTCCGACACGTTCGATATTAATAGCCCGTTTAACAGCTTGTTAACTGATCGATCGGCAGATGGCCGTCGTAAAGTGCTCGGATCTTTGTTATGCAACCTACCTATGACACCATTGTCACCTAACAATGGTGTCATGAAATGAAGGTAGGAAGGAACGTCTACTTAGATGAAGTGCAGCAGAAAGGAGGAACATCAAGTACCTACATAGTGTGTGTAAACTCTTAAACACTATACCTACCCATCCCTCCTCTTCTTAAATTTAAGGGTTTAGCTATTTGTCGGGGTTAGGCGACATGATTTATTTTATCTGACTCGCGTAACTTATTCTTGGCCTTCCTCTTCCCCGTCTTCCTTCAATGATATACCCATCCCTGGAGAACCTCTATTGCTAACCTGGGGAATAAAGGAAACCCAAAGTATTTTGGTTTATATTTCCGTAATTATCATCTAACTTTTTACTAGCGTATTTATTATTCAGCTATGTAGTTATTCAGCCATATTATTGTAGGAAAACACAAAAAATTACAATCTAACTTTTTTTTTCAGCCACTGATATCATTATGTTTTATCTAAGTAATAAGTAGTTAGGTACAATGACGGGACCTAGCTGCTAATATTTTCTAAAGAAAAACGTATTGCTTTCCTTCAGACTTGTACTTTTCAAGTAAGTAGGTGACTACCTGATGTGTTTTTTCTCTCTTAACTAACTACTACTAACTAATAATTACTCATCAGCAGCCTGAAATAGTTATTATAGGTACATGGGCTTTCTTACTCTAGTCATTTCGTGGAAGTATTTGGGTAGGGTTAGTGGGGAGGGGGGGTTACCAAAAGTTGGTCTAATCACGCTTGGCAAACTGATTGGTGACCGGAGTGGCCGCACGCAGCGTGTTGGTGCTATGGACCTACCTAGCAGGAAAGCAGGAGTAGGTATAGCCTTTTAGGACAGCTAACGGGAGGTGATGGAGGGTCCAGTTATTTACCTGGACCACAAAGAGCTATGAAAATGAATAGGAAGAAACTAAAATAAAGTAAGCTAGCTTAATATGCTAGCTTACTTACAATCTCCTACTTAGGAAGGTAGGTACCTACTCGTACTTATATTCTATTGACAAAGGTAATTTATTTTACAATATTAAGTAGGTATATTAGTTTTTCTAAAACTTTTAGAACGTTATGGAATGGAAAGGTTAATGCCATCTATTGTATTACACTAACACTAATTTCATACCGAGCTCCCTAAACCGCGTAAAAGTTCTGGCCTAGACTCTAAAACTCCTTGCTCTTTTATTTTTAAATGAATTAATCGAAACATCGATTGTAAAACTGTTACGTATTTTTATCATTTTAGTCGATTTTCAGGTGTATCCGAACATTTTCCAAATGATAGAGCTGTCATTTGTTGTAATTTGTAACTGTCACTGTCTCCGGTCCAGGCTGTCAAGTGTCAATCAGTGCAGTGGTTTGCCATTCTTTGTTTATTTTATTTCGTTGATTATAATTATTACTACACAAAGGTCGAAAAATTCGATCCTATTTTCATTATTACACGTGATGAAACGTGCATACGTTTACAAAAATAGAGATGAAGAAGATGGCAAAGTTCTGGTCGTGGAAGACTCGATGGAAGCCTTCAAAACCGATCTCAAAAACCACTTTGGACTTGACGAGAAAAATGTAAAAATTTTCTTAGGAAACGGCTGTGAAATCTTAGATACTAGAGTGATTCGGGATGACGAGAAGGTCTACTTAAGCACGAGTAGCCCCAAAGGAGGAAATGTTAGTGATTTACTCGAAAAATTTGGTGATATGAGTGTTAAAGATAGTCAATCTGTTACCGATTGGATAACACTAAACATCGGCGGCAGACTTTTTACAACATCTAGGACCACACTCCTAGCTAAAGAGCCACTGTCTATGCTAGCCAGAATGTTTGCTGATGAAAATAACTTGTACTTAATGAATCCCAGTGTTACAGATGCAAATGGTGCATTTCTTATTGATAGAAGTCCGGAATACTTTGAGCCTATTTTAAACTATTTGCGGCATGGTGTCGTAGTCCTAGATAACCATGTGAATCCAAAGGGTGTTCTTGAAGAAGCTGTTTTTTATGGTAAGAGTACGCTTCAAATTCTAATCGTAATAAAAACATTTCAATATGCCTCCAATTATATTGTTTGAATAATCTGAAAAGCTCAGAATCTTTTTACAGCCTGAAAAAGTTCTTTGTGAAGAACAATCCTTAGTGCCTTTAAAATTGATTCTTTTTCTAAAATGATTTCAGGCATAGACTCAATGCTACCGCAGCTTATCAAGCTGATTGAAGAATCAAGACACAATTCTGGATCTAATCATCCGTTAAGTCGAATGGATGTTATACATTCCATTATTAAAACTCCCATAACCTCTGAGTTGAGGTTTCAAGGTGTCAATCTGGCCGGTGCTGATTTGAACAGATTGGACTTACGATACATTAATTTTAAGGTGAGATAAAACAGGTTTACAAACATTCTACTGAACTTGGCTAGGTTGTAGATAAACAATCTAGATGAGAAAAAAATGATTCATCTACAGCTTGGTAGATACTGCTAGCGACTGAAGTGGGATCGGCACAATAGGTGTTCTTCTTCCACTCACCTCTATTGTTGGTCAGCTCACTCCTCTGCTCATTTCATCATAGCGATAAGCCTATTATCTAAATGATTTTTTTTTTCATTTTTAGAAGGTAATTACTGTATGCTGGTAAATTAAAATGCTTCCTTTGAACAGGCAAATGTTTTGCTGATAAGTTAAAGTATTAATGAAGATGTTAAATTTCCAGTATGCCTGTCTTTCACGTTGCAACTTGAGTGGTGCAAATCTATCTCACTGCTGTCTGGAAAGAGCTGACTTGACTCATGCCAACCTAGAAGGTACTCAGCTATTGGGAGTCAAAGCTCTTTGTGCCAATTTTGAAGGTATATTTTTTTAAATATTCTTGACTATTCCACACTACACTATCTAGCCTACTACTATCTAGAATAATGGGAACCAGATAGCTAGTATAATACTTAAATACTTTTTTTGTGTTAATACATAAGTACTTAGACACAATACACCCCATCTTCAGTGCAGATCTTATTCCCCCGGCTCAATTGGAATTAGGTACTTAGAATACAATGTAACACCCAAACAGAGAACACACAAACTGTTGGGTGTTGGTGAATAACGGAGTATGGTTGTAGGCAATGAATATTGCACATCGGCTTCGAAGAGCGCTGTCTCTTTCAGACGCACACTACGCTATATTAAGCCGAAATTAGCCAATGTGCAATATTTATTGCTTACAACTGTAGGCATAATATGAACAATTAACACAATGGATCATTGACATAGCGTCGTTTGCCGTAAATGTATGAGGGTAACTCATGATCGTAGAAATTGGTAAAGCATGAGCTTAGCCAATCCCACTAACGTTGGACTAAAGTTGGTTAGTGTGGCCTATACCTTGGATATAAATATGAATAATTTAAATGTTGCAGGTGCTAATTTAAAAGGATGCAATATGGAAGATCCTACTGGAATAAGAGCAATCTTAGAAGGTGTAAATCTAAAAGGTATTTGAAGAGATAAGCAACCAACCATGTGATGTAATAATGAAAGAATGTAATAGGTCTCCGATGTGGGAGCCGATTTGTAATAAAATAATCAAATGTAGGGCTATCACTAAAGAAATACAAAGAACAAAAATATTCGGGCGCCAGATAGCCTACTGCTAATAGAAAAATAAATTTACCTGGATAGAGAGAGAGTCAGACGCGTCACTAGACCTTTAATCTAAGGAAAGGGGGATAAAATAGAACACTGTAAAATTTGGGAAAGATGGGGTTTATTCAAAACTTTTTGTTATGTCCGTGGAATCTTGATAGTTGTAAATTTAAGTTTATATCCAAAGGTTACTTCTTAATTATAGTTATTTTATTTAGGGTTTACTATTTAGCCTAAAAGTTGTACGCTGTTGTTACTGCATCGAATGAATGTTTAAATTAAAAATAAAGAATTGTTTGAAATACCTGTTGGTTTGAGCTTTACAAACCCATAAGCCTAATACGAATCGTCCCTATAGTAAAACCATGGAGGCCGAGGTGAGTGGTCCGGTAGGGGACTCCGGTTGCGAACCAGCTTGGCTCCTCCGTAGTGTTCAGCAAGGGGTCAAAATGAAGGGTGAATGAATGTAAAAAGGGGACTAATATGACTCAGCTCCAACGCGTGGTCATTTCTATAAATTTATGTTCCAAGGATAAATTTGAAAACTAGAAAAATAGTTTTAAAAAATAGTTTTTTAAAAAATATAAAAATAGCGCCGAAGAGCTAGAACAAAGAGAACAAAGAATAATTACCAATTTATCCAAATAAGAAACGAACGTGTGCCTTTGTTAAGGAATTTGTCAAAATACATACCGCTATTTTTTCTTATAAATGTCCCTTTATGAACCAGGGCGGCATGATGAAGAAACGATGAAGATCGTGTTTAAAATCTAAAACAATTAAAGACTTCCATTAAGCTAACATTCGAGGTAAAAATACCACGAGATTCCAAAACTCAAAACTCACCGAAAGAACCAAATTAACGGATAAAAATCCAGAAAACTAATTCCAGTATTGTTTCACAAAACATGATAACAATATCTATTAAAATCAACCTGATTTTTACAGATTAATAATTTTTAAAATAAAAATTACGATCTGACATTGTTGTTCGTCAGACCGGGCGGAGAGAAAGCAAAGCCTGCTTCTTGATTTACACCAAGCTAAAAAAATCGCTTTCGAATCTGTCAACTGAACAGCGCTGCTTCCTTGTAGTGTCAGCTGTCACTGTCATTACTGTATTATGACAGACACGAAGCTAATATTCCAAAGAAGAAGAATAAAGGCATTGAGTCCTACTTTACGAAACGTAAACAAACGAAATATTATTAATTTCTTGAACAAAATTTATCAGCACCTGTAACGGCGAAAACGACTCGTTACATTACATACTATCCCAAAAAAATAAAAGAAAGACTACTTTCTTTTATGCCAAAACATAAGAAAAGCATCAAAACAAATCCAAAACGTTCAAAAAATTTAAATTTAATTTAATTGAAACTCTACCAAAAATATTCTAAAGACTCTACCAAAAATATTCTAAAGACTCTACCAAAAATATGCTAAAGACTCTACCAAAAATATGCTAAAGACTCTACCAAAAATATGCTAAAGACTCTACCAAAAATATGCTAATAATACAAAATAGAACAAACCAAGAAAACGATCTTAGGCTTTTTGCTGTAGAAATCCGACTAGAATCTTAAGACTCTAGGAATCATTCAAACAACAAAGCAAAAGAACAAAAGAAAATGATAGATTTTCTTAAAACAATACTATAACTATTAACTCTATAATCTACTTTAAAGTGCGGTTGGACACCTTCGTCGCCGACTCTTAAATTCCGAAACTCCTTTATAAAGTGCGGTTGGACTCCTTCGTCACCGACTCATAAATTCCTAACTTCTCTACTCGCTAAAAACGAGGAAACCCTCACAGCAAAGGCTGTGCAAGTTCAAAAATCACAACACCAAAAGTGTGTGGAAAAAATGAGAAATGTACTGTGATCGGCGTAACCCTACCAAAATTTCCGAACACAGACATCCTACCAAAAACGTGTAAAATTTGTCTATTGTGATTGGCATAACTCCACCAACTTACCAGGCACAACAGAACAAAAAAACATAGAACCGGAGGAAAATCCGAGAACTAAGGAAACAAAATATTTGCATATTGTGATTGGCATATCTCCACCAACTTACCAGGCACAATAATACAAATCAAATTATAGAACTGGATGAAGGTCCAAGAACTATCTAAACAAACGAAACTATAGAACCGGAGGAAGATCCGAGGACTATCTAACAAATCAAATTATCACTTTAGGGGTCCGCACCAAATGGCAGAAAAAATCCCAATACGTGAATGTCAAATCAGGGTGGTACCAATTGTTGTCAAATCCGGGAAACTAAACTATGAACAACACAAAAATACCCAAAAAACATAAACATTTAGGTTGTGAGAACAACACGAAACGTTCTAAGCAAACAAATATAACTAAGTTGTATAAACAACACAAAACAAAACAAATTCAAGGACAAAATATCCTCTAAACAAATTTACAAATGTACATAAGATCTTTTGATGTTGGAAAAATGAATGTGGTGAAACAAAATTACCTAAGCTTTAATTTAGAACTTTAAAATCTCAAAATTTAATGTTGTCGAAGTTAACCATACACTACATCATCATACAAGGCCATAATCACACTAACCTTTCATACATCAATTCTCATTCTTCTCATACAGAGGCCTAACTCCTAACGTTATCAAACTCAAGTTTAAAGTGTAAATCCAAAAATTAGTATTTTATAATATCTTTAACATGGTAACGACCGGAAGTATTTTTACTTAAATCTTTCAAAATATAGACGTTATCAGAAACTTTATCAATAATTTCACATTTAACAAACTTAGGTGCAAACTTAGCCGAAAAATATGCCGGGGCACTAGATTGAACAAAACTCCTTCTCCAAACAATATCACCAACAGCAAAAGAAATGGCTTTCCTCCCTATATTATAATAACGCGCATTACGCTTATAAGCTTTTAATAAATGAGCTTGAACTTTAACATAAACATCACCAAGTGATTTAAGAGAATAAGCAAAAGAATTCCTTTCTCCCATCTCAACTTGTGACAAATTTTCTAAAGAATTACTAAAACGGTGTAAAGAGGCATCAAAAATGAGTTCTCTTCCAAACATGAGAAAATTAGGTGTAAAATCAGTGGCAAGACTAACACTGTTATTCAAAGCTAATTGAACATGAGGTAAAAATTTTGACCAAGTGCGTTGATCATCTCTAACAAAACATGAGATACAAGTTTCTACCGTTTTATTATACCGTTCCACAGGATTATTCTGAGGGGTATACAATGTATTATAAAAGATTTTAACAATATTGTAACTTTTCATAAATTCTACAAAATATTTAGAAGTAAATTGAGTTCCATTATCACAAACTAAAATTTTAGGACAGCCAAATTTAAGAAATATTTCTTTTTCAAATAATCTACAAATTGATAAGGTCGTAGCTTTAACCAAAGGAAAAATCCAGCAAAATTTAGTGAAAACATCAACTACTGAAAGTATATACTTATGACCAGAATAACTTTTAGGCAAAATTCCTATTATGTCTGCAGAAAGCATGACCATGGGATGATCTACTTTTTTAGGATTAACCATAATACCAAAAGGGGGGGACGTACTATGCTTATACGCTTTACAAATATCGCAAGATCTAATATAACCCTGAATATCATTAAACATTCCATTCCAAAAATAGTGTTGTTTTAATTTCTTTAAAGTTTTACGAATTCCAAGATGACCTGAATTAATATCATCATGATTGGATCTAATAGTATCAATTATATTTTCCTTGGGAATAACTATTTTCCAATTCAAACGACTATTGGGATTAAATTTACTTTTACAAAACTTATACAAAACATTACTTTCGACTCTAAAATTTTTATATCTAGTAGGAAATTTTTGACAATTAATGAACACTTTTTTATACCAAGAATCTTCAATATCTTCATCGGGGGAAACGATTTGAATGGGGGCAATTAATAATGATGTGACTTCAATTCTTGACAATGCATCAGGAACTAAATGTAAGGAACCTTTTTTATGAACAACATTAAATGTAAATTGAGAAATTCTAGCAGCCCAACGTGCTAAACGTCCGCTTGGATTATTCAATTTTAATAACCATTGTAAACTAGCATGATCAGTAATTACTGTAAATTCCATTCCTTCAACGTAAGGTCTAAAATGTTCTATTGAATCTAAAATCGCTAACAATTCACGTTCCGTGGTACTGTAATTACGTTCGCATTTGTTCAATGAACGGGAATAAAATGCAATCGGATGTTGATTACCATCCGCGTCTTCCTGACTCAAAACACTACCAATTCCAACAGAACTAGCGTCGCAATGTAAAAAGAATGGTTTTTCAAAATTAGGGCATTGTAAAACGGGTGAGGTAACTAAAACATGTTTTAATCTAAGAAAAGCAATTTCCGCTTCATCATTCCAAATAAGAGATCTTTTAGAATTCTTGCTACCAGCCGTCAATTTAGTAAGAGGAGAAGCAATATCAGCAAATCTATCAATGAATCTACGATAATATGAACATAAACCAAGAAAACTTCTAAGTTCTTTAACAGTTTCAGGGCGAGGAAAATTCTCAATGGTATCTAATTTAGAAGGATCGGTATGTAAACCTTTACTATCAACAATATAACCAAGATAACGAAGTTTTTCTTTGCAGAAGGCACATTTCTTTAAATTAACTGTTAAACCAGCATCTTTAAGAGTTTTATAAATTTTATTTAAATATTCTATGTGATCTTTGAAGTTATCAGTAACCAAAATTAAGTCATCTAAGTAACAAAACAATACATTTTCAAATTCAAATCCAAATAATTTATCCACTAGCCTCTGTAATTCAGCGGGGGCGTTAGTTAATCCGTAAGGCATCCTAACAAATTCAAATAATCCTTTTCCGGGCACTACGAAGGCACACTTTTCACGCGAGGATTCTTCCAGCGCTATCTGAAGAAAAGCTTTAGAAAGATCAATAGTTGTAATGAACCGAGCTCCTCGCAAACTATCCAGTATCTTAGAAGGATACGGAAGAGGATAAGAATCTCTAATCGTAATTGAATTTAAACGACGTGAATCTAAACATAATCGTGTACTACCATCTTTCTTCTCAACAGCCAAAACAGGTGAACTCCAAGGAGATTTAGAAGGTTGAATAATATTTTCCTTAAGTAAAACTTCCACTTCATCAAAAAGTTCCTTTTGTTTAGCAGGACTTAACGGCCAATATCTTTGTTTAAACGGTTCTCCAGTAACATTAATTTTATGTTGGATCAGGTGAGTAAGACCTAAACCTTTCTTTTCATATGAAATATCTTCAAAAAGTGAAATTGTTTTATCAAGTTGTTGTTTCTCAGAAGGAGCTAATTCAACAGCTGAAGTAACTGAACAAGTTTGAATTTTATTATAATCATCAACAAAAACTATATTTTTCCATAAATCTTTAGCAAGGTCAAATTTTATCCAAAAGTCAAATCCTAAAATAAACTCATAATCGAATAAAGGTATAACCATGAATTTAACAATTTTTGTAACATTATCGCAAGTAACTGGAAGATTAATAGCACCTATAACTCTCTGAGCAGATCCGTCCGCAGTATAAGCAGAATCGTGAACAGACTGAGGTATATGTTCCATCTCATAACCCAATTCCAAAAATCGCTTGTGAGCATTCGCACCAAGAACGCAAGTATTAGCACCACTATCTAATAATCCTGAAAATTTTTGATTACCAATAGAAAATTGTAAAAAAGGTCTTGAATCGTTATTCTTAACAAAAAGTACAGGTGAAGCCTTATAAACGCCAAAAAAAGTTTTTAAATATTTTAACCAATCAGAAAATTCTTTTTTAATAATGGTATCATCCGGTTTAAGACTGTGACTAACAATTTTCTTCATCGAGTCAGCCGAAGTTTGCTCAGAAACTGGTACTCGATGATGCCTAATCAGTTTTTTGACTCCGAAGAGTTTTTCTTTTCCGAATTGCACACATCGCAAAACTTTGTGATAACACCCAATTTTTTGCATTTAAAACAAACCATACCAGGAATGGTGGTACAATCTTTGTAGGTATGTCCAGGAGACTGACACTTCAAGCAAAGGGGGTTTTCAGTTTTAACAGCACTAGACTGAATCTTCTCCACCTTGAAAGGCTTAAACTGTTCCTTAATAGACTTCCTATTAACAAAAATCTCTAATTCTTTTCCTAAATTCATAAAACAATCTAATGAAGAAATATGTCTACCTACCACATAAGGTGTATAGATCGACAGCATGTTGTGCTTAGCAATGGTAATGACCACAGACTCCGAAATAGGGGTAACAAGACGACTAGCCATATCCATAAGTTCAGTAATGAAGTCCGGAAGCGACTCACTAAGTTTTTGTTTTCGAGTACGAAGTTCATACTCCAGAAAGTAATCGAATTCAAGCTTATCAAAACGCTTGAGCAACGCAACCTTAAGCTCAGACCAAGAAGCTATATTAAATCGAATGGTACGGAACCACTTGGCGGCAGAACCAGAAAGTAAATCCGAAAATGAACCAACCAACAAAGACTCATCGAAGTTTTTGTACAAAAAGTATTCCTCAACCTGGGTAATAAACTCACGAACACAAGTTTTCCCTTCAAAAATAATCCGGCTTCTCTTCAAGTCGGGCAACTTATTACTTGAAGCAGGCAAATTTTTTCGAACAAAATCATTCATCGCATTAAAAGATGGTAAGTTTTGACCAGCAGTAGAAGAACTATGAGCAGGCAAATCAGTATTCAAGAAAGGATCCGGGAACCCCGTCATTCCTACACTCTCCATGTTCAATGGAAGCTCCACAGAAATCGGTGCGGGCTTATTAACTATCGAACCCAATGTAGTGTGACTATCCACAGAAGTAGATGGAAACTGAACCGCTTTATCCATGATAACTCACAGACAAAAACTCCAAAATCAAAATGTTGTAGAATATTTCAATGTAAAAGTTAAGTCAAAATTTTTTAAATATTTAAAGTGTAAAAGTTTATTTGTTATTTAAGTTTTAAATTATTTAAGTTAAGTTGTTTAAAGTCAAATTATTCAAAAGATGCAATAACCACTCACAATAAAGTTATAACTAATATTAACTTATAGAAATGTAAAGGAACACTTCCTAAAGATACCTTAAGAATACAATAAAGGTTCACTTAAAACATCCGTAAACAATTATCCTTATTTTTGTATGGTGATACAAGAATATTTAGACAGCTTTGTCTAAATCATTAACATCAAGCGGGTAATGTATAACAAATTCATAAAGTTCACTGTAGAAAAGTACACATAAACGGATAAATAACCTGAGTTATAGTAGTTCTGTTAGAGAAATAACATTGCGCAAAAAAGGCACAAATGTATAAACAAAGTTATCAAATTATAATAATAATTGCACTAAAAAGTTTCTAAAGAAATATTACCAAATATATCAAAAATTGGTTTTTACAAATTCACCAAAAAACTGTAAATGTTGTAACAAAGTTTACAAAAAAGTAAGATGCAGTAACAGACAGTAAAACCTCAAGAAACCACTTCAAGTCCCTGTTCGGGCGCCAATTGTGATGTAATAATGAAAGAATGTAATAGGTCTCCGATGTGGGAGCCGATTTGTAATAAAATAATCAAATGTAGGGCTATCACTAAAGAAATACAAAGAACAAAAATATTCGGGCGCCAGATAGCCTACTGCTAATAGAAAAATAAATTTACCTGGATAGAGAGAGAGTCAGACGCGTCACTAGACCTTTAATCTAAGGAAAGGGGGATAAAATAGAACACTGTAAAATTTGGGAAAGATGGGGTTTATTCAAAACTTTTTGTTATGTCCGTGGAATCTTGATAGTTGTAAATTTAAGTTTATATCCAAAGGTTACTTCTTAATTATAGTTATTTTATTTAGGGTTTACTATTTAGCCTAAAAGTTGTACGCTGTTGTTACTGCATCGAATGAATGTTTAAATTAAAAATAAAGAATTGTTTGAAATACCTGTTGGTTTGAGCTTTACAAACCCATAAGCCTAATACGAATCGTCCCTATAGTAAAACCATGGAGGCCGAGGTGAGTGGTCCGGTAGGGGACTCCGGTTGCGAACCAGCTTGGCTCCTCCGTAGTGTTCAGCAAGGGGTCAAAATGAAGGGTGAATGAATGTAAAAAGGGGACTAATATGACTCAGCTCCAACGCGTGGTCATTTCTATAAATTTATGTTCCAAGGATAAATTTGAAAACTAGAAAAATAGTTTTAAAAAATAGTTTTTTAAAAAATATAAAAATAGCGCCGAAGAGCTAGAACAAAGAGAACAAAGAATAATTACCAATTTATCCAAATAAGAAACGAACGTGTGCCTTTGTTAAGGAATTTGTCAAAATACATACCGCTATTTTTTCTTATAAATGTCCCTTTATGAACCAGGGCGGCATGATGAAGAAACGATGAAGATCGTGTTTAAAATCTAAAACAATTAAAGACTTCCATTAAGCTAACATTCGAGGTAAAAATACCACGAGATTCCAAAACTCAAAACTCACCGAAAGAACCAAATTAACGGATAAAAATCCAGAAAACTAATTCCAGTATTGTTTCACAAAACATGATAACAATATCTATTAAAATCAACCTGATTTTTACAGATTAATAATTTTTAAAATAAAAATTACGATCTGACATTGTTGTTCGTCAGACCGGGCGGAGAGAAAGCAAAGCCTGCTTCTTGATTTACACCAAGCTAAAAAAATCGCTTTCGAATCTGTCAACTGAACAGCGCTGCTTCCTTGTAGTGTCAGCTGTCACTGTCATTACTGTATTATGACAGACACGAAGCTAATATTCCAAAGAAGAAGAATAAAGGCATTGAGTCCTACTTTACGAAACGTAAACAAACGAAATATTATTAATTTCTTGAACAAAATTTATCAGCACCTGTAACGGCGAAAACGACTCGTTACAACCATCACACACATAATATCTTTAAGTCCCAAAATAGGCAAAGCAAATAGGCTGCCTTTTAAAGAATTGTTATTTTATGTTCCCAGGATGCAATCTTGAAGGCAGCAACATGGCGGGCGTGAATCTACGAGTTGCGACCCTAAAGAATGCCAACCTCCAGAATTGTGACCTTAGAACGGCAGTATTAGCTGGCGCTGATTTAGAGGTAGGCTACAATCTGTTTTGACCTAAATATTTACAAATTTCAAACTAATTTGTAATACACCATAGATTAGAAAACTTCTTGCTGTGCGGGCAGGGTTTCTAACCTCCTTGTTCCTTGAAATAAGGTTTAAACACCCAAATGACATTTTTAAACCTGAAATGCACTTTGTTTATGTAATGCTATCTGTGTGGAAACAATTGAAAAAAAAACAAATTTAGTTTCACGTATGTACAACGCCATCTAGGAATCGAAACGAAAAGGAAGCATTCCAAGAGTATTACTCGCACTGGTTTCTGGAATGTACTTATCTCTAGTTTGTTTCCCTTGAACTTTTAAGTATCTAAAATGATCTATTCTAATTTCAGAGTTGTGATCTATCAGGCAGCGATCTCCACGAAGCTAACTTACGCGGCGCTAATCTAAAAGATGCTGCATTCGAACTCATGTTGACACCGCTGCACATGTCCCAGACTTTATAAAATTAAAATCAATTTATCTGTAAGAATTATTATGAAACCGTATTATTTTTGAGCTTTAAGTATTTATTGAGACATAGTATTTATTATACATCATTTTATGTTACTTGCAAGTTATGCAGTTTTGTTTTATTCATTCAACACAACACGTAACTCAATATAACTAACTGGATAGCAGTGTTTTCACTTAAGATTTTGGGTTTGCCCTGAATTTTTTACAAATTGGCCCTAAAAAGCCCTATTTTCATTTCGAAATGCCCTGATTTAGGGCGCATATTAAAAAAAAGACCTTTTTAGAAATTTTAATAGAGAATAAATTTAATATACTTAACTAATTAATTATTATTCGGAGACTCAGAAGCTGAAGCATTACTTTTGCCGGTTTTAGCGGCATAAACCATGGCTCTAGTAGGTTCCAAAATTGAGCAGTTGCTAGCCAGCGTCCCTAGCTTAGTGTGAAGCTGTGAAGAACTCCGTTGAGGGTTTCATTAGTCAGCATGTTTCTTTTATCCGTTTTTAAAATTTTCAGAATGCTAAATAATCTTTCTACTTCATTATTAGAAGATGGAATCCCTAGTAATAGAAACGTAAACGTAAGCTAACATTCGTCGGATTATAATACGAAACTAATTTTGGGGAATCCTTATGAGGTAGATCCATTGAGCATAGAGTAAATCTGGGTTATACCACATCAAGTTTATTTTTGCCCTAAAACTCCCTAAAGCCCTGCCGCAATAAAAAAAGCCCTAAGCTGTACTTGAAATGAGTAGTTTCGCCCTAAAAAAGGGCGAACGCCCTAAAAGTGGAAACACTGCTGGATAGTTCCATGTAGCCATAATTAAATTTGCCGCCAAAAACGTCCACCTCGCGCCTATCGCAGATCACTGGTTTGTTTGGTTGAACACGTTCGGATACACGTTTTTTACGCGGTCTGAAATTTTTTGTTATGTTGGTACAGTCATAGCACAGTACAATACTACTCTTACGAGAGTCATAGTGTTGTTAAGCTAATAGCTAAAAGGATCATCGATTGTGCGAAACTTTTGCATAATAATATCTCATGACATTTTAATTATGTGCTCGCTCTTCAAAAATTCAAAAATCTTGAATGCACTGGATGCAATTTCCTCAAAACATTAGCTTCTGGGTCTAATTCATTAATTAAATTAAAATGTTTGTTTTACAAAACAAATCGACTAAAAAGAGTAAGTTTTGATTCGCATCGCCGCCTCGCATCCGATCTCTACAGTAACTAAAAGTTAGTTTTATTTGGTTGGCAATTTAAATTTCATAAAATTCGCGTTCTATTTTTGTGTGTGACGGTCTTGTCCGGCAAAGAAAAGAAATATTTTATTTTGTAATAAAATTTGATGGTGTAAATCGTCGGAATTGCTCCTATTATTCCTCCCGATTGCAGTAAATACCTAAAATGCAGAACGGAGACGAAACCCCAGCTTCCACGGAAAACAGTAAGTTTCCAATGCATTGTCAAAAATGTTGTAGAAATATTAACTCATTTTCGTTTTTCTACGCTAATTGAAGTATAGAACATCGTAAAACTTGCTCAGAAATGATATGAAACAAGTTTGCAAAGGTTAGCACATGTTTTATAAAGTACCCGCATTTATTTTGATGATAAATCATATTCGCTTGTGCGACGCGCTAGAATAAATTTTTGGTTCACGATGCAATTGTAATTTTACTTGCTTTCTGATGTTTCGTGCAGCGCATCGCTTCCGTCGATTTGGGTGGTTAGTTTTGCTTGTAATTCTTGATACTAGTGGGTAGCTTAATTGGAGTGTGAAAATGTGACTCAGTCTCCTGCCCACCTCTTTTGGTAAAAATGCATTCTTTACTTTACGAGAATGTGCCATGGTTTAGTTACTAAATAGTGTTCATATTGCTTAAATGTAGTATTTATGCGGTCAACATCTAACTATATTCTTTTTTTTTAAGTATTGTAATGTCTAGTCATTCCACAGGTGTGAGGTCATTTTAGATTTTCTATTTGCATTGACTCATGGTTCTGAAGGTCTCTATGTCAATCTTTAACAGATTTATCTAAAATTACATTTTATAGTGACACTGAATAATTTTTCCAACTTTTTCTATCTACCCACATAACACCATCATTTAGAATATGTGGTGGCTGTGGTTAAAACGCGTTTTAACACATTGCAACCTTGTTGAAATTCTGTCAAAACATAATCAGCATCTCTTTTCAAAATGTAATGACAAACAGTGACAGGGCTAAAGGCCTGCGCACATATCGCTATCATATTTGACAGCGTTTCGGCTGATTGCCATCGCCTAGGTGCGTGCAGGCCTTGAAAAATCTACAAGTTTTCTCCAATGTTTTGTTTTGAAGCATGTGAAAAACTTTTCTGGACCTGCACCCGAAGCATCAACAACATTGTAAAGATCGCAGAAAGACAGTGGAAGGAAAGGATAAAATTGTTATTCTTAGAAATGTATAGGGCAGGCCTATGTCTTCTGCAGGCTGATGATGATGATGATGATGAACCTACTTTTCTGTGTCTCATTAATATTTTTCAAGCATTGCGTGTATCAATCAATCACGGTGTCTATAAGGTACCTATTTGTTCAACAATGCAACAGGCTTAGTGACGCAATATATTTATTATCTGTTTGTGCTTATCTTGTCCATTAATTATTTGTTAGATTATAAATAATATAAGCATAAAATGCTTCATTACACTTACTGACTGACAGTAATGCACAGACAGACAAAAAATCCTAGGGGTTTTAAATATTGAGGATACTTTCAGGTTGTAGTGTCTTTTAAGAAAGGAAACTCAAAGTTCTAACAATTACAACAGGAGTGGAAAACTATGGAAATATAGCCACCCGAGGGGCGGAAAGCTGTGTGGTATTCCACTAGTGAACATAATTATTTTATGATTATTATAGAGGCATAAGTAAACACCAGTTGCCCATTTATATAAATCATCTACAATAGATGCAAAAGCCTGTTTACTTTTACTCTTACTCACACTGTATGTGTGTGCACTGTAGGTTGTGGTTTTGATCCCACCGAGAACAAATATTTGTGATGAACACAGATATTATGGTGTTCATATTATGTATGGTTGTTCTGTTGAATTCTGAGTAATGTCTTTACAAAATATATATATATTTTTTTTTATTCACACAACACTACCCAGCCCCAAACTAAGCAGAACTTGTAATATGGGAACCGGACAGCTGATATAATACTTGAATACATTTTTTTTTTGTAAATACATACTTAGAATACAATATAACACCCAGACAGAGAACAAACATTTATGTTAACCACACAAATATTTGTTCTCGGTGGGGATCGAACCCACAACCTACGGCGCAGAAGGCAGAGCTACTACCAACTGAGCTAGAGGCCAGTCAATTATATCAGCTAGTCAATTATATCAGCTAGTATCTATAGAGAGCACTGGTGGTCTAGTGGTCGTGGCCCCGCCTTCCGATTCGAAGGTCGTGGGTTCAAATCCACTCGAGTACCAATGAGTTTTTCTGTCGAAAAATGTATGTGCACTATGCCAGTACTCTCAAAACGGTGAAGGAAAACATCGTGAGGAAACCGGCGTGTTGTAGAACCTAAAAAAGTTCGAGCAACACGTGTCAAGGGTCACGCAAAAAGGGCCCACTATGTATCTGGTTTCCATAGTACAAGCTCTTTTATTTAAAAAAAAATTAAATAGTGTTGTGTGGATTGTTCACAATATTTATATTTTATATTCAGCCCAACAACAGGTGGGATGTTGTGTCGCTAGCAACATTGGTGTAAACAGGTGTTTATCTGTTTACATTTACACCACTGTTTCAGTCGCGACTGCCCTCTATTGCTATGCTGTCGTGCCCGGATGTGGCCAAAAGAATATGTCTGTTCAAATTTCCTACTGTCCGAGTTTCCTCTTAAGGATCGTTCATAAGTTGGGGGGTAAACATAAGCTTCTCTTTTTAGCCAAGAAGCCGGAAGTAATCAACAAGCAGTACTTCCGCCTGAAAGTATGGCGTCATCTGGAGTCGAACGGGCTAGCCATGTTCCCGCGGCCCGTCTACAACAGAATCCCCAACTTCAAGGGAGCTCAGGAGGCGGCTGATCGACTGGCTGAACTGGATCTGTTCAAGAACGCTGTTACTGTGAAGGTCAACCCTGAGAAGCCTCAGGAGCCTGTTAGGTAAGTGACTGCTGATTTATGATAGCCTGGTACTTGCCAACGGGTCAACACGCTGTTTTTGTGCATTTTGCCGAATAAACTTCTTCTTCTTCCTGCCCTTGTCCCACTTTATGTGGGGTCGGCACAACATGTCTCCTTCCTCCATTTCCCTCTGTCAGCCGTCATCTCTGCATTCACTCCTCTCCTATCCATGTCATTTTTCACACAGTTCATCCATGTTTTCCTTGGTCTACCTCTGCTCACATATCCATCCACATCCATAATCATCATTACTCTCCTAGTCACATGACTTTCATCCCTCCTCATGACACGTCAGTTTTTAAAAAAACCGAATAAACTACTGGACGTAAATAAATTCTGTATTTATTTAATCGTATGACATGTTTATGTACAATAGGTGTTACTATATAAGATTAAAATCTTGACAAGAAAAGAAAACAAAAACAAAACTAAGTTATACACTTCAAATAACAAAAAATAATAAAACTTATATCACTAACAATACGAATTACAAGTCAATGTTCAGGTTCCTAAGCCAGGTTACCGCTTCTGAAGGAAGGTCTATCAGGTCGCTCCAAGGTCCTGAGTACGAGTGAATGGGGCAGCGTTGGATGATGTGTTCCATGGTCTGGTCCTCTTCACCACATTCGCAGAGCGCAGAATCTGTCCAGCCCCACTTTTGCCGAAAGTAATTGCATCGGCCATGACCAGTCCGGAGTCTGTTAAGGCGGCACCAAAGTTTTCGTGGCAAGTTAAAGCCTTTGGGTTTGGTAGTAGGGTCGATGCGTTCGACGCGTGTGCCTTTGGTGCTCTCAAGCCATTCTCTTTTCCAGCTGTCTTTTACTTGAAAGTTTGTAAGGCTTTGTGCAGCATTGTAGGGGGGATGTCGAGATTTCAATCTGTTTGGTGGTGGGTTTCATGCCCATGCACAGGAAGTGAGTGATGTGAGCAGATTTTATCAGATTCTCTTTTTAGTGCGTGCTTTCGACGAAGATGGGCTGGCTCTATGTGGCTAAGAACTGGTAGCCATTGCTGCGGTGTTGATTTTACTGTACCAGAGATGCAGCGCATAGCGGTGTTTAATTTAGTATCTACTTTATGCGTATGGGCACTTTCTAGCCATACAGGAGAACAGTATTCTGCTGCCTACTCAGCAGCAGAATACTGTTCTCCTGTATGTCGCCCACGAGGGCGATGCCAGTCGTGCGAAGGCAGTTTGCGGATGCTCCCCAGCTTGTGCCGCATAGTTTCTGCAGGATATTGTTTCGGGATGAAAGGATGAATGTTTCGGGTAAATTCTGTCGGTTTCGAATAAATTCTGTAATGTTATGGTTGCCTGGTATCTGCTCTAATAATGAGGTTCTCAAAACTATTAAGACCCTTAAGCATTGTCTAAAAGACAGGAATGCCCTACCAATGGATCTGTTCAAAAATGTTGTCACTGTGAAGTTCAACCCTGAGAAATCTCAGGAGCCTGTTAGGTGAGTGACTGTTATTAGTAGCCTGGTACTTTTTGATTCGTGTTTTGCTGCCGCCACGCCGATTTTAGGGCGAATATACTTTCTGTGACGGAAATTACTCCTAAATTTCTGTTTGCCTGGTATTATTAAGATGTTCTTAAAATGTATACCTCGTGGATTGTCTAGCTAGGAGCTACATGCATGTCCAATACATCACCGGATCTCTTCAAGAACGCTAACGCTGTCACTGTGAAGGTCAACCTCAGGAGCTTAAAGATAAGTTATGGTAGCCTGGTATTTTAAGCGTCTCGTTAAAAATGTTATACTAATATAAAAAAGCAGCCAAGTGCGAGTCGGACTCGCCCATGAAGGGTGGGTTCCGTAGCACGATGAACTACAAGAACCTTTATATATGTTACTTGATGTAACATAATAAGGTTCCTGTAGTTCGTTGAAAGGTAAATTGCGGTTTACGGTTTATGACGTATAAAAAAAAAACTACTGACTAGATCTCGTTCAAACCAAATATCGTTGAAAGTTTACATAGTAATTTACAACATATATTTTTTTTAGTATTATCATTTTCTTACTTGAGAAGTTAGAGGGGGGGGGGGACCAACTTTTTTCCACTTTGGAAGTGTCTCTCGCGCAAACTATTCAGTTTAGAAAAAAACTATATTAGAAACCTCAACATCATTTTTGAAGACCTATTCATAGATATCCCACACGTATGGGTTCGATGAAAAAAAATTTTTTGAGTTTCAGTTTCAAGTATGGGGACCCCCAAAATTTATATTTTTTTTTCTATTTTTGTGTAAAAACCTTAATGCGGTTCACAGATTACATCTACTCACCAACTTTCATCAGTCTAGCTTTTATGGTTTCGGAGAAAAATGGCTGTGACACGGCCGGACAGACAGACAGACAGACAGACAGACAGACAGACATGACGAATCTATAAGGGTTCCGTTTTTGCCATTTGGCTACGGAACCCTAAAAAGGGTACATCTAAATCTAATGCAACATTATCGTTTGCATCTTACTAGGCAGTATTAGATTTCATTTGTGGTATCAGAGCTCTTTGTAAAAGAGGTACACCGCGTCTATTTCTGTCGCCAAAAAGGGATGCTCGCATTGATGTGTTCCGGTGTGAAGGGCACGGATGCCGGCGCGATTACAGGCAGATACTTGCAATGCCACATAGGGCCGATCGTCGGTAGGTGTCCTGTGGGGTAATTCAAAAGCATATGGACCATTCGGTTGCCCAGTATTTTTTTTACAGAGTGATTTTTTGTAATTTTGAAATAAAATGCATCGAGTTGCTCCATCGAGACATCTAGCAGCAAAAGAGCGAGCTGGATGATGATGTCTATAATGTTATCTGCTCACGTTTCATAACTTTAAATATAACAGTTTTCCTTTCCTGTATTTCTAGAGGCCTTCCTGTTATGCGTGCTAATAAATTTGACATTTGTATCATAAACGAATCGTAGGTAGGTATTTTACATTCGTCAGCCATGCATGTGCCATCCGGTCCACTACGCGACAACCTAGCGATACCGTGCAGATGAGCTGTAGGTACCGCGCAATGTAAATCTAAAAACATCGAGTATCGCCTACCCCGTTAATATCAAATTTATTCTTTGTTTTTACCAACACGATGATGTAAATATGAGTATCAACACCAGAACACACGCACAGTAGTTTGATAAAACGTATAATGTGTGTCAATTAAAAAGATTGTGTGAATTCGTGCGTCTCAGATACGAATGCTCTACCTAGTCTAGGTCAGTGTCCACCTACATAGCAGACCTATTTACACCTACCGTCTATCTATAGATAGACACAGTATCTATAGATAGATTGGCTCGATTAGAGACAGTATTTTTGTCTCGCGTCGCGGTCATTGAACTGAAATTCGCACTTTTACTTTTTGACTCGGGAATGCACAGTTGAATTCGAGTCACTGATCAATTTTCTTTTTATACCTCTAACGCTTTGGTTTACTATCGGCCACTGACCTTAATTTGACGAAAATAATCTAATGATACTTTAATCTACGGTAAACATGTGGTAAAATAACTCCCGTACTGAATTATTGATTGACTTAGTGAGTTGCACACTAAAAACAATCTGGACACCAACTTGTAACTCCTAAATATCTTTTTCATATTTATGTCCTCCTATGCCAAATGTTTGAACTAAGTCTCAAGTTGAAATGACACTAGGCTGACTCAACCTTATTTCTTTATATTATTTTCTAAACTGTAGAAAGAACCAAGCCTTTAGTAAGTTTCTTGTCCTTCATAGGCATTCTTTGAGTGGTTCTGGTGCCTAGATTCACGCATAATAGTAGATTATGCACCAAGGGGATAAAGTAGTGTCTTATGTAGCGGGCGCCGCATTGAATCCTGAGTGCAGCGAGGGATTCAAGGTCGCCCAAGACGAAGGCACCTTTATCCCCGAGGTGAATACTCTACTTTTCACACCATCTACGAGACAACAAAATGCAATAGTACTAGAATCAAAGAATTTATTAAAATTACATTCACAGTTATTAGACTTATTCAAAACCATTAAAAGTTAAAGATAATGTTTGATACATTAGACCAGTTGTGGAAAGACAAAGTTAAGTATGTTTTTATTCGGTAGGTACCTTTATTGAATTTATTTGAGTACTAGCTGTGCCCGCGACTTCGTCCGCGTGATATAGTGTCTATGGGTAGCATTTTTAATTTGCAGCGAAAGAAAACAGTAATTAAATAACAACGTCATATTCGCGTGCACGTGACACAGTCGTCTGCCCTCTTACTAAACTTAGACATATGGCGTCGTACTACGCCACACTTTCATCAACCCCGCATTCCTCTCCAAACTCCCCCCACACTCCCCCCACTCTCCTCAACACCCCCCCACATTCCCCCCGCACTCCCCCCAGACTCCCCTCCACAATCCCCCTGTACTCCCTCCGCACCTCCCTTCCACACTCCCCCCGCACCCCCCCCGCATCCCCCCTCGCTCCTCCCCTCCACACTCCCCCTGTACTCCCCTCCACACTCCCCCCTGTACTCCCCTCCACACTCCCCCCGCACCTCCCCTCCACACTCCCCTTGTACTCTCCTCCACACTCCCCCCGCACCTCCCCTCCACACTCCCCCTGTACTCTCCTCCACACTCCCCCCGCACCTCCCCTCCACACTCCCCCTGTACTCCCCTCCACACTCCCCCCGTACCTACCCTCCAACTCCCCCCTGTACTCCCCTCCACTCTCCCCCCTGTACTCCCATCCACACTCCCCCCGCACCTCCCCTCTACACTACCCCTGTACTCCCCTCCACACTCCCCCCTGTACTCCCCTCCACACTCCCCCCTGTACTCCCTTCCACACTCCCCCTTGTACTCCCCATCACACTCCCCACTGTACTCCCCTCCACACTCCCCCCTGTACTCCCCTCCCGCTACCCCCCCAGCACAAACGTTGAATGTCATATTTTTTTATATCAAACCAACAGACTAAAAGATAAGTTTTAAGTTTCTAGCTCTAAAAATGACGATACTTCCATACAACTTTCAACCCCTATTTTCAACCCCTTACAACCCTTTTTTCGCAATAAAAAGTAGCCTATGTCCTTCCTCAGGCTCTCAACTATCTGTGTACCAAATTTCATTTCAATCGGTTCAGTAGTTTTGGCGTGAAAGCCGGACAGGAAGACAGACAGACAGACAGACAGACAGAGTTACAAACGCATTTATAATATTAATAAGGATTACTGTTGTGTAAAGCAACAAATTTGAATGTTTTTCTTGTTTGATTTTAATGTTTATGAGTTCATTTCCACGACAAACACCGTTCACTCCAAAAATCAGTGCTACCTGTAACAAAAATAGGTAGCTAGATAAGTATTCATATTCATATTCATTTATTCATTAAGTATTTAAGTAGGAAGGTATCTTACGTAAAATATCGTTTTTTATGTAGTTCCCATGGAACTAATACGAGTAAGTATGTATGTATTACCTATTACATGTTATAAACTTTCTAAGATTTGACTGACACAGTCATGTGTGTGTCAGTTAAAATATAAAAAGTTTATTATTTTTATTAACAAAGCAATCATGAACCTTACGTTTTAGGTTTACAATAATAACTATTACGAGTATTTAACATAAGCTCAGAACATCACATCAGTATAATATCCTACCAACTTACTACTTACTTACCTATTGTAAGCATGTAGCTATTTTAGTTACTAAATATTTAATCAATGAGTAGGTAGGTACTTACTTTTGTGGCAAGAAAGCTGTGGTCAGGAGCTTCATTTAGAAACGTTTCCACATTTTGAGCTGTGAAAACTTTAGATTTCTTAGGACGATGTCCTTCTGATTTCCTTTTTAAAAATGCCAATAATTTGGTGTATGTATTAATTTGTATATTATTTTTAATGCTTATTGTTGATCTGAGCATCAAATAGATGCACCATAGGCTACTTGGCTTCTTTGTGCATGATAAATGCTGGAAGTAGACTAAATGCACTGATTCAGATACGGACTTGACGCTCTTTGTAGTTAACCATTTAAAAAAATCATGTACGATTCCTTGCACTTTTCTGGAAGTAGATTGTTGGTAATGCCAATGGCTTCCGATTTAATGTTCTCCGGAGTCAAATCACTATCACTTGACATTTTTGTGAGAATTTGTAGTTTATTAGGAAAGTTATTTATAAAAAACCAAGCAAAATCAGTATTCGATTCGCGCCTTATTTTAAATTTGTGTTTTTTTTATTTATATTCTACTCTCCTAGTAGCTAGTTTGATTTTCGAACAATTAGTATGTTACTTAGAGCACAGATAAGATAATACTAGTCTAGTACCTATAGTAAATGTTCGTATATTCCAAATTCAAATCACATTATTGACTAGTGCGTGATGAACATAGTGACATAATGAAATTCAGTACAATATTAAAGCCCTGCTAGACCTTTAGGCCCGTATTCCGAAACAGCGCTTGAGTCTGAGTCGAGCCTCAAGCATAGATTTTATGACAGTGCTCCATTGAAAAGTGTCAAAAATCTGTGCTTGAGGCTCGACTCAGACCTAAGCACTGTTTCAGAATACGGGCCTTAGTCTCTAATGACTCACTTTAGGTTAGTTTTGCATGACATTTAATTTGACATTGTCGAGCAGGTGGTGTGAAAAGTGATTTTATTGAATAAACACTTCTACCTTGATTTGATCTGTAGAATTCAACTTATTGACTGACCTCTCAGCTTCGTAGTTCTTGGGTTCGATCCCCACCGAGAACAAAATATTGTGTGGTGAACAAAGATGTTTGAAATACAATTTCAATTTTGAAAATTGTTTAAGTAGGTATTATATTATCAGCTATTTGGTCTGGTTCCCAGGTTCCCACAGAGCAAGCGAGAGATAGCGTAGATTGTCCACAACATTTAGTATTCACTAGCAGCCGCCCGCGGCTTGTCTCGCCCCAACCCCGTTACACCCCGTTCCCGTTACTTTTTCGGGAAATGAAAAGTATCCTACGCGCGTCTCCTTGTTCTAAGCTACCTCCCCACCAATTTTCAGATAAATCGTGATAGCGTGACCAAAGTATACCTATAGGGATTCATTTTGATGCATAATAATGTAGATTAAATCGATTCAACCTTTTATAAAAGTGTGTGATTTGTTAGATATTCAAGTGTATCGGTTCTTTAGTAGCTGCTTAGTCTGCTATTCCGTAATCCACAAACACGATCCAGAGTCCTACTCGTTTCTTCGAACGGCTTTCTACTCTTTGAAAAAAGATTGATCGACGTTTTTATGCGTTTTGCAATAAACCAGCCAGAGTGCACTGTGGAATGTGCGGTACTTTAGTGCTTTTGCATTTCTTGATTGTTATCTGTCCGTGTATTACAATAAGGTTCAATTTTACATACCAGTGTGTCTAGTTTAACCTTGCGATAGACTTATTGATAATCCAAAAATGTCTCATCGACTTGCAGCCCACCTTTTTAACCGACAAAAAAGAAGGAAGTTCTCAGTTCGGTTGTATTATTCTTTCAATGTTTGTTATTGCATCAATTTGTCATTTTTTTATTCAGAGTTGTCCATATTGTTTGGCGCTGACTGTATTACGGTCGACGTGAAACATTTTAAAATTGCAATAAATTATAAAATCACCGAACAAACCCAACGAACCCAAAGCGTTGACACTTCTAATCAAAAAACGCGTTCGGCGACAAACAGGTAAAGACACAATGAAATCACAAATGAAGTTATAAATAGGTAAGTAACTCGAAAACATCCATACATTATTATATGATTACTCGACCATGCGCAAGCCATAACCGATTTCTAGCATGGATAATGCAGTCCCTATCTTTTAACACGGTGTTACATAAAATACACTTTACGTCTACAACTAATATTGTTGAAGTGAAAACTTCTTTAGGTAAGCTGTTGCATTTTATGAGATGAGAAAAAAAAAACAATGCACTTTTCACCCTTCGGCAAACTTTGCCTAAAGTGGGGGTTAAGTTTTCACTTCTGTCGGCATTCCCGGAGTGATCTGTTTTTTTTTATTTTAGTACATTACCACATCGTAAAAGAAGTAGGTATACCAATTGTGTCTTACTAGTAAGTTTATACCAAAAATTTTAACAACTCAATAGTTAGGATTTCTTATCCCGTATTATCTATCTTTCGACGTTTTAATCGAACGAAACGCCGAATTCTACTAAAGATATAACCTTACAATAAGAACAACCTCAAGTTTGTCAAACTCACCCCCGAATACTGAAACGCAACTCAGATTTAAGCACGTCTCTAGCGACGAATATTTGACAGTTTTCAATGAAAATCTGTCAAATATTCGTCGCTTGAGACGTGCTTAAATTCGGGGGTAAACCTACCAAAGGTCACGACCCGTCTCGCCAATACTCCGTTAGTCTGACCTTTTGGTCACACAAAAGGTAAAGATTTATACAAGATCTAAATCAGATAGGTAAATCTTTTCCTTTTCACACAAAAGGTATAGATTTATATGCTACTAGCGGCCTGCCCCGGCTTTGCACGGGTTGACATTTATTTTTAAACTCATCAATATAGCCTTTGTTACTCAGGGTGAATATAGCTTTCCAATGGTGAAATAATTTTTGAAATCGGCACAGCAGTTTTTGAGTTTATTTATTACAAACATACACACAAAACTACAAATCTTTCCTCTATAGAGTACTAGCTGCCTGTCCCGGCTTCGCACGGGTACACATTTATTTTTTAAACACACAAATATAGCCTTTGTTACTCAAGGTGAACCTACGTCCAGCAGTGGACTGATATCAATTGATGATGATGATGAAAGAACATTCTATAACGTTTAGGGGCACTATTTTCTAGAACATTTTGTCCAAATCTAGAATTCAAAACCGTTTGCATGGGTATATTTGAGTATTCTAGATAATTCTGGATTACTAACGTTTGGATGCATTCCGGATGCTAGCCGAATAATTTCAGTCTTCGAATTAAATTTGATCATTCCAGAACCTCAAAGAGATTCTAGAGCGTTCTTTCCTCGTCAAAGTCGAGAATTTTCAGAAAAATCCCTAAGCGATAGAAAGGGATAGACATATGTATAAGTCCCTACGTGATAGAAAGGGATAGACATAGATTTCGAAACTTTTGCCCCTTATAAATTAATAACACCTAAATATTGAATATAAACTATCCTATATTTTAAGTCCGACCATATTTTAGGCAGTTGCAAAATTTTATCGAAATCCGTTCAGTAGTTTCGGAGTTTATCGCGTTCCAAATTGTGACACGAAAGATTTATATATACAACGTGTATCAAAATATGTGTACTATCCTGAAGGGGGGTGAATTTCCACCCCCCGGGGAACAACTTTTGTTCAACGACTTTTCGAACTTCGATTGGTATCTCTGAAAAAAACTGCAACGAAGTTTCAACATGAACAGCTGACTTTATACAAAGTGACAACCCTAAACTCAGCTACAGAGGTAGTAGGTAGTAGTAGTAGACCTACAGAGGTAGTAGGTCAAGGGGTAGGTGAGTTACAAGGATAGGGTTGTCAATTTATTTAGGCATTATGAAATTAAATATTTTTGTATGGGAAACTGAAAATAGGAATTTTTAATTTTCTCCCACCCACAACTGATCACCATTGTGGTCTGAAACCCCCCACCTTCGCATAGTACACATATTTAGATACACCTTGTATAGACTAGCTGCCTGTCCCGGCTTCGCACGGGTGGACATTTATTTTTTAAACACATAAATATACTACACATTATGTTATTCAAGGTGAACCTACTTCCAGCAGTGGACTGATATCAATTGATGATGATGATGAAAGAACATTCTATAACGTTTAGGAGCACTATTTTCTAGAACACATTTTGTCCAAATCTAGAATTCAGAACCGTTTGCATGGGTATACGAGTATTTGAGTAATCTAGATAATTCTGCATTACTAACGTTTGTGTGGGAGCATTCCGGATGCTAACCGATTTTAAATTTGATTATTCCAGATCATTCTAGAGTGTCTATGTGCATTCTGTTCTCGTCAAAGTCGAGAATTTTCTGAAAAATCCCAAAGCGATAGAAAGGGATAGACATATATAAGTCCCTACGTGATAGAAAGGGATAGACATAGATTTCGAAACTTTTGCCTTTTAATTTACAATAACACCTAAATATTGACTATCCTATATTTTAAGTCCGACCATATTAAAGGCAATTGCAAAATTTTATCGAAATCCGTTCAGTAGTTTCGGAGTTTATCGCGTTCCAAATTGTGACACGAAAGATTTATATATATAGATTAGTATAGATTGCTTTAAATATACCTTTATGCATAGATAATTGGGAAACCTAGCGGTGAATGCACCGATGCGAAAACAGACTTGATATTGCGGAAGATCTGGCACGAAATTTCATTCATTTCACTTTACGGTGTTCGCTTGGCAAATATTTTCATTTGAGAAATAATTATGCAGCGTACATTGTTGGAACAAATCCGCTAGGTATTTGTGTAATCGGCAATCGTCTTGGTCGTTCATAAATTGCTTTTAATAAGTGTCGAGATTAACTGAATTGAAATACTGGTAAAAAAGGAAAGAGAAAGTAAATGCAAAGACATTTGAAGAATCCGTATGAGTCGTTTTTCAATTTAAGGTTAACTTATGCCAGTTCCACGCAACCTAGCTTAAAATAAGTGGTGAACCCTGTATAATGTAGATTGGCTATAAATTATGGACTCTTAGATATAAAAGGCTTCTTGAAAGTCGATAGAATTTTGACAAACGGTGCAAAGACAATCATTTTTTTCTTGGAACTGTTTGATCTATTCGTACAGAAATGTAATGAATGAGAACTAACAGAACCCAAGTTCTGTTAGTTTCTTGCCTGACGTATTAAATATATCTAAATAAAGGAGAAAGCACATCATATAAAGTCACAACGAATCTGTTCGTCTTCTGTTTTCTAATCTAATTTTATTACTAACCAAAATTTTCGTAATCTTATCACTACAATTTTATCTACCAGGCAAGAGCGAATAGGTGTCTCCTAGGTTCCGTGAGATTTTTATACTTTGAAGAATAGCCCACTGCTGGCCTAAGGCCTCCCCGATA
Organism: Thera obeliscata; assembly: GCA_947578465.1. Lineage (NCBI taxonomy): Eukaryota > Metazoa > Arthropoda > Insecta > Lepidoptera > Geometridae > Thera > Thera obeliscata. Next base: position 20,511,638 of record OX387919.1, on the reverse strand, counting down.
AATTCGCAGAAGAACGATTCTGAGCCCTTTCCATTCACCGACTTACGATCGTAAATATTTACATATTTATACAATGGCAAAGCTGTGTATAAGTTTATTTACGATGTTATTTCATTCCAGTGACATTGGTGTACTTATCTATATATATAAATCTTTCGTGTCACAATTTGGAACGCGATAAACTCCGAAACTACTGAACGGATTTCGATAAAATTTTGCAACTGCCTTTAATATGGTCGGACTTAAAATATAGGATAGTTTATATTCAATATTTTGGTGTTATTAATTTATAAAGGGCAAAAGTTTCGAAATCTATGTCTATCCCTTTCTATCACGTAGGGACTTATATATGTCTATCTCTTTCTATCGCTTAGGAATTTTTCGGAAAATTCTCGACTTTGACGAGGAACGAACGCTCTAGAATGTCTTTGAGGTTCTGGAATGATCAAATTTAATTCGAAGACTGAAATTATTCGGCTAGCATCCGGAATGCATCCAAACGTTAGTAATCCAGAATTATCTAGAATACTCAAATATACCCATGCAAACGGTTCTGAATTCTAGATTTGGACAAAATGTTCTAGAAAATAGTGCTCCTAAACGTTATAGAATGTTCTTTCATCATCATCATCAATTGATATCAGTCCACTGCTGGACGTAGGTTCACCTTGAGTAACATGGGCTATATTTATTTGTTTAAAAAATAAATGTCCACCCGTGCGAAGCCGGGACAGGCAGCTAGTATTTATATATGGAACTATAATCCGATTGGTTATCAATGTTGCGTAACCTATTGCCACAACAACAATGAAGTCTGATATGATGTATTACTATTTTGGCAGTAATTGAAATATACTCGTAATAAAAGCAACGCTAATCATTACCTCTCACTCATACCTTATTGTTGACATAGTTACCTTTCAGTCGCCGTGGTTTTAAAACGAGCCCTATTCACAAAGAACTCTACTACTGCTAAAACCAGTCAAGTGAAGAAACTGGTTAACACATAGCGTACCCTTAAAACCATATAACGTTGTTTTCTTCGCGCTTTATTGTTCAATCTAAATCTAATCATGTCCTCGCAATCTCTTATTACAAAATGACGTCACTTTGACTTTGATCTTGTATATAATGTACGCGATGCCACATACATTCTATGTACACTTTGTATAACTAGTATGTAATCTGACCCTATTTCTTGACAGCGATAGCCCCCAGCCAAGGCTTGAACTATGTAAAATGCATATAATATGTATAGCCAGCAAGGCAAAGTAATCTATGTATTAAAATTCATATTACTTATACAGGGTGTTACAAAACTACCTGTAAAGCTGAAAGTAGGTTAAATGGGGCCTTATAACGAGTCCATTCACAATAATAATGATATTTTTATTCACATTTATGAATTAAAAATAGAAGGCCAGGGTACATAGTACAATAAGAAAGTTTTCAAATCGGTTCAGTATTAGTTTCGGAGTCTACTCAATGCAAACAAATAAACAATCAAATCTTTCCTCATTATATTAGTATAGATAAATATTGTTTGGATTTTAATATCTCCGGGGTCAAATTTTAATGATAAGGACAACCATATTCATTACCGACGAAGATTAGTTTTATTGTATGAATAAATTGCATAATTATATGTAGATAGAAAGAGAGAAAGAATAGTTTCTAGTATTTTCTGATCAAGAAGAAGTAATAACAAAAAAATTATTAAGGGAAGCGGTGGGAATGGGGGAAGAAATAAATTAGATTTAGGGGATACCTTTAGCAAGCTGCGCGGATTGGGTTAAGAAAACCAAGATGCTGCCTGTCTTGCATTTAATAAAAAGAAAGAAAGAAAAGCATTTTATTGACCTTAATAACATACCTACACACAATAATACCTACCTGCTTAAAAATAAAAAAATAGCAATCACGTAAAATAAGAACAGCAAGTAGATAGGTGCCAATTGTTGCTAACAATTATAGGTCGATTAGGCCCCGGCTCAGTATTTGTTGCCTTGTGTAGGTCACCCCACTCCGTGCAACACTGGTATTCTGCTAGGGCCTAGGGGCGAGTAATACTGCTATACTGCTATGTTGAGTATGGCTGGTCTCTCAGTTGGTAGTAGCTCAGCCTTCTGCGCTGTAGGTCGTGGGTTCGATCCCCACCGAGAACAAATATTTGTGTGGTGAACGCAGATGTTTGTTCTATGTCTGGGTGTTGTATTGTATTCTAAGTATTGTATTTACAAAAAAAATGTATATACGTATTATAATAAGCTATCTGGTTTCTATAGTACAAGCAAACAACAAATTAAGCAGATTAATTTAGGGTTAGATAGTGTTGTGTGGATTGTCCACAATATTATTATTATTATATACATTACATATAACAATACATGAAACAATACATATAACAATAGGGAAGCCTTTGCCCTGCAGTGGGACGATGCAGGCTAAAAATAATAAAAAATAAAATAATATACAATACAAACTTGATTTTCTATTTTCCCAGAGTGCAGTGTCTTGAGAAGCAGAAGACTTTGTACGTGCCAGTGCCTCGCCTGGCCACTGGTTTCCTCAGCCGCGTGGAGTTGCCCGAGGGAGAAGTCGACATCAATGCGATCAAGAAAGCAGTCTCCAAGAACGGGATGGAAGCTTGTGGCAAGCCTGTTGGTAAGCATTCAGCTGTCTTTCAATATCGTCGCGTAGAATGATCGCTGGAAGAGTGAGTTTTCTCATGCGAAACCCGCACCAGTAAGGTGCGGGTTTCGCATGAGAAATACCACCAAATAGGTTCGGGTTTTTTCCAGCCTTTTTTCATGAAAACGTCTCACTAAGTTGGACTGGGACCATGCTGACAGTTCACTGGTGTTTTTATTTTGTAAAAAAACGGTTGTCTGTAAAGTCGGTTTACTGACGATAGTTGACAACATCATACAGCTGTCCACGCGGACGCATCGCTCACTCAAGTAGGAGAGAGACAGATGTCGAACGCTGCCTAAGGGCGCTTGTACACGCTAAGAAAAAACGCCGGGTCTACCCAAGAATTCGTGTCGTAACTAGAAAATAACTGTGTACACTGCTCGCGGCGGTGCACGAAAAAAATCTTATCTGCGCAAGACACGACGCGGCGAACGTTGTTGCGTTTTCGTGTGTGGAAAAGACAAAATTCTTGTCTTGCGCAGATAAGATTTTTTTCGTGCACCGCTGCGAGCCGTGTACACAGTAATTTTCTTGTTACGACAAGAATTCTTGGGTAGGCCCGGCGTTTTTTCTTAGCGTGTACAAGCGCCCTAACGCAGAGGCCGATTGTGCCTCTTTGTCGCTCGTTCCGCGCTTGCATTTCAAGCCTTAAATGGAACGTCTCAGAGCGAGGTAACGCCGCATGAGCCATGTTTTTTCGTGTGTTCAGCCGGCTCCATCGAGTTTTTGGACGTTGTCACGTCAAAAATCCATACAAAAAAAGATTGAAACCAAAGCCTAGAAGAACAGGCAACAGCCTGTTCTTCTAAGCTTGGTCGCGTGGAACTGGCACTGTAGGCGACGCCTAATTTATTGTAAATTTTTAGTTATGGTATCATTTTGTGTGTATAAAAATCAAGAAGAAGCAGAACGCCGGCCGGTGTCGGTGTAGTAGAATAACCTCACTTTATCTTTTTCTTTGCTAACTTGCTTGCAATGCCAGCTCATGTTGTGCCTTTAAAATAAAATCCTCGTGTAACTCTGAAAACACATCCGTTTGTTTTACTCATATAGTACAGGCACCTAGACTCACCTAGCATTAAGACGTTACAAAGTGATCCTAGTGATACAACTGTACCCGAAGTCGGAGTTTGTCAACCACTTTTCGTTACCAAATTAATGTTGTTTTCGTTTTACCTATTTGTCTCTATCTAATGTATGGAGAAAATATGAGACAGCAAAAATACATTACGTAGTTAAGAGTTGTTGTCTCATCTTTTCTCCATACAATAGACAGAGACAAATAGGAGAAACGAATACAACATTTGGTAACGAAATGTTGTAATTGCACTGGGACTTGGGGTACTGAATAAAGAAATATTTGAATTTGAATTGAATTTGTTATGACGTGCTTTCATAATATGTGCGTGATTTACTTCTTTCAGGCATAGAAGAGAGTGTTATGCTGGATTTGGTGGTGATGGGCTCCGTGGCTGTGTCCAAGGAAGGTTATCGCATCGGGAAAGGACGAGGTAAGAAAATATTTAAATATTATTTTTATATCATACATACATACATAAAATCACGCCTTATTCCCATGGGGGTAGGCAGAGATCACGGATTTCCACTTGCTACTATCCTTGCTACACACCTCTTTCGCTTCATTCACTCTCATAATGGATATATGTACGTTGTATGGTCACTATTTATACGTTAAGACGTATACTGCAAACAAACGTGCAGGACAATGCCGTGTGAACGAAGCCTTACACTGTTAAATTTACATGCCTAATAACTTAAGGCAATAAATATACTGAATACTGATTTTCTTTTCATTTTCAGGCTACGGTGATTTGGAGTTTGGTCTGATGATGCACATGAAGACCATCAAACCAGATACTATTGTCGTAACCACCGTACACGATTGTCAGGTAAATAAATACAAAAAACTCTTACCAAATTCAAAATCCGACTAATATCTAATGCGAAAGTTTGTATGGATAAATAGATGTTTTTTACTCGATAGCGTCAGCACGGCTGAACGGATCTGGATGAAATTTGGTACAAAGATAGATTTTAGTCTGGAATAGCACATAACATACTTTTTATCCCGAAAAAGTAACAGGAACGGAGCTAGCGAAGCCGCGGGTGGTCGCTAGTATGTTATGTTTATATCACAAGTATCAGTTTGAAACTTCTTAAAGCTAAGAGTCTAGGTGCCACTTCCAAACGACCAAGGACCGTAGGAGGAAAACCGTGGTTCCTACCGTTTAATTGTATGCTCTATTTACAGAATAAAATGCAGTAAAGTTACAGTTTGGTGCCACCAAGAGATAAAAATGAACAGAGTTGTTTGAGAATTCTTCTTTCAATACAATGATTGTTTGTTTTCCAGGTGTTCGATACACTGCCCGCTGCCTTGTTTGGACCCCACGATGTGCCGGTTGATCTTATTGTAACACCAACACAAGTGAGTTACATTTAATTCTTGAAAACTTGGTTTGAGGGCATTTCTGAGTTGGGAAGAAACCAATCAACTCGCACACTGTCACGTCACCTGTCACCTCTTCGGCAAAGATCAAGAAACTTCGACAATAGTCCAGGGCCTAAGTTGGTCTAAGATTTATCAAAATATTTGTTTGTTCTTTCTGTGTCTGGGTAGAAGTTTTGCTTAGTTTGAAGTAATAGCGCCTTCAAGTACTTATTGATTTAGATGTCGCTATAAGGAATCCTCGAGTAACTATTTAATTTAAAACTAATTTGCCATTGTAAAATATGCCTTATCCCCAGGTGATAGAGACGCAGCGCATGAGCCAACGTCCAGTCGGCATTCTATGGCAGCTACTGTCTGCTCGTCGCGTCGGAATGATGCCCATTCTAGGACAACTTAGAGACATTGAAATGCTGTAAGTTTTTTTTTATACTTCTAGCAGATGGAACCAACATATAACCATCGCCTATAACCAAAGCATTGCCTCGTAGGTCCCGCACGTCAGGAATGTGCCCTACGACGCACTTCCCTGGCGTCCATCAACTTGAGGCATACAGATGTTCAGCCTCACGTGCCAGTAATTTCACCGGCACCCACACACTTAAACCGAAACAGCAATGCTGCTTCACGAAATAATCATGGTGGTAGTACTTCCCCGAACGAGCCACACACAAAGAGCTCTACTACTACTTTTTTTTTTTTTTTTTTTTATGTAAATGATAGACAAACGGGCTTACGGCCCACCTGATGGTAAGCGGTCACCGTCGCCCATAGACACCAACAACACCAAGGGTGCTGTCGTTGCGTTGCCTACCCTGAAGGAACTTTTTTACATTTTTCTTAAACCTATTCATGTTATAGCTGAGGGGAAAGACCTCTGGCGGCAGCTCATTCCACAATTTTTGGGTATGGGGGAGAAACGATCTCTCACACCACCGCACAAACTAAGCAAGACAGAAAGATCCGTTTATATCCTGGGCCCTTCAGTGTACAACAGACTCCCGGGGATAATAAGAGATGCCGCTTCCGCCCGCATATTCAAGCATAAAATTAGGACATGGCTGTTGGAGAAGGTGTTCTACAGTTTAGGTGAATTCCTAGAATTGCCTGAACTGTAGAACATCAACCCCTGAGGCTGTCAAAGGAATGTAATGTCGACTGAATAATAAAATTAAATCCTATTAAATTTTGTATAATTCAAATAATAATTTAGAATTTAAATGCTTACTTATAGTAAGTAGTGTATGTACCTCTATATTGTATACATAATGACGTGTAAAATAAGTTTTTTACAAATAAATCTTGTATCTTGTATCTTGAGAAGCGAGCCGTGCGAGACACCCAGGGATCGACAATGTGTGGATGAGCTCGGTCTCGGTGACGAGAAGAGCGGTGATAAAATCTCGAAGCGGGGATAATGTGAAACAGCTCATTGGAACACTCGCCGTTATAGAGGCGGTAGAAAACACACAGAGAACCAATGTCGCGGCGTTGGCTGAGCGGCTCCAAGGTTTCGGTGAGCTTGGGATCTTCGATGATTCTAACTACTACTACTAATTAAAGTATTGTGCCTATTTCTGCCGTGAAGCAGCATCGCTGTGTTTCGGTTTGAAGTGTGTGGGTGCCGGTGAAATTACTGGCACGTGAGGTTTTATCTGTTAACACATCCAGATTGATCCTATAGAAAATTCATAAAAATCGGCAAAACAGTTCAACCATAAAGTCGGTTTCTGTACGACAGTAATGGATTTTCATACAACTTTTGCCGGTCGCTGCTCGCATGTATTTAGCCAGAGTGGTTACCACCGCCACTCAATTTCAATCCTAATCTCGGTTTGATTTTGACAGAAATCCTATAGGTTTTCTGTCAAAATTTAAAATTGGGATTGGAATTGAGTTCTGTATTAACTCTACAGTATAGATAAACCAGTCTTAAAATGCTCGTCCCGCTACTCCAGTCAGTCAAAGTAAATTGTTCTTTATCACTTATATTACAAGGATCATTCTTAACTACTTTGCTGTGAGTCAACGTCAAGAAAACGTGGTGGAGGGGCGTGCATTTTTAGACTGGTTTATCTATACAGCAATTTTGATTTATCTCGACTCGAGGGATCTCAAAATAATGCTCAAATATCCGAGCATGTTTGAGAAAAATATTTAAACAGTCTTGCGATCTAACCCACTATAGTGCCGTGGCTGGAGATCAGAAGCTTATTTTTTTATAATTATTATAAACCATTATAAATATCATGTTATAATTTCGCTTATTTTTGTTACTTTCATGCTTCATCTCATAGACGACGTGGTGGTATGTATTTAATCTGTCAACTATGAGTTTTCCCAGACTATGTTCGCTAGTGAATTTAGTTCAAATAGTTTCTGCATGTTTTTTCTATAACAATTGTTGTATAGTTTTTTCATGAAAAATAAAAAAGCTTACGATGAATCATGCTGGGAAAGTTTTTGTTTGTTTGTATCGAATAAACTCAAAAACTACTAATAAATAAAGAAGCGTACTTACTTTACTCACTCAACCCATCGGAAGCTAACTTGTCAATTTGCAATGTACATACTATTTTGGTATTGTATTTTAATGCTGTGTAGATACTTTATTATTACTTGGAATTATAGCGTGTGATGTCTTTGAAACTTTTGCTTTTGTCAATTTTGGTTTGTAAAAGAATCATATAAAAAAACGGTAGGAACCAAGGCGTAGTTTGTTGCCTGTTCTTCTAGACTTGGTCGCGTGGAACCGGCACCTAGACTCACCTAGCTTCAAGACGTTTCAAAGTGATCCTTAAGATACTACTGAATAAATACGCTTTTGATTTAAAATTGTTTTTATTTACTTTATGACAGCGCTGGTCGAGTGTGCACTCTGAAGGAAGTAGACACGGACGTGGAAGAGAGAAGCACGCAGCGTAACGGACGTCGCACGCGCCGACGCACTCGCTCGCACAAGAGCCAGAGCGAGGGAGAGGTACTATAATACGATCGGTGAAGCGGTTTTTTTTACACTAAGAAATTGTTGGCCCATGTACACTGTAGCAGATCAATATTTTTCCGATTGGAAGACAAGGCCGCTACCATTTGACCATCAGTGCTCTCTTCGTGAAAGATTAATCTCATCATCATTGGATTGGCAGTTTGGCTATGAAGACATTTTAAAAGTTTTTAAAAACTTTTCAGACATAGACTCCTTTCAGACCTGCCAAGCTACGCCGGCCTTTTTTACACGTTATGACATTGATGTTCGACTCAGACCCAACTACTGATGGTACCTGTTGTATCATCAGCAGCCTAAAGAAGTCTACTGCTGGATATGTCCAGTCCACACAGTCTTTCCAGTGCCACGATTCTGAGCTCATTCCATCTATCGACATCCCGCCATTAGCAATGTCTAAAATAATGTTTAAAAATGCGCATTTTTAATAAAATATGATTTCCAGGGCAACACAACTGAAGGCGAGGATGGTAAATCCAAGCCGCGTCGTCAGCCGCGGCGTCGCAACAGTCACAAGTCTGCCGGCAAAGCTGATAAGGATGGCTTGGAGGGAGCCGACGGCAAAGAGAAGAACAAGGTGGAGAGGAGACGGAACAAGCGCCCTCGACCTATCATTGACTTCTCTGTCAAGGTACGTTGAATCCTATAGTGGAGTTACAAATGAACCAGCAAAGCTGATAAGGGCGGCTTGGAGGGAGCCGACGGCAAAGAGAAGAACAAGGTGGAGAGGAAACGGAACAAGCGCCCTCGACCTATCATTGACTTCTCTGTCAAGGTACGTTGAATCCTATGGTGGAGTTACAAATGAACCAGCAAAGCTGATAAGGATGGCTTGGAGAGAGGTAAATTAAAGGAGTGCCTAATTTCGTTTTCTATAAAAAAATCCTCTCTTCTATAATTTAACAAGTATAGAAAAAAATCCAATTTTTCGAGTCGATTTTTGTTTATTTATATTTCTTGTACTAAAAATGTAAATCCGTTGTTGGCTGTATGTTAGCAATTTAAGTATTTACCTAGTTACTTAAAAGCTGTGGTTTTTGTTTTAAATAAAGACCAAAGTGGGAAAAATTAGTTGCGGTGCCCTAACAGGATTTATGTTGAAACTACTATTATAGTCTCCTGTATCACCTGTATCTAAAAACATAGGTGCAAAAGTTATTTGAATTTGATAATAAAATAACCTTGAAATATTAAGCTTAAAATGGACATAACTCACTCAGCATTTTGTACGAAAGCAAAGACATGGTTTTCCGTAAATTGTCTATGATTTTTTTTCGCAGATATCAAATATTAGCCCCAACACCAGAGTACGAGACCTAAAGCAGGCTCTATCGGAGCGCGGTGTCAAACCACAAATTATGGTTTGGAAGGTATGTTCAAACAATAAATATAATAAACAAATCATTCTACCTACTGTTACGGCGAAAACTCTTCAGTGATTATAGCTACAACTCTGTTTTACTTAATTAAATAATTAAACAGACGCCATCTTCTTCTTCTTCTTAGTGATGTGTCTCGTTGCTTGATCCGATTAGTGATGTCCTATTCCCAAAACCAGTTAACACCACCTAAAGGTACATGCACCTATCATATTTCAAGGGGGCTCCCTACAACAGACATGTTTTTTTCCGTTTTTGTACGGAACCTTTCGTGCACGAATCCGACTCGCACTTGGACCATTTTTTTTAGAAGATTTGTGAAACGCAGTGTCTTGTCGCAAAAAGGCTCTAAAAATCTCTGTACTACAAATCGGGCATTCGCCAAGAAATTGCTGCTTTCTTATCCAATTATGTTTTTACAGGGCTTCCGTGGATTCTGCTACCTGCATTTCTTGAAGCCCAGCCCCCTGAAAGTAAGCATAACTTTAGTACATAACTTTAGCGCTGAGCGATACGCGGAGGGTATAGCTGCGCATGCGTCGTATCGTCCCCAAAATGCCCTCTATACAAAATTTCCTAAAAATCGTTGCAGCCGCTTCCGAGATTCAGATTACATATAAATATAAGCTTTTCTCGTCGTTTAAAGGTATAATAATATAAGTGTTGTTACCAGGGCGAAGGCGACAACGCGTCAGCTATAAGCATGGAGAGCATCCTAGAGTCTCTCTCGGAGATGTCACTCGGTGGAAGCGGCGTGGGCGCGGGCGGCGAAGAGCCTGAAGACAAGCCACGTCTGCTGACCGTCGAACCCGCACCGCCGCGCCCGGAGAAACAAGACCCGGAACTTCGCACGCCGGAGGTAAAAACATCTCTGCTTCCTGCCCTTATCCCACTTTATGTGGGGTCGGCACAACATCTGGGCCCTGTTTAATAAAGCTGACAATTCGACAAGTCCGACATATGTCAAAAAGTGACAATTCGACAATTATTCTGTTTAATAAAACCAAGCGACAAAGTTTTGATGGTAGTAAATTTACAAATATGTCAGATTGTCACGACAATTCGGCCTTTTTCTGTATAATATATTTTTTAAAACGACAAGTGACAGGTGACAATTTGTCGTTGACAACTTGTTAAATCTTCTTTATAAAACATAAAATTGTCGCGAAATATTGACATATTTGTAGAATTGTCGGACGATTCTGACAGGAGCTTTACCCTCTGTCACGAAATCATATTTTGAAGGTGTTTGTTTAGCTCCGTAAAACAAAATTATGTCAGAAGTCGACAAAATTGTCGCGACAACCCGACAAATGTCAGATATAATTTGACTGTGGTTTCATGACATAATTGTCGAGTTTTGACAAATATGTCGTAATGCCACCCTGTTTGTAACATATTTGTCACTTTTATAAAACAGCTTTAGCGCGACAATTCCACAATTTTGTCGCTTTTTGACTTAAATGTCGAATTGTCAGTTTTATTAAACAGGGCCCTGTTCTTCCTCCATTCCCCTCTGTCAGCCGTCATCTCTGCATTCACTCCCCTCTTATGCATGTCATCTTTCACACAGTTCATCCATGTTTTCTTTAGTCTGCTCACATATCCATCTACATCCATACTCATCACCAGTGATCGGAGTAGGTAGATTGAACTGGGGTCATTGATCCGAAACGTATATATTAATATGGACATTCCTAAGCCATTGGTGGATTATTAAAAAAAACCGGAACTTATGTAGGAATTGTATTCTGCCAGAGTGGAAGGAGTCATTGGATGATTTGCCTTCCTCAAAAAAGAAAAGGTAGGAATTGTAATGAAATGAGCAATATTATATTCTTCATATTTTTTTTAACGGCACAGTCACGATTTGAGAAAACCCAACGACCAATCAGAACAAAGGATCATGGGTGGTACAATAACCGGTTATCAGAACAATGCGTACGCCCGCCGACGACATGCCAGGTAGCTCACTCGTTTACTTCGGTTCGTAGAGTGCGCATCTTTGTTTGTTACTATGTTGTGAAAACGTTACTTGACCCTGGCTTGTGTACATACTGACTTCTGGAATCTGCTCTAAACGGAAAAATGGCTTATCCATGTTATTCTTTCTGTGTGCATTTATGATACCTACAAGTACCAAAAATCAATCTACCTACTCCGATCACTGCTCATCACTCTCCTATTTACATTGCTGGAGTTTACATCTAAATTTTAAAATAAGGACGAAACTTTACTACTTTCATAAAGCCTATTGAAATGGTTTTTTTGTTGATCGAGTCAGCTGAGCGAACGGTTTCTACTACCGTTAATAATATTATAAAAGTTTGCCAATCAAGAACCTTATCCCACTATAACATATTATGCTTTCTTCTTCCATTCCCATCCAATAAATATTTCTTTATAAATAATAGTGATGATTATTTTTTCAGGTGGTGGCACCCCTAGAACATTGATGAACATTGATACAGAAGCGACCGATGCAAAAGCGACTAAATTATAAACGAATTAAATTTACTACACGCATACGAATTGCTTGGTTGCACACGGACTGACGGGTCGTCTGTCGCATTCCGACTCTTATTTGTTTAGTTTTAAGGTTGATTTTTGTTTGCGCCGGCCCTTATAAACTATGCATTATTTTGATGATATTACTACGTTAGCAAAGTTAGTAAAAAAATAACAGAAATAAGATCTACTGTTGTTTATTGTAGATTTTCTATCTTTGTACCAAATTATGTTTTGTTTTTCGAATTCCTCTAAATTATCTCTTGTAAGATACTTTTTATGCGAGTTTAAGCTGCAAGTCTGTATGGTTGCATAGATAGAAATCTATACTGAGACCACACCGGGGCTTGGCGAATATTCGCTCTCTTTCTGTCGCGTGAATAATCATATATCTGTCGCACAACACGAAGTTTGCCGATCACCGATGGGATCACAGCTGTTGCATTTCACTGCATTTTTGCTCTGTTTCATAATCCCCACTGGTGAAGTAGTGGAAATTATACTACTAACCGCATTTCTGTTATTAGTTTTGCAAACAAACTCTTCACTAAAGCACTCTGTACACTCACATTGTTCCACCATCTGGATCTAGCTCATAGATCTAGTTTTGTTGAGAATTTGACTGTTCACTGAGTGAAAATGTAAACGAGCCTTGTTTAATTTCATTTGTTGTATTTAAAAAAAACTAAATATGTTCTAGGCTGGTTCTAGATTTACACATAAAATGAATTGCTTTAAGTTGCCCTGTCACTGTTTGTCATTACTCAGAGGTAAGAGATGGCAATAGTTTAAGCACTTTATATTTTATCATTTTTTATAAGTATTGATCATCAAGTCTGAATAAAGATCTATCCGCGGCGTGTCCAGGACGTGGCGGTGCCGTCGATTGAATTTGAACCCTATCTGTCCACACAATGAGTTAAATTTATACAAGAAAATGTCCCGTCGGCCGAGCTCTGGCCGGATCGGAGCCAAATACGAGAATTCCACTCAATTTGCACAGATTTAGGGTTCAAATTCAACCAACGTCACTGCCACGGCCCTGCCCTGTCCCTGACACGCCATGGATGAGTGAAGATAGACGCAAGAAGTGTCTTACTTAGAAACCTGCCATTTCTTACCACTAGGTAAAATAACAAACAATAACAGGTATAATATTAAATTTCGTTTCTAGATGTCTTTTATAGATATCGCTAGTAATATCATCTCAATGCATTTTTAACCGGTTCATAAGCCAGAAGTCTGTTTTAGTTTTTGTTCGAATTGTATACGCTGTATGGTTTTGTTCTTATTGTTGGTACGGGCCGGCGCGATATGCTGTGTTTACACTTTGCCGGGTGGTCGAGTAGCTAAAACAAACGTCAATTATATTCAATTGTTACATTTTTAAGATCACCATGCCTTTTTCTGCTGTGAAGCAGCTGTGTTTAGGATAAAATGCCTGAGGGGCCGTAAGCAACATTTTTAAGCCGTTTTCTTCAAATAACCTTGTTCACTCGACCAGTGTGAATCCAGCATAGTTAGCCGTATTAACGAATCTTTTATAAATGTTATAGTTTTCTCTAGTCTAAAGTTAGTATGTAATAATATAACATCTACCGACTATCGAGTAAAGCAACAATAACTCGTCTTTTAATACAAAATATTATTGCATTCTTCCATACATAAGTAACTAAAGAAGCTATTATTTATTAGAATAGAAAAAACTACTAAAATATTTTTATTATTGTAATTTTAAGGTGCTTGTGAGAACGAAGTCCCAAAGTGTTAAATTATTTAGGAGGAGTTGATTAGCAATAAGAGTTATATTATGCTGTTGTCTCATCTGCAGTTATATAAATCAGTCTATTTCGATCTCTAAAAACTAAATTCATAACTATACAGGGTGTCTAAGTGAATTGGGTATTTTCACTGTCTAACTAACTTCAAATTTTTAGTACACTACACTTTAAAAATATGAACTTGAATTTCTCTTCAACTTGTTTACGCGGCTTGTTAAAAAAATATGAGTTTGATTTTTTCTTTCCAATTCATTTATTTAGTTTGTTGAAAAAATATGTACTTGAATTTATACGTTTATCTAAGTGTTTCCCATCAATTCCATTTACCTGGCTCTTATAAAAATATAAATTTTGTTCTTTCCCTTTAATTCATTTACTTGCCTCCAAAATATGAACTTTTATCTTTTTCTTTTAATTAATTTACTTGGAATTCATAAAAAATATGAACTTGTTTGAATTTATCTTCAATTCATTGTCAGTGAGTGAAAATAAATGAAAAGAGCACACCAAAGCGCATCTGCTCAATAAACTAAAATTAATAAATTAAATTAAAAAGGAGTTTTTAGGCTTCTGCATCTGATAAAGGTAAGCGTAGCTATATTGCAATATTATATTACCTAAGAGACAACACTTTGCATAATTCAAGTCGAACATCACTTACAGGGTAAGTTTGTTTGACTAATAAAATTAATTTGAAAGCGTGTTTTGGGTCTTCGTTGGTCTTTGATGTATGTTTGTGCCAACTTTGATATAATCTCATTTTGTTATTGTTTAACGAAACAAGTTTTTTTTAGATCTGCGAGTCAATTTCAATTTTGAAACATATCTTGTAAGTTGGTGTAAACTTAAGCCGTCTATGTTTATGTCAAAGTTACTTTTTCAGTATTAGGTTACGTATAATTTAAGACTCGAAAAGTAATATATTATTGACAGAATAAGATAGATAATATATTTTAATTATTCTATTTAAAACGATCTTTGGTCGTATTGCATTGGTCTCCGTAGTGTTTAACGTTTGTAAGAAGATAATATTTTTTGAAATTTTTAGTTTTTAAGGCGGCATAATAAACTAAAATAAAATAGCGTCAGTACTTGCGTACAGATTTTATTTATGCTTTATTTGTTATATTGTTATTCTTCAGTTAAAACGCATTATGTAATATACTTGTTAAATATGCTCCTTGATTTTTAGTTAGTCTTGCTGGCAGCATGGTTTCTTTGTTTTGTATTTTTTTTAATAAATTTATTAAACACTTATTTTTTGTTTTTTATCTTTGCAAGATACTGTAAGTATTGTTTTTAGGCTTAGTTTCTTCTACGTCATACGTAAAATAATAATTGTTACTCGGAACTGGATGTTGTGATTGTACTGGTTTCGCCATTTGTAGGTTGAGGGTAAAATTAAATTCTATACTTTTTATATAAACGCTGTTTTATTATGAGTTATTCCAAAATAATTATCAAAATCTAAATATATAAAACTCTTACGTTACTGACTGACTGACTGACTGACTGACTGACAATCAACGCACAGCCTAAACCGTTAGTCCTAGAAACATGAAACTTGGAGGGTATGTTCCTCTTATAGCGTAGAGGTGTACTAAGAAAGGAAATTGGAAAATTATTTCCCGAAGAGGAGAAAAAGGGGATAAATGGTTTAAAGAAAAATCAACACACAGCCTAAACCATTAGTCCTAGAAGCATGAAACTTGGAAGATGTGTTCCTCTTATAGAGCAAAGGTGCACTAAGAAAGAAAATAGGAAAAAAAATTCCCTAAAAGAAGAAAAAAGGGAAAAATAGTTTAAAGAAAAATCACAAAAAATATCTTTAAAAATACGCAAAAAAACCATTAAAAAATTTTCAGCACCGCAGCATCTGTCACCAGGTTTTAATACACACAAATGTTTACAATAAAACCGATGATAACCACTAAGACAAAAAAAAATCGGCTCCAACAGCACTCGTCTTCAAATACACTCTAAAGTACAAGCTCAAAAATATAGTAACCGGCAGTTGGTCATGTCAAATTAAAAAAATCTGATTCGATTATACACCAACACGCATACGAAACCCCAAATTAGCCACTAATATAATATAAAATCACAAAAAATAGCTTTAAAAATACGCAAAAAAACCAATAAAAAAATTTCAGCTACCGCAGCATCTGGCACCAGGTTCGATTACACACAAAGGTTCACAAAAAAACCGATGATAACCACTAAGACAAAATTGCGGGAAACATCTATCATACTTAAACTAGACACTGCTGAAAAAAATCGGATCCAACAGCACTCGCCTTCAAATACACTCTAAAGTACAAGCTCAAAAATATAGTAACCGGCAGTTGGTCATGTCAAATTAAAAAAATCTGATTCGATTATACACCAACACGCATACGAAACCCCAAATTAGCCACTAATATAATATAAAATCACAAAAAATAGCTTTAAAAATACGCAAAAAAAACCATTAAAAAATTTTCAGCTACCACAGCATCTGTCACCAGGTTTTAATACACACAAATGCTTACAAAATAATTATAAGTTTAAAAAACTTGAGAAACCGACTTCATTGCCAAACGGCTAAACCGATTTTAATGAAATTTGTTTGGGACAATCTGGACATAAGAATAACCTTCCAAATAAAAAAATAATTTTCTAAATCGGTTTATAAATGACGGAGGCATGCAGTTACAAACATTAAAAAAATTATTTAAAAAAAAATGGCAACACCGATTTTAATAAAATTATTAAAATGGGACTAATCTGGATGCAGTACCTTTCAGATAAAAAAATAATTTTTCAAATCGGCTCACAAATGACGAAGTTATGCGGTAACAAACATTAAAAAAAAAAAAAAAAATACAACCGAATTGAGAACCTCCTCCTTTTTGATTGGAAGTCGGTTAAAAACCGATGATAACCACTAAGACAAAATCGCGGGAATCATCTATCATACTTAAATTAAACACCGCTGAAAAATCGGCTACAACAGCACTTGCCTTCAAATTCAAATACACTCTAAAGTACAAGCTCAAATCTATGGTAACTAGCAGTTGGTCATGTCAAATAAAAACCAGATTCGATTATACACCAACGACGAATACGATAGCCCAAATAAGCCACTCAAACAAAATCACGAAAAAGAGCTTTACAAAATACGCAAAAAAAAACATTTAAAAAATTTCAGCTACCGCAGCATCTGGCACCAGGTTCGATTACACACAAAGGTTCACAAAAAAACCGATGATAACCACTAAGACAAAATTGCGGGAAACATCTATCATACTTAAACTAAACACTGCTGAAAAAAATCGGCTCCAACAGCACTGACCTTCAAATTCAAACACACTCTAAAGTACAAGCTCAAAACAATGGTAACTAGCAGTTGGTCATGTCAAATAAAAACCAGATTCGATTGTACACCAACGACGAATACGAAAGCCCAATTTAGCCACTCAAACAAAATCACGAAAAAGAGCTTTACAAATTACGCAAAAAAAACAATAAAAATTGTCAGCTACCGCAGCATCTGGCACCAGGTTCGATTACACACAAAGGTTCACAAAAAAACCGATGATAACCACTAAGACAAAATCGCGGGAAACATCTATCATACTTAAACTAAACACTGCTGAAAAAAATCGGCTCCAACAGCACTGACCTTCAAATTCAAACACACTCTAAAGTACAAGCTCAAAACAATGGTAACTAGCAGTTGGTCATATCAAACTAAAAAAAACGAACTCAAATATCCACGCGGACGAAGTCGCGGGTAACAGCTAGTACTGTATAATTATGTAGAATATTTATTAAGGTGGAGCCTCGTGGTCCGCTAGGCGCATCAGTGTCAAGAGATGGCGTAGATGTTCTAATTTCATCATTTTATTTATTTTTTAAATGAAAACGTGTATTTTATTTTGTAGTAGTATGTGGCCCGTTTTTAGCGAATTATTTATTATGTCCCTAGCTATAATTCGTGTTTATTTTGGTCTGAAAAGTACTCATATTTGGAAAAATCAAAATCGCAGGGATTGAATCAGACTAATTACGCACACAGACAAGCATTTTGTTGTTTTCAAACTATAAGCTAATTTCAACATACTGACATCGCTCAAATTGGACCAGTGGCTAGGCCCCTCGGCTGCAGAGCTACGGTACCGAGTTCAATTCTTGTCTACCAATGACTTTTTTGGCTCAAATTTTTCATTTTGCAAAATGATTTATTCTAGTTGTTATATTCCTTCTGCAGAATATCCAGCTTTGATCGGGTTTCGAAATTAGGTTACCTATATTTTTTCTGTTTTCAATAAAAGACCTTATATACCTATTGGTCGTCATAATTTCACGTAAAAATGATGTACATACTCTGTAAGTCAATATTTTATTTTTTAGATACCTATTATTATTATGTACACATGTAACTTATTTATTTCTCAACCACAAAACTTTTATTGACATACACTTGCATCCACTGGGCTAAACAAGACTACACAATAAAAAAACAAAATATGTATCGAAATATATAGAACTAGCGGCCTGTCCGGCTTCGCACGGATGGACATTTATTTTCAAAACACATAAATATAGCCTATGTTACTCAGGGTGAATGAAGCTTTTCAATGGTGAAAGAATTTTTGAAATCGGCACCACTGGGTTTTGTGTTTATTCATTACAAACTTATTTTTTTTTACTTATAGATGAAAAGCAAGTGTGTGTACAGGGTTTTCTCTATCACCGCCGATTAGGATCTACTCCCCGTTGTGGGTGGTGGATTGGAATCGTCTGTTTTCATCTTTTTGCACCACACTTCTGTTCACTTCTGTTCGCCTGCAACAAGTCATAGAGAGTTTTTGATAGTTAGCCGTAAGTTCAATAATCTGCGATAAGTTTGTGTAAAATACGACAGCAATAATTACTTGCGTACGTAGGAAAGCACATACTTACGTAAAAACGTATCTTCATGACATCGTTTTATTTGTCCCAGACTTCGCTAGCGACTTTTCCTGGGACCAGGGGCATGATTCTCGGGCCGACCAGGATTTTCAATGTCCCTAAAAGATCTCGGCCTATTGATCTCTGACAAACATAAGCTATCCCGAGTGAAAAATGTCTGTCTATACTCAAAAAGCCAATTCTCAGTGAAATATGACATCTATCTCTGTTGATGGCATATTTTTCAACACGAGATGCGTTACGTTACACGCTTATCCAATAATCGAACGATTAATCGATCGGTCATTTACTATTATCCTAGTGTTTTGTTCAATTATTTATCAAATGATATTTCAATTTGTTACTACAATTGAATTACGTTTATACAAAGCTAAAATGTTGGGAAAAATTGAGTTTATAGGTCAAAATTTCAAAATTCAAGTTTATTATATCAAACTGACTAATAACGGAACGTAATTCGGCGCATACTTCATCAGTGTTGCTATTTAATTCTATCTAACGATAAAACTCTAGATCTAGCAGTTGGAGGACTTACTCGTAACTAATATTTTATTTTTAGCCTCGAAGTAGAATAGTTCTTAATAGCAACAAAGTTGTCTATATCACGTTATTCAAACTGTACAAACTAAAATAAATAATAAACAAATAAATAATGCGGACAATCCACACAACACTATCTAGCCCCAAACTAAGCAGAGCTTGTATTATGGGAACCAGATAGCTGATACATTACTTAAATAATCCTTTTTTTTTGTAAATACATACATAGAATACAATATAGCACCCAGACATAGAACAAACATCTGCGTTCACCACACAAATGTTTGTTCTCGGTGGGGATCGAACCCACGCCTTTGATTTGTTTGAATAATTCTTCATGCCGATTTTTGCCCATAGGATTTCTGTCAAAATTCCGTCCAAACTTAAGATTGGGATCGGGATTCGTTTTTTGTCATTTCGGGAAGTCATATAGCTTTTTGATTTTAATTGTTTTTCTGGTGTTATTTTGAGTTCTGTTGTGTAATTTCGGTGGTATTTTAACAAACATTACTTGAGGTTTTAGCTCAAAGTGTTAGCAGTTGGAATTCAAGTGTATTATGTGATATTCAGATTTGATCGAAAATGTTTCAGATGGATATGGAAGAAACGGCCATCTTTCTTCCAAAGACAATTAGAGTAGGGCCGACTCGACTTTGACTGACTCGACAGAACGGAAAAGTATTTTATCTATGTAATATATTATCATTCTCATTAAACTACTCGACACTGGCAAAATTGATCCGAAAAGGACAGATGCCATTCATTAAGAAAAAGAAGAAGAAGATTGGGATCGGAATCGCGTTCAAGAGTAGACCGGCTGACCCCACATGAAGTGGGACAAGGACAAGAAAATCATGATGATGAATTTTCATCCACCCAAAGAAAAATAATATAGCAACTATTTTAATTTGCCTACTACTGTTAGCTTAAAACAGCTTTTACAGAACAGAAAAAAACAAATGTAGTTAATAATATTCATTTTTTTTTATTGAACTAACTGAAATACATTTCACTAGCGGGCAACACTCAAACCACAACGAAGAAGAAGAATTTGTTTTGTTTGTGTTTTTTGTACAAAAGTAAATAAATGATTTTATCCCCAAAATATTTGCAATAAGGACAAAACTATAATAAGTGGGGCTCGTTGTGTTATTTCCAAAGTGTTTATGAGGTATTTGGAAGTGTACCAACCAACAAACACTAGCAAGCTGAAAAACTACCGAATGAAACTGAATAGAGGTTTTTTACTCAAACAGCAGATGAGACTAGGGTATAAAGAGCAGCAGTAGACGTACACTGTTATATTTTACTAAAATCATCGTGTAAATCCCTGTCAATCATAATAATTGTTCACTGTCTCATTGAATCCTATTTAGTTGTCCAAATCTTTAGTTTTGATGCATTAGGTACCTATTTACTTGGTATAGGTGCTGGGCAAGCCTATTCCATCTAAAATCAAATCAAAATTGTATTTATTCAGTTAAATTGTTCCAGGCACTATAAAGTTCCGCGAGTGTAATCACCAGTTTAGCCCCTGAGGCTTATTTATATCATCTACAATAGATGAAAAGGCCTGTATGTAAATACTTTTATTCATATTTGTATTTATTTTGTTGCAGGAAAATCTGAAAAAACTAATAGGGAATGGTTGGTGAAGCCAAAAGAAAATTTACTGCAAAGCCCTGTTATGGTTGAATAAAAATAGTGCTGGAAATTATATATGTACTATTATGCAACAATTTATATTTTTTCTACCTGTACAAACCACCAAGCTTGTGGCATTATTTGCAACAGTCTGCGAATAGCCCAACGGTTTCATGTGAATTTTGTTATTATGTTTATAAATAAAGTAATGGTGTAAATAAAGATGTGGTTTTTATTCAGTTTATTAAATTTTTTCCTCTCGTGAGTAGGTATATAAATATTATTTATTTCTAGGTAGAGACTGTTTGAGAACCATCAGTCTTATGATATTTTTCTAATAATGTAGGTTATTTTCTATTTTGATTGTATGTAAGTTCTCTATTCCAATTTTCAAGTATGGTAAGAATTGTAATGAAATCTCTTGTATTTAAATGATAATGATTAAAAAGACAAGCTTTTATCAGAGCATTGATTTAATATATATCTGCACTTATATTCATCCTATTATAATTCATAATTCTTCATTGCACACAGAGACATTTACAAATTATCTTTTATTATGAGTTTACTGTTCATGCCGTTTTGTGGAAGGTCCGGTAGCTCTTGAAAAACCTTCCCCAATCTTCAGATACTGCCTCATCGGGGGTTGTTGGGAAGTGTACCCATATTTTATTGAATTCTCTTGATACTGAAGATATGACAGATCCATTAGGATGCCTATATAGCCATAGCCGATACCGACTAGCTCCCTGTGCCCTAGAAGTATAATGTGATGAAGACCTAGAAAAATAATGAAATTGTCATAAAATAATACTTAGTTTGTAATCCACAATGGCAGAACAGTGTACTAATTTAACTTATTATTTTCGGTAAGGCCTTATAGGTAGGGACTTGTCTTATTATGCTGTTATGAGGCATATCATATCCACCAAAGGTTCCTCACCATTGAATTATATTTGGTTGGTAAGAGGTTAAGTTACCAAATTATACCTTTGATTTAGTGGAAATCTTTCTCTGCTGCAAGTAGTCCCTACTTGCACAATATCTTCGATGAGTTCCCAGGCCAATGCTTTACTTAGCTTATAGTGATTCTTAAGCATAATGGGAGAGCTCAAAGGCATTGCACAACTCCGCACTTTTTCTACGTTTTCCGTAGCTGTCGAGGATTCTACGATGAGGTCGTCCATGAATTACTTAAGGAAATCATCCATTCTCTCTTCGAAAAGAAGCAATAAAATAGAATTTTGCTGAAAATAATATTGTGTTTGTCAAACGATTATCCAATTCAAGAGATCTCGAATACTGCGTTCTGTCTCGGCTAGTCCGGACTAGACGTTGTGTCTCGCATGAACTTCGACCGAGAAAATTGAAGGAAGAAATCGTGAGAATACGCCAAGATGGTTGTCACGACTTTTCGACCGACCTATGACGACATCTCCACCGTAAAATAATCCCGGTCGGCGCGAGAATGACGCCCCTGAGTATAGATGATTTTTGTAATCTTTTATCGAAGTTCGTGGCTCCAAATAAAAAAAAAATATCCGATTTAGATAGAAGATAGCACTCTTTTTTTCACAGCAAACCAATGAAATAATAAAGTAGGTACCAATGCTCCCCACTACTTATTATACTCTTTGTACCAATGACAACACAATGACAACATTGTGTTTTGCAAGGGAGGGCACAAGGAGATTGGAAACTGACAGCAAGGAGATTAATAGTTATTTGTTATACAAGAGTGCAAAGCTGCTTTTTAACCGCGTGCTCAATTTTGATGACTGAGCAAGCGCAGGATTCTAAAGTTTAACCACGAGCGTAGCGAGTGGTTTAAAAGTTAGAATCCTAAGCGTTGGCGAAGGAATCAAAAGAGCACAAGGTGAAAAATCTTTGCACTCGAGTGCAACACGTAACTTTTCATCCCACCTCAGCGAGGAAATGACTAATGCAAACAAGAACATGGCGCGACTAAAAGTAACACACCAAGAAGGTTCCGAGTATGAGTTATTAACAAATTTAAAAAGGTTGTATGATAAATTCGGCACCATGCAGGTAGAAGTAAATAGGTTTAATGGTGTTTTGAATTCACAAATACACCAAGAAGGTTACGACTGCGAGTTTTTAACAAAATAAAAAAGGTTGTATGATAAGTTCGGCACCATGGAGGTAGAAGTAAATAGGTTGTGTATTCACAAACTTATTGAACACGATATTATAAATTCAAATTTACTTTATCCTCTAGCGGATAAAAACGGCTTTTCCAGTCAGAAATTAAACAGCAAAAACACACTTTCAGAGCTGGTGGGATGAAAATAGTTATTTGTTATACAAGAGTGCAAAGCTGCTTTTTAACCGCGTGCTCAATTTTGATGACTGAGCAAGCGCAGGATTCTAAAGTTTAACCACGAGCGTAGCGAGTGGTTTAAAAGTTAGAATCCTAAGCGTTGGCGAAGGAATCAAAAGAGCACAAGGTGAAAAATCTTTGCACTCGAGTGCAACACGTAACTTTTCATCCCACCTCAGCGAGGAAATGACTAATGCAAACAAGAACATGGCGCGACTAAAAGTAACACACCAAGAAGGTTCCGAGTATGAGTTATTAACAAATTTAAAAAGGTTGTATGATAAATTCGGCACCATGCAGGTAGAAGTAAATAGGTTTAATGGTGTTTTGAATTCACAAATACACCAAGAAGGTTACGACTGCGAGTTTTTAACAAAATAAAAAAGGTTGTATGATAAGTTCGGCACCATGGAGGTAGAAGTAAATAGGTTGTGTATTCACAAACTTATTGAACACGATATTCTAAATTCAAATTTACTTTATCCTCTAGCGGATAAAAACGGCTTTTCCAGTCAGAAATTAAACAGCAAAAACACACTTTCAGAGCTGGTGGGATGAAAAAGTATTGTTTCTATGACGTGCTACTGGCATAGACTTTGAAACTCCTTCAGAGGCGTCTCTAGCCCATGTAGCGCCCGTGTGCAAACATTACCCAAGCGCCCCCTAGTAAGTGCGCGTTCAAAATGGAATGGATACAAAGTACAAGTAACAGCACATCAAGTTACCACAAACTGTCAAATTTCCCCAATGGGTAATTAACTCTATTGTTTGGAGATTTTTAAGAGGAAATTTTTCAGTTTGGTTACCACAATGTCCTGTTGACTATATTTAGAATTATTATGCAAGGTGTTCTGGTGTTTACCCTAACAAGCCAAAACGTATCCATGATTATGATGTTGACATGACTATCTTCTGCTTCTTTTTTCTTCTAAATATATAAAACTCTTACGTTACTGACTGACAATCAACGGATAGCCTAAACTGTTAGTCCTAGAAGCATGAAACTTGGAGGGTGTGTCTTCTTTTATAGCGTAGAGGTGCACTAAGAAAGGAAATTGGAAAATTCTCTCCCTATGATGAGAAAAAGAGGGAAAATGGTTTAAAAAAATCAACGCACAGCCTAAACCGTAAGTTCTAGAAGCATGAAACTTAGAGGGTGCGTTTCTTTTATAGCTTAGAAATGCATTTAGAAAGAAAATTTGAAAATTCTTTCTTTATGAGGAGAAAAAAGGGGGGGGGGAGGGCGCCGAGTGCCAGCGGCGCTCGTTGGCCCCTATGATGTTATTCATCAAATATTAGAAGAGCTCAAGATGCTATACAATTTTTTTTTACGTTGGTAATTGAAAGTGCGGCGCCCGGCCAACGCGCCTGCCAAGTAAATTCTGTAGCGATCCTAAAAGGCGCCGAACGCAGAGCGGAGGGCTTTTTACGTTGGTCATTGAAAGTGCGGCGCCCGGCCAACGCGCCCGCCAAGTTTTGAACTCCGTAGCGGTCCTAGGGGGCGCCGAACGCAGAGCAGAGCGCTTTTTACGTTGGTCATTGAAAGTGCGGCGCCCGGCCAACGCGCCCGCCAAGTTGAACTCCGTAGCGGTCTTAGGGGGCGCCGAACGCAGAGCGGAGCGCTTTTTACGTTGGTCATTGAAAGTGCGGCGCCCGGCCAACGCGCCCGCCAAGTTGAACTCCGTAGCGGTCCTAGGGGGCGCCGAACGCAGAGCAGAGCGCTTTTTACGTTGGTCATTGAAAGTGCGGCGCCCGGCCAACGCGCCCGCCAAGTTGAACTCCGTAGCGGTCCTAGGGGGCGCCGAACGCAGAGCAGAGCGCTTTTTACGTTGGTCATTGAAAGTGCGGCGCCCGGCCAACGCGCCCGCCAAGTTGAACTCCGTAGCGGTCTTAGGGGGCGCCGAACGCAGAGCGGAGCGCTTTTTACGTTGGTCATTGAAAGTGCGGCGCCCGGCCAACGCGCCCGCCAAGTTGAACTCCGTAGCGGTCCTAGGGGGCGCCGAACGCAGAGCAGAGCGCTTTTTACGTTGGTCATTGAAAGTGCGGCGCCCGGCCAACGCGCCTGCTGAGTGGCCGAGCGCCCCGCCTCGGCGCTCGGCGCCCCCTAGGACCGCTGCGCCCGTGTGCACCGCACACCCTGCACAATAGGTAAAGACGCCGCTGAACTCCTTGCTGTCTCAGGAATATAATATACTTAGGGGATAGGTGGCAAAGTGGGCTAGCGGGTAAGACACAGTTCAAATTATATTATTTATCAATCACGCTCGTTCATTCATCGTTTATCGCTTATACTACCCAATAATAAGGTAAAAATTGTGTTTCTGATTATTGTCTGTTTTTTTTAACTTTTTTTTGTAAAATGGCTTTGCAGGCGAGATAGGGTAGGTAACCGTTGGGGATCTAAAGAGAATGAGCTTTGTGTTTATTTATTAGAAATGGAAGAAAGGTTATTATGGACTTGCGGTTAAAGATCTAAATGCATTCGTATAGGTATAGGTTCATCTGAAGATGAGCATCACTCCATGAATGTATTGTGAGGAAGTATGTTCCATTTCCATTGTAGAGTGGATATCATGCTTATTATGTGGAAGATGGGCTCGTAATAGCTGCGCAGGAATATATTATGATGATGATGACGAAGTCTGCGAGTTCTGCCAGATCAAATAATCATCTCATCACCCCTTAACCCCATCATCTTACTTCAGGGGGGTATCTCATCTTACCAGCACCATTGGGCAAGACGGAGAAACTGACCTGTTTTATTTTTTATTTTTTTTATCTTAAATGTGTTGCCAAAAGTTTCTAATGACACCAAATATTAGAATAATAATAATTAGTTGTTAATTAAAAAATAAATATGATTGTTTCATTATGTTATTTTTTATATTATTGACCTTTAAAGCTGACCCTATCTTTGCACCTTTTCCTCTACTTGTAATGGTCCTTGGATGATTGTCATTATACGGTACGAATATAGGCCTGCATACATCAAGGCGATGGCGATGGTGATCAGTGAAACGCTGCCAAATATCGCTGTCATATTTCTCAGCGTCAGCTGATCGCCATCGCAGATCACTATGATGTGTGCAGGGCTTAAACTTAGCAAAATATAAAATAATTGAGCCGAGTGAATTATGAAAAGACTGGAAAGTATGGCAACAGTGCGGATGCGTATGTCGCGAGCTGGCAACGTCTCGCTCCAACATAATTGCAATGACGTCAGAGCCGTCAGCCACTATCCGTGTTTACTCATACATTGACAAAAATTAACTAAATTTTGATGTTATTTTCACTGTAAATCGACAGTTTTCTTCAACCAAATATGTTTCCACGTTTATAAAGACCTATAATAAAAACCAACCACTGTTCTTTCAGTCTACAATGTACTCTCACGCCCATAGTTGTGTATTTCAATTTGTATGGGAATCGAGCGACCTTAACTAGGATCTTTATTTGTGTTTTAATATCCTACGGGCCTACGAGAATTAGGTATAAGTACAGTGCAGCAAAACTCTTGTTTGTGATCAGAAAATGGTAAGTAATTCTTCTCATCGTATCACTGGTTTTATAAAACAAGTGTGCTGAAAGGTTTTCAAGTGCTCCTCAGAGAGGCTCCTTTCGTGCACTCGATACATTGTTTTGAATTTTTTAGATTCTACTACATGCCAGTTAAAATGATAATGGAAACCCGTAAGCAAAAGCGTATTCGCAGCTGTTCTACTCTTGAACGCGATTCCGATCCCAATCATAAGTTTTGACGGAATTTTGACAGAAATCCTAAGGGTTTTCTGTCAGAATTCCGTCAAAACTTAAATTTGCGATCCGAATCCCGTTCAAGACCGGCTGTTCTGTGATGGAAACTATCGATTTCGGGACTCTTTGACAGACTTTGAATACCTCTTGTTTTAATTATAGTAGGTTATGACTAGAACCAATGTAACATTTTCTTTGTAAAACATCAAAGTGGTATACAATGAGCGGTCTTAGCGGGTCATCACTAAAAGCGATCTCTTCCAGACATCCTTGGGATGGACTAGACTTGAAAAAAGCAAAAGTGAGTAGAAAAAAAAAATGGGTTGTCTGTAAAGTCAGTTTGCTGACGATAGTTGAACGTGACAACGTTGAAATGGAACGCCTCAGAGCGAGGTAACGCCGCATGACGTCATGTTTTTTCATGCGTGCAGCCGGCTCCATCGAATTATAAGACGTTTTCACGTCAAAAACAGTAACACTTATTTACCTAGATACTTGTTACCTTGCTACCAGTTGAAAAACCCCATAAATCATCAAAGCTGCATGTTATAAAATTCCGAGATTTTATCTCAAAATGTTCAACATTTCCTATTACCCTATCAGATTTTCCACACGATTTTCTATGTATAAAGTGAAGTTAAATGGCATTATTTTTAAATGTAAAAATGTTTCTTCTCCTGTTAACGTGTCTGCTGTTTATTTTCCACTGTCAAGGGCAACAGGCTACGGTAAGTTTTTTCATCTAACCTTTTATTTAGGTACTTACCTGAATATGCATAGAATCACGCCTCTTTCTATGGGGGTAGGCAGAGATCACAGATTTCTACTTGCTACGATACCTACCTGTTTCGCTTCGTTCACTCATACCTACCTAACATTCATATTTAAACATTGCATAAAATACTTCTTTACTTCTTTTTGGTACGATAAAGGCGCAAAAGCGCACTACGTTATCACTTGTGTTACAGCATGTTTATTATTGTTTAAGTACTTATTTAATAAATTAATGAGATGAAAGTCGTGTGACTAGGAGATTGATGTGGATGGATGAGGGCTGACAGAGGAATGGAGGAGGAAGACTGTTGTGCCGACCCTACATAAAGTGGGATAAGGGCAGAAGAAGAAGAAGTATTGATTAAATTCGCCTAAGCTCGTGCACTGAAAGAAATTTTTCATTGCATACTCGGAAAGTAGGTCTGAACTCTGAAGTTGCCTGAGGGGCCTAATTGAAAGTTAAGTTTTTATTTTTACTTTCCTACAAGGAAAGTAAAAATAAAAACTTAACTTTCAAAAGTATTCAAAGTAGGTATTCGAAATGAAAAGCACAGTGTTTACCTCGGATGAAAGACTTATTTAAGTCCCTCAAGCTCCATTGGCCAAACCCGTCTCGGGACTCAAAAACGTAACTTTCTATCCTCAGAAGGGCAAGTCCCACTTCATTTACAACATTTCGTCTACGAAATATAGCTTTCGTTTCGCCTATTTTGTCTGTCTCTTTCTCTCTCTATTGTATGGAGAAAAGATGAGACAGCAAAAATACCTACGTTACGTAGAAACGATCGAAACAAGTTGTTGTCTCATCAATTTTCCATGCAAAAGAGAGAGACACGAAAACAATATTTGGTAGACGTAATGTGGTAGCAAAACTCCGACTCCAGGTAGGTACAGGTAACAATGTAGGTGAATTAGTTTCATCTGCCGCCACTTTTCGCCCCCGAATTTGAAAAGTGGCGGCAGATGACACCTATCTATGTCCATTCACCCCCACGTTTTAAAAATGGGGGCAGATGGTACTATTTTAGTACCAACTGCCACCGAATTTTATTATAGCCAACTTCTTTTAAATAATAATGTGTTAGGTGTAAGCAATTTTACTATTATTTTAAACCTATGTGCGTGTGCCTCATAATTTCATATGCCAACAGGAAGTAAAATATGTAATGAACTTCGATTCTCCAATTTATCCGGATGGCCCAGAAAGTGAAGAATTCATTGATTGCTCTGAAGTTTATGTGGAAAGACATAATGAGAGTCACGCTTTTATGCACGGATTGCTGAAATTAAAGAAGAGCATAATGACAAAAACTATTGTAAGTACTTACTTATATTTAACTCTTAAAATAAAATAAATATTGTGGACAATTCCACAACACTATAATCAAGCCCCAAACTAAGCAGAGCTTGTATGATTGGAACCAGATAGCTGATATTACTTGAAAATATATTTTTAATAAATACCTCTGTAATATCAACTTTCAATAAATAAGCTTATGGAATAAGTTAATCTTAAATCGTCGTGAAGTGGAAGTGCCCTTTAGCGAGCCCAAAGTGCCCAAAGCGAGGAAAAACTGGGAACCGTCGAGGTGATTGCGTAACTTTTGTTGCAGTCAAGACCTATCTATCAGTTTTGACATTATTTTGAGCTTCAATTACAATAAAAAAAATTAAAAAACACATATATAGCTATCTTTGACAAGAAACAATTGCAACAAGACTCATGACCGTGGCCTAATACCTACACATACACATGAGATAGCGAAAAGGAACTGCGCTTTGCAAAACTAATAGGTATGGCAACACACACCAAAAGCGTATTTGCTGTTCTGTGTGACAACAGATAGACAGTGGTCAAAAAATGTTTTTTTTTTTAATTTATTTAAAGAGCTTTGTCGCTTAGCGACCACTCTGCCCTATTATATACAACAATGAAAACTTAACTTAAAATATTAATTAACCTATACAAACTATAAAAAAATCCATTGTATGCTATATACCTACGTTCAAAATAATGGTGCTGCTATCCATTATTAATGAATAGGTTCAAAAGTGAGCCAGCGGAAAAGAAGCTGGCTACCTTAGAAACTATCCATTCAGTTACTACTGACAAACCCTCTCGAATTTTGTCTTCTAAAGACTGTCTACTCATTAATAATATCTAAATGATTGCAACAAGATAATAAGTAAGTATGTGAATGTGATCGCATTACACAATCACCCAGCAGTTCTTACCAACTAGGTACCTATATGGTAAGAAAAATTGTGAGCTTTATTTTAGACAACTAGCTGATGGAACAAGCAAATGGCCCACCTGATGTTAAGTGGTAATCATCGCCAGCAACAAAGCATTACCTCGTAGGTCACGTAGGTCAGGAAGATGCCCTACGATGCACTGCCCTGCGCCTATCAACTTGTATAAAGATGTTGAGCCTCAGATGGCAGTAATTTCACAGGCACTCACATCCTTCAATGACATTTCATTTGATTTGCAGCTAGAAATAGTGGTGCTAAAGGAGGCTTCAGGTAAATTCGAGATCCTGTTCACCCACGAACTTTGCGATCTTTGCTCTGAATTGAGCGAAGAGGATGGTAAATACACAAAGCATTTGAAAAACTTTGGGCTACCATCGGAGTGCCCTATTGAGCCTGTGAGTTTTCATTTTCATTACCTACATTACACCACATTTTTTTGCAATCTAAAAGACATCTAAAAAATTGAAAACTTTGGGAGTTGCTCTTGGACTTTTATGTTTTTTTTCGTATTTAAACTTTATCATAGTAGAAATACGTGGAAGTAAAACATCGTTTACCCCCTAGGAGTATGTATATAAGAAAAAAAACCATTCTTCCCTACCAGTAAAATAAGACTGATATAAAAATAGAACAAACTTTTTTCAGGATTCCTATAAAATTGACGAGTTTAGCATAGATGTGGACGACATCGAGCTATCGAGCAGTCATGTAGGACGCTACGAATGTCAACTAAACATCTGCACACAAACTGGAGACACCTGCAAGGAACGTGAATGCACTTGCACTTTGAAAATGGACCTTATGGTTGAAGAAATATATGCATAGTTAGATTGAATGCATACCATGCTAAGTATAACCTATGTTTTAATTTTTTTGGTAAACAGAATTTAGCACTTATCCTATTGCCTCTGCCATGAAAGATTATAGACGAAGTCTCGTGTTGACGGTTTGAGTTCTTCTTAATTAATGGCAACTGTCCATTTTGGAACAATTTGGCCAATGCTATGTGAGGATATATACCAAAGTATTACATAATAGTTTTTTCATTCAAGTCAGTCAATAGACAAATACAGAGCGTCATATTGCGTAATCTATGGTGTCGGTAAAAATCGGTAAAAATGTATGGAGATGTTTTCACTTTCCTACTCGCTCAATAACCCGACAGGTCTAATACCTCTGCGCAGCAAGGAGTTTCCATAGTCTATGGGTACAACTCAACTGGGGATTAGGGATTAGTTTGCTTTTGTCCGCAGTGAACCTAACTCAAAAAGTCGATATGAAACTGTCCCATTTTCATGGTAGATTATATTAACCTCATTAAAAAGCCACCAGTTGATAGGTGTAGGTATCTTTTAGATTTTATTAAATAAAGTTTGTCAATGTTTGTCTTATGACTTTTTTTATTCCTTCTAAGGGTGTTTTAAATTACTTTTTGCACTTCTTTGGACTACTGGCGAGCAGCTAGCTAGCTAGGACGTGAAATAGCTGATGGAACAAGCATATAACAAACTATTACCTCGTAAGTCACGCACGTAGAAACGTGCCCTACGATGCACTGCCCTGCGTCCATCCACTTGAGGCATAGTGTTCAGCCTCAGGTGCCAATAATTTCAGCGGCACCCACATTTCAAACCGAAACAGCAATGCTGCTATACTAGCTACTTTTGTGATAATGTATAGTTTTCTTAGTCATTGTTGTTATGAGGAGTTAAACTAAGGGTCCGTCCGCACAGCCCTATTATACCGCGAGGTTTTTATTTTCGCGTATTATATTCCTCGATATGAGTTACACCTAGCACGCAATAATCAACCTAAACTACACTATATAACGTTCAATTTTCATCAATTACAAATTGTATTCCCTGGCATTTTTTTTACCGCCTGTAGTAAAGTGTACCGCTGTAGTTACTTCAATAAAATACGAGTATGTTCTTCAAAATGTGAAAAATATGTTTGCAGTCAGATATAATAAAAGAAGCAGCTCAGATAAATCAATTTAATTATAATAATATAGATCATTCTTCTTCCGGTTCGTTCACATTATCATCCTTACTAGACTCGTAGAACACTTCGTCTCTCTTATTCCTTTTCCTACGACCCGCCTTCTCTTCTTTATCCTTCTTGGAGTGTTTCTTTTTAGACTTCTTTTCTTTATGTTTCTCAGATTTCTCAGATTTTGCTTCTTTTGGCTCGTTGGTCGTGTTTGGTTCGTCACTTTCACTGCTGGAGCTTTCAGACTCTTTTTTTGGGTTTGATGCTTCGCCTTTCTTGCCCTTTGAATCACTATAAAAAAAGAATATACTTAGATTCATGTGTTTTAGCAAGACTTGTTCGGTTACTTTTATGAATTTGGTTTATGAAATGAAATGAGTTATAATGCACATCAAAATCAATAATTAACATCAAAATTCAAAATTTGTTTAAATTTGTTTTATTAGTTGTATTACAAGGATCACTTTGAAACATCTAAAAGCTAAGTGAGTCTAAGTGCCGATTCAACGCGACCACGCCTAAAAGAACGGGCAACAAACTATACGGCTTGGTTCCTACCGTTTCTTTGTATGATCATTGAAATGCATGGACTAATAAACGCATAAGTTTCAAGATTTTTATACATTGTACTCGACAGGATTGAAATATTTAAAGAATTACCTTTCTCTGAGTACCTTGTCATCATCACTACAAGTAAACAGATTATAATTAGTCTTATTTGGTACCTGGATCAACGTCTTAGGCACTAGAGTTTTTTAAGAGGAACATAGGTAAAAATACTAGTAGGCAATGTCAGACATGGCATAGAGTATGCAAAAAACGTACCTGTCAGAGTCATCTTTATCCCTGATAATAAAAATAAA
This sequence comes from Thera obeliscata, assembly GCA_947578465.1. NCBI lineage: Eukaryota > Metazoa > Arthropoda > Insecta > Lepidoptera > Geometridae > Thera > Thera obeliscata. Next base: position 20,478,683 of record OX387919.1, on the reverse strand, counting down.
TTAGATTAAAATATTTGCGTAAAACATTTACCTACTTATCAAATCATTGAGAACAAAATAATATTAAAAAAAAAAAACAAATTCAGTCTTACTTCTTCGTTTTATCATCTTCATCGTCATCTTCGCTGTAAAATTACATTTTAAATTACTTAAAAACTTTTTTTTTACACAATATAATCACAAATCCGTTAGAAAATCCGAGAACTTTATGCTTTAATTGTTTTTGATGAAAGTTTTGTTTCTTACATCAAGCAAGCCTATTCCATCAAAAATCCTGTCCCAGGTACTAAAGCGTCCCGCAAGTAGGGGCATGAATAAACACCAGTTGCCCCTAACGCTATCTATATCAAATCTCTTAGGAAAGGCTTTGTTATCCTTTTAGGAGCTTTTAATATACTTACTTTACGCTTCTCCAGTCGACAGAGAACTCCTCGTGTGTAATTCCTGTCCTAAACACTCTTCGGCACTCCTCTCTAAAATATAGTAACATTTAAAATATCGTTTGTTAGTTTCGTCTTTCACTCGTTCCATCTGGTTTTGGATTTCTTTAATAAATTAAGCTGATGCTGACCAGTGCTTTGAATTCTGTGGTATTGAGTTTTAAAAGAACTTCGATACAGTCCACTCTTGATCAAAAAATATTTAAAAAACCTTGGAATAATCATCATCATCATCATCTCAGCCCGGTATCACCCATTGCAGGGTATAGGCCTCCTTCATTTTCTGCCAGCCTCCTCTGTCTTGTACGTCTCTTGTCCAGGTGTTTCCTGTGACCCTTACGATATCATCGACCCCTTGCGCTTTAGGACGCCCCAGATTTCATCGGCCCGACTTCGGACTATATGAATAATAGGCCTATTTAAAAAGAACTGGACATAAGAAGCCTATGTCTAACAGTGAACTTCTTAGGCTGATGATAATGATGATGATGATGAAAGAAGCAACTCACTCAACATCCTTATGAATAGAGCAGGAGATGAACTGCCGATTCTTGAAAATTGATGTGTACAAGAACGGTCCATGACAACTATGCGACTTAGGATCTATCTTGCAAGCTGATATCACTCCTGTCACGCGTTCTTTCCCCTGATATTTCACAATGAGAGGTCCGCCGTGGTCATTCTGAAAAAAGATCACACTGAGAGTTGTATTTTTCTTCGGGCTAAGATTAACATCCAGGTGGGACAAAGCTCTACCAAGTCTACTGGCTAGCAATGTAGGTAGGTACTTTTATTATGAGCATAGCAAATAGTGCTACCGGATAAACAACCATTAACCTGGAACCGTTTGCTAGATATCGACTGCCAAATAATTAATTTACCTTTGTAAGGTATTTTGAACTGTGCGTTCATTTAGTGGTGCTCTCAATAAAACGGTTATGATAGACATACCATCGTATGTTCTCAAAACCCTCTGGGGTAATAGGTTCTAGGTAACTTACTTCACAGAATCCTCCCTGCGAAGAGAACCGTCTTGCGGTGTAGTCGTCAGGGTCTCGAAGATGTCTACCGAGATCCACGTTTAGTGTCAGCGATTCGCTTTCAGTGGTATCCTCTGGATGACGGCGACTTTCAACTTCAGTGCAGTTGGCGTATTTTTTCTACGGATAGTAATGAAAAGATCAACTCTGGTCTCCTATTCATTTTTTTTTTTTTTTTTTTTATTTGCCATACCTCCAATGGAGAACATTTTAGTGCTAAAACTAAGGGACAGCAGTAACAAAAATAAAAAGAAACTAAAAAAAGAAGGTGCAGAGAATGGTCCTTCATGTGGGGGGTGCGACAAACAGGCCTCGTCTCAGCTCGATGCTGCGAACCATCCAGAGATGGAACACAACGCTGGTTTTCAGACGAAACCCGTTGGTGGCTTCACGAACAAAATAAATAAATAAAATGGATAGGATAGGTTTAGGTATGTGCTGGTACACTAGATTATTAAAATAAATAAAATTCCATACATCATTCATTCACATACTTCTTTTGTAAAGTCGGAAAAAAATAAAGTAGAGAAAATCTTCTCATTCATCATTTTTCTACCCACTTTATGGTCGTTAAAATGTTTTCGTCTTCCATTCCCCTCTATTAGCCGTTCCTCTAAAAGTTTATCCATCTTTTCTTTGATCTACCTCTACCCACATAGGTATCCAATATCAATCCACAGCCAGCCGCCTTGCTCTTATCCTTCTCACTGTGGCTATTTACCCACCCTAAAATTTGGCCGCAGCCGGGTCAAAAATTCTACTCACATTACAGATCTCACTCAACCTTTTCATGACATCCTTAGTGCAAATCATGTACTGGGTTATGATATTTCGGAACCGCTGCGCCCATTTCTTGGCGCACTGCTCATTATCCATCACGCAAACTTTCGCCTCTTGAAGGCTTTTCGCGTTCTCGGGGTTGTGGCCGTTTTGACGACGGTATACTCCCTGAAAAGTTTATTGCCTTATTATTGCCTTGGCTTGGTTGCGTAGACTTGGCTTGAAGACGATTGGATCTTTGATTACAAAGATCCCATCGTCAACGACAACTGAATAAACTGTTTTTGAATTCAAATTGTCTTTTTTTTTTTTTTTTTTTTTTTTATTATATAGATAGCTAAGCATTTGGCTGCCATCACACCTGATGGAAAGTGAGGATGCAGCCTAAGATGGAGCATGCTTAGCCATAATCCACCTGTTCACTCTAGTCTTAAAAGTTCCCAAATTGTAACGTTCCGGAAATACTGACGGCGGAAGAGAGTTCCACTCCTTGGCAGTTCGTACTATAAAAGTGGAGCCAAAGCGCTTTGTACGAGAATGTGGAATATCTACCATGAAAGAGTGGCACTTGTCCGTGCGCCTAGATGTCCGGAGGTAAAAGGGTGATGGGGGTATAAGGTCGTGCAATTCTTGTGCGCACTCCCCGAAATGTAAACGGTAGAAGACCGATAAACACGCCACTCGACGACGGTGTTCCAAGCTATAGAGCTTGGAGTCAAACAGCTCGTCATTGCCAATGAGCCTCCTGGCGCGCCGCTCTATAGAATCCAAGGCTTCGAGCTGATACTTGGCAGATCCGTCCCATAGGTTGCAACAATACTCCATGCACGACCGAACTTGAGCTTGATATAGAAGCAGAAGCTGTTCCGGCCTGAAGTACCGTCTAACCTTAGAGAGGATGCCAAGTTTTTTAGCTGCCACTTTAGCCTTAGATTCTATATAGGAGCCAAAGTTCAAGTTAGAAGATAACTTCACACCCAAGAGGTCCATGTGGTCAGATATTGGTACAGATACATCCCGAAAAGTGGGTTTAAAAAGGAAAGTGGTGTCTGGTGAAATGAGAATAAGTATTACACCTGGAACTAGTTACGGATTAATGAATAGAACAATTTAATAGGACAGCTGCACAGCTAGTTAAGAATTAAGTATCCTTACAATTTTTTCGTTTACTAATAAACCGGCAAGGTTTTCCATTCATCACAACTTGGTATCATCCACTGCTAGCCCTGTTTTCTGTGCGTCATCCAACATCCTAGTGCGTCTCTAGTTCGGGTGCTGCTAGAAGATTACCTCTCTAAAATTACTGCCGCTTCCCCACCCAGCGATGTACCCCTTCGTCCCGGGTTGCTCCAGTTCCCGGCTCACGTTGTTGTAGTAGATGAGATCAGTGGCGAACTGGCAGCCTTTCTCGCTCACCCCCAGTTTGAACGGCTTATCTACCTTCACGATGGCAATGTCGTTGGACGACCATTTGATACTGTCTTGAAAGTCGAATTTGTAGTCTGTGGAAAAAAATAATTCAATATAAGTTAATCCTAGCTAGATTTCCTAGCTTCCCTTCATATCTCACCAGTCTGCCTGACGAGTTTCAGTCAAAAGGTTTAGTATTGTTTCATGACATACTGGCGTTTTACTCCACAGTAATTTTTGAACAATGATTATGAACTGGACCCGTGAGAAGATTATAATTTATTTGAGCAAACTCACTCTTCGGAATACACTTCCAAACTACTTTTCTCCGATGCTTGCACACACATTCGTCGTCCTTGTAATCGAAGCTGTCAACAAACTTGGTGGTCCCGCTGACTATGTAAAAGTGGTCGGCATCTTCAACACAAGCAGCTGACGTCAACACGTAGGAGGAATGGACGATGACCCCACCGCAGAGCCAACCGCGGTACTTGTGTGCCTTGGCTGATTCTTTCGTTAGTTGGAGATAGACCTGATGAAAATCGTCATCGCTGTATGAGGAAGTACTTTGATGAAATAATCACGATGACGAAGACTGTCTCAATGTCTGCGTTGCTTTTGAGGCTATTCTTAATTTTTTCCACGCCAACAAGCATTCTCTCATTTCTCTCTTTATTGCTTTTGTTGAAACATGGTTGACCCTTTTTAATGTTATATCACTATCTATCAGCATACACTATACCTATGTTAGCATGTATGTGTTAGTATTCTAGTATTTTCTAGAAAAATTGTTTCTTAAAACTTACCATGTAAGGTCTTTTGCCAGGTAACACTGTCTTGCTGTACAGGATTCTTCTCGTGTCTACATAAGTCGTGTTTTCAAACTCCCAGCCTTCGTCTGCTATTTCACCTACTTCGTTGTCTGTTACATTTACGGTATCATGTTTATTGAGTTCTTTTTTATCCTCTTCTTTTTTCTCGGTTTTAATGGTTGGCGGTTCTTGTGTTGGGATCGATAGAGTAGACCCTAAAAAACAATTTAGGACATTGAGTACATTAATACTCACATAACACTTCGTCTTTCTTTTGTTTTAAATATCTAAGTTACTTATTAAGCAATTTAATAAATAGCAAAAAAGAAGAAAACCTTTGTGTGTATCATAAAAAACCTGAATTAAACTTACCAATTAGAAAAAATACACAAGAAAACGCCAAAAAGTTCGCCATTTTGCTGCAAAGAGTGACCCCAGAAGGATCTTTTCCAATTAATTCACTATCTTGGCATGAGTTTGTCCAATTTCACGCTCAATTTTCTTCGACGATATGCTTCAATGATTTTAATTTAGTACATCCGCTGGTTGAATTTATTGTAAATATAAAAGATAATTATCGAAGTAAATTGAGCCTTTCATTTTATTGCAAAAATAGTACTTTAACTACTTAATCAAGTTCCTATAGCAACTATTTCCTCAAATATGACCTCACGTAATCATCATGGTAGTAGTTATTTTTCCTCAATAAATATGATCTCATAATATTGTGATAGTAGTTATTTATATTCCTACTTACCTACACTTTTTCTACCTTATGCTTGTTTAGTAACTAGAGCACTGTATTAGTGTAACTAATAATAATAATAAAATGTAATTTATAATGTAACTGATTAACAATGAATAGTTCATTATAAGTACGATCGAATCCAAATCCTAAATTTTTCATAGGTATCTCCCTAAGTAATGCATATAAAGCAGGGTGGTGGTGTCAAAAAGTTTTAAATTACAATCAATGGGTAAGTTAGCTACCCTTTTAATCCACGACTACATGTTATAATACTAAACACACTTTATCTTTGTTTTAAAAACTTTATTCAATCACCACTTTATTTACATGATCTACATTTTAATCCTCTTTCTTAGTTTCATTAACTACTACAGTTCCATTTGTTGCTCTGAGTACGAAACCACTGCCTGAGAATATTTTATCCTTGCGCGCGTCAACTGGTGATTCGTGAGCTCTTTGAACTATCTCTTGTCCGGCTTCTGGAACAGGTTCTGAGACTTCTGGTTTTTCTGTAACCTCAACCTTCTTTTCATGTTGTATTTCGTTTTTCGCTGGTCTGTAAAGAGTTGAGGGTTCATACTTTATAGCTTTGTGTCTATTAGACTAAATTTTCTCTGGATTTTCGTTCAAGGTCACTGTCTAGGGGTCGTTTTCTCTAAACCTCTTGAGTTTGAGTTAGAATTCTAGTGGTAATGATGGACTTGTGACGTATGAAATACTAGCTTGATACTAATAATTGTAAATAAACTTTTTATTACCCATCTGGATGATTCTTCCATGATAAGACCTTCTCTGAATGCGTCACACCGGATCTAAATTGCCTTCTGCATTTAGGTCTGAAACATAAAATAATAAAACGTTTCAAACGTTGAAAGGTAGGAAAAGAAAAGCGACTATACAGATTTTTCATTTCTACTGTCATTTTTAACCATCACCTAAAGAAGCTAGATTTATTTGGGAGGTGTTGCCGTAGTCATCACGCTTAGCAGTTTCGATTAGAAGTAGAGATGTACCTACCTACTTTCAATGCCAAGATCACCATAGACAACCACATAAAGGTTACAAATTACTTACTCAATATCTTTATAAATAGCGCAAGAGATAAACTGCCGGTTTTTGAAGATGCTAGTATAAAGGAAGGGACCGTAGCATTTATTGGACCTCTCCTTGACAAGGCAGGCAGAGATCAATCCAATTACGATAGAGTTTACTCCTGTACCGTAGACTAGAGGGCCGCCGTGGTCGTTCTACAAAAAAAGGTGACTGAAGATTATGTTTTTTAATTTTACTTAGATAAAGATTAAATTATTTTTTCTTAATAGTCCCTATGGATTTACGCAGTATTCTAGAACCATTGCTTCATACATTACATATTTCGAGTATTCATTCCAACAGCTATAATATTATAACTCAACAGCATGGTCCTGCCTGATCCTATCCCTAAACACTAACCTCGCAAAATCCTCCATCAATTTGCAATCTTCTGCCGCCCATCGAAGTGTCATTGTGATACGCTGAGTGCATCATGAGGTTTGTTGGTATCATCTCAGACTTATGTATATTCCCATCACGGCGCATGTCTTCGTCATCAGAATAATTAATGTCTTGGCAGTCAACATATTTTTCCTGAAAGAGTTTAGTTAAATCATTTAGTATTATAGCAGCAGTGATAAGTTTGCAACTATCAGCTACTGTAAAATATTAGCATGTGCAAAGTTTTCGGCATGTAGGTAAGTTGAAAGACTTACGTTACAGATCTCCGACATAGTCTGCCCGATGTCTTTGCTGCAAATCATATAATTTTCGATGATATTGTGGTACCGGGAACCCCAGCGGCGCTTGCATCTGTTTTTGCTTATGATTTCCACGTGGGCTTCTAGAAGGTTTTGCTGGTTGTCCTTCCTTCGGCTGACCCACTAAAAGACATAATTTGAATTCATTAAACGTCGTCGAAATATCGGTATCATCATCAGCCTGAAAAAGTTCACTACTAGCAATAGCTTCTCTATCTTTATGTTTCCACTGATTTTCTACTCGAAACTACGAAACTACTTTCTTTCTTGGTAATTTACAAACCCTTCTTGCAACTTACGTCATTGTATTTACTAGTTGTTCCCCATCCAGCAATAGTCACGACAGTGCCTGGATTCTCCAGGGTCTGGGATTGATTGTTATAGGAAATGGGTCTGGGGATAAAGTCGCACCCTTTGATACGCCTGGTGAAGTCAAATCCATCCTCAACTTTTACGACAGCGATGTCGTTGTTCATCCATCTGATGTTGTCGTTCTCGTGGCCGTCGAAAACGTAATCTGTAGAGACACGCTTAGATTCGATTTCTGATTCTTACAATAATTTTCTTAGTTTTTTTTTTGTTAATGTAGAGGACTTACTTTTAGGTACACATTTCCAAATAGCCTTCTTAGCTCCGTTTTTAATGCAAGGGTTGTTGTATCTGTCAGCATCATCTGCATACCTGTATGAATGAAAAACCACAATTTCGCTGTCAATAGAATCGACGTATTGCCCAATTGTATTATAACCTATTGTGGACTAGCATCATTCCTCTACGGTAAGGCTGCTTTAGGTTGTATCTGAACATTTTTTTCTTGCAGAAGTTTTTTTGCTTGGTACTCTATTTTCTAGCTGTTCAATATTTTATTTGAGCTTACTTATATGTCCCAGAAACAATATAAAAGTGTTCAGCATCCTCAATGCAAGCAGCTGACGTCAGAATGTATTCTTCGTGGATGATGACTCCACCGCAAAGCCAGGTCCTGTAGTTGGGCTGCTTCTGGTGGCTACGTGGCATTTTCAGGTATACCTATCATTTTGATTGATACGATTATCATGTAGTAAAAGACGGCCTCAAAAGTAAGCATTCTAGAGTTATATCTGCATTATATTTGCTATCTATTATATTACAGCATTGCTGTAGTGTTTTGGAACTCCTGACTCTAAGTTTTCGGTTCGTAGATACTTAGTGTCACAGCATGTCTTTCGGCTTTGTTCTCGAGTGAATAACTTGGCTAATGACTACCTATCAATTTTTACCATGTAAGGTCGGGCGTCTGTAACATCGTCTCCATTTATAATTCTTCTAGTATCATTCAAAATTTTCTCCACTTCTGCGGGCATTTCAGTCGCTACTTCTATGGCTCGGACATCTATAAATAAGATGATATTTTGTCAAAATGTTTGCTAATGTTTATTCTAAAGAAAGAACATAAAAAATATTACCTAGAATATACAATATTCCTATAAAAATACATAAAAAAGACCTCATGTTGCAAAACCGTATGCAGGAAGATCAATTTTGAAATTTATTTCTAATCAAAGAAATAAATTAAAATTCAATTTCACGCTATTGCCAAACCGTTATTTTTAGCCTTTTTAAAGTTAGTTTCAGTGTCTTTTTAATTTAAAGCACAGGTCGTAAAGAAAGCGAATCACTTGAAGAGGTGGATAGATACATGGTACATGAAGTATAATATATAATGTTGATATTAATATAATGTTGATATCTTCATAATATCATCTTAAATATAATTTAAATGCAGGTGCATTGTGTTGCAATAATCAATATGACAAGGATGAACGGTGTCAATTATGTCTATCTAGTACCTATACAACATGGTATTAGCATTTGGTATTTTAGGGTCTGTAGTACTCTTTCCTCCCCCCTCCTTCTTCCCTCACCTTTCTGTAGGTATGTGTGGCCTTTTCCAGAAACGTGCGCTTTACCATTTTTTTGCAGGAAAAAGTCTCATAGGATTATTATATTCTTAGTCCGCCCCAGCTTCGCGTTGGTTTGAAAATTACACCCACGCAAAGCTAGACTGAGTCGCTATTATATAACCTATGTTACGCAGGGATAAATTAGCTTTCTAATGGTGAAATAAATTTTGATATCGGTCTAGTAGTTCTTGAGTTGGTTTGGGTTGTGTGTAATCACCTAGATTACATCGTTTTTCACAAAAAAACCATCTTTCACGAAAAACAAACAAATTAATTCAAACTATTTATTATACTAAATCATGCTATGATGTAACTGCTACCTAGATTGACTTTTATTTACAGCGACATCTTTAACTTTAGATGTGGCGTTGAAAACTCTGACGATAACTCCACCATGTTGCTCCGCTTTGTCCACAGCGAAAATAGATGTTGCTGTAGTCTGTAGAGGTTCATACTTAGTGTCATCTTCTTCGTTTCTTCTTAGCTTGTTCTCATTTTTAGCTGGCCTGCAAAGGTATTTGTTATTAATGTTTTTAAAACAGTCGTCGTACACACACGCAGTATTCAAAACCTGGTCGTGTGCCTTATCGATCTTTTCACTTATCTCCTAACTTACCCATCAGGGTGATCTGACCACGTTATGTTCTCTTCTGTGTGTGTAATACTTGTTCTGAAGAGCTTATCACAATCAGTCCTGCGAAGGTAAAATAATCTTTATTTTCTTGTGTCTCAAGTTTTGCACATCTAGGCGTTCGGCGGTGATGACCAGTGAAACGCTGTCAAATAGTATCCCTGTCAAATTTGATAGCGTTTCTCTGATCGCCACCTTTAGATGCGTGCAAAGCTTCAGAAAAAGATATTTGAAATTAACGAATTTGTACAATATTAATGTTACTCTGATGGTTAGAATAATCATATAGAGTAACTTACGCAACATCTTTGTGAATGGCACAGCTGATCAAGTTCTTGTTCTTAAAGACGCTGGTGTACAGGAATGGTCCATAACATTGGTTGGTGCGCTCCTTGACAAGACAAGCTGAGATGATGCCAATGACAACTGCGTTGACACCTGACCCGTAGATTAGAGGTCCGCCATGGTCGTTCTGAAAATGCATATAACTTCATTATAAGACGAAACAACGTAATGGCCGAACTACAGGTCATATTTTTCATTGAAGTAGATAAAAAAAAACAAGGAATTAGTTTTGAAAAATATGGTATAGGATTTACCTCACAAAATCCACCACTACCCGGGCCAGCCTGCCTTCTCCCAGATACGTTATGATGAGCAGAGTGTAACACCAGCTCACTAGGACTAAGAACTCGTCTCGTATCTTCTCCAGACTCAGCGGAATACATAACATCTGTGCAATCTACATATTTTTCTTGACATATTTCGCTAAGGTCCGGCACCAAATCCTTGGAGCAGATCATGTAGTTGTCGATTATATTGTGGTAGCGGCGTCCCCATCTTCTCTTGCAGCGGTTTTTGGAGATGATTCTGACTTCTGACTCTAGAAGGTTTTGCGAAGTACTATCAGCCTAAAATAAAATTACTAATATTAAAAATTTATATTATTACAAGAGTTTCTTACAAGAACTTACATAATAAAAAAGCTGCCTACTTCAATCCATAACTTACTGTGTTATACTTGTCAGTACTCCCCCAACCAGCAACATAGGCAACATTACCGGGATCTTCCAACCTACTGCTTTGATTGTTGTAGCCTATAGGTTTGGGGATAAAGTCACAGCCACGAATACGACGAGTGAAATCAAACTCATCTTCAACCTTGACAACGGCTATGTCGTTGTTCATCCAGCGAATGTTGTCGTTTTCGTGGCCATCGAAGACATAATCTGTTAATATTAATACAAATTTTAGAAATAACAACATATTTATTTTATTGTAACTTTTAGATTAGTACCTATGTGAAAGCTTTAAGCTCAATGAATGCTTTGAATTTCTAAACTGTTTTCATTGTTTCGAGAAAAGAAGAGAATATAATACTTACTTCTCGGAATACACTTCCAAACAGCTTTTTTGGCTCCATTCTTTATGCATACGTTGTTATACCGATCATCTCGTTCATCATGTCTGAAAAGTGAAAAATTACTTGAAAGGCTTTTCCAGGACCTACCCATTTTTTTTTTTAAATAATAGGCTTCCATATATAATGCATAATTGTGTTATGCTTTATTTCTTTTAAGAACAATCTAGAGTCATACTTAAAAGTGCCAGACACCACGTAGAAATGCTTAGCATCTTCGATACAAGCTGCTGAAGTGAGGATGTACTCTTCATGGATGATGACGCCCCCACACAGCCAACGACGGAAGTCCTTGTACTTTGGATTATTGACTGGTAGTTTCAGATAGACCTGTTAAAAGAAAAGCAATCGTTTTAATGTTAAAAGTTCTAAAAGGTTCAATATTCTCTAACGTTTTATAAAAATCACTCAAACTTCGATGATAACACTTACCATGTAAGGTCTGCTTGCCATAGACTCCGAGCCAACCATTATCCTTCTTGTGTTAAGTATGCTTTTCATTTCAGTAGCGTTGGCCTCCTTTAATATCTCTTTAATATTTGATGGTAGTGTGGTTGTGACATTTATTTCTTCTGCTTCTAAAACACCAATCAATTTACAGAAAACATTTTAAGCAAAAAATTAATTAGTGTGTCAAATAAACTTACTTGATACGTAGCATAATAGGCATAGAAAAAATATGTTGGGTATGCATTTCATTTCAATCTCTGCATCAAACGATTATTCTTCAATATTTTCTAGTGCTTTATTCTTTTAATTAATTTGATGTGATGGTTGACTGGTATAAAGCCTATTTTATGACTTTTTGATTCATTCATGTTAATCGATTCATTAATTTCATTGATTTTTATTCCAATGTTCATTTATGAAACATGACTACACTACAACACAATAGGACCATACATTCTCAAAAATTGATGTAAATGCCTGTTTTTATATACCTAGCTTAGGTAGGAATACTGTTTTGACCTATTAGGTATACCCTATTTTGTTGCTATTTCTTATTACCTAGTACGTAGGATATTGAGCTCTTGTGTTCTTTATTTTATCATGAAACAAATCAAACTATTTGTATTTTTAGTATATAATATTTGTTTATTTTATGTTCATCATCTTTATTGTTGCTAACTTTTTTTAATCGCCATCATCGATCTAAAAACGCTTGGCATGTTATGTGTTGGAGAATCGGATTTAGGTGGTCTGGAAAAGAAAACATTGTTAGCCAAAATCAACTTACTAAACTAGCTTTTTAGTCTAGAATCTACAAGTTATTAGTAGGTGTAAGTTATGTTTACCCGTCAGGATGTTGATCCCAATCAAAAGAGGTCTCGCTTATTTGAGTTTTCATTGTTCTCAACAGCCGTCTGCAAGTAGCCCTAATAAGCAAATCAATTTAAAGAATCAAAGTAAAATATTATGACGTTCATGCTTATAGTCTCCTAAGCAGGACGCCCCTTATTATCGGGTAGAGGATAGATCGAACTGACGATATTGTAAGGATCGTTGAAATTCAGTGGATTGAGAGGGCTTAAATCGTTTTTCCTGTAAACAAGACGTTTATATCCAGCATCTGCACATTTTTATCCTGATGATGATGATACTCTTATGCTCATAATTTGCCGTGTAGAATAAAATAAGGTTTTTGAAGGTTTGATACTATCAGTTTTCACTTGTAGTATGCCTTGCGCAAGGCGTTACACTCGGACCTATTTTATTTATTTATCACACAGACAATATTAATATCTCAAGCTAAAAGACAGATGAACCTACGATTTAACGCTAATTTTGCTACATCAGTATTAAAAAGGAAGTACTCATTAGTCTCCTTATCGATGGCACAAGAGAGCAAGTGGCGATTTTTCCACACACTGGAGTACAGGAACGGGCCGTAGCATTTGCGGGTGACGTTACGCGTTTGGCAGGCGGAAATAATGCCTATTACCACTGAGCTTGCTCCTTGGCCTACCACGAGTGGTCCACCGTGGTCGTTCTGTAATAAGAAAAAAATTTAAGACTTCGCTAAATGTTACTAAACGAAGTCAATCTGATAGAATAGAAAATCTGGAGGCTGAGCCTACTACCCAGCATCAAGTCTATTTTCTCTCTATTTATAAAAAAAATACACCTCTTTTTTTTATAAAAACTGCAGAAGTTAGAATCTCAAGCATTATCGTTATAAACGAGGCAAAGAAAATAAAATTTATGCAGCTTTACAGCTTCCTTATTGCAGTTGATGTATGTGAAATAAGTCAGCACTCTCAAACGGGAAGGAAAACATCTTGACGAAGCCGGCATGTCGTAGGTAGAACCTAAAAAGTTCAAAAACATGTGGACGAAAGGAGCCTCTTTGAGGCGCACATAATTTTTTTTTCAAAAGATATGATAGATCTCAATCATCCACTTTTAGTTTTTTTTATCTCGGTAGCCTCTTTAAGACCGCAGATAGATGTTGAGGAGATAAACAACTTATAGGACATAGACAGTAGAGATCATTTTACCTCGCAAAACCCTCCAGAAGTGATCTTAGCTCTTCTCGTTTGATTGTGCATAGAGGAATGAACATGAAGCTCTTGGGGGTCTACCATCATCCTTCTAGCACGTAGTGTTTCATCGGTATCTTCTTCCTCGGAGTACACCAGGTCTTTGCAGTTTACTCCATGGTCCTAAAATGATGTTACTTACATATTTCTATGATAACTGTGATAGTGAATGCGAACTTTGTATTGCCACTTTTATAAACTAAAATAGGGTTGAAAATAACCTATCTTCAGTCCGTCCTAAGGAAATGATACTGCAGAGCAAAAAAATGTTCGTCCAAGCAACTGATTTAACTTGATTATGATATTTATTTTTTCAATTTAACTTGAGGATAACGCAGTGGGCTGCAATATTATTAGTCAAGTAGGTAGGTAGAATAATACCTACTCTTAAGGTAATTTAGTTTATTTTTATGTTGTAGCTGTTTGTTGTCCCTGAATAAATGTGCAATTAAGTGGGAAAATAAATAAATATTGTCGACAATCCACGCAACAATACCTAGTTCTAAATTAAGTAGAGCTTATAGGTACTATGGGAACCAGATAGCAGATAATAATATGATTCATAAATATATTGTTTTTAAATACATACTTATTACTATATGTATGTAAGTACTGTTATTGAGGTATATTTAAGGCTGCTACTTACATAGGTTAGTCTAAAAGGCACTGAAAGGCAAAGAAATAATTTTGCATCATTCATCATCAATTCAGATTGATTGAAGAAAATCCTCTGCTAGGCAATAGGTCTCCCTTTTGCATTTGTACTTCCTGAAAAAAGATGATGACCTTCCTATAGATTTATTAATCTTTTAGGGCCACTCGAGCGAGATGGATTAGGCGAAATTAGCATACGAAGTAAGACCTACTTATTATAGAATTGTCTTTGGCCGGCAATACGTGAGTAGTGTACCTACCTTATGAAATAGATGCAATTGAATTAGTTATAGCTGCTATCTACCAGGTTATGTGAATGATGCCACAAGTAAAAGCGAATAACATACAGAATAAACGGCATTAGACTAGGACCGTAGAACCTACTTAGTATAAAACTGTCTTTATTTTATTATTTTATTTTTATTTCTTAGGAAAACAAACAGTTCTTATATTCTTATTGACAATGTAAAAGAACAACTATGGACCATTCAATAGTTTTCGCATAGTGAGGCTATTTGGAGCTTACTTATTGATTTATATGAAAAAGATAACAGAAATAGATATTATGTGACGAGAGACTAAAGTAGACATAGACATAAGTTTCCTTGGCCGGCAATAGTGACTATAGTAGGTAATACTCACCTTTAGAAATAGATGATATTGAAAATTGCATACCTATAGCTGCTTTTGCCCAGGTGTAATATGAATGTAGCCAAGTAAGAGTTATTAAAGTAAAAACATACAGCACAAACAGCACTCATAGCGTCGGTGTCCAGGCCATCCTTGGCACAGATCATACTCTCGTCGATGATGTGATGGTAGCGCTGGTCCCACCGCTTCCTGCAGTTCTTTTTGGAGATGACCACCACATCTGTCTCCAGAAGAACAGGAGAGTTTGTAGATTCTCGGGCAATAATCTGAAAGACAGATGAAAATAAATAGGTTTGCACTCCATGCACATATTTTATTTTCTTCCTTCGTAACATATCGTAATAGGCAACTGGAGACTACTAGAGCCCTTACTTGCAGGACACTATAGTACCTACGTGGGACCGGATTTCAGATGGAATAGGCTTGCCCATCACTTAAACCATCCTGACAGCTTAGTCGGCCTAATCCACAGGAAAGACTAGTCAATACGTGCAGACATGACTAAACTATAAGTTCCCACGATATTTTCCTTCGCCGTTTGGGAGCACTAGCATTGTGTACATACAAGACAGATTCCGAACAGAAATCCTAAGGTACATGACTGGATTCAAACCTGCGACCACCACTACTACCACGAGGCAATCAGTGCACTCAAACAATACAGTCCACATAATTATCATTGTTTTCACCCCACCTTCTGCCAGTCTTTTCTTCTAGGTTTAATCGCTTGGAACTGGCACCTCTCACCTAGTTTTAAGACGTTTCTAAGTGACTTTTGCAATTAAATTAAATAAATTATTGTGTACTTTGACTAACATCTCCATAACTATCTGTAGACCCCCATCCAGCAATAGAACCGACAGTCCCCGCTTTCTCAAGATCCGCGCTTTGGTTATTGAAAGCTATCATCTTCGGGATAAAGTCACAGCCACGGACTCGCTTCTCAAAGTTGAAGTCATCTTCCACCTTCACCACGGCGATGTCGTTGGACATCCAGCGGATGTTATCGAAGTCATTACCGTCGAAGGAGTAACCTGAGGTAGATAGATAGAAAATTCTTTAGTGGAAAATAGGTGGAAGGAAAGAGCTCAGAATCGTTCTTCCTGAAAAATTATAGAAGAGACTATTATCCAGTAGTGGATGTCATGCAGGCCGCTGATAATGGAACTTCACCACTATTTTATCTTTAGTTTTGTAAGAGGATCTACAAAAAAACGGTAGAAACCAAGCTGTAGTTTGTTGCCTGTTCTTCTAAGCTTGGTCGCGTGAAACTGGCACCTAGACTCGCCTAGCTGCAAGACGATTCAAAGTGATTCTTGTGATGCAACTAAACAAAGAAGTTTTTAATTTTGTATTTGATGGTAGATTTGGTTAGTGTGGAATTGGTACAATGTTGTAGTCCTTACTTTTAGGGACGCACTTCCACACAGCTTTCTTTGCTCCGTGTTTGATGCACTCATTTTTATTTTCACTCGCTGGAATCCACCTGCAAAACAAAGTTAAGGGGCCAACAGCCATGAAACATCGTTCAACATTTACATTTCAACATCATGAAAGATATAAAATGCATCATGCACACAAGTTTGTTGGTTGCTATTTTTTATAAAAAGTAGTAGGGGCTAGGGCTAAGACATGTAGTATGCTCAAAAAAGTTTTGAGCATTGCATAAAGCTTACGCCTAAACCACTGCTTAAAATTAGAAAATTTATTTTTGATGCACCCTTTATTATTAAGTAAAAACAAAATCTTACGACGCATACCCTAAGGAGACACTTTACACTTTACACGTACACATCAGCCACGGTTCTAAAGACTTGAACTTCAGAAGGTGTATTGTATTCCTTGAACACCTATGCACACAAAACGAATCCAAAAATGAATTTCCCAGATCCGGAAAGTTAGTTTACAGAGTAGACCTACTTATTTATTTTAACCTGAGCCATCCCACTGCAGGGCAAGGGACGCCCTCCCCTTTTTTAAAACCTCTTGATCATTGGCTACAGTTGGCCAGTCGTTCCCATTATCTTAGTAATCTGTGGTCGTTCAAATGACAATCAAGATCGTCCCGCCATCCAGGGTCTTACTCTACACAGAAAAGAAAATCTTAGGAAAAATTACTTGTTCGTCCCGGAAACGACGTAAAAATGCTTGACATCTTCAATACACGCAGCCGATGTTAATACATATCGCTGGTGTATGATAACGCCACCGCAGAGCCAGTTGGTCTCGACAATCTGCGGGTCTGCCGAGGGTGCTGGCCGCAGGTACACCATGTATGGCCGCGTGTCTCCGACCTCGTGGCCGCGAAGGATGCGGCGGGTTGGGACAGTCGCTGGTTCGCTTGGCACTCCTGGTAAAATTTATTGTATGACATCCAGCACACAACACATTATCCAGCGCCAAGTTAAGCAAAGCTTGTGCGAATGGGAACCAGTTACCCGTAGTCTGAGTTTGTCTCGATCAGTTTGAACATTTCGTTTCGCCTACTTGTCTCTCTCTTTTGTATGGAGAAAAGATGAGACCACAACAATCGTAACATAGAAACTTGGTAGAAACGATCGATCGAATTGATGTCTCATTATTTCTCCATGCAGAAGAAAGATACACGTAGGTGAAACGAAATGTTCAAACTGATCGAGTATAACTTAGACTTCGGGTAAGATGTCGAGAGTGGGTCGACATTTGAGGGGGTGGGTCGACTGAATCCCTTACTTAGTTAAGTAAGTTTAGTTTTAAACTTACCAGCTTGAATAACAATTGGAAATAATGATAAAATAACTTTAAACACAAGCATGACGTAGATAGGTAGGTATTTCTAAAAGAACAATACTATCTTATTGTAGGTATCATGAGTAGGTAAGTAAGAACATTAACAATATTTTAGTTTTTTAATCAGTGAATAGAGAAAGAAGCAATTTTTGCCGAAACGTGAGCGTTTTGTTATTAAAATGTTGATCATAATTATTTCAATTTCATGCTCTAACGAATCATGACTTTTGTAAGAAAGTGTTTGTCTATGTAGGTATTTGTTATGAGTAAAGTTGTAGGTAAGTATTCAGTATATTTTATTGCCATAATAATGTACTGTGTTTTAATATTGTCAGACATACCTATGACATTTTTTTTAATCAATACACAATTTACCTTAGAGTGTTACAATATAATATTTTTTCTCGGTGGGGATCGAACCCACGGCCTACGGCGCAGTAAGAAGGACCACTACCAACTGAGCCCTGACGCCTGTCAAATCTAATTCTAATACCTAATCAGCTAAAGCTAAAAAACTGAAAAGCAACTTCTTCTTCGTCGTGTCGATATTTCCCGTGATATTGTGTCCCTATAATAATATGTGTGTTTTGCCCAGAAATGGGCCACATTAATAGCGCTTTCCGTGGCGTCAGTCCAATCTTTAAGCGTGCAGGTGCTAAGGCACTCTGGGCAAGACAGCAAATGAATAATAGACTGTGGGGCTCCGTAAAAGCACACAGTTTTCGGTGTACACTGTAAAAAATGGGAACCCATTTTGTTATGGTTGTCCAAGCTATGCGAGCTTGTTTTAGCTACTCGACACTAGATGTCGTTACGGATGGTAAAATTAAATGCATGTTTTACTACTCGCCGTAAGATGGCGTTGTACGCCTGAAACACTGACCTACTGAAACTTACAGTGTATTGCTAGCGTAGTGGAAATTATTGGTCCATCCAGTCAATCCAAAAGTCATGGGTCCATCCAGCCTCAATTATTTTTTCTAATAATATAATGTAGAATAATATAGAATGTACTGAAATGATTATTTATTCAAGCAAGTTACATCTTACGAATTACGATTATGCTAACATACTATTCTTCTATTTTTATAAAGTGGATTTTTTCTTATTTTTATCATTATTTTAGAAGCATGTTAAGTACATAATAGTTGAGATAGCAGTCAAACGCAAAACTATAAATTATAAAAAAAAAAGTTGACCAAACATAATCTTAAAAAAGTTGCTCAAAGTATTTATTGCAGCGAATGTTATTCAAACCAGAAACATCTTCACGACTTTGATCTGCAGGCACGGTAGATATTCCTTCATATCTTTTAGTACCAAGTACCAACTCAAGATTCTAAGAGGATGTCTTAGGAAAGACAACCGGCCGCCCGTGGCTTCGCTCTCCCCGTTCCCGTTACGCCCCGTTCCCTGTATTTTTTCAGGATAAAAAGTATCCAATATCCGTTTTCTGGATTTAAGCTACCTCTCCACCAATTTTCAGCCAAATCTGCTCAGCAGTTATTGAGTTATAATATAAACACGACTTTCCTATATACCTACATACCTATGTCTATGATCATATCTATATTTATAAAAGAAAGTCGTGTTAGTTACACTATTTATAACTCAAGAACGGCGGAACCGATTTGGCAAAAAATTTGTGGGGAGGTAGCTTAGAACCGGGAGAAGGACATAGGATACTTTTTATGCCGAAAAAGCAACGGGAACGGGGTGTTACGGGAACGGGCGAGCGAAGCCGCGGGTGGCCACTAGTTATGATTAAAAACACATCTATCCCACGGGAACCATACATTTTACCGGGATAAAAAGCCTATGTACTATTCTAGATTATAATCTATATCTGTGCCAAATTTCATCCAAATCCGTTCAGTCGTTCAAGAGTTGTTGAATAACAAACATCCATCTATCCATCCTACATCCATCCATCCAAACTTACAAACTCTCACATTTATAATATTAGTGTGATTACGGAATGGAGTGCCCACTTTCGCACTATAGTGACTCGTTCAGTATTCAATACAGTATAGGCCTACCACAGGCTCTGTCTGGCTCTGTCTCTGGATTTAAGTCTGTGCGAGTGATGACTAAATAAATTCTACGTCGAAACGTCACACACATTATATATAATACACTGGTGAGCACTCACACAGACTCAAAACCAGAGCCAGAGACAGAGCCAGACAGAGCTTGTGGTAGGCCTACAGGTAATAGCGGAGTGCTGGTTTTAGGAAACTTATTCTTTCTGGTTAATCTCTTATCGACGACTTTCGCATACCTATACTGTCGACTTTTTAAATCTTTATGCAGTGATTAGCGTTGTTATATAAATATTGCAGACAATCCATACTATACACATAATATCTAGCTCCAAACTAAGCCGAGTTTGTACGATGGGAACCAGATAGCTGATATAATACCTAAATATTTTTTTTTGTAAATACCGGCTTAGCGTACAATATAACACAATTTTTCAAGGAGGCAAAGCTAGCTGTGAAGTCTGTCATATACGAGGATTACCACATAACATCAGGTGTGCTGTCCGCTTGTTTATCAAACAATTAGTATTAAAAAAAGTCGTAGCTTAAGCTATCGTATGTAACTATGTACTCTACTTGGCAAAAACTCATCAAATTAAGATAATCCTAAAGGATTATCCTAAAGGATTATATGAAATAAATTTCATATAATTAAAATCTGGCCAAGAGCGAGTCACACTCACGCACGAAGGGTTCCGTACCGTTTTATAAAAAAATCACGTTTGTTATATGGCACCTGTAATATAATATTTATTTATTCTGTTTTTGCTATAGTATTTGTTGCAACAGTAAGTTTAATATCATCTGTGGACAACTGTCTTAACTCATAAAATACAGCCTGGTGACAGACAGTCAGACAGCTGAGTCTTAGTAATAGGATTCCGTTTTACCCCTTGGGTATGGAACCCTAAAAATGATTGCACATTGATTTATTTAATATCTTTGTCAACTTGACTCGCCTCGACTGGCCTCTCAGCTCAGTTGGTAGTTGCTCTACCTTCTGAGCCGTAGGTCGTGGGTTCGATCCCCACCGAGAAAAAATAATTGTGAGGTGAACACAGATGTTCTCTGACTGATTATATTGTATTTTAAGTAGGTATTTACAAAAAAAAAAACAAATAAGTATTATATCAGCTATCTGGTTCCTATAGTACAAGCTATGCTTAGTTTGGGGCTGGATAGTGTTGTGTGGATAATCTATAATATTTGTTTATTTATAATATTTATTTAACTCTTCCCGCCTCTGTAAAAGAACTCAAAATTAAAACTATATCCGGCGCCTAAAAGCAA
Source organism: Thera obeliscata (assembly GCA_947578465.1). Classification (NCBI taxonomy): domain Eukaryota; kingdom Metazoa; phylum Arthropoda; class Insecta; order Lepidoptera; family Geometridae; genus Thera; species Thera obeliscata. The sequence goes on along the minus strand of OX387919.1, from coordinate 20,457,720 downwards.
ACTCGCCTAAGTCGCATTATTTCATTATTCATAACCAATACACTCAAATAAGACCCAACCATTATTGTAAATGCAATCTCCGCTCACTTATCATACAAAACCATAATCTCACACCCTTTACTACTCGAAATGTGAGAGGCAATACTATAAACCAGCTATCTTCAACAATACATTATCCCTACTTATCTATGGGCAGAACACGAAACTCCGGATCTATTTTATTATAAAGTGCATTGTCTATGGAGAAGCCTGGCCGACCGCCGAACGTAAATAATTTAACTGTCTTAAAAGATTCAAAAATAGTTTCCTAACATTGCCCCCCTTAATATGTACACCATTTGTCAGACCATAACTGGATTTAAACGACGCGTTACAACAGAAAAGGCCACTCCCCCTGCCAACGTTCTAGCGGCTCTCTTCTAACATCAGCTGATGGTATTCAGACTGCTGCTTCTGTCTCTTTCCAACACGTGATCTTGGATCCGTTTACCTCGTTACAGCTCTAGTAAAAATGTGCCAAATGCCCCCGAAACCTGAACCATACTAGACTTTGTTGTCTTCGAATAGAGTCGAAATTTCCACGTTGAAAATAATAAGGGGGGTCTCAATTGAAGCGAGAAGGACCTCGAAAGGGATGGAACGAATCGTTCTGTTTAAAACGAGTTTTTATGTTTGGAAATCGTATTAAGCTTTTGTTGGAAACTGTTCCACTCAACGGGCTTAGTAAAGGCGTTTGTGCGGTCAAACTATCGCGTTTGAGTGGTGCAGCGGTGGGGATACTGCTGATTGGCTCGTGAGGTCCGATATTTTCTGTAACGATTCGGTCGCGTGCGGTCGAGCATAACGGATCAACACCAACATTTTCAAATAAGAACCGCGAATACAATTGTTTTGAAATTAGAACTTGTTATCAGTGTCATCAAAAATGAACGGACACATTCAGTGAATTGAAAATTGTGATTTGTGTAAAAACTTTAAAAATGTCGTCTTTACATTCTGATGATGATCAAGAAGAGATCAACGTGGACTCGGATAGCAGACTATCAGGTCACTGCGATAGAAGCGTTGGATCAGAAGACAGAGATTCAGAGCATAGTTACCATGACAGGTACCGCGATTCCCCCAACGAGCACATGACAGATCCCACGCCGAGGGTGAACCTACCTTTCAGCATATCTCGTCTCTTAGGAAAACAGTTCGAGGATATAGACAAGCGCAGAAATTCCAGGGAGAGTGACGACAGGAGTGATCAGGACACCGAATCGGAGAGTGCTAAAGATGAAGGAAAAGATACTGGATTACCGCTCAACTTTTCACACAACCCAGGACTTTACTCAAACGGGTTGTTGTTGAGGCCTGGGATGGGGCTGGGGGGTGGTTATGGGTTTGGGGGTAGTCCAGGTGTGGTAAGAGTACCGGCTCATAGAGCCTTGGGTGCTCTAGGAGCCTGGGGAGTGGCTCTGGATCCTATGAGGCAGGCTGCTGCTGCAGCGTTTGCACATCAAGTTGTAAAGGATAGATTAAATGGTGAGTCAAGCTTATTTATAGAGATTGTTATTTTATTTTAAGAGTATTTAAACTGATTTCGTAGGCTAGATAGATAGATAATTAGATACTTAGATCTCTCCTTCATTTATTACCATGACACACTAGGTAAGTATAGGATACAAGTTTTAGCATAAAAGTAAACAGTCACAGCAATACGTATATATACTTATTAATCTTATTATTGATAAACTGAACTTTACCTAGAGAGGGGGGGGGGGGGGGGGACGTTTGATGTTTTTAATGAATCAAATATAGATGGGTAGATACTCTATTTTAAAAGTATAAACTTGCTAGGTTACGCGTGTTATAAATCAAGTGATCATTACGTAATAATAAAAATACTATACCTAGATTTTTTAATGTACCTAATGATGGCATTGCTAATTGGGGGACGGCATTCTATGATGGTTCAATGTGAAACTTAGATTTATATACCCTTCTGAACGGATTAGGAATCTCACCCGGCGAATAATATTGAGGACAATCCACACAACACTATCTAGCCCCTTTAGTAGAGCTTGTAATAAGGGAACCAGATAGCTGATATAATACAAATCTATTATCAAAAAGTAACATGAAATCAGTTGAGTTTACTGCAAGCGTTTGTATATAAAAAAAACTAAAGTTTATAAAGTTTACAAAAAAGACCCCCGGATGCTTTAAGCTAAATTCTTAAAATATACTGTTTCCGTCGGTATAGTAAGACTGGTTTAATTATAGTTATGTATATCATACCCGTATCATGTCAAACTAGTAATAGGTAAAGTTATTTTCTACCCCAGGTATCTTCAAAAATAGGCAAATGGTTTTCCATAAAGCGTTTTAGATCAACGAATTTTCCTCGCGCATCCCCTAATAAATCATCCTATCTTCTGTTTGCACAACATTTTATTTTACCAACAAAATTGGGTGGCAATGCCCTTCTAGCCTTTGCGTGCGAAGCGATGACACATCGACAAAACTATTTCTTTTTTTGTTCCTTTTTTCGTTGCTGGTGGGTGAGATTGGAGGCGCCTCGGTCAGTAATCTGTCGCGCCGACCGAGACGGGGGATTTTTTTACTGAATTTGACAACAAATTGGTTTCCTGATATACCACTTTTGAGACAATTATTATTGGAACGGTCACGTACGTCTTAAGTTGGGTTTTGAGGATAATAGAGGTTTTGGTAACCTTACAAATAAAATTTGGTCAAGGGTAATTTGTACATGAGTAATGTTCTTTTACAACCAGATTATCTTACCTGTACTAATCATCCTTGTTAAGATACAATGCCTTAATTAACCTCCTTATAATAAAATGGAAATTAAAAACACAATAATAACTACTGGCCTGCATAAAAAAAAAAAACCCAAAAAGAGAGTCAAATAGAAAGAAAACTTACCTAAAAAAAATCCTGACATCTAAAATATATTTTTTCAGATTGTTTAAAAAGCTTAACAGCAAAATATACTCCTAATACGCGTGCTGGACCCTTTTTGTTTTTTGACCACCAAGGAAGTGTCTATAATTGAGACAAAAGGACCCTAAAAACTGTTCCGTACGAGTGTCGGAAATGGCTAAGTGTTGAAGAAAAAACTTCCTAATTGGCGTCAATAATGCGAGTTTTTTTGCTTCTGTGGAAGCTTATAATGGCACGGATTTTGAGATATGGATTCTTTGGGGTTCGTGTTTGTGTTGCGTACCCTTTAATTTTAAAAACCCCGATGGAAGTTTTCAGTCATGTTTTTGTAACAAAGGTTGATTTTATAGTTCGTTAATTTGTTAACAATAAAAAAGTAAAAGTTAAATAACTAAAAAAGCAAATGTCTACCCTATTTTATAAAATGTTTCAACCCAGCTAAGTTAAATATTTCAATAAAACAGTCGCCAATTAAATTAAACATCACTATAACACGACCTTCGTATCTATTATTTACATAATAATTATGCATGCACAGTTTCTACTTATAAAATATCTATAAAAAATATTAATATTCAAATGATTTTGGCATTTAAAACCCAAAATGCTTTCAAAACCTTTTAACTGCATAAATATGCATGAAACTATACACTGCTTGCTCTTATGTCCTTGCAGTAAGCATCAATTTTATTTGTTTTTAGGTAGCTGCTGTACGTAGCTATCAATCTCAAACACATTTTTATTGTCAGTTTATGGACCACTCAAAGTTATTGCAATAAAACAGTCTACAATTATTTAACAGGCAGGAAGTGATTCAACAACTCGTTGTTGACAAGGAAAAAGCAATAGTTTAGCAACAATGCGATTTGGAGCGTGTCATCTCAATGAGCTAGTTTTCCGGTGATTTGTGGTTGTCACATTTCATTGGAGTCCCGACGATATTGTTTATGATGATTTGACATTTAATTTAATTAACTTAAATTCAATTAATACTTAGTCAGAAACAGTGCTTGGGTCTGAGTCGAGCCTCAAGCAGTCTCAAGCATAGATTTTTTGACAGTTTTCTATTAAAAAATGATAAAATCAATTTAAACTTAACACTGTTTCTGAATACGGGCCCTACAAATAAATTTGTCTAGTGAAGATTTTGATGAAAAAAACTTGCAACTTTTTTCTTTCGTACATGCAATGGACAATAAATGTGAATCAAAAGTGTGGGTTATTTTATTTATTAAGAAAAGTCTTGCACACATCTTGGTGATGGCACTTAGTGAAACGCATCGCACCGCTGAACGCTTAGATTTTTTTATTTCTTCACTGTATTTAGTTATGTATAAAACTTATTCAATGGGTTGGTATACAATTATTGGCGTTATTCAACAATAATCGTTTTGTTTTGCATCATTTTTCATAACAAAAAATGTCAACGTAATAATTTCAATTCAAATCTACTTTCACTCCAATTCGTTCACAAAAAAGCCCTTAAAAAAAGCGGCAGACCTTTCAAAAGGCGACCTATTAGTGTTGACAAAAACATTTTCATGAAATCAATAAGCTATATTATGGGCCTTTCCGGTAATGACCAACCTCATTTCCGGTGTAGTTTTGATAACCGCAAAGCCATAGTTTTATTAATGCATATGACATTTTTTTAGCGCAATACCTGCGCGCTCAAATAGTGTTGAAAAACATTAAAAGACCTATGGCTTAGTATTAGTCCAATTGGTCGATGTCTTAACATGTGAGACCTACTAAGCCAATAGCTTTATTCCTATAATCCATAGGGCACGTTCCTGACGTGCGTGACCTACGAAGCGATGCTTTTTTACGTGTTTTACCACTTCACATCAGGTGGGCCATATGTTTGATCCAAGTTGTAATAAAAAAAAGGTGTAAAAAGCCGTGTGAAATCATCGACATAAAATAAATTTGACTTTTTTTACAAAACATCCTTGTTCTAAGAATGCCACACACTCATTCAAAAGATATAAACGCGTTAAGCAACTATTGAACTTTCCACTCGTTTATAAGAACTTATATGACTCAACTCGAAATTGGCACTTAAGACCTTCTGTTTCCAGTTCACGGCCACACGGTAATCACTGTAAGTCTTTGTAATTCACTCTAATTCACTTCGCCGACACGATTTTAACTTATTATTTTTAGTAAGCTCGGGTTTTTAAAAAGCGGCAAAACGCAAAGTGCGGTCACTATTTTTTTTATAGAAACACCGGTCCACCTTATTTTTTACATAATTAGCGGTAACTACCATTGCATAAGTTTAAAAATTACGTTAACTTTATTTACTATTAGTTAGCCAGAATATTTTTATTAGTGAGCCTGTTGTTATTAAGAAAAAACAATGATGTTTAGGATCCTGTTTTTTTGTCGCGTATCTTTTTTTTTATATGCCTTTCATTATAATTCTACAGCTTATGTTTCTACGGCTTTCAGTTAGTACCTATACCTACAGAACTTGGAGTAGGGTTATAATAATATCATATCCTAGCCAAGTTTACCTAAAGGAAAATTTTTATTATAATTACTGTGATTTTCATTTTCTTATCGTGTCACTAATTCTTTCGAACCAGTGTGTTATAAGGATTTTAAGCGAGCGTCAAAGAGGCTCCTCTCGTGCACTTGACATATTTTTTCAATACGGCGATGACAAAACCGCATTAACCGCACGATAATTTCTTAGAGTCTGTTCGGAAAGAGAGCCGTCGTGGCCAAATTGAGAACTAACGTTTCGATTTTTATATGGCAGCTCATCCCTTTCTTTCTATCAGCATGTTGCATCATAAAAATTAAATAAAGGAATAGTGCACTAGTTGTGACAGGATCAAATCGCAACAGACGCGCTATTGTATTGTCCACTAAACAAAACAGGTGATTACCTAAGCACAGCAAAGCCACGAGACGGTTCTCTTTCTGAACAGACTCTACCTCGTTTATTTATTCACATAAAATTACCATACCACTTTTACCACTAGTGCCTACACATTTTTTTTTAATATTTTTTGAACACTGTATCTACACTTTACGGCGCTCTTTTGACGTTCACCGCTTCTTAAAAACAAAGGCTTAATAAATGCTTACGAGAATTAGGTCAAAACTGACTTGAATGATTAAACTGACTCATCTAGTGGTTTATTGTTTAGAGTCTGAATACAGTAGGTTATTAGATAATGAAAACTGCAAATTGTGAAAGTATTTTAAGCTTTCGCGAGAGCATTAAGTGAACAGTTTGGCTGATGTTAGTTAGTGATGAATAGCAAGAACAAATAGAGGCCGATGTCCAGCTGTGGGTTAAAAATTATACAAGAATTTTCTATCTATCTATAACAACCAACAAGTTTTTAACAACTGAAAGCAATGATATCTATGAGATTAAAATATTGCAGTCTTTTAAATAGATAAGTGTGATAAAATGGGATATAAGTATAAAATTAAAATCTTCCCCATCTTCTTCTTAACTTGTGTTCTTTCGGACCAAGCGCCGTGAAAGATATTTAACCGGCCTTCCAGCTCAGTTGATAGTAGCACTGCCTTGTGCCCGTAGGTCATGTGTTCGATCTTCACCGAGAACAAATATTTGTGAGGTAAACACAGATGTTTGTTTGTCTGAGTGTTATATTGTATTCTAGGCGTGTATTATCAAAAATAATAATTATTTATGTATTATATCAGCTATCTGGTTCTGATAGTACATACAAGCTCTGCTCAATTTGGGGCTGCATAGTTTTGTGATTGTGTGTGGTTCGCCCACCATATTTAAATATATGAGTATCTAGTAGCCAAATCTGACTCTAAGGGCCTTAAGATCAAAACCAGTTTATACTATGGATCTACGATTAAATTTTATCGATGGTTTAATCAACTATTCTTAGATCAAACTGAAAATATGAGCAAATTCGATAAACTAAATTGGTACTTACGAATTAAAGCTATGTTCTTAGGTTTTTAAACCACAATATTTTTTTTGTTACGGGTCCTCGACAGCTTAAATTCTTCGATTAAAATCTAAACCAAATGAAAAAAAACATTTATAGCATAATACTCCCAAGATCTCTTAATTTGCGTTCCTTTGATCTGACCGACCATTCACTTAATGATATAATTAAAAGCCAAGTCACATTGACGCCGGTTTGTACGACAAGAAACAGTCATGATCATCAATGGTTGACTGGCCTCTCAGCTCAGTTGGTAGTAGCTCTGCCTTCTGAGCCGAAGGTCGTGGGTTCGATTCCCACCGAGAACAAATATTTGTGTGGTGAACACAAATGTTTGTTCTCTGTCTGGGTGACATATTATATTCTAAGTATGTGTTTGCAAAAAAAATAATTAAATGAGCTATCTGGTTTCCATAGTACAAGCTCTGCTTAGTTTGGGGCTAGATAGTGTTATGTGGATTTGTCTGTAATATTTACTTATTTTATTTATAAGAAAATAAAAAAAAATGGTTATTCTGACCGTAATAGAGACGAATTTGGATGAATCTCATAGCCAATAAAACACTAATAATATTAACTTGACGCTCGCTGCGCTTTCTGGATAGCGAAGCAAGCTAGTAGTATGCACGATGGACATATCCTTGGAAATTTACTATTGAAATGGGATACAAATAGAATAAATTATAATATTTGCAACAATAGAATGATTTGGGTATTTTGATTTCGGTATTTGGTAGTAATAGTATTATTATATGCATGCTTTTTAAAATATCGGGATGAAAAAACGACCACTGCATTCTGGGCCCTCAAGGCATGCAAGAGTGAATAGGTGTCTTCTAGACCATCCTGCTACATCTTCGGCTACATCATGGCAGGTGAATTGAAGCCAAAAGATGGTTTAAATCCTAACCATCTGTCCAAGTAAATTTATTTTATTTTTATCTTCTACCTATATTTTCCTCTTAGTTTTAATTTTTTTATTAGCTCCTAATTTGTTCAATGTGTGTGTGAGTGTGAGTCAAATAAATAAGTTTTCTTTCTCAATTTTCGGTCTAAATCATGGTTAAAAGGACCTTATTCAACTACCTTTTATATTTTACTCAATTGTGTTCAGGATGTTGTTTGACGTCTGTATTCGGCAGTCGGTGTGGCAACACCTTTAATAGTTCATAATTGCTATTTTACAATGATTTGTTTGTTTTATTACCATCATGGTCATTTGCGGCAATAAAATAATGCTTGCGGCATTTTAAACGATTAAGGAGTGGGGGCGTAAGCATCTTAATACACTTTTTACCGAATTAATTCATAAATAAATATTATACAACACTATCTAGCCCCAAATTAAGCCGAACTTGTACTATGGGAACCAAATACCTGATATAATACTATTTTTTTTTTAAATATACATTTAGAATACAATATAACACCTAGACAGAGAACAAACATTTATGTACGCAACACAAATATTTGTTCTCAGTGGGGATCTAACCCCCGACCTACGGCGCAGAAGGCAGAGTTACTACCAGCTGAGCTGAGACGCCAATAAGATAATACTTTGAATTGCTATTTATTTTATTGGTTGCTTGTTTTACGTAGTCCTAAATTTACCAAAAAAGGTTTAAGATCATTTACTTAAATTCGTGTAAAAATTTCTGTGTACCTCAATATCTGTTCGTTAATTAAGAGCATAGCCTTAATTTAATCAGTAATAATAATCAGTAATAATTAATTTATTGGTAAAGTAAATAAAAAAATCCAATAACAACAGTATGTATCTAAATAAGAAATGTGCAATGCGCATTTTTCGTCTACAATAATAGCCTGCAAGTCGTTACAAGCGATCTGCGATGGTGATCATTGAAACGCTGTCAATTATAACAGCAATATTTGACAGCGTTTCATTGATCGCCATCGTCATTACCTAGATGTGCGCAGGCCTGAATACCGAGGATTTGAGAAATTTATGGCAGATGAAATAATGTTATGTTTTTTTTTTAAATATTAGCACATTTATTGTCTGTACCTAAAAAAAAACTATTCCGTGCATTGGGGGCACGTAAATTGTCTATCTTGTCCTGGTTCTACCAGTTACTAGCCTTATAGACTGATAGACTACCAGAGCTGAAATAATACCACCTTCTTCTATTCATGAAATTTTAAAAACCAGAATTTTCAGTGCACCTAAAAATGTTCTTTTTGTGCACAATTTCTCCGTCAAAATTCAGTATACATCCTCACATATTGACCCTACATACCTACTTAGTAAAACGGCAAACCAATTAAGGGTACGCTATAAACAAGGGGGACTTCACACATGCAGCATAACCCCAGGGCGTATCATCGCTTATTGGAGGCGTCAAATTTTCATAACCGTATCGCTAGAGATGCGGTATTGGATACGGAAATATACGGAAAACCGGATAAGTAAAATCAACGACCGAGGAGCTCGGTGGATGGAGAAGGCTCAGAATTGTTTTTCCTGGAAATGTAGGCTAAAGAGGTCTATGTCCAGCAGTGGACTTCTTTAAGCTGATAATGATGATGATAGTCAAGATTATTCCTTGACTATCATCATCGTTTAGCCAAAGTTCAAAGGTTCAAAATGCAAAAAAAAACTCAAGGATCGCTTTGAAACGTTTCAAAGCTAGGTGGATCTAGGGTGTCAGTTCCGCACGACCAAGCCTAGAACAGGAACAAACAGAATCTTACCGTTATTTTGTAGGCTTCTTGTTCTCTGTGATATTTCCGTACTAATGATATTTGAGGATATTTAGAGTCAGCAACAGGTCCAAATGTAAAATTGGACGATAAAAAAACTGAAAAGGCACCCAAATAGAAGAAAGGACATTTTTTTTGCTTTCGATTTTGTATAAGAAAGCATTTACAAATAGTTTATCATCGTTAGGATATCGTCGGATGTCACGCTTTCATAAGATAAACTTTAAAATCTCTTGAAGGATTCTAAAATTTATTGATCGCAGACAACATCATTAATATTCATCAGAAGGCTTTTGTGACCTACTGCTGAGCAAAAATCTCTGTATTTTAATCAATTGGCACTGGCACCGATTAATAGCAATGTCAAACGGTAAAGTCTGTCATTTGATGGTCAATAATAGTATCTTTTTAAATATAAGTGAAGGGCTTTCCTATATGACTGAATACTATAAGCTCTTTGTTACCTTCTTAGAGAAAACTGAAAGTTGTTCTATTTTAATGTTTTTCCGTAACCGAGTATTTGGCTTCCGCACTTAGACCCTAGGTCACATCACTAGTAATATCGCGAGCCTTCTCCCGGGAAATGTGGGTAAAGCTAGGGAGGGGCTGTATTTTAGTGTATCGATGATTTTGTGGCACGTTTCCAGGGAAATAAAAATGGAGGAATATGTTTCGGAAAGTAAAAATGAAGGTTCAGGTGAAGAAAATTTATTCCAAGGATTTTCTTGGTTCATATTAAATATCTCTAAGAGTCTGAAATAATGCTGCCTGCGAAGACAAATAATAGGGTTCTTATGGTTCAAATAAATGTAGGTACTTATAGAAGACATCACAAGATGTTTTGGTATAAAAATTTTAGTAATTGACAAATTTTTAAATAAGGCTTGACAAATAAAAAAAAATATACAAAATGTTTATTTCCGAGAAAACATCCATATATGTATATTAAATCTACAGCAGTAAGAGGACTAGGAATATAAAATAGACGTAATCATATAATATTCTCAGAGAAATTTAAAATAACCTACAGAATATCTGTCAGTTTCCTCACTAGGCTAAGCCTGTATCGAGGAGACTATTGTTTCTACATAATTTAAAATTGATTTCTCAGGTCTATAAAACAATCTGTTTGTTAAATATTTCCTATGTAATAAAAAATATAGTTTACCTACTTACCATATGCAAAAGAAATAGGTAAAAGTGTGTATGTATCAATTAATTTCATAATAATAATAACCTTAGTTGTTACCATGTTTTTATTTTTACAAACTCGAGCTAAATGCTTACGGAAATAAGTAATATCTCGTTTATAGCTCTTTATGGAGCTTGATTATGTGTAATCACGGCGGCATTATGTGCGGGCTTGTTCTGTTCTAACGGTGTAAATTAATGATCATTTATAATTGACTATTGATTACTACCTGTGGGAGATTCAATTTTGAAATAATTATTATTATTTTTTTTTTTTGAAGTAAATACTTTTTTGATTGAGTGTTTTTGTGGTGAGAAAAAACAATGAACTCGTGACACTGACACGTAACCGACACCTCTTCGGTAAAGATCGACACATTTCAGGGTGAGGGGAGTTTCACTTCTGTCGACACACTCGGAGTTCCGCCAGGAATGAGAGAGAGAGAGAAAGAATAGAGAGAAAAAACATTGCTTAATTTTCTTATCACTAATACATTCCCCATAGATAAGATTTTTTTTACGAGATTGTGGTAAGGGTAAAGCCGTAAGTTTGGTAGGACAGTTACCTACATAGTATAAATAGAGGTAAATAAAATCAAATTTACAAGAAAATTATTCTGTATTTTATTATTAATAATTATTTGTCATCTTCAACCCAGAAATGTTCACCTTATTTTATCGTTAATCATACCGTATGAGCAGTCCTTCAAAATAAATATCACTTGGTACTAAAACATAGGTTCAAATAAAAATATATTGACGTATTTTATAGTCCAATCCATAACGTGATAGGTTATAAAACTCGCAATATCTCAAAAGTGTAAATATATGGCTTGAAGCGTTCCTTCGGTACCCCACGCGAAATATATTGATATTTATATTACTTTGGATGGTTGTGGTGAGAAAGTACCTACTGGGTAATTGATTGCTTTTTAATTGAAATTGTAGCAAAATTGAGAATATTTTTGCGGATAATAAAATTATGTAGGTAAGTGCATATAGTAAAGCAGTTTTTTAATATAAATGTGTATGAAATAACAGTTAACAAAGAGCAAAAATACATTGCGTTTACGTAGCGTCTTTTTAAAATATCATTTAAAAATTATCCGATGTTATAAGGACCACCTAGAGCGGTAAAATCTTCCTCCATTAGCCTCCATCTCGTTCTGTCTCTAGATGCTCTACTCCAAGTGACTCCAAATCATTGTATGAAGCAATAAGCAACAACTTATTAGAAACAAAGTAGATAAATACTTCAGCTGTTAAATTAAATAAATTTCAACATGAAAAAAATTTGTTCTCAATCAGTTTGAACAATAATTTCGCTTAAATAAGCTTCCGCATTACACAGTGGGCTAATTGTGACGACATCGGGACATTTTAATGAGGCGAAAAAGCGAGCGTGTACATAATAACTGTCATGTCAACATCCCACATCCCACTGTGCAGGAGATAAGTATTATTGTTATTTTATCGAAAACCGGATTGTGTTATTCTGACCATTATTAACAATTAAATTGAAGTCCATGGTTTTAGTAACAAAAACAGAAAAAATACTAACGAGTTAGTCCTCTGGATGAGTTTCCATACCAGAGGACAATTATAATTTTTAGGAATCGCTATTTGGATAATAATATGACATCCTTATAATTTTGACATCTTTTGACCTCTCTTTTGTACGCGCAAAAACAATAGAAAACGGATTGACGGACAGTGTTTTACTCGTAGGAAGAATAGGTATAGTATAGCATCTTGAGTAGCAGAAAGAGTATATCCTAGATTCTAGAATCGTGAGTAGAGTAGTTAGTATAAAATAAAAATGAGTAGCACACACAATTAAATTTTACACAGGATAATGTCACATCACTAAACCTATTTCATCTAATGTGTGTGCCTGGGACAGGATTTTAGATGGCTACTAATATAGGCTTGGCACCTATACCATCCTGACCTTATTTTCTTTGAAAATAAACAAAAATAAGAACATAGTTACTTACAACTTTTTTACTACTAGGGCTAGAGTTTCAATTAATAAGTTATTTAATAGCATTTGAACCACTCATTAATGTGTTGGTGTAACTAACAATCGGCTTTTTCAACCCCAATAAGGCTATCCATGTAAGATACGTGTTTAACAAAAAGGCTTAAGTGTAAAAGTACACAGAGGCGCCGCTGTTTAGTATGGAAATGAATACGAGTACCTTTAATTTACATAGCAGAGGCACCTATAGGCAGAGTACTCTGAAAGTAAGGGTTGTTTTTTGTAGTAGCAGCTATTTGTGAAAGGCTTGTCTTGGGAAGTACTACCACCATGACTATTTCTGCCGTCAAGCAGCATTGCTGTTTTTCGGTTTAAGGGGTGTGGGTGCCAGTAAAATTACTGGTACGTGAGTCTGAACATCTGTATGCCTCAAGTTGATGGACGCAGGGTAGTTCATCTTTTAGGCACGTTCCTGACGAGTGTTACCTACGAGGCAATGCTTACCCTACAAATAATTTAATTAATAATTTAATTTCAGGTGGGCTCACCCGTGGCTTCGTCTGTGGTAGTTTCTTACCGCTTTTGTCATTTTTTCAGGATAAAAAGTTTTATAATGCTGACTAATAGGCTACAAACTGTAATTTGTTGAAAACTTTATCCAAATCTGTCTAGTAGTTGACGTGATATTGCATTTGTAATATTACTAGTAATGTAAGTTCTATTTATATCAGTAGTCTTCTTCTTCCTGTCCTTACCCCACTTTATGTAGGGTCAGCACAACATGTATGTGTCCTCTATTCCCCTCTGTCAGCAGTCATCTCTGCATTGACTCCTCTCCAATTCATGTCACCTTTCACACAGTTCATCCATGATTTCTTTGGTCTACTTCTGCTCACATATCCATCCACATCCATACTCATCACTCTCCTAGGCACATGATTTTCATCCCGCCTCATGACAAGCCCATACCACGCCAGCATATTGCTCCTCAATTTTTCTGTCACTGGCGGTATGTTCAAACTTCCCCTGATAAACTTAGTTGTATTTATATCAGTATTTCTACATTTTACAAGTAAGCCTACCCATTTATCTGGAGGATATCGTTTAGAGATTGCTTAACTGGGCTTCCATATCTCACGAACAGCGGTTTGCAATTCGCATTTCGTTCATTATCGGGCTGATAAAGCTCGGCAAACAATGGATTTTAATAGCCTCACAGCTTAGTAGCTCTGTCTTCTGTGCTGCAGGCCGTGGGTTCGATCTTCACTGAGCATAAATATTTTTGTTGTGAACATAGATGTTTGTTCTGTGTCTGGGTTTTATACATTATACAATTTTTACAATATCATCTTCCACCAATATCTTGGAATTGGACATAGGCTTCTTCCTTAGAGGATTGTTTTCATAGGCTTAAATATGTTCTCTGCTTTTTTTGTAAGACTCTACGTTTTTGAGCCTATAAACCAACGCGTTCCCGCGATCTTTTAAATTATGTCAGTCCGTTGCGTCGGTCGTCGGTTTCATCTTGAGATTCGTTTTTGAACTTTGTATCGTCTACCATTCTTATTAATTTTGTTCTTACATATTCATAATATTCTACGAGACTTACTAGCACAGTATCTATTTTGTATCTTCTCTCTTTCAATAACATACCCACTAGTTCCCATTTCAGTCCCAAATTCGCAAAGCTTCAAGCAATAAACGGGAGCACACGTAAGTGAAAAACACGAGTACATGCAAGAGAAAAAGCAAAACCTCATAACCTTTGTCCGGATGCATCTAACCCAAGCTCGATTGCATTGGGCTTTCAACCCGTGAATATTGCATGAGTCCCGATTCCCATGCGTACTGGCGGGGAGAAAAGTCTTAAGGCCAAAGTGAAAAACTATGTTAATGTTGCTCTGATATTCCAACCATCGATAATGTTTCTAAAGAACGAGTAACGAAGAATATCCGGAAAATGTATTCGATATTCGAACAAAAATCGGAGTCCTCCAATTCGGGAACGTTCGTGAACTCTTCTCAGAATCTGTTAGTTGAAACTTTTTAAAAAGCCAAGCAGCGGTTTAATTTCTGCGTTATGATATTTTGAATTTGTCTTGACTTAAAAAGAAGAAGAAAATCGAACGAAGAAGCGTGTGTATAATATTTTATAATCACAAACACGTCGCCGATATTTTTTAAATAAATCTAATGAATTTGACTAGCCTCTCAGCTCAGTTGGTAGTCTGCAGCCTTCTGCGCCGTAGGTCATGGGTTCAAATCGCTCCCCACCGAGTAAAAATATTTGTGTGATGAGCACAGATGTTTGTTCTCTGTCTGGGTGTTATACTGTATTCTAACTATGTATTTACAAATAAATTTGTATATAAGTATTATATCAGCTATCTGGTTCGCTAGATTAGTGTCGGGTGGATTGTCTACAATATTATATTTAATTTTGCCCAACAGTGGGATACTACGGGCTAGCAGTAATAGTTATAGTAATAATAAGAGTTTCCAAAATTTGAACTATTATTGCCCCGAATAAACACCAATGTTGCCAGATTACTAAAGACTTTTGACTGCGACCGTAGCAGTAGTCCGTAACTAGTGGGAATTGGTGCTCGCTTGTTGCGTGCAAAATGTATGAGATTTTGTCCGTTTATTTTTTCACAGTCCACTGTCCGGGTCGTAATTGAAAAATGTTTACCCGTACTGTATTGATTTTTTTGCACAGTGGGCGTGTTTTATTGTCTGTCTGGTGCAGTGATACGAGGTTTATTAATGTTTTGCTTATAGGTAGCTACGGGATTTTGCAGTTTCTTTTGCCCACGGCAACGAGCATACACGAACACGATAGACTAAGGCCCGTATGTAGAAATTAGGCTTGAGTCTGAGTTGAGTCTCACCCATAGATTTTTGATAGTACTCCATTGAAAAGTGACAAATATCTATGCTTGACTTAGACTCAAGCTTTGTTTATGTTCGGCCCTTACAACGATCAATATTATTAATTATAACTCTAAGCCCATCATCTTTAGATCTGAAAGCGTCTCTAATATTAGATTGTACGGGTACGTATTGTACGGGATCGTACGGGTACGGGTTGAAAGTATAAACATTTAACTCATTTAATATTTGATGTTCGCACTTAAAAAAATATGTAACCTTTTGAAAAATAGAGCTCATTTCTCCTTGACAAATCTTTTATAACCATCCATCCAAACTTCCGCACATATAAATGCTCAGTGAGAAGTTGAAAAAGTAAGGACAAGAAGACGAATGCGCTCCACATAATTGGGCAATAGTCGCGTCTCTAGGGATTTGGCAGCGTTCAATCTTACGGATGGTAGCATTTGTCCTCGCTTTCATATTAACACAGAAGCTCGCAACATTTTCAGTAATAAAATACATTTTTCAGTTATATACAATATATCTAAGTATTTAAATTGTAGCGTCATCAGAGGTAACTTTTCATTATATTTTTTTTTTATAATAGTAAATACCTGACAGCTTTCTATTTAAGGGATGTTTTGTGCCACGAACGTGCCTGGGAAGCAAAGTCTTGAAGCTGTTTAGTTTTTTTTAACTGACTTTAAATCAAATAGTAATAGTAGTTTATAGCAGTAGAGCTCTTTGTGTGTGGCTCGTCACGGGAATTACTACAACCATGCCTACTTCTGCCGTGAAAAAGCTAATAAAGCTCGTAGGTACTAAACAGCACTAAAAACAAGGGTTCGCATAACCTTAATCGTGAATTGCATAACAGCTTATTGTAAAGTCATAAAATAAAAGTTAAATTCACTTTGGAGCCCCTCACTGAAGGGTGGAAAGGGTTACAAAGGGGTTGGTTGGATAATATCATAAAGGGAAGCCTTCAATTATAATTAGTTTGTTAATTTTTCTTCCTCCGTTATGCAATCATTTTTTTGCTTGAATTAGGAACGATGATTAAAAATGTCGAGGTACTTCAGATTAGATAATTATTTTTCCTTGTTTTCTTTTAACACAAAGGTGTTTAATTATTTTTATTGTTGAAAGAAAAATAAATAGCTTTGTTATTTAAACCTTTCTGGGTGTTTTGGTGAGGAGTTATTTAGGGACTATTTATGTTCTATTTTTTTTAATTTTAAAATGCATTAAATGGCACATCCGAACATAATATTTAACTTTGGCACTTTTTAATCATGCAGTGGCAAAAACTCTTTATACCATGTATTTTTCAACTTATTGGGTAAGGCAAAATTTCAAGTTTGTGTGCAGTGGAACAAAAATGTCGTATGTTTGTGTGTCTCTCAAATTAAACTTAGGTATATTACTGTTACTTAAACTTATTTACTGTTCAAGAACAGTGGTGAGAATACATGTTTTTTTGTTGCAATCAAAACCTAATTTCATTTTTAATTTAATATTAAATTAAATAAAAAAATAAATTAAAATTTGTTTAATTTAGATGTCAACAAAAAATATGAGTTAGCGAATAAGAACTTCACTTTGTAAAACAACAACAGGCAAAATAGCTAAAAGTAGATAGTGGTAAAAAGATAATAATGATCATTGTTCCTTGTTAGCATCATTTATTTGTTAGTATCAATAAACTAAAACTTTTTATAGCAACAGAATTACACAATCACCCGGCAGATTTTCATATAATATCTGCAATACACGTAAGCATTTTCAAATTACAAAGTTTACTAACTTTAACAAGTATAAGTTTCAAACGTAAACATTTTCAAATTACAAAGTTTACTAACAAATTCGCTAAGTTTAAAGGCCTCCCGTCTCATAGGGTGTAACAGAAACCATGCTTGATCCAAACACATGAATCATATCTTGCTAACTAGATTACTGGCACCAGAATCTTGTTACGCACCCTTTTCTTCTGTTATGGGTTGTGACAGTGTGTTTATGTTTGAATATTGAAACGTTTTGTGCTTTTACATTTTCTATTTATATTATAATAGACCAATAACACTATGCAGGATATAAAAAAAACAGGCCTTTGCCTGATGTAGATGATTTATATAGCGTCAGGGGCAACTGGTGATTACACAAGCCCTATTTGTGGGACGCTATAATAATATATAATGTGTCTCACAAGGTCTATTGGCTTTCGGTCTTGACAGAATACCAGCGCATATAGCTTCCTTACAGAAGCTAGGTATTATGCTGAGTCAAGGCCCTTTTTGCTGCTGTAGCACACAGAAACACGACGCACTTCTCCAGTATCAATGTATTGTTTGTATCTTTCTTCTGTTAGTGTCCTTGTATTTTACTGGTTTTTGTGTGCTTATGTAGTAAATAAATAAATGTCTATGTCTATGTCTATGCTATAGTGCCTGGGACAGGATTTTTGCAGGATATAGGTAAGGCATAAAAGGAGTCTCAAAATTCAAAATTCAAATAATGTACCTAAGTTGCACCTAAGTTGTTAAAAGTTACCCAATTAAGAAGGTACCTATCTATAGGTACTATGCAGGGTGTTTTTTTTTTGAGAAGGGCGGTGATGGCCAAGTCCAAAACCACGAGAGTTAGGGAAAAGTCGTGAAAAGAGTCATGCCCTACATTTATAAGAAAACAATAACAAAATATTGATTTTTTCATAAATCTTTTAAATTTGACGGAATTTGACCAAATGTTTTTTTAAATACACACGCACTGTATTATTGAACCTATGAATTCTGTTGCTGATATGGATCAATCTTTGCAAGCAAATGTTTTACTAAAAATTAATGGAAATGGCAAATTTTCACTCTCTCTTCTTATCGTGTTACTGATTCTTTCGAAACCAAAACTTTTCACTATTATAATGTACATTTATGTATACCTACACCACATACTATAACTTTTATCAGATCTGCAACTTTTTTTCTGTAGATTAGGCACTTACCTATGTAGCTCCATTAGAGCGCTGTTACCTTTCGTGCACTTTAAAACCAAATTATAAGGCATCGAGTCACTAACAATATTCTTAAACTACACCACACCCCCTCATTGCTTAGTAATTTGCGGTCACGTGAACCAGCCATTACGAGCGGGCGACCAATGGCAGAGCGTCGTTTAATACGATTCCATATTTGAAAAGGAAAAAATGAAATAGAATGAGATATAATTTAAATTTAGAATAGGGTAACAGGGACGGAGCATTACCATTGGACTTTAGGTTTCAAGTTATGGAAATACGATTTACCTGTGTGACACCTCTCTATGTCAAAGTGAAAGTCTATGTAAGAGTATTTTCCTTGGTAACGCCATCACGCGTGAACGGGTCGACCGATTTGGCTGAAAATTAGTAGAGAATGTAGCTTTAAAACCAGGAGACTGCCATAAATACTAATCTTGAAAAAGCCACGGCAACGGAGCGAACAAAGCCACGGGCAGCCGCTAGTTATCTATAAAGAGCCGGTACTATAACATTAATTCGTTATTAATTTAATGTTTCGATATTACGTACTATGAAATACATGAACCAAATCGTTTCATGCAAAGAGTTAAACGCACCTGAATAAATTGCTGAAGTAAATGGCTATAATAACGTTGTGATTACGATATGATATCGATTCAACATCGAATACAATATCGTTAAACATGATCTCATCTCACGGCCCATTTAATGCAAATCGATCTATTACGGAAAATACCGACGATTACCGACCTCCCAACCAATCAGAATGATCCATTTATACGAATGTAATTTATTGAGTTTCAAAATTTAAAAATCGTTCAGCCGCCATCTTGTCTGTAATTTGAAAACGTGTAACCGCTACTCGGGGCTATTACCTCACGGCTTCTTTTTTCAAAAGTCGATATGAAATAATAATCTGTGGTTGGTTTATCGGTCTTTTAAGTCGAATGAGAATGATTATTTCTGTAATTTCACATAATGCGATGGATATCTTTGATTACTGGAATAACGTATGAATTACCAACGAATAGAAGAATTAGGTACGTTATGAGTATAATAATGAGATTTTTATTTATTCATGACTTTGAAGAATGGGTACGTTATTGCATAAATCGTGATTTCAATTACAAAGATAACATATAAATAAGAAAATTAGTATAATAGCGGGTTGCGAGATTATATTTTATTTATCGTAAATAATTATACTTAGTTCTCTGGAAAAAAATATTAAACACAATAATTTCAATGTATAAGTTTGCTTACCTTAGAAATTGCTGATGTTAGGGCTTAAGGCACATCTAGATCACCTGCAATAGCGTTCAGTGTATCGCTGTCAAATATCGCACTTTTAAAGTTCGTGGCAGTGAGGTGCAGATGTCCGCCTGAAAATTATCGCCATCGCATATCGCCTAGACGCCATCGCACATCAAGGCGATCTACGATGGCTTTAGGTAGCCCCTGCTTCATGAACCACTGACATTTATGTTTTTTTCAGCATCATTCCCCATCACGAGGCGGATCGGCCACCCCTACCAGAACCGAACGCCTCCGAAACGCAAGAAGCCTAGAACCTCCTTCACAAGGCTGCAAATAGCTGAACTTGAAAAGAGGTTCCACAAGCAGAAGTACCTCGCGTCTGCAGAACGGGCATCGTTAGCAAAGACCTTGAAGATGACAGATGCTCAAGTGAAGACGTGGTTTCAGAATAGAAGGACTAAATGGAGGTAAGATTTTGTCATCCTAAGTACCTACTAATAAGGCGAAAACTATCGTTTGAATACAGTTAGAAATCTGTTTATCTATACAGAGTGTTACAAAACTACCCATAAAGCTGACAGGAAGTTAAATTAGTCCTTATAACGAGTCCATTCACAATATTTGAGAACCGTACTAACGCTCTACATTACCTCATAAAAATAAAAAAATATTATTAGTACATATTAACATTTATGAATGAAAACTTGAAAAACTATTAAAGTAGACAAATATTAGGTAAAATAGGTACGTAGGCCTTTCTGGTAAATAAACTGGTTCCCTGATTAGCTTGCTAGGGTTGACAATTTTTATTTATTAGGGAGATTTGCACATGAAGGTAGGGACAAACCGATTTATTAAAATTTAAAAAATACTGCATTAATTAAATAAATAAATAATTATAATTGCTTAAGTTGATAAAAAATGCTATGCAAAAACCGCGGCAGTCTCCGAGTGCCACACGTCTTTTTATTTTATTACGCTGGCAGTATGAATCTAGGTATTACTAATAGTAGATCTATAATTTAGCTTGCTTTTATCAAATGCATAAGTCATACGAGTATTTAAAGCAGTCTACATTACATGTGCCTATGATTATATTATGTAAAACTATTTTATCTTAATAGTCTTGTTCTCTTTAGTGTTTTACAAGCTGATAGCATATATTTGAACCTGCTCTTGACATTTTAATACGTAGTACAAGATGTAAAACAGTACGTTTTATAGTCTATACTATAGCATCATCTAAAATACATTATTCCTGTGAGGTGTCCACCTTCTTATGCAGAGCCGTAAAATCAATACTGTCCATATTAAACTGACCTGTTTCTTTCCTAAACTTCACATAAAGTTGAAGCTCTATCAAATTTGGTCACTTGAAAAGATTAACCAGATTAGTTGAACGTTAGTTCTGTTAGTAATATCTGAAATAGTGGGTCCATTGGTATTGGTTCGTCTGCTGGTTTAAGTGTGAGATTACAAAAACTTAAGTAGTTGAAGCAGTAAAGATAGGAATGTCGTAGATTTCATTTAGTAACGTACAAATGATTCGTAAAATTGTTTTTTATTACTTACACTAGGAAAAAAGATGTTGAAGTTGCCTGAAGAGCGGGTTGAATTGAAAGTAATTCTTTTCAACAAAGATTTTTATAATGTCCCAAAAGTTAAGAGCCGAGCAGGATTTGAACCTGTGACCTTCCCCTTGGTACGGGGCTGCGCTGACCGCTGCGCCATCGCATCCTAATTAAACTCGACGAATAACTCTTAGGGACCGTGGCTCCATCTTCAGTTTTGACGTTACAGTCAACTACTTACCTGCTCGACTTACTTTTGTTTACTTGTTATGGGTTTTGTTGTTGTTTTGTTATTTTATTTTATGTAAGTATTCTTGTTATGTTAGATTTAGTGATGTGCATTTTATATTTGTCTGAAATAAATGATATTATTAGGTATTATAAGAGATTAAAGATAGTATCAAAGCCTTAGCATAATTTATTTTAAATTATTAGATAATACATTTGTTAATGTCACTAAAGCAATATCATTAAGTGGTAGGTATACCTAATTATTTACAAAACGCTTTAAATAAAATTAACATTTCGATTAATTAAATCAATAAAAAACTAAAACACAATGTTTCGAAAATAGCTTTCAACATTCACGAAATTAACCTTATCTATTTATTTATACGATGAACATGAATAAAACTGTTTTAAGATTAACGTACTACCTATTTAAACAAATTGATTTCTTTGTTTTCAAGATTTAGTTACTACTATGTACATAATATACTTAGGTAAGTATTTACAAAATGTTTAAAACACCAAAGAAACAATTGAGCTATCTGCTGACCGTTATAAACGATCAAAATAGTATTTATCAACTTAGACTTTAGACAATGCAAACTCTCTAAAACAGTAGGTCCACGTACTCAGTGTTGACGGCAAAGAACCAAACCAATCGTACCTACCAAATATAATATACTAAAATAGTAATCCAAATTCAAAACTGCACATTTCGTTCGGGAACTAGGGCCATGTGTTGGCATTAAATCATTAAATCTGCGTACCTACCGTACCTAGTACCTACCACACAAAAGGATGGAAAGGAACATTCCAAATTCAAAACTGCACAATACGTTCGGAAACCGTGTGTTGGTGGCATCAGCGATTACCTTCTAATGGACAAGCGGTGTTTGTGTTCGGAACAGATAACGCATGCTCGATACGCACGGCGCCAAGCCACTGATTTTATTGTGAAAAAAAAACAGTGATCTATCGTTTGAGGTTTTAATTCGAAAAAGGATACTTAGCATGGGCTTATGCTGTTTTTACAAGGATAACAAGACCCAGTGTGTGTATACCTACTTAGTTGTTGTCCAGGTTCTGACTCTTTGCAACAAACATTGTTTTTATAGATTTACGTTAACCAGAATAAATTTTAATTTTTATGTTATATTAAAGAACGCCGTCATGATGTTATTTTAGATGAGTGGTTTGTGATGCTAAGATTTTATTGAGCTAACTACAGCTATTACGTAAAGACTTAAAGATAATATCGTTATTAATATGTAAAAAACTCAGTAGTTACTTTTTGAAACAGTCTAAGTATAGGAATGCACAATAATACCACTGCCATGTTAGTTAATCTGTCTGTCTTTTTCAATAAGACAATCGAATAATGCTTTAATCTGTTAAAAAAAACTGTCTCCTTTTACGATCGATTTATCAGCCGTCTCTTCGTATTAACTAGTCGTGTTAATGGCGCCTTATCGCGGCTCCTTGGGTTTTATTTTGTGTTTGTTATTAAAAGTAGGGTTATCGGCTAACGAGGGGTGACGTAAAACCTTGGAGCCTACGCACACGACGCGTTGCAGCGCCGCAACGCAAAGATTTTGCCGCATTAGTGCTGGGGCACACGGTGCGTTTCGGCGTTGGCGTTGGTGCGGCACCGTTTTTCCGATCTATTTTTATTGACAGACTTTCAAGCTGCTGGGGCGTCGGTGACGCTGGTGCGACATTACAACGTTGTGGCGCAGCACTGCTTGTTTACTGTAACTTTTGAAACTATCATGGTTTTTAACACTATTTTTATGAAACGACGGGATATTTACCATGATTAAATTTTTCTGAGTTGACTTCCGATATTTCAGCACAGTTGCATGCACCATGATCACGGATGAACTCAACGCGGAAAAATTTAATCATGGTAAATATCCCGTCGTTTGATAAGAACACTGCTTGTGTGCTCGCCATTATGGTGAAATCTTAGCGGTGCGGCAACGCAACGCATCGTGTGCCCCAGCACTTGGCGTTTACGAAAATTGAAAAAATATATTAAAATAGCGTTGTGGTGCTCGGTGAAAACCTTGCAGTGCGACGCCGCAGCGCATCTTATGTCCCAGCACTTACGTAAGGTACCTCTTTTGGACAGTGATCTATATCATCATCATCATTGCCAGCTCAAAGCCACGGCCCGGACGTCTCTCTCCCTAAGCTCAATTTAAAAAATAACAGTAATTGTTGGTTTTATCAATTACCCCATTTTGTAGTAATCTATCATTCATTCCATAGATAGTTATTATTTAAAATGAAACAGTAGATTTGAGACTCTATTGTTTTACAAAACCAACCAAAGGTCACAAAACCGTCAAGTAAATAATTATAAAATAAATTATAATTATGTGCCCATAATATTAAAATTTTACAAACAAATTAAAACTAAATTATTTTAGATAAAAAGAATAATCAATAGACAAACTTTCCTAGACATTTTTTGCTGAATTTCAAATAAGACCTAAGTACATTATGAAAACCTTTGTAAGAGCATCAGCCATACAACTCAACAACTTTCCGAATAACTCAGAATTGAAATATCTTCAAAAACATCCAATAAATCCGTGCTATCGTAATCTTTTTTAAATGAGGCTTTTATTTTGAACCCTTTTGAAAATTCGATAATGTGTCTAAACTCCAAATTCCTGAGTTATCTTAAAACGTTGTTGGAATTTTTGAAAGCATATTGGTACGTTTTTGTGTAAGGGTTCTGCATGTTTAATTAATTCATTAGTTTTTTTTTTTATTGATTATTTCATAAATTTTGAATAAAAAAATTGTGGAATCTAATTTACAGTAATTTGATAGAAGATAAAAAGTAAATTAATAGAATATTGTCTATGATAAATAATCTATAGTATCATATATGTCATAAAGGATTCAAACGGCATACGTGAAGCTACTTTAAAACGTATTAAAAGCGTTCAAAAGACGATGGACTCGATAAATATAACAAAAACTTAGTAGGTCAAGTAGGTATGAGGTAGATATAGAAACAAAGTAACATCTAAGTACCTAGATTGTTTTATTCTTTAACAATATAAATAACAATTATTCGTTCCTACATCATTGATCACCCACTTTCCAATAACATGAAAGCATAAATTATGTTCAAACACATTAGGCATGGGTACAAGTGATATTTCATGACTACACTCAATCAATGCCGCCGTAAAAGTGAGTCAAATATAAGGACTATTTATACATTGTACTAGCGGACCCGGCAAACGTTGTTTTGCCTTATAAAGCCGTTTCGGAGGAGTACGGTAACTAACATTGTGACATAGAAATTTTATATATTATAGCCCCCCTTCCCACTGGTGCGTGATATCGCGCACCAGCCCGCACCAGCTCGCACGACACACCATGGGAACGGTCTCGTGCGCCGAGGTGCGTGGTAGCACAGGAGTATTTTCTGTGTGCGTTGCCGTGCGTCGTACAATGTGTACAAATATTTCACTAATCAAAAGTTGCATTAGCCTTCACTTTAGATAAACAAAAAAAGAAGAATTCAGTGGACATAGACAAGCTTAATAAAAAACAGAACATAACAAAAGAAAAATAAAAAAGAAGGTGAGATTCAAAGAGTCTGAATCGCGATTTTAGACCTCAAAATCAGTGATTGGACACGCGCGCAACATTCCAATTTTAAAACGGATCGATTCGTATTCTAAACTGAAACGCAAATTCGACACATTGACTAACACATAGACCTGATTGTTTGACACCTCGAATTAAACTACTTTTAGTTGAGTTCCAAGTGGTGGAAAACCCATTATTAACTAAGTAAGGTCCATAAATTAGCTTCTCCGTAAGCCTCAATTTTCCTTTCAAAAATACCTTAGCTGACATGTCCCGTTGAAAGTCGATCTATAGTGACACAGACCGTGCCATCAACCAGGCGGTAACACGGCGTAGCTAGGGGGATTAATATTGTATGAGGAACACAACTCCGCAGTTTGGACCATCAATTATTAACTGTGGTGGAAAAGACGTACACTCGACTTTTTACATGTAGGTATTGTTCGGGCGCTTTATTGCCTATTTTTGTGACTTTTATGCCGGCTTTAGGTTATTTTATGTGAGCGCGGCTAGAATGTAGATGGGGGATTATTTTAAAGGAAGTGGGTTTTGTGGTTTATTGTGGACCTGTATGGTGATGGACTCCTTTTAGGCTTTAGTTGTTTCTGAGTTATTTGATTTTAGAACGTCTTTACTTTTAAACTCTTTGCTTGTTTTCAACCTCCTTGCGTCTTCTTCACAATTGAAAAGATTTCTAGAAATGCACTTTACAGTTTATTGAGAATGTGTGTGCTTCAGTTATGAAATAGTTCTTGATAGAGAAGAGTAATATTTATTTCCAAGCTTATAGCACTTTTTTTTAAAGGTATAACCAATTTTCCTGTGTCTTTTTTACAGAAACTCCTGAAATTATCAAAGAATTATCATGATCTCAAAAGTTTTAGGTACATTTTAATACGATTAAAATATTATGATTCTTGAAAACCACGACAAATTTTTTTAAATGCCACTAAATTGATTACCTATCGTGTCTAGCGAGACTAATTTATCATTCATTTTAACGTAGTAAATCAGAATAAATATTTCGTAAGACTAAACTTTCCCGTTCTAAAGAGGTTCGTAGTAATTTCCAAACTATTTACACATTCTAAAGGCCAGCCAATTTCCTTGGAATCGTGCAATGCTATCCGACAAATCGAATTGGAATCTTGGCACGATCTAACACGTGATGTAGGCAACATGGCGTCTTATTCCCTTTATTTATTCACTCTCCCTGCTTCATTTTCTTCCTGTAATTCTTTTCCCTTGTATAAGTGAATATTAAAACTCCCCGAATTAATCTTAGCTTCGAAAAAGGCTCTTATGTGGACCGCAAAGAGTTTGGTTTCACTCCAATTGCTTTTCGCGATTTAATTTCGCAAGATGTATAGGCGTCGTGAAGGATAATGGGACGTATTCCATTGGGATAGGGATAAGAATCGCTTGTTTTGGGGATAAGTTGTGACGCGTTTTCTTGGATGTCTTTGGGATAATTGTTGCTTGTAGGCTGTCTCCTCAGGAATTAAGGAGCAAATCCGTTTGCTGATTGATACAAGGGCTGTTGGGAGCAATAGGGGAAAAATGTATGTTTTTCTGTCGTTAATTTTTATTGCACATCGTTTTTCTTTCCCTGTCAGAAATATGACTTCCTCTCTTATAAATATCTAATCAGCCTCTCCTACATAAATATCATTAGGTACCTTAATTCACACAAAGATAAATTATAAGCTATGTATTTATTCAGTCTTATACGTACTCATAATAATCTGTCAAGAAAATATAAGTCGTCGATGCATTATACCCTATATCATATAATAATATAATCATAATCATACATCGATGATTTAAGTGCTCAAACTATTGCCATCTCTTACCAATGAGTAATGATAAATAGTGACAAAGCTACCTTTATTAGAAATGTTTTCACAGTCTGAAAACATTACACAGACACAGACAGAAGAATTAGCAGACAATCACCAGCATTGAGTCCAGAAAAATAAAGTCTAATTTTAATATCTTCAATAGAATCAGATGTCTAATGTGCTATTCTTGCGATGTACAATAAAGTGTTATTTATCTTTCGATTTCATATCGAAATCTACAGATTTTTATTTAAAAATCTGTCAAGTTTTCGTCCTTTCATTTAAAAGTGTCATTATACATTTCAAAAGGTGAAACTTCACGAAATAATACCAAATTCAGAGCTCATCTTTTATGGAGAGAGTTTTTATGAGTTTCAGCGTCTCGGAGTTTTAAAACGCTTTCAAGATTTATTTGACTGTTTTGATAACTGCCAGGCTTGGGGAATGGGCATTTCTTTTTTGGTTATTCTTTAGTTTGAGTTTATTCGTTTGACGAAAGTACGTCTGGTGACCTTTGTATAAAATGTTGGCATCACTACACAGGTTATAATTGTATTATTATTTATTATTGGAAAGCGAAATTTATAGAATTTAAATTGTCTGGGTGGTATGTTGTATTCTGAGGCCCATATTTAGAAAAAGTGCTTGAGTGTAAGTGGAGCCTCAAGCTTAGATTTTAAAAATATTCAACGGAGAACTGTCAAAAATTCTATGCTTGAGAGGGCTTGAGGCTCGTCTCAGACTCAAGCTCTGTTTCTGAATACGAGCCCAAGTATTTATTTACAAAAAATAAAAGTTTGGGGCTTGATAAAATTGAAACTGTGATAAATATTTATTTAATAAATATTAAGCTTATTTCATTATTATGGCTGTGTATCACGACTCTCAGCTCAGTTGGTAGTAGCTCTGTCTTCTGCACCCAGAAGAAATATTTGTGTTAGTTCTCTGTCTGGGTGTTACATGGTATTCTTACTACCTAAGTGGTTACAAAAAGGTATATACCTAAGTATTATTCAGCTATCTGGTTCCCATCGTACAAACTGTGCTTAATTTGGGGCTAGATTTTGTGTGAATTGTCAACAATATTTATTTATAATCAAGCAAACTTTCCCTTATTACCGGGAACGACAGGCCAATTCACATAATTAAGGCAAAAATAACACGAAAAAGAAAAACAGAAGAGAAAAGTAATTAATAAAGCAGATTTTAATTAGGAATTAGGAGGGATGAATTTGTTTAAATCAACCGCCTACTTTGTGCCAAAATGAAGCTTAAAGTGAGGTTATTTACGGGGTACGACTTTTTGATTGGGTTGTTCCTAAATTCTACTTACACTTGAACACTCATATAAGACATTTCATTTTTTTATGTCCCTAGGAGGAACTATTTTTTTTATTCTAACGTTGCGTTGAAAAGTAAAAAAAAAACATAATAAACTCTTTTCCAAATGAGCGAATGTAACTAATATGCCCTAATATTCAGTTATATTCGACCATTTGGAAAAGAGTTTCGATATTATTTTTTTTAAACTAGCCAGGAAAAAACGAAAAAACCAAAACTTATTTTGGCACGAGCCAAAATAAGTTTTGGTCTTAAAATTGGGTTTTGTTTCCCCTTTAGACCTTTAAAAAATTCACCTTCAAATTTGGTTTTATTTGAGAATTCATCTAACTATTCTCTTTTTTTTTGTTTAAAAGCTTCAAATATTACTCATAATGTAACAGCCTCACACAATTTATGTCATAAATTCACCAAGCCCACGCATTAATTACACATTTAGGTATTCCAGTTACCACACATCCAAGCGACTTATAAAATAATCAACTGCAAATTCCTAATTGCCTCCACGTTTGGCTTATTTAAGGAAAGTTTAATTGTATTCACTTTATCTAATTATAAGACGCGGCTCAACTCGCTTGCGATAGGGATGCGCACTTTATCGATAAAGTTATCGTATTTATGTAAAGGAGCTATTGCGCGCGGCTTTTAAAATAACGGGTTTGCCATTTTCACAGCCGGTAGAAGTAGTAGAGCTCTTTGTGTGTGGCTCGTCCGGGGAAGTACTACCGCCATGCCTATTTTTGCTGTGAAGCAGCATCGCTGTTTTGATTTGAAGTGGCATCTTTACACGCTTGCGTTTACGCATGTTTTTTTACAAGTATGAGACGAGTAATACCTATAAGTTTAAAAAACTTGGATAACCGATTTCATGGCTAAACTGCAGAACCGATTTTGATGAAATTTGTATGAATTAATCTGGAAGTATAATAATCTTTCAGATAAAAAGTATTTTTTTCAAATCAGCTCCTAAATGACGCGTTAGCAAACAATAAAAATAAGTCGGTTAAAAATTGGCATAGATAGATCTCCAAGTTTTAAAAACACCATGCAATGTACCTACTTTTTAATATTTATCTAGTCGTTTTATTCTACTGTACTATCGAATTTTTCAATTTCATGTTTTAAAAAGCTCACAATTACTATTTTTGTGTGTGTTTTTTCACCATTTGTAAACTATCGATAACTTTAATCGACACTTGCCCATCCCTATCGTACATTAACCGTTCTAATAAAGTTCTTGCAACGTTATAATAGACTTAACGCTTTGTTCAATCATTCATTATCCCCGTCCAGTGTACCTTGATCCTCCTAACAACCCTTTCTGATGAGAATCTCCATTAAGCTTGAGAACAGCGGAGGTCTGGGTTAAATTGTCGGTTGAGCCGAGAGGTGGGTGGTTATATATCCTAAACTTTGAGCTTTCATTTGGTAACTTTGAATTCATCCTACTGTCAGTTTTAATGAAACGTGAGTTACCAAGTTTCTTCGTTAGATAGTAAATACCTTTCATTATAGTAACTTAAACTTTACTAAATCTAAGCGTTCTGTGGTGGCGATCAGTGAAAAGCTGTCAAACATCGCATTTATTTTTATAAGCCGATTTTTTTTAAGGTACCTACATCTAATTTAGTTTTGACATAATTAAGTAATATTTCTCATCAACCCATATTTTTGCTTACCATTTCTAAATAAGTTCCAAAATAAACGACCTATTTACTTAAACATGGACCTTTAACTTTATCATCATTATAATTATACCAAAAGGGCTTAATTTTAATATTGCGATAACTTAAAGTACTACATCTCACTTAACTTAAAGCTGGTGCATATAAATGAGCACATAAAACTTTCTGACTCCCCGATAATATTTGCAAGAACTGAAACTTGAAAGGGCTTAAGCCCTGGTTCCATCCCGTGCATGAGAAAACTCTTAAGGCCCCCAACTTTTTTAATGAAGATTTGTTTGTTAGTAAGTAGAAAACAGTCAAATATATAAATAAATGTGTATATTAAAAGAAAAATATACAAGTAATAATACACACAAATAATATACAGTACTCTCAAACGGTGAAGGTAAACATCGTGAGGAAACCGGCATTATTCTTAGGCCGAGATTCATAGACCGAACTTTGACTTTACTTTGATGGAAAGTTTAACTTTCAACCAAAATTATATTTCATAGTTCTGTCAAGCTCTTCTTTATTCAAAATATTGATAGGAAACTTCGATAAACAAAGCTTACTTTGCGAAGACTGCTTTGCTGTAAAGCAAAGTGCGGGCTATGAATCTCAGGCTTAGAATCGAATACCCTGCTTGTATTTCTTTAATTTTTTTTGTTTGCGTTTAGTAAGTGCATTTTTTTTCATTAATTATATATTATTGTATTACTATTAAATAAATACAAATTGCTTTTCCCTTCCTTATCGAACGAATTGTTATCGACAACTTAGCAATTGACACGACACAACCCTTTAAAAGCTTTATTAATTTTGTATTCGATTATTTTAACGAAATTGAGCTGTAGCCCATTGACATAAGACATACTTTATTGCATTTAAAAGTTTGTAAGAAATTGCATGTGCAAATTAATGTTTAATGGACCAGTCAAAGCTCTTTGGGTATCTTAATCAGTTGGTACAGCAAGTTGATAACAAATAACGTAATACCTAATGAACAACGCAACAGTTTATTACACTACTAGCTACCCGTGACTTCGTTCAAAAATACAAAATAAATTCAAAATACTTAATAACTTTATTGACATAATCGTGGTACAGAAAATAATATATTATTGATTCTATAGGTTCCCGAACTAGTAAAAAAGCAGCCAAGTGCGAGTCGGACTCGCCCATGAAGGGTTCCGTAGCATCAAGTAACATAATATAAAGGTTCTTGTATAGTTCGTCGAAAGGTAAATTGCAGTTTACGATTTATGACGTATAAAAAAAAACTACTGACTAGATCTCAATCAAACCAAATATCATTGGAAGTTTGCATAGTTTAATATACAACATATTTTTTTTTAGTTTTATCATTCTCTTATTTTAAAAGTTAGAGGGGGGGACCAACTTTTTTCCACTTTGGAAGTGTCTTTTGCGCAAACTATTCAGTTTAGAAAAAAACGATATTAGAAACCTCAACATCATTTTTTCATAGTTCATAGATACCACACACGTATGGGTTCGATGTATTTTTTTTTTTTGAGTTTCAGTTTCAAGTATAATTAATTTATGCAATATTTATTGCCTACAAGCGTACAACGCACAGCCTAAGGGCCTGCGCCTGTCTAGGCAATGGCGATCAGCTGAAACGCTGTCAAATACCGCTGTACCGCTAGCCGTATAGTTAGTCGATTTCAAATGTAGTGTGTTCTTTATGAAAAGTGTAGTAAAGGGTGAAGTGGGGGTTGAAGTTTGTACTTATGAAAAAAGTTTAACGCGAACAAAGTTGCGCGTGATTTCAGTATATTTATAAAATGTTCAAAAACAGTACTCCTGCCAAAAGTTCAAGAAGTCTACCACATTTAATCCTCCAGTATTATAATTCAAAAGCTAAATAACGTTTAGTCTAAAGTGTATTCACCCCTTTTAAGTAAAGGCGGCGAGGGCACTAAAAGTTAAGTTGTTAGTATTATGACTAGAACACAGAGCAGCGTAAATGGTTCGCTATTAAAGGTGTTGCAAGATGTGACTAAAAATTACTATTAAGTTACTTAGTTTGGGGCTAGTTGGTGTTCGATATTATTTTTACAACAAATCCCATAAATCTAACTAGAGCTTCATTTAAGTTTCAGTTAGCACAAAATAAAGATAGACATGTTTAGAATGAACGGAAGAAGCCTCCTTGAAGCACACTTGAAATCCTTTCACCACATTGGTTTAATTGTTAAGAGTTTGATTGTTTGATTGAACGTGAAAATCACGGGAATTGCTGGTGCGAGTTGAAAAAAATACTTTTGTGTTGGATAGTCCATTTATCGAGGAAGGCTATAGAGTATAGACTTCTATAACATCACGCTACAAAGACCCGTGCGAAGGTGGGGTGAATCGCTAGTATAAAATAATACTTACATAGCACAGGAATGGAATACAAGCAGTTCTAGTATTCCTAGTCTCTTTGTTCAAACATAATCGTAAGCCACGACGGGTTGGCCAACCAGTCGGCCGTGCGGTTGTGTTGCGGTGGCTTGGCGATTATGGGATCTAAGAGATCCAAGGCTGATCCAAGAAAACCACGGGACTTACGCGGTTCGGTTTATATCATAAATGAAGAATGGTTTTATTATTTTACTAAAATTAAATACGAAATCATGAGTTGAAAAATGTTTAAGATCAGAATAAAAAGCGGTCAATACATATTATAGTATCGCTGAGTTTAAAGCTAGATATTGCCGTGTCGATTGTCCGCAAGTCATAAGATAAATAAATTAAAAATTAGGTACTCATTTTAATTTATAAAAAAAATAATGTAGAAACGCACAACACTATCTAGCCCCAAATTAAGCAGAGGTTGTACTATTATATCTATTATACTGGTTGCGTGGAACTGGCACCTAGATTCGCGAACTATGGTACCTACCTAGACTTACCTAGCTTAAAACGTTTCAAAGTAATCCTTGCGACAAAACTGAATAAATAGATTTTTGATTTTATTTATATACAACCAGTTTTAAAATTAATAAATTAATTGATTATTATGATCATAATACCCAAGTGGTAGGTATAACTATGTTAAAACTCCTGATATAGCTTTAAGATGTTTCAAAGGTGATCCTTGAGATTCAAATTAATAAATGCCATTTGACTTGTGCTAAAAAAAATTAACAAATAGAAATATTTAAAAAGAAGCAACTAAAGCAAGTCACAAACTAGTCTGCCAACCAGTCTGGCAACAAGTTTGACATAAATAATGCAAGTCTTCCGTAAGTGCCTAAAGTTTGGTGCATATTTATCGCAGACTTGCGAACACTTGACCTGGAGGCCAAGCGACGCCATTATCATGTCTTGCGATAATGTACGGCACAATGTCACAGTTTTACTATGTTATTGGTGAAAGGAAACCACTTGCACGAATAGTAAAACTGATAAATTGAAATGGTTAAAAAGAAACCAAAATGAAATATAATATGTTGGTTTTTGTAATTGTACCTTTGATTGTTTTTAACTGACTTCAAATAATATAGGACGAGGCTCTCAATTGGATTGTACCATTTTTTTTTTTAAAGTTGGTTATCGCATAATATCGACTCTTATAAGCCGATTACTTCCAAATTAATTCCGTTGACATTTCATCAAAATCGGATCAGCAGTTTGACCATATAACTTTTGAAACTATCATGGTTTTTAACACTATTTTTATGAAACAACGGGATATTTACCATGATTAAATTTTTCTGAGTTTTTTGTGTTCATCCGTGATCATGGTGCATGCAACTGTGCTGAAATATCGGAAGTCAACTCAGAAAAATTTAATCATGGTAAATATCCCGTTGTTTCATATAAATACAGTTTGACCATGTAGTCGGGTTCTCAAGTATTTTATTTTATATTTTTTTCAGTATTTTGGTGTCCGTCGAATAGGAGCAGTTATCATAACTAACAAAACAGTTTCAGTAATCTTTTGATTAATGTAGAACCGAAGCTATCTGGTTACTAATTGCTTGTCACCATTGCTTCGCTAATTGACGTCAGTTGGCCCATCTCACTGGCTTTAGAGCCTCATGGTTTATGCAGACACGGAGGGCTGGGTTTGACAATGGTAATTGTTTTTAATGTGATATATTACTTGCCTAAAATATGTTGCGAGACGATCTTGACACTATAAAGGATTGGTGAAATACCGCGAAAGGGGGATACGCGGAAAATTTTGGAAAGAGACATTTGCCACGTGTGAAAATAAGACTTTAAAAACAAAGAGCTCAAAACTGCATTTAATAATAATAATAATCATTTAATAATAATAATAATCATTTAATAATAATAATAATCATTTAATAATAATAATAATAATCATTTAATAATTTTAATAAAAAAAGTAACTTACAAAAGTTATCTTGAAGAAATAGCTCTTCGTTACCCATTGCAACTATATTTGCAATATTTATATTAAAAGCTAATATTTCAATCTACTGATTTTATCCATCCATAAAAATTATATCCAACTCTTTTAAATGCTTGTAAAAACAAGGAAAGTCAAGAGTGAACAGGTGGACTAAGCATGCTCAATCTAAGGTTGCATTTTCACTTTCCATCAGTGTTATGGCAGCTGCTTAGCTATCCATATTAAAAAAAAACAAAGGACTGGCATATTATTTTATTCGATGAGTTTATTCTGTAGATGGAAAATCGGCCCTTAGTTTTCTTCAACACAAAAAAAACTAACTTATACCTATTTTGCATACTTATTTATAATTATTATCAATAAGTCTTCTTCAGAAAACATTCTTCAAAGTATGGAAGTATCCTTCACCCTGTATTTACGTATTCGACAATTTAGGCGAACAGTGAATAATGTAGGGACCATTAACGTGTGTAGTAGCCATCGCTGTTTACACAGCCGTAATTAATAATCGATTTGTGGTAGCCAATAGCAGTATAACAGATGGTATAGGCGTGTGTTACGATGTAGGAGGCTAAGCAAATGCTTCGGTTTGAAGTAAAATTGTTATAGGTGGAAGGTTTTTTGCTAGTACATGATTGTGTTGAAGTTGGAGGATTTACAGCGCTTTGTATATACATTATTTTGTTTATTTGTTTTTTTTTTATTTCTTTGGACACAGCCAAGACAAGATTTTCCCACATAATGCGAAGAAACTAAAATGTCAAATATAATTACGGCAAACAACGAATAACACAATTTTTATACACGCGTTGAAGTGTTCATTTGTATTTTATTTTCAATATACTTACATCATTAAATTTTGCAAGCCAGTTCGAAATTTCAATAAAACCTTAGATAAGTTACCTCCTTGGTTGCCATGTTTGTTTCGGATTAATAGGTCGTTCCATTTTTAAATTACACGAAAGATGGTGAAATATGTAATAATGAATCTGGCCGCTAAACATGATAGTAGTGGATTTTCAAACAACTTTTGCCGGCCGCCGCTATAAACTCGCAAGTTTTTGGCCAATATAAATTTCTCGATGTCATGTTTGAGAAAAAAAGAAATGAGAAATGAGAATCAAATGGTGTATACAAAATCACCAGCTTTTTGTCTAAAAAATGACGGCTAGCTCCACTGTGTTTCGTATAGGTATTAAGACGCAAACTAACCGATTTCTCTTCTTTCCAGGAGACAAACAGCCGAAGAGCGTGAAGCAGAGCGCCAAGCAGCAAACCGTCTGATGCTCTCCCTCCAAGCAGAAGCGCTCAGCAAAGGCTACATGCCAGAACCCCCAACCAGCGCACAGCTCACAGCAATGCACTACCAGAATCCAGCGACAACGGTTGCACAACCGCCGACGAATACAGCGCTTAGTGCGCTGCAGAATCTGCAGCCATGGGCTGGAAGCCAGGCTTTTATGAACCAGCAGGCACAACCGCAACACCCGCCGCCGGTCGCTTCACCTATATGTTGAGGTTCTTTTGTTAAAGCAGAAGAGGTCTTTTTTAATTAGGTATGATTGTGTGAAGCTATTACAGTTTTTTCGATCTAAAAAGGCAAACTTACAAGGTGTTTGAAAAATCTGGTGAATGTACGTTGTATTCTAGAAAAGTGTGCTTATGAATTGAAAGATGCTAAAATCAAATTGTGTATGTTGCTGTATTTAGCGTGCTGATGAGAAAGATTGAAGTGCAGTAAACTAAGTTTCTTATCTACATATTTTGAGTTATCAAGATGATATACTGAACTGTTTTGCATCGTTTTCGGGTTGTGTAACTGAAATTGGGTCTATCGCAATACTAAAGTAGGACCCCAGCAGGCTCCAAATTAAAGATTGTAGGATTTGTTGTAGATATTGACTTGATTGTAATAATTATTTTGTAGCCATTAAAACTTTGAACAAATCATTATCACCATCTTTGCTTGCCTGTACCATCTATTGCAGATGATCTAAATTGAACAAATCAATTGAACATTTCAAAAGCTTTCATTTCTTCTGTTAGTTTAAATTTAACTTATCTATTATTTCAATACGAGTACTTAGATAAATTTAGTTATATTTATATTGTAAATAATATTCAGTAATCTTCAAACAGTATTACAATTAATTAATTATTGTCAAATAAGTAGGAACGTAATAAAAAGAAAATGTCGAAGTGAAAAGTAGATAAAAACATCCGTAATAAGAAACAAAAATAAGTTGTACATATATAAACTCATACATTTAAGGTATTTTATTAAATTAAGTAACCTAAGTATTGTACTTAATACCTATGTAAAAAAATTTTTAGATCCTTAAGGGCAAATTTTTCAATCAATTGTAAATTAACCCGTCACTAATAAAATATCCATCTCTTTTTTAGGCTTGTCGAAAAGGACTGACTTTTTTTATTCCACGAATACCATTTTATTCCAATGCTGCTTTCTGATTTGATAGAAAATATTTCTTTTAATTTTGGAAACGACGGTGACCATCTATTTCAAAGCAGACTTGTCTATTGACTTGACTAAAAACGGTTTTATTTATGTAGTATATCCTCACTTGACACTGGTAAAATTGATCCGAAATGGACAGATACCATTATTTAAGAGGAAAAAGATTGAATAATCAACTCTAGACTAGTTATGGTCTTTAGTGGCTGTCTGGAATGATTATTATCAATAAAAATATGAATAGTGATTATCTTTATTTTAAAGAAATCTTAATTTCTTAAATAAATTATTATGTACTTAATCCTTAATTGTTTGGACTTATTTTCTAAATTATACCACTTTATTTTAATTCATATATTAAATCGGTAAATAATAGAGATTTAATAGAAAACTAAATATCTGTCCTGTGAGCAGACAGCAAGTAACATTCCAATATAATGTTTGTAAATAATAATTTAATGTATTTTAAACTAAATGTAGCTCAATTTCTAAAGTGATATTTATGCAATATTTCAACTGTTCTTTATTTATCTGTTTAATTGTCAAAAAATATTCATAACACAAAATTCATCACTGTTTTAAAATCGGCTGATATGAGTCATTTTAACATTCCACCCTGTACCTATACCCTGTTTGCATTTAAGGATATAGGTAGTTGGTTATATTT
Organism: Thera obeliscata; assembly: GCA_947578465.1. Classification (NCBI taxonomy): domain Eukaryota; kingdom Metazoa; phylum Arthropoda; class Insecta; order Lepidoptera; family Geometridae; genus Thera; species Thera obeliscata. Next base: position 20,419,982 of record OX387919.1, on the reverse strand, counting down.
TGTGTTTGTGTTTATTCAATAAACTTTTTTCATTTCATTTCATTTCATATTATTAGTTTTTAACACCTTAAAAGTATGTTCTGTTATCTAAGCACAGAAACCTAAAGTATTTACACGTTGATGTATAGCATTAATCTAATCTGTAAAAATATTTAATGCCTATCTACGTGGTAAGCCAGTAAAAACGGATTTTGTATAAATATGTTATTGTAAAAATGATTTATGAGAATGTATTGCGCCGCGCTCTTAAATTTAATGAATAAATAAAACAGTATCAATCTTATACCTTAGTTTAATTTACCCTTACTTATGTAGGTATACCTAAAAAATAGGGAAATAAGGATTCATTTTTATATGTAAATATAAATAAAAATGAATCCCTATTTCCCTTGGGCACGCCATCACGCGTGAACGGCTGGACCGATTTGGCTAAAAATTGGTGGGGAACTCCCCACCAATTTTCCTCTCTTGGTTTTAAACTAACTAGTTTAAAACCAGAAGAGGATAGAATTTAAGATTTTTTACAACATGTACTTCTCCTTGCGTCATTATCCTCACTGATGAGGGTCGTGACTCTGTGCAGGACTAGGGTAGTGGTGTAGTGTGTGTATTATTAGTATTAGTGTCTACACTATATTCCTCCATCAGGTTTTGTTCTCCGCGATATGGATGAATTCGCTCATGGGGGTGTCTGTTGCTAGCCGCACTAGGATGGATCAAAACATTGGATGAAACTGAAATAAAACTTGGCTCTGCGTTTTACGCTATAGGTTGTGGGTTCAATCATCTCCAAGAACAAACATTAAAAGTGTTGAAAAAATATGCAATTTATCGTAAGTACCCATGTATTTACATACCTATGTCTAAGTGGCACCACACTGGAACTTCACTCTTATTAATATTTTTTAAAATAATTTAAGTTTAAAAAACTTGAGAAACCGACTTCATTGTCAAACGGCTAAACCGATTTTAATCAAATTTGTTTGGGACAATCTGGACGTAAGAATAACCTTCCAAATAAAAAAATTATTTTCTAAATCGGTTCATAAATGACGGAGGCATGCAGTTACAAACATTAAAAAAATTATTTAAAAAAAAATGGCAACACCGATTTTAATAAAATTAAAATGGGACCAATCTGGAAGCAGTACCTTTCAGATAAAAAAATAATTTTTCAAATCGGCTCACAAATGACGAAGTTATGCGGTAACAAACATTTAAAAAAAAAAAAAAAAAAACATACAACCGAATTGAGAACCTCCTCCTTTTTGATTGGAAGTCGGTTAAAAACGGTACGAACCTAGCCCTAGTTGGTTGCCTGTTCTTCTAGGCTTGGTCACGTGGAACTGGCACCTTTACTCACATTAGCTTTAAGAATTCAAAGTGATCCTTGCGATTCTACTGAATAAATACGCCATTGATAAAAACAAAATGATTTTGACCAGAAAAAGTATAATTAATATAATCAGTGAACCAGATGACTCAAGTAATAGTACAGTAGTATATACTCGTATAACAAAACTATTAAAATAGTATGGAATATAAAAACAACACTATGAGCTTTCTGCGCCGAAGGCTTAGTTAGACAATTCATACCGCAGGCCATTGGTCCCATCCCCACCGAGAATAAATATTTGTGTGGTGAACGCAGATGTTTGTTCTCTGTCTGAGTGTTAAATCGTATTCTAATTTATTAAGTAGGTATATCTTTCCTGTGGACTAGGCTGACTATGCTGTCAGGATGGTATAGGTTCAGGGCAAGCCTAATTCCAATCTAAAATCCTGTCCCAGGCGAACTGTAGCGGAAAGGCTGTTGCCCCCCTCCTCGGTGCTATATAAATCACTAGCAGCCCGTCCCGGCTTCGCACGGGGTAGACAATATTGTTGTACATTATTTTGTTCTATCGCTAATAGTTTCGGCAGCGCATTCGACGAAAAACATTTTAAGACTCATTTTTCTACACCTTCGGTTACATTGTTCAAATTTTACCAAGGATCCCTATTTTTTTTCAAAATGAGATGTAGCCTTTGTCAAATTGGAAGAATGTAGCATTCTATTGGTGAAAGGTATTTTTATATCGGCCCAGTACTTTTTGAGCCTATTCATTACAAACATACAAAAATAGGTACAAATCTTTCCTCTTTATAATATTAGTATAGATATAGATTTGCAATATATGCAAAGAAAAATTACTTTTTTAAGTTTAAAAAATATATATCATATATAATTATTTAAAGGGCAGGCAATTTCGGCACTAGAGGTTGAAAGCTGATCGAAAATAAATGACCCAAAAGTTTGTAAAAACTCTAAACAACAACTATGCATCGCCTAAGCTGTCCACTTCTGACCTTAATATCTGCCTCAATTACAAAAATAGAAAGGGACAAGTGTGAGAGGCTTACACTCGGATGGTTCCGTACACCAATTTTATTTTTATAACTCAAAGAAAGCTCTTTTTTTCAAACATCAAAAATATGAAATTTCTCAATTTTACACTTTTTCTTTTTCTCCCTTATACAACAAAATAAAAGAGTTGCGTGTATGTTATTTGTAGCAGTCATTTAACTTAGCAGACCGATAAGTCTGTTGCTATCTCTATTTGTTGACGTGAAAGTGACAGTGACAAGAGACTTTTGGCGAGCCTTTAAAAAGTGTTCGGCATAAGAATGAGAGGGTTGGTATTTAAGAAATATGAAAAGATATCTACCATACCTGAAGATCAAAGCAGTGACGTTGTTTTTTTTATGGTGTATTTGTGTCACAAACTGACAGCAAAGACTATAAATATGGGTTACGATTAGGGTATAGTAGTACAAAACCCAAAATAAACTTTCAAAACGAAAAACAATTACAAAGCTACGTCTAAACGAAATCGATTTTGAGAAAAACACGTATTTCCGTCCTTTAGTGGGATTTAAACGTTAATTGTGGCCATTATAATATTTTTTCTTGTTATTATAACTCTAATAGAGCCTTAATGACAAACCTTCGATTATAACGATACGTGACTTCTGTTCTACTATTATAGCCTTTTGTTTTATCAACCGCAGTAAAAACATTAGAACTATTACCTAAAACCAAGCAACAGCAATCGCTGTAGCTATTAACGGGTGCTTGTGGATTATAATCTGACTAAGTACCTGTTTGACAAGTGGCACACGCGGATAAAGACCAAGCTACTGATAGCCGGTTTTAGGAACAAGACATTACTACTGAGACCAGGCAATGAAACACATCACTATTCGGGGGCTGTAAGAATGGCGTCGTAATGTGTATTTTAATTAGAGTTTTAATATAAAGATAAAACGAGTTCTAACAGTATTCAAAGGATAGTTTTCGCGGTTTCACTTTATGTACACAAGCCATAAAAATATTTCTTACTGACTCGTACTACAAGATAGTACGATACTCGATACTAAGATAGTAAAAGCGAGCTTAAAGCGTATCCGTGTGTACTCAGTAGGAAAATCCATGGATTATAAAATTGAGCTTTTTCATCAAAAAAAATAAAGATCGACTATCGCGTCAGACTCAGTGGTATAAAGCTATGGCGCTAAGATTTAATTTTGTTTTATCAACCATCAACGACTTCGCTATGGGCGATCGCTATTGCCTATTTTTACATAATAGTCCGACGGATCGTTTATTTGCGCCCTAATTATCTTTCAACGACTATTACACCCATTTGATATACATTGACGTTTTTGTTTGATCATTAATTCCTCAGCGGCTGTTAAAGAACAATGGTTGATGTGTTTCTTTAATTGGTTTTTGAATGGAAACAATTTAGTACAAATTGTTTTTGAGGATGTCCTTGTAATCGATGTTTTAAGGCAAAAAGTTATTTACAACTTAAATCATTTCTTTTCCGTGGTTGGAATTACAAAAACAGTTTCGATTTTATTCAAAAACCGAAATAACATCATAATAAGTTTCATTAACTTACCGTGCTAGGCACGGTAAGTATCCCTTCTGCTCTCTTAGTGCTAAGGACTATCTTAAGAGACTATATATGATCTATATCTAGACCACACACTTTTCACATACACACAGTTCTAGACCTCTGCCATTTAGAGAAAAAAAACTAACAAAAGACTTTTAATTTCGTCAACTGATTTAAAAAACTCCCATGACAATCCCAACCTTACCAACTTTTTACCTTTAAAAACTATAACTAAGGATTTTTGTAAAGTTTTCGAGATCGCGTGATAAACTCCTAAATTAGTTCCCAAATTATCCGAAGGGTGATTCTTATTGGAACTGTCATTTTGTAATCGCTGTCGCTGTCATGCAATGTGAGCTTCCTGGGAACTGTAGTGAGGGCAGCGTGTATTGGCGTGCATGACGGACTAACTTGGAACTCAAGCGTTAACGTTCAATAGATTTATGTCACAAATTCTCAATGAAAAAAGTATTAGTGATTTTTTTTAACACCCACACAGAAAACAAAATATCTGCGTTCACCACACAAATATTGGTTCTATGTGGGGATCGAACCCACGACCTACGGCACAGAAAGCAGAGCCAACTGAGCTGAGAGGCCAGTCACTTCAGTTGGGTGTGAGTCAAAGAGGATATTGTAATATTTTTTGTATAAATTAATGTATTTGTTTCTATTAAACTAGATAAGCTCTAATCTCAACACACAAAGTAATCTTAGAACGATACCAATTCACATAAAACACACCACATCCTTATTATCTCAAAATTGACAAGAGCAGTTTTTGAACAATTTGAAGACACGACACGCAATCACGGTTAATTCCTCAGGTGAGTTCTGTCTTTGTTTTTAATAGTTCCTCTATTATAAAATATCTGCCTGCGGGCTTGGTCACAATTTTAAAATGACTTTTTATCTAATATAGTAATAATAAAAATAAATAAATAATATGATTTGTTTTTATTGGGCACAAACTTCCCTTCTTGCCCTTATATTGTACGTCCGGAACGGACAAACTGTGAAAACTGTACCTACCCAGCCATAGTTAATAAGATATTTTCTGTACAACAGTTATACAATAAATATTTCTGATTTCTGAATGAAAATATGATAAAATCCTGATAATGATGTTGAACATCAAAAGGCGCTTGTTACCGCTACACCACAACAGTTTCAGTTCTATTTAACTGAATAACGCTGTTCAAAGCTGCGGAAAGCAATTAGCATGCAAGTGAGCCTGATTAGAGAGCATCAAATATAAGCTCAGGCCCGGTGGCAATTTGTGCTACGACTGCTACGAGAGCTACGAACGGCGTAGAGCTTCTACGAGATTATTATGTAAGTACATACCGTGGAATGGGGTTAGTTTGATTCACGGGGTAACATTGATAAAAACTTTATATTTTTTTAAACTAGGAATTGTTTAATTTCTGAACGCAACCGAAAAATTTCGTCTTTTGCGTTGGCAGCACTGAATGTCACTCTTTGACATTGCCCAAGCGCTGCACGTACAAACAGATCGCTACCGGAGATTTTCATAAAAAACGGTGAGTATTGTGTTTAAAGTATTTTAGGGGTTAAAATAACTTCCAGGGTAGCAAATTGGATATGAAAGTTGCTAGAAAAAATAATAGTTTATGTTGTTATGTAATTAGCTTGAGAAAGAAGTTGTTTTTGTATTCTAAACTCAAAAATTTCATTCAGTGGCGGTTAATTTTCTATAAGGGGTGTCATTGATCATAGGCATGGGGTTACTTTGGTCATTGATCAATCTCACCCTCACCTAGCAATTTTGCTGTTTGTGCTTTTTTAACATAAATTATCAATATATTTGCAATAATGGCTGCTTTATATGCTTTTTTTTACTTTCAGCGCTATGCCAAGAACATACATGAAGCGTTTAGGCGCTCGCGCCTATCGAAATTATAATGAAGACGTGTTAGAACGAGCAGTAGCTGCAGTTGTAGAAGGTCGTATGACCTTACGTGGGGCTTCAGAGAAATTTAAAATACCGTATGGTTTTTTAAATTTCTTGGTAATATTTCTGATCTCAAGGAAACTTTTTTGATTATTTTTCTATTTTTATTTAACATTTAAGATGTTGACTGATTAATGTTCCTAATTATGTTTTTACAATTAATATATATCTCAATGAAACGTTAAAATAAAGGTGATTTTTCTTAAAGTATTTTTATTGCCTTGATCAATGTCACCCCTAAACTTTAAAAAAATTAATATCTATTTTTGCACTTAACCGATTTTTTTTGTTCTTTCGAAATAATAACGTTTAAAGGGGTTACTTTCATTTGCCGTGAAAATATTAGGGGGTATCAAAGTAACCCCACGTACGGTTTAACATTGACCACTCACATTTATATTATTTTCCATCGACATATTATTGACGTGATAACGTCTTATAAATCGATGGAGCCGGCTGCACGCACGAAAAAACATGACTCATGCGTCGTTACGTCGTTTCGTCGTTCCATTTACCTGAGCCGAGCCCGTAATGCGTAAGGGTAAATGAGGGTAAAGGTAAATGAGGGTAAAGGTAAATGAGGGTAAGGGTAAGGGTTCAGTCTGGGTCCGGGTCCGGGTCCGGATTTTCATTCAGTTCCATTCAGTTTCATTCAGTTTCATTCAGTTTCATTCAGTTTCATTCAGTTTCATTCAGTTTCATTCAGTATCATTCAGTTTCATTCACATTCAATTCAATTCAGTAAAACTAAAATTTTCTTTTGAAAAATGCAACCATTCCATCAGTATTTTCTTATGACGTTATCACGTTCAACTATCGTCAGTAAACCGACTTTACAGACAACCGATTTTTTATTTAATAAAGAATCTAATTCATTGTATCGATTGTATAGTAAAAACCGATATTCCAATTTTTTTTTCGTCTTCGGTACGTTTGTATTTTTGAAAATACGGCCTTTTGAATTTTTTAATTGATCAATGACACCCCATTCCACGGTACTTAAATTGGTTTTTTCTTAGACAAGGGTTTTTTAATACAGTTGCTCAAAAAGTGGCGTATTGCAGGGACGTATAGCTTTCGGGATGTGGGCTATAACACACGCGTGCTTTTTTTTTACCATTCCCGCACTAGTGCTTTTTCTTTCCCAACTGTCAAAATAATGTCAAAAAAGAAAAACCAACCATGAAGTTTTTACTAAAAAAATTCATCGAAGTTTTTATGATTCATGCAAATACGTATTATTTCTAAAAAGAAGCTACTAATTTGTTTCATTAACAGATTTAATGATTTGATTGAATGAGTTATATTAGGTTTCATTTCATTTCATCTCATTAAATTTCATTTTCAATTCATATCAATAAAAAAAATCTACTGAAGACTTGGCTGTATGGGTATAGTTCCCTTTGCCTTCCAGAATGGGTGAAGAAAAAAAAAATCTCTGCTTATATTTTACGGTTGGCGCCATTTTTCAGAAATTTGATTTGCGAGTTTATTTGTTTGTTGCAAAATGAGTTTTTGAATTTCGACCCTAGTTTTTTTGAATTAACACCACCGGAACTCAGTATAATTGCACAAAATGCTTCGGAGAACATTTTACCGGAAAAGTCAAAAAGTCGCTACATGCATACATACGACGAACTTATTGCGTGGAGAGAAGAGAAAAAAAGCAGCCAAGTGCGAGTCGGACTCGCCCATGAAGGGTTCCGTAGCACGACGAACTACAAGAACCTTTATATTATGTTACTTGATGTAACATAATAAGGTTCTTGTAGTTCGACGAAAGGTAAATTGCGGTTTACGGTTTATGACGTATTAAAAAAAAACTACTGACTAGATCTCGTTCAAACCAAAAATCGTTGGAAGTTTACATAGTAATGTACAACATATATTTTTTTTTGTATTATCATTCTCTTACTTTAGAAGTTAGAGGGGGGGGGACCAACTTTTTTCCACTTTGGAAGTGTCTCTCGCGCAAACAATTCAGTTTAGAAAAAAACGATATTAGAAACCTCAACATCATTTTTGAAGACCTATTCATAGCTACCCCACACGTATGGGTTCGATGAAAAAAAAATTTTTGAGTTTCAGTTTTAAGTATGGGGACCCCTGAAATTTATAGTATTTTTTTTATTTTTATGTTAAATTTTTAATGCGGTTTACAGAATACATCTACTCACCAAGTTTCATCAGTCTAGCTCTTACAGTTACAGTTACAGACAGACAGACAGACAGACAGACAGACAGACATGACGAATCTATAAGGGTTCCGTTTTTGCCATTTGGCTACGGAACCCTAAAAAGCAAATGGTATTTTTATTATTTTATTAAATTGCTTAATTGTTTCGCAACTGTATTAAAAATAGTCGTTCAGTACACGTGCGGAACCGTCATTGCAACTTGTTCCGACTGTCAACCCTCGCCTTCGGCTCGGGTAGACATTTGTCGGAACTCTTTGCAATGACAGCCTTCCCGCACTTGTAATGAAATATACTATTCTTAAACATGTGCGGAAATATTGTCATTACTTTTGAATATAGAACACGCGAAGTATCATATTTACGTAGACTGAAAAACCAAAATCACTTCCCGGCGCGTTCTCGCTCCGGCAATGTTGTATGAAACGGTATGCTGTTTGAATTTAGAACTCTTTTATATATCGTACACATTGCGTTCTCGTGGCTGTATAGCCACAGATGCGTTTACCTTTCGGCACAAACTGTAAAATAAATAAAAAATTGGCGGTAAAGCGGAGTTCGTTGTTATTTGGTTAATAAAAAATAAATTTATTATGTAAAAGACCCTTTTATATTTCCTTGCATTTTTTTAAGAAAATCACTATATCTGCCTCGGCCGAAATGGCAATTGCCTGTCTCGTATCATTGAAGTCCTCGCCTACGGCTCGGCCTTCAAACTCATACTCGACCTGCAATTGCCTATTTCGCTGCCTTTGCAATTATGTACTATTTTATTTTAGATCATGATCGTGTTATTATACAATTGCTGGCCTTTGGCCAGCAATGGATTCATTTAGGCTGATGAGGATGATGTGAATTGTTATCTTTTGGGTTCTCACAGCTCAATTGGAAGTAACTCTGCTTTCTGATGTATGCCGTGAGTACGATCCCCACGGAGAAGTATTGTGATCTAATCATTCTGCGGTCGCGATTATTCGCTGTTAAATACTGCTTTCATATTTATCAGCGTTTCACTGATTGCCACCGCAGAACGCTTATATGTGCACGAGGCTTTAGATGTTTGTCTAGTTGTTGTATTTTATTTTACTTTAAACAAATCTAGAAAAAAAATATTGCATGTGTTTTAATTGGGTTAGACAGTGTTGTGTGGATTATCTATCAATATTCATTTATTTATGAATAGACAATGGACATTAGACATTGTTGCCTGCTCTAAACCATTATGTAGTCTATTCTAGGCTTTATTGAACTCATTAGTAACCCACAATGGTATGGGTATACACAATGTCACCGGAAACACAAATGTATACTATCAATTTTGGCTCAGCAATTAGACAGGTTATCATTTATGAGAATGGAAGGTATTTAAAATTTCAATTTATTTATTCAAGAACAATAATATTTAATAGTATTAGAATGTCTTATAATCTACTTAAAAATAATACACTGAAAAATAATAATATAACTAACACACTATGATTAAAAAAATGAATTCAAATATGATTAATAATAAATAAATGTCAGGCTGATTGCTGATTGTTCAGTTTAATATCATAAAACAGAAACATTTCTCCAACAAAATGTATTAAAAAATGTAAAAATGTATAATATTCGTATAGAAGAATAGAAAATCAAGCTTGTGTGATTTTGACTTTGCCCAATCGAGTGAACAAATACACATAACCTAGACCTTCGCACAAATCAATAACCTTTGCATACTTTATAAGTATTTCAATGCTAAAACCCTACTTCCCCTATCATTTACAACGCCCTGACGTGACAACGCTTTCACACTCCTCTAAAAAAGAAAAAAAGATAAAGAGTAAATTTAAAGTTTAAATTGACTTTGACAGATATAAACTGACCCCTGTATCTTGTATCAAATATTTAAAGAAACGTCGCAGTGACGAGTGATTGAGGTAGCTACTTAGTCTGGCTGGAGAACAGTGGATTTTTTCAGCGTTTTAGATAGCTCAACAATTTTTTAAATGCATATTTCTGATAGGTACATCAATATTTAATATCATACTTAGACTTTAGAAACAAAAATAAAACCCATCGTATTATTTTTTAAATATTGGTAAAAAAAGATGTAGACCGAGTTTCTAAAGTCGAGATCCGAGGGCGGTACCAAGGTCCAAGACGTCGGAATACGAAAACATCAATCTTTTGCACCACCTGTCGTCACCACGCCTTGCCAAGTGTCCTGCCAAACTCCATTTGAGCTCCATCATTCGTATTCCGACGTCTTGGACCTTGGTACCGCCCTCGGATCTCGACTTTAGAAACTTGACAGAGTAGTGGCCGAGGACTGGGAAGAGAGGCGTTGGACGTCCATTACGACGCACGATGGGTTGATGACATAGTCAGCGTCGTGGGCCGCAGATGGATGAGGGTAGCCCAAGATTGTGATGAATGACAAGAGCAAAGAGAGGCCTATACCCAGTTAAATCAGGCGGCGGATGATGATGATGATAATGATAAAAAACATAATTATATTTTTTGACAAATCAAAAAAAAATTCTAACTCTGTCTAAGAAGTCCGCTGGACTTTGGTCTCCCATGAACATTTCCAGGAAGAATTAACGAAAAAATGGCAGTTAAAAAGTTGGCCAGAGCAAAGAGAAAACCTGTTTAAGAGACATTAAAACTGAAAGTTGATATCAGCTAAGAATATGACGCACAGTGGGGCAAATTGTCCCACGAATTTGTACCCAGCATCAGATCAAAAGTCGGGGTCAGTCCACTTTGCCATCCAATATTATAATCGCACTGTCCCATGATATCACTAAATGATATTTCACTTCTAATCCCTTTATCATAGCATCTGATATCTGTGCGAAGCTATATAAAACTGACTGTTATACCATGACACTTTAATTTTAGAACGCCAGTACAAATTTTATTGGTAACGCTTTGGTTCATAAGGGTTGTGGAGATCAAGTTGTACTGGATAATGCGATAAGTCTATAAAATTATAGTATACTCTAGAGACTGTGATAGTTTGTAATATTTCGAACTTATCACACGAATTCGATATGCTCCCACGCTTGTTGAGTTTTGGGAATTTAACTAGGATAATTTAAAAAAAAGTTGTGGACAATCCACACAGCACTATTTAGCCCTAAACTAAGCAGAGCTTAGTACGGGGGAACCAGATAATTGATATAATAAATAAATACTTTTTTTGTTAGTGAATACTTAGAATACAATATACAACCCAAAATAAAATCAGTATACAAAGTATACAATAAATACACAGGATAATTAGAATATACATCAATAACACGTTTTGAATACCACCAACTAATATGAATATAAGCCAAATGATATATTAGAAAATATGATTGAAAGCAAAAAATAAGTATTACATATTGAAAGATATGGCAATTAAAACAAATAAAATAAACGACGTTTGACTTCTAAATATCCGGATTACAAACAAAAGTACCCTTCACAAAACACTTACCATAACAATAGAAGCACAATTCTATCAATCACAATATACCATAGCCAATCTCACAACTCAGACACCACAGCCAATTTTCATTCACTTTTTATTAACTCGTAAAATCGCCCTTTGCTATACAAAACAATAACACGCTTTTTGTAATCCCCCAACAAGTGTGCCTCATAAACTTTCCATCTGGACCCAATGCTTTGGGGCTTACGACCCCTTGGGATCGACCACACTTTGATATCACACCAAACATTCAACCAAAAACAGACCTTAAACCTTCTGAAATAAAACCTGGAATCGCTGAAGACATCAACGGTGCTTATGATGACGATGACTTGGTTGTAGAAGTAGCTGTAACAGCAAAACTGGATATCGAGAAATATACTTTAGATTCACTAGAATTGGGATCCAAATAGTTTAAAGAGATGAAGGAAGTAAGATCTTTTGAAGTAAAGAAGCAAGGCGTGATTCCCATAATCTTTGTGCAGTAGTGAATTTTGCACTTGACTGTTTGGTGTTATGGATAACATCTTGTTTGAAGGGGTAATTCCCTGTGTGGACGTCAAGTGACATGACAACTGTATCAAATATGAGAATTTCTCACGATACTTTGGTTTCATAGAGTGGGTTTGTTTGCTAAATTATATGAATCTGGCGTAGGTATCTTAAGTAGGAGTTCAAGTTTGTTTTTTATGATGAGATTACAAGATAGTCTTTGATAGTTTTTTATTCTCGTTGTTCTTTTCTTTTTTCCTGTAAAAAAAATCAACTCAACATTGTTTATATTACTAACCCCCGAATACTGAAACGCAACTCAGATTTAAGCACGTCTCAAGCGACGAATATTTGACAGATTTTCATTGAAAACTGTCAAATATTCGTCGCTTGAGACGTGCTTAAATCTGAGTTGCGTTTCAGTATTCGGGGGTAAGACTTACTATTTTGAGTGTAGTTTATTTATTTTGGACATACCGTAGAGATAAATAAGATTTAATATGTGTTTAAAATACTGCATCTTCAAATGGATCATTGTGACCTTTTTTATTTGGCGTACTATGGGTTCATAATTTTAAAATTCTTTGACATGTAAAGTTTTTTCCAAAACTTTGTTTCGTTTTAGATCTCCATATTAAACTAATATTCATGATCAATGACGCATAGTAATATAATAATAATTTGATTGCTCTACCAGCCGGTATCAGATGGGCCACTGGTGTATTCCACGTTATAATAGGATAACTCAATAATACACGCCTGCCGTTTTTACTGTCAGGAATAGAGTGGGTTTGTACACCCTGTATACTAGGGCTGGCAAAATATTCTATCAATTAATTTATAAAAAAAATGTTTTTTTAATGTCAAAGTCAAAATCCTTGTTTTGTAATTCTGTCCTTTAGGGACATGGAAAATTTTAGATTTACTTTACTAAATTAATGAATTTCTAACTTAAGAGTAAATTTTTTAACTGCGTGTTAGTTTTTTAACCTTTCTGTTATAGTATTCAGATTACTGAAAGAGTACACGCAGTTAAAAAATGACAATAATAATAATATTATGAATAATTGAACCAAAAATTGTAATGTTTGTTATATTTGCATTTAGTTTATTATGTTGTATTGGCTATTGTTCACTTAAACTTAGTAATATACGAGTAGTTTAATAATAAAGCTTTTTTAAAGTTTTTATTAGTGATGAACAAACAAACCACAAATAGATAAAATAGCAAGCATTTGTATAAAATAATAAATATTCCAACGCTCTCGTGGTGTAATATAACGCGAGTGTTCTAACCCAGTGTGACAGCCCTAATGTTTTAAAAAGGATGCCACAGCTTTATTGGCGGACAGACAAGTGCATTGTTTGTTTATTTTATACAACAGATTGTTTTATTTGACTGCTGTTGTTGTTGGACTATTTAAGAATTTTACGGTTGAAATCACGCCTCTATCACTTGATCGTGCTTCATCATCATCATCAGCCTAAAGCTGTCCACTTTTGGACATAGGCCTCCCTTATACATTTACAGGAAGAACGATTCTGAGCTCTTTTCATCCACCGCAGAGTTACCGCGATCTTAACAATGTCGTCGGCCCATCTGGAGGGTGGGCACCCTTCTTTTCGTGATCTTGCCAAAAGTTAAAACAAGATGGTTAGAATTATCGCTGTCATATTTGCTAGCGTTTCACTGATCGCCACCGCAGAACGCTTGGATGTGACAGCCGTCGATGACCTTTTCACTAGCAAACTTTAACCTTTTCAAAGACATAGAATTACTAATCTTCTTTTTTTTTATTCATCTTATTCTCTTATTTATCAAGACAATTTTGAGATGTTTTTGTTACAGGTGGGCTGATGGCTTTTTTATTGCAAAATAATTGCTTTGTCAATAAATAGTTGAAATAATAAATACTATTGCAGACAATCTTCACAAAACTTTCTAGCCCAAAATTAAGCAGAACTTGTACTATGGGAACCAGATAACGAATAATAATACTTATACTTAATCTTTTTTTGTTAGAACATTATAACACCCAGACAGGGAACAAACATCTGCGTTCACCAAGCAAATATTTGTTCTCGGTGGGGATCGAACCCACGACCTATGGCGTAGCAGACAGAGCTACTACCATCTGAGCTAAACCATCAAAAATTATATCTTTTGACCAATTTTGCTCATTATTCGATTGGTTACTCCTCCGCAATCACTTAGTTCCACCACTGATTAAGATTCCTATCACGCAACGAGATCGATTATAATTCAATAACAAACAAATAAATTTTATCTCCATCACCACTGTAACTAGACCCCGGCTTCTATTGTAACGTTACAGAGTTACATGATTCAGAAGGGTCAGGGTATGATGGACGCATTACTTAACCCTCAAAAGCGCGTTAAAACTCAATAGAGCGGGATCCAATAGTGTCTGTTGCATAGATAGATATTTTGCACAGATGATGTGATCGGTAAATTCATGTAAAATAATATCCATTCTATTTTTTTTCATCACAGTGTAGGTTTTACAGAATTATCAGAAATTATCAGAACATTTAAATGTAACAACAAATAAAATAATCATAAAAAACATTAGTAAAAAGAGCAAATGCAGCAATTTAAAAATAAAACAAAGAAAAAATTGTAAAAACCTCTTTGCATGCTGAAAAGACAAAGCAGACTTCCATTCAAGAGACCTCCTTTTTCCTCATTAATGACAGCTATGGCTTAACCTCATAAAGATCTGTCAAAAATAAGCAACGCTTATGCTTTTTCCATCTCTTTTATGATGTAAATATGTTAAAAAGTACCAACGGAAAATTTCCCTTCGCGGAAATGTTTTAAATAAAAATATTGTTCATAACTTTTTTTTTTATACAACTCGCTGATGAAATAAGCATGGCCCCAGCGCCTGTTACAGTATGGCCTCGTAAGTCAAGTACGTCAGGAACGTGCCCTACTATGCACTGCCCTGCGTCCATCAACATGAGGCATTGATGTTCAGCATCGCAAGCCAATCATTTCACCGGCACCCAGCCTTCAAATCAAAACACAGCAATGCTGCTTCACGGCAACATACAAGTCAGCCTATTATTTTTTAATACTCTTTTTAAGTATATTTATTTTCAACGCAATAGTAGGCATATCCGAAAGTGTCCATTCTGTTCACCTTTACTCTTAGCACCCCAAGTGTTGCAATAAGTTAATTGTTCACGAGGGGTGAGGGGCGAGGGGCCTTTATCGGGACATCGTTAAGTACGGTTTTGTTTTACTGTCCCATCTATTATATTAAATGTTCAGTGCCTACTCTTAAGGTTAAAATCTATGATGTCGGTTTTGATAGCAAACTGGTATGGTACTGGGTACCTATTTCTTGTTTTAACGACACGTAGGCAACACAGATAGGAAGGTACCTATCTAACGTGTGTATTATCTACAATTATCTACATTCTTTTTCCCACTGTTTTTAAAATACATAGAGTCTAATACAGTTTTTGCACACATTTATTATAAGTACGAATTTTGAAAATATGAAGTTTGCGAAAACTCTTTGAGACGTAGGTACTTTGAGAAACCTTTCACCACACTCTCGTTCGAAAAAAACTATGAACTTATCGGATTAATATGCAGCCTATTACACTCACAAATAATGTAGCTTACTATTAGTGAAATAATTTTCAAAATTGTTTCAGTAGATCCAGAGAGTACCTACCTACTCTGCGTTACCTCGCTCTGAGGCGTTCCATTTAAGGTTTGAAGTGCAAGCGGAACGAGCGACAAAGAGGCACAATCGGCCTCTGCGTTCGGCAGCGTTCGACATCTGTCTCTCTCCTACTTGAGTGAGCGATGCGTCCGCGTGGACAGCTGTATGACGTTGTCACGTTCAACTATCGTCAGTAAACCGACTTTACAGAAAACCGATTTTTTTAATGTACAATAGTCTTATAGACTGGCCTCTAGCTCAGTTGGTAGTAGCTCTGCCTTCTGAGCCGTAGGTCGTGGGTTCGATCCCCACCGAGAACAAGATATTTGTGTGGTGAACATAGATGTTTGTTCTCTGTCTAGGTGTTATATTGTATTCTAAGTATGTATTTACAAAAAAAATGTATTCAAGTATCTGGTTCCCATATTACAAGTTCTGCTTAGTTTGGGGCTGGGTAGTGTTGTGTGAATTGTCCACAATATTTATATTTTTTATATTTATACCTTCAGCTGTATCTAGTGGTCCAGACTCGGTGCCTGGGCATCATTCAAATCCAACCCCCTTTTAATTCGTCAAGCATAAGTCCCGATACTCACCCTCCCCTCCGGTTAACTCAATTATTCGCACTTTATGTTTTTTTCATAAGTGCATTGCGATTGTTATGGAGTGCTGGTAGAGTAGAGCTCTATGTGAAATACTACCACCATGCCTACTTCTGCCGTGAAGCAGCATTGCTGTGTTTCGGTTTGAAGGGTGTGGGTGCCGGTGAAATTACTAGCACGTGCGGCTGAACATCTGTATGCCTCCAGTTGATGGACGCAGGGCAGTGCATCGTAGGGCACGTTCCTGACATGCGTGACCTACGAGGCAATGCTTTGTTATAGGCGATGGTTACCACTTAACATCATTTGTGGTGGTCCACATGCTTGTCAATCAATCAATCAATCAATCCCTTTCGAATTGATTTTTAGATTTTTCGAGATTTTGTTCTTACTTTAATTTTTATTAATAAATAATATCAATCAGTTGTATTTTTTATTATTAATAAACAACCCAAAATAAAGAATCTGGCCATACCTAGTTTTTTAAAGAAATTATTTTCAATTTTCGGAAAAATCAACAAGCGTTGAATATCCCTAGACAATTTCTTCGTCTCTTCGTGTATAATGTGTAGTTCTTTTGAACCATTGTGGTGAAGGGACTAACTGAGCTGTGCTTTGCGGTATAATCGCTCATTATGACAATATCAGATGAATAATTAAGCGCGTTGAAATGAGATGTATTGGTAATTGGCGTTAAATTGGCGTTCAATAATTTATTATTTACTAGCGGCCGCCTGCGGCTTCGCCCGTCCCGTTCCCGTTACTTTTTATAATAAAGGGGTAAAAAGTCTTTCTCTTGGTTCTAAGCTACCTCTCTACTATTTTTTAGCCAAATCGGTTCAGCCATTCTTGAGTTATAAATAGTGTAAGTAACACGACTTTCTTTTATATATATTTCCCCATCATCTGATAATGATGGTGAAATACATCAAGCTGTAGGTCTACCACAAACTCTGTCTGGCTCTGTCTCTGGCTCTGGTTTTGAGTATGTGTGAGTGCTGTCAAAATAAATCCTTAGTCGAAACGACACACACACAGTATAATACACTGGTGAGCACTCACACAGACATAAAACCAGAGACAGAGCCAGAGCCAGACAGAGCTTGTGGTAGGTCTACTGATGCCTGAAGAAGTTTTTAGTTGGATTGACCCACACTGGACTAGTCAAAGTGCACCATACCAGACAACAGTAGCAATTTAGCAGTAAGTTTCATGTATTTTCTAGGCATGTAAAATTTAAAAAAATATTGTCGACACGTCTTTTTTTTAAGCAAACGCAGCATGCAACTCATCAGTACCCGAAGTCGGAGTTTTGCTACCACATTTCGTTACCAAATGTTGTTTTCGTTTCGCCTTTTTGTCTCTCTCTATTGCGTGGAGAAAATATGGGACGGCAAAAATACGTTACGTAGTTAGAGTTGTTGTCTCATCTTTTCTCCATAAAATAGACAGAGACAAATAGGCGAAACAAAAACAACATTTGGTAACGAAGTGTTGTAAATGCACTGGGACTTCGGGTACTGATGGAAAGTGGTTACCGTAGTGCAATCCAGAAGCATCACGTTTCTATACTTACGTCGTTTGTCTTCACTTCACCCTATTTATAGAGTAACTCTGACTAGTTTCTAGCACATCAGTCAGTCTGCCTGTCTGAAGTTCTTGTAGTTCAACCCTGTGATTAACGTCCTATTTATAGGGCTGAGTTAGTGTGCCCGAAATCTAAAATAGGTCACAGTTCATTGACCCACATAAAAACCAACTCTAAATTAAAACTTTGTAAAAATGAGCCCACCTCTGACCAACCAGCACAGAGAGAGCTCTGGTGGTCTAGTGGTAGCAGCAAAAATGTATGTGAACTATGATTAAAATAAAAAAATATGTAATAAAAATTAAATAAATAAATATGTGTATACCTATGCTATACGATGAAACGATGAAGGAAAACATCGTAAGGAAACCGGCATGTCGTAGAGTCTAAAACTCGAAAACATGTGTCGATTGCACGAAAAGAGCCTCTCTAATAGCCCCTTCCCACCAGTGTGTGATATCGTGACCGGAGGCGGATCAGCTCGCACGACACGCCATGGGAACGGTCTCGTGCGCCGAGGTGCGCGGCAGCACAGGAGCCATTTCTGTGTGCGTTGCCGTGCGTCGTCGTCGGCTGTGCGTGATGATTTGCAGAACCACGCACCGTAGGAAGGCAGCATAAGGCGCACTTAAAACTCCTTTCACCACACTGGTTTGAAAGAATCATTGATAGGATAAAAAGAAGATGTAAAAATAAAAGTGCGGCTAACGCCCAATGAATTTTGAGTCTAATTAACAAAAAATCATCTTAGAATCTTTGCACACAATCTAACATAGAACCTCCACCATATTTGAAGTCAGATAAACTTTTTTATTACTTACAATAATGATTATCAATAAATTACTTATGACTTAAAAAAGTAACATTGTTGATATTGGCTCGCCAAGAATATAGGTACAACGGCGGTCTTATCGCTATACAGCGAACGATTACAAGTATTTTTTTACTCAAAGGGAATTAAAAGTCTAATTCATAACACAGCCACTCCAACTAAACCGCTCGAAACATCAAAAATCTATAACTCTCCGTAATCGAATCAACTAGGGTAAGCCCACTAGATAAATTTGAACGGCACGCGCCGAAATTACGAATTAATTGAGTTTGGATCCGATGCTGTTAACGAGATGATGGAGCTGAAAGTCGACTAGTTTAGTTGTGATGCTTATGATTAGCTTATACTGCTTATGCATATTGCTTATAATTATTAACAGCTTTTTTCATGCATGGAATAATGCTATTCGCAGAACGATGTCAGTCTTTAATCTTCAGTCAGATAAATGTATTTTCAAATTTTCTGTAAATTTACCAGAGTAAAGTAAGTTAAAAAAAACACAAACGTAAATCTACAAAATAAAATCACATTTTTTCATTGCATTCATTCGTTTGGACTACCCATAAAAACGAACTAAACTTGCAATACCATTTTGTAAGTGGACTAGTTTTTATCACGCTGTGTCTCTGTAAAGACGTAATGAATGTCTTAAGACAAAACGCTTTATTTCAATTTTATTTAAATGGCATGACAGCAATATTGAAAACAAATATTTTTAGTAAAAACGAATTAAAGTTGATGAAGCAAAATTAGAAAATAGAGCGATAAACACAATAAACATTGTGACCATGTGATTATAAACGTGCAAAAAAACAAATGTTAGCTGTAAAGTGCAAAGTAGACACAATGTCAACATTTCAAGTGATCCAATCAAACCAGTCGAGCTACTCAACTAAATTTAATACAGCTATTAATAGAAACCGCTATGGTTAATCACTTAACGCTGGATGTTGCGCATTCGATTCTGAACAGTTAATTATATTAACTAAAGCCATAAAAATATTAACTATGCAATAATAAACTATCGCAGTTTTGTTTTGCGGTGGCGGGAAATCGGAGGATTGAGAAAAACAATCCTGTAAATCCGTTTTTAATAGTTTTTTTCCATGCTAGAAACCACTAAAGTTAAAATAAAATGAATCGCTCAATTAATGTTTTTAATATAACCAAAAAAGGTTACATTTTCAAGGTCCTTTATGTAAAATTTTTGAAAGTACAATAGGAACTATCAATAAAAGCCAATACAAAAAAAAATGGGCTTTCGATCAAATAAATTTACATGGACGTGTATTTTGTATTTCATTTTTGGGATTACACTCAGGGAATATACAAACACGAACTACATTCATGCTCAGCTTATAGGTTACGGCCGCCATAGATAGATTCAATTTTTGATATAATTCGATAGAGCCGGCTGCACGCACGTAAAACATGACTCATGCGGCGTTACCTCGCTCTGAGGCGTTCCATTTAAAGTTTGAAGTGCAAGCGAGAGCGCGGAACGAGCGACAGAGAGGCACAATCGGCCTCCGCGTTCGGCAGCGTTCGACATCTGTCTCTCTTCTACTTGAGGGAGCGATGCGTCCGCGTGGACAGCTGCTATACAATAATACATTTACATGTTTTCGTCAAGTATGAAGTGCTGTGAAATGTGAATGTGGTGTCAATTAATTGTTTATAGCAACGATAATTGCGGCTTATAAAGTTATGTCACGTTCAACTATCGTCAGTAAACCGACTTTACAGACAACCGAGTTTTTGCTAAGCATAAAATCTGCTAAAATAATAATTTCTAACATATCCAAACATCTATTCCTATTTACCCCACGTTCCTCTAGTCATATAAAATCAGGGTTCCAATAAAATGTACGAAAGCCCCCTAGACCGTACGTGCGGAACCCGATTGAATCACTGCAGCACATCAAAGTTTAATACAGCTTGCAGTGGAATATCAATGACTGGTTGAGACTTTATGACACGCCCAATGGTCTGTCGATAGAATATTTATCGAAGCGCCCATACATGTGAAACGTACTGGCTTGATATAATCAAATCAAATCATAATTTTCTTCAGACAATGGTATCACAACGATCATTTTGAAACATCTTAAAGCTAAGTGAGTCTAGGTGCCTTGTCGACGCGACTAAGTTTAGTCTAATCGAAACACGTAAGTACTACTGATAATAACTAACGAACTGTGATATTTTTCTCGCATTGAAACTCCACGGGTACATGACTGGGTTCAAGCCTTCGGACCTCGAACTAAGTATCGAAAAGCAGGATACCACAAAACTACCAGTGTTTTCAGCGAACTATTTCCCCTCATTTATAATCTCTGCCACTTTTTAGCAGCCCGCTTAAATACTCTTGTCATTGTCACTTTCATAGTGAACAATAGAGATGGCAATAGACTTAGCGGCCTGCAAGTTGAATTCTGGGCGACCAATATGAATAAGGGGCCCGTATTTAAATTTCTCGCTCTTCGCTGCTCCTTTGCAGCAAAACAACAGCAGGCCTACCACAAGCTCTGTCTGGCTCTGACTCTGGCTCTAGTTTTTAATCTGTGAGAGTGTTGACTAAGTAAATCCTACGTCGAAACGTCACACACACAGTATAATACACTGGTGAGCACTAACACAGACTCAAAACCAGAGCCAGACAGAGCTTGTTGTAGGCCTACAGAACAGGTAAACATTTTAGCCAGAACATCTTCAACTAAACAACTACAGCCTGTAAGAAATGATAGCCGCAACGTCGTAAATGTCTCCGACAAATTATATAACAATAACAGCGCTCGTGGGGTGCCGGTTTGCAAACGAGTCACGTCTGTGAGACTCTTACCTTTAGCGGAGAGAAAGATGATTTGATACTTTAAGACAACTTTGTGTGAAAAGAAATACTTTACGAACTTAAAAACTTGTTTAATGTCTATGACAAGTTTTACAACAATAAATGCCTGCGCACACCAAGGTCATTGGCGATGGCGATCAATGAAACGCTGTCAAGGTGTGCGCAGGCCTTAACAGTGCTCAATAGACGAGTCTTGTCTGTAAAGCCGCAACCTAATTGTCAAGAAAAACAAATAAGTGTTTGAAGGAATAGCTTAAGTTAAATACTACTGGCCAACGCACTTTATGCCCTCATAAAAAGCATTCATTGACTTGACTAACAACAGTTACAGTTTGCCTAATAAGTAAGCAATGCAAAAAGTTGAGTATTTGAAAAAGTAAAGTATCAAGACATGTCGAGCCGCAAACAAAGCAGAATAGAAGCTCTCATAAAAATGATATTATAGTAGGCCTTGTATTGTCCTATCAGCTTAGAATTCCAGCGCGCTTCGCTACAATCACTATCAAGCATTGAAATAAACATCGATTGGGAATTGTTTAGTCCTAGACAAGTGAAAGAAAGAAAGAAAGAATAGTATATTATGCAACTAGTGAATAAAAGAAGGATTTAAATCGAGGACCTTAAATGAATCACGAGCAAGGGAAGGATTCTGATTCATGATAATTGAATTACGAGCGTAGCGAGTAAGTGGCGATGGCTCTCGCCTAGATGTGATGACGTTATTGTACGACTCGAAGCACTCGAGCGTTGCTAACTCAACGTTCTGCGCAGTCACTATTTGTATGGGTGACCATTGTGCTGTGACAGAACCATTATTATCATGATCATAATAAATAAATTAATATTATATACAATCCACGCAACACTATCTAGCCCTAAGCAAAGCAGAGCTTGTACTATGGGCAGCAGATAGCAGATTTTTTTGTAAATACATACTAAGAATACCATATAACACCCAGACAGAGAACTAACATCGCGTTCGGCACATAAATATTTGTCCGCGGTGGAAATTGAACCCACGACCTACGGCGCAGAAAGCAGAGCTACTATCAACTGAGCCGAGAGGTCAGTGAAAGTCAAAATATTCTAAAATAATATAAAACTATTTGTATCTTCTTTTATCCGCTTATTAGTTACTCTTATAAGGTAAATGGTTAAACTTCTCGTATATCATTTAATTCATGATCATTAAATCAATCTCAGTCTCCATTAATAAAAACAATATTTCACTGAAGAGTTATGTGTCTATTTAATACATCAATTAATTATATGTTTATAACAATTTTATCGACATTGAGTCGAACTTAAAAGGTTTTAAAACGATCAATATACGACGAAGCCTCACAAATCACTTGTAAGGTATTCAGTAAGATAGGGACGTTTCACTGTCGTTATCAAATGGTTCCGTACAAAATTCCAGAACATTATATGATTACTATAAATACAATTCTTGTTTTTTGGTAAAAACACCCAGACAGAGCTCAAATAACTGTAAATATTCACCAACAAGTATTCGTTTTGCGCGGGGATCAAACCCACGACCCACGACTCAGAAGGCAGAGCTAATACCATCTGAGCAGAGAGGTCAGTCTAATAAAATTAAAACTCATGATAATTTACTTTCTAAAAAATTTAAATTCAAAATCAAGGCCAGTCTAATAAAATTAATTTAGATAATTTTCTTTCTAAAAAATCTAGATCAACAGTGTATTTATTCAGTAGGATCGCAAGGATCACTTTGTTTTAAAGCTAGGTGAGTCTAGGTGCTAGTTCCACGCGACCAAGCCTAGAAGAACAGGCAACAACCTACGGCTTGGTTCCTACCGTTTTTTTGACGTAGCAACGTCTTATAATTCTATTCACATGAGTCATGAAAAAACATGACTCATGTGGCGTTACCTCGCTCTGAGGCGTTCTATTTAAGGCTTGAAGTGCAAGCGAGAGCGCGGAACGAGCGACAAAGAGGCACAATCGGCCTCCGCGTTTGGCAGCGTTCGACATCTGTCTCTCTCCTACTTGAGTGAGCGATGCGTCCGCGTGGACAGCTGTATGACGTTGTCACGTTCAACTATCGTCAGTAAACAGACTTTTCATTACTCATACTCTGAAAGTAGGTCTGAAGTTGCCTGAGGGGCCTAATTGAAAGTAAAACTTTCAGCCCTAGGGAGAATCGCTTTCTACTGACAGCTGTCAAATTATAAAAAAAACAAGTTCTATTTTATTCAACCATGTTCCAACTTTCTAAAGTCTTTCTAACTGCAAGGAGGTCGTTGAACTAAATTCCAACTTTTTATTCAGCAAGTAGGTTGGAAACCCATTGCAACGGTAAGAAGTTTAAAAAGTTTAGTTAAAGCGCAATGTAAAATTTAAATTTAAATAACATAAAGATGGTATTAAATAAATAATATATCTTCTAAATTACTTGATTAATATATAGCTTCAACTTTTTATTTAAAATAACATAGATTTGAGCATCAATTTACCATTTTTTAAATTATGAGAATGAAAATAATGGCTGAATAATGCTGTCGAACCGAAGCCGAAGGCCCGCCAGAGAAAAAGAAAAAAAAAACCGGGATGGCGCCAATTCAATCTTCATTTTCACAAATTTTTTTTCATGTTTTTATTTTTACTTTCCTTGTATTCGTAATGAAAAGCACAGTGTTTACCTCGGGTGAAAGTCTTTTAAGTCCCTCAAGCTCCATTGGCGCCCTCGCTACGCTCTGGCGCCAAACCCGTCTCGGGACTCAAAAAACGTGACTTTCAACACTCAGGTAACAATGTACTATTACAGACAACCAATTTTTTACTTTGTGCAGTACCCTAAAAGCCATAAAGACAGAGAAGACCACAGATAAAGAAACAGAGTGGTAAACACAGGACACGTATTGGACTAAATATAAATGTCTGCGTAGGGCATTAAGATAGCCAGTGGAATGTTAAAAGCTACTTAATATTATGTTCGAGTCAAACTTTATTATTGCTTTCGGTAGAGGAGGATGTAAGTTTAAAAGGTACTTACCTTTTTCTCTCTCTCTTTCTCTTCTCTTTTTTTTTCTCTATGTTAAAAGCTAGGTACTTATTGTTATTTTCGAGTCAAACTTTATGATTGCTTGCGGTATAGGAGGTTGTAAGTTTAATAAGTACCTACCTTTCTCTCTCTCTTCTCTCTCTCTCTTCTTCTTGAAAGCTTCTTATGTTGGAGTCAAACTTTTTTATTGTTTTCAGTAGAGGGTGATGTAAGTTTTGGTACCTTTCTCTCTCTCTCGCTTCACTTTCCTTTTTTCTATGTTATAAGCTACTTAATATTTTATTTTCGAGTCAAACTTTATCATTAACTTTCGGTAGAGAAGGATGTGAGTTTAAAAGGTACCTACCTTTCTCTTTCTCTCTTCTCTTTCTTTTTCTCTATGTTAAAAGCTACTTAATAGGTATTATGTTCAAGTCAAACTTTTTTATTGTTTTTAGTAAAGGAGGAAGCAAGTTTAGGAGGTACCTACCTTTCTCTTTCTTTCTCTCTTCTCGTTTTTTATCTCTATATAATGTTAAAAGCTACTTATTGGTGAACACAGATGTTTGTTCTCTGTCTGGGTGTTATATAATATTCTAAGTATTTACAAAAAATAAAAATAGTATGATAATCAGCTATCTGTTTCCCATAGTACAAGCTTTGCTTAATTTGGGGCTAGATAGTGTTGTGTAGGTTGTAAAGAATATTTAAATTTATATTTAAATACTTTCGTTCCACCATACCTATTCACAATCGTCACTTGTAAGACGGAGTCATTTGAATGAGTGCGATAAAATAAGAATTAATGAATGTGTTCTCATTTACGTCAGTTGGTATATGGGAGTTGAGTTAGAACCTCATTTGAGATTCATGATTTTGCGATTCATTTAGATAATTCACGGAATTTATTAGTTGGATCACTTTTGCTATCTCGAGATTGATTGCAGCGGTCAGCAGATTGCTCAACTGTTTTTTATGCAACTTGTTGATGGAACAGGGCAACCATCGCGTTACAAATACTTGTGTTAATTGTAATTATCTTTGTAAATAAATTTGTAATTACTGTACTTTAAAAAGTGATATTCGATTTTCAAGCTTCTGTCTTAGTAATTGACCGAGCAAGCGAAGCGAACGAAGAGTCTAAGTTTCGAAATTGACCAAAAATGCTTTTGATCGGCTGTCTAGCTGTTCTCACAGGTAGCATTTTTCAACCGATCTGGATGAAACATGAGAAGTTATAGGTAAGTAATTGAGTTTGAAGATTTTTTGTCGTCGGGGTTTTTTGATTGGAGGGGTATTTCCTCCAAAAGGGGGTAAAAAAAAAGGGCTACTGGATAACTCAGCCATATGAGATCCGAGATGTGGATGTAGATGATGACGGCCGTCAATATCAGTCACCGTCTCTCGGAGAACCACTAACACACTGCCTTAGATTAAAATATAACAATAACAACGTCCTCAATCCTCACTATCGGCACGATAAATCGGAGAGTCGTTACGGAATAAAGTCGTCACGATATCGTATCGGCTACGGCCCACGGCGCGTCGCAAGTGATCGCAATACGGCCTCTACTTTACCTAAAGCTTGTTGTCCACCAATATCAAATCGCCGATATAAGCACCGGTGGTTTAGTGGCAGCGGCCCCGTCTCCCGATCCTAAGGTCGTGAGTTCAAACTCAGTCGTGCACCAATGAGTTTGTCTCTCAAATAACAAATATGCCCTATGCTGGTAGAGTACTATCAAACAGCAAAAGAAAATATCGTGAGAAAGCCGGCATAAAACTAAAATTTTGGTAAGAAAATTTAGGAAGAAAAATTAACTAGTGACATACTCAAAGAACCGGAAAATAATGTAATTAAATTATGTAAATAAATATTGTGAACAATCCACACAACACTATCTGGCCCCAAATTAAGCAGTGCTTGTAACTATGGGAAAGAGATAGCTGGTATCATACATAGATACTTTTTTTTAAATACTTACATAAAATACAATATAACACACAGACATCAAACACATCTGCGTTCACCACACAAATATTTGTTTTCGCTGGAGATCGAACGACCACAGCTAAAATAGGAAATATTGGTTGCGGTGTCATAACAGGGTCTATGTTTGAAACTAGTCTACTGTAATCACCCGTATCTAACAACATAAGTGCAATAAATTATTTGAGTTTGAATTTGAAAGCTATATTTTATAGCCTATCTATCACTGCTTCACAAGCCTTATAACAATGTCTGCATCAGTTCCAAGTTCAAGTTTATCAACGCAAATAAATTGTGTTCAGACTAACGTCTGGCTTGCATCGGTCCGATACGTACATACCTGCGCCCACGCCGATTAGATATTGATATTATCTGAATTTTATGAGACTTTTAATACCTACGTACCTTTGTGTGTTGACTGCGATAATACTTAGAATTCTGCATTCAACTTAGTTTTCGGTTTAAAACAAAGTTAAATGTAATAATTCTTATCTATATTTATAAAAGAAAGTCGTGTTAGTTACACTATTTATAACTCAAGAACGGCGTAACCGATTTGGCAGAAAATTAGGGGGGAGGTAGCTTAGAACCGGGAGAAGGACATATGATACTTTTTATCCCGAAAAAGCAACGGGAACGGGGTGTTACGGGAACGGGAGAGCGAAGCCGCGGGCGGCCACTAGTAATGAATGAATTTTAAATAAAAGAGGTTCTCAATTCAGCTGTATTTTTATTGTTTGTATCGCTTATGTTCATCATTTAACCATTCTCAGTTTGAAAATTGAAACTAATGAAGATTCAAATCGGTTTGATTAATTTTTGAAGTGAAAACTTCTTTAGCGGCGTTGAGCACTTTCTGTAATGGGTATAAAATTTTAAACTCGCGTCAGGGCGTCAGGGCGTCAGGATCACGTGACCTTATCGAAAAAGCGTAGGACGGATTTTTTGCAGAAATGTACCCTAAGACTACAACGTAGAGTTCATAATAAAAATCGAAAAAAAGCGTAAGACGCTACAGATACGCTAGTAGTTACTATGACACGGTAACGTCACAGAATAGATAGTAGTTAGTAGCAAGCATACCAAGGCGTTTTTCGTGACTGTAGTAGGTATAGGTACATACCTATTATAGATTTTATGAACTAGCGGCCGCCCGCGGCAGGTAGTAGTGGTCATTGGTACATGATTTTATAGATCTACTGTATTTATTTTTCGAGTGGAGCATTGCGGCGAGCGAAGCGAGCCGCCATGCGACCATGGGAACAGCGCGGCGAGCGAAGCGAGCCGTGCTGTGACTCCCCCCAAGCCCCCCAGAACCCCCTCCTCCTGAACCCGGGGGGAGCGTCGCGGCGAGCGAAGCGAGCCGCCACGTGACCACGGGGAACAGCGCGGCGAGCGAAGCGAGCCGTGCTGTGACCCCCCCTAAGCCCCCCAGAACCCCCTCCTCCGAAACCCGGGGGGAGCGTCGCGGCGAGCGAAGCGAGCCGCCACGCGATCACGGGGAACAGCGTGGCGAGTGAAGCGAGCCGTGCTGTTACCCCCCTAAGCCCCCAAGAACCCCCCAGAACCCCCTCCTCCTATGTCTGCCGTTTTACTTCATTTAGGACCTACTTGTAGGTCGCGCGACAAGGTCCCTTCTAGCGGTTCCGACCCGTTGAGGATTTGGCTTTACGTAAAATTTAGGGTTCCGTATAGGGTTTTGATTGGGGTTATACTATATTGAGGAATTTGATTAAATGGTCGACTTTTAGGGTTCCTTAGGACTTTGATTGGAGTTTCAACTACACTTAGAAGCTTGATAATGTTAAAATTTTTAGGGTTCCTTAGGACTTTGATTGGGGTTTTACTACATTGAGGAATTTGATTAAGTGGTCAACTTTTAGGGTTCCTTAGGACTTTGATTGGAGTTTCAACTACACTTAGGAGCTTGATAATGTTAACATTTTTAGGGTTCCTTAGGACTTTGATTGGAATTTCAACTACACTTAGGAGCTTGATAATGCTAAAATTTTTAGGGTTCCTTAGGACTTTGATTGGGGTTTTACTACATTGAGGAACTTGATAAAATAAACAACTTTTAGGGTTCCTTAGGCCTTTAATTGGACTTTCAACTACACTTAGGACCTTGATTATGTAAACAATTTTAGGGTTCCTTAGCACTTTGAT
Organism: Thera obeliscata; assembly: GCA_947578465.1. NCBI lineage: Eukaryota > Metazoa > Arthropoda > Insecta > Lepidoptera > Geometridae > Thera > Thera obeliscata. The sequence goes on along the minus strand of OX387919.1, from coordinate 20,391,173 downwards.
TGGAATTTCAACTACACTTAGGAGCTTGATAATGCTAAAATTTTTAGGGTTCCTTAGAACTTTGATTGGGGTTTTACTACATTGAGGAACTTGATAAAATAAACAACTTTTAGGGTTCCTACGTTAATAATCAAGTTTTCACTTCTGCCGGCACTCCCGGAGTGCAACCCGTATTTTTTTTTTTTTTATTGAGTTGTTCTTCCAAGGCCCATACAAATTTCATAAAAATTGCTTCAGCAGTTGGGCCATGAAGTCGATTTCTCAAGTTTGTGAAACTTGTTTGTATTTTATTTAATTATTTTTCTCAGCTAATATAAATAAATAATTATTTTTGAACAATCCACACGACGCAATCTAGCCCCAAACTAAGCAGAGCTTGTACTATGGGAACCAGAGCCAGAGACAGAGCCAGACAGAGCTTGTGGTAGGCCTACAGGTGGGCCATAATATGCTTATTCCAACAATTATTTGAAAAAAAAAAAAGAAAACCCTCTAGAACAAAAAATTCATTGGATAACTACCAATACTATTGTGTTGTATTGAGACCGGAAGACGGTCCTGGTGACCAGCAGGCCGATCATGTAACTTTTGTTGCAATGGTTTCAATCAAAATCTTATTGAAACTGTAAATTTTCGAACTAATAAGTGATCGCAAATTGACAGTTTGAATAAGATTTTGATTGAAACCATTGCAACAAAAGTTACATGATCGCCTGCTGATCTACAGTTTTTAATTCAGTGGGTACCAGCTCTCTCTCTCTGTCTAAATTGAGAGCTGGGGAATTCAAATTCAAATTCAAATTCTGTTTATTAAAAACCATTAGCTTAACATTACAGAATATTATTCCAATGCGCTAAACTATGTACTATAATAAAATAGAATAATATAAAGGTAACAACATGGAGATCAAAGAGAACTAAAATAAAATAACTTTGTACAAATAAAGAAAAACTAAAATATATGTACTACCTACCTACCTACAGCAGGTATTATAAATATAAATAATCTTTTGAATAATTACCTAAACATACGTTATTACTAACAACATACTAGGTACCTAGTTCTATTAAATACTCGTATTTAAGACGGTATGACTAGACGACGACGACGACGACGGTATGTCTAAGTTTCACAGAAACTTAGACATACCGTCTCAATCAGCTTCCATCCATCCGCAAACACATCAAACTGAGGATTCATGGCTATAAGGTTATTCAATTTACGTTGCGCTCTGGAGATCGGTGATTCCTGTCGTGACACTGTGCGCGCCCAAGAATTTGCAAATAGTGGTACTCTCCCAGTGCGGAACCTAGCCTTGTTCTCTGGTACGCTTAACTGAATGACCTTAGTTAATAGTACGGGACAGTCAAGTTGACCACGGATTATGCGACAGATAGTTAAAATTTGGTCATTTAATCTTCTTGACTCAGCTGAATTAAAACCTAGGGTGCCTAAAAGGTATTTCGTGGGATACATGAATGGGTAATATCTGTGAATTTTCTGGTAGAGAAACCGCAAGAAGCGTTTTTGTACTTTTTCTAACATAAGCGTGTAGGTGGATTCATATGGGTTCCATACGCATGCACTCGCCTCTAACTTTGATCGAATTAGTGAGGTATACAACAGTTTAACTGCATTTATGTTAGTGAATTTTCTACAAGTGCGTGAAACAAATCCTAGTCTTTTAAAGCATGTTATTGTCAGTGAGCGAATGTGCTCATGAAAATTTAATTCTGCATCGAAATGTACTCCTAAGTCTTTAACTGTATTGCATCTTGATATAATTTGCCCATGTAATGTGTAGAGAGACGTTATGCGCTGTGCTGAACGAGTATAACTCATGACTTGACATTTGTCAATATTGAAATTCAGTCGATTTTTGACACTCCAGGCTTGAATGGTATCTAGATCTTGTTGTAATGCTTCGCAGTCTTGAATTGATTTTATTTCCATGAAGATCTTAACATCATCCGCATATATAAGACAGTTTGATGTTGACAAAAACCTAGCCAGATCGTCAATCATTATGGAAAAAAGTAAGGGGCCCAGCGATGATCCCTGTCTCACCCCCGATCGAGTGTTATAGGATGGCGAATCAAAACAGCCCAGCCTTACAAACTGTTTGCGATCGCTTAGATAGTCTGCAAAGAACCTTAAGAGTTTGGGGGCAAATCCATAGCAATCTAATTTCGCCAAAAGTACTTCATTGTCTACTTTATCAAATGCTTTTTGAAAATCGAGATAAACTACATCTACTTGGGTGCTAGTGTCCATACGTTGAGATATATAATCTACCAGAGTAAGCAGGTTGGTGTTAACGGATCTGCCTTTTCTAAATGCGTGTTGGGTATCACTGATAAATGGTGCAATTTGTTTAGAAATCCTACTGTGTAAAATGCTTTCGAAAAGTTTTCCAAACGTTGGCAGAATAGCAATAGGCCTATAGTTTTCCACCAAAGTTTTGCTACCGGATTTTAAGATTGGTGTTACTCTCGATATTTTCCATTTTGTCGGGAATATGCTGGTGCTGAGGGACAAGTTAAATATATGTGTTATAGGCTTAACTAGCTGACTTTTAAAAGCTTTAATTATATATGGAGGTACATTATCAGGGCCTGTAGAACTTTTAGCTTTAAGCTTATCGATATGATGTTCAACTTCTTCTTCACTAATTGTGTATATATTAATGAGGCTGCCATTACTTCCTGTAGTTTTTATGTTTTCTATATTGAGTATCGGTGTTTGAGTCAGGAATACACTACTAAAGTAAGTTGAATAGGCTTTAGCAGCCTCTGGCCCAGTGTAGTTGCACCCATTATGGGTAACAGTAGGTTCGAATCCTCCCTTAGTTCTTAGATTAGCCACATGCTTCCAAAACGCCTGTGGGTTCACTGATAGTTCGGCTTGTATGTTATTAATATATTTGAAGTTGGGCTCTCAAGTGTTTGAAACTTGTTCGTATTTTTTATTTATATTGACTGCGACTGGCCTCTCAGGTCAGTTCGTAGTAGCTCTGCCTTCTGCGCCGTAGGCCGTGGGTTCGATCCCCATCGAGAACAAATATTTCGTGAAAAATTGTGTGGTGAATGCAGATGTTTGTTCTCTGTCTGGGTGTTATATTGTATTCTAAGTATAAATAATAAACGACCTACGGCGCAGAAGGCAGAGGTACTACCAACCGAGCTGAGAGGCCAGTCAAAATGTAGTTACAAAAAAATATGTAGATGTGTAAGTATTACGAGTATATCAGCTATCTGGTTCCCTTAGCACAAGCTGTGCTTAATTAGGGGCTAGATAGTGTTGTTTTTCAAAAATGAAAATCAGTACAGTTGTGTTGTGTCGGTACTTTTTTTCTTTTTTTTAATCTTTATTTATTAAAGAGGGTTTAATCTGCAAGACTGACCCCCGAATACTGAAACACAACTCAGATTTTGAGCACGTCACAAATTGCTTTTTTTTATAGTTTTCAATGAAAATCTGTCAAATATTCGTCGCTTGAGACGTGCTTAAATCTGAGTTGCGTTTCAGTATTCGGGGGTAAGCCACCCTTGAATTAACACTTAAACTATGTACAATCATCTACGCTTAATGCCAACTTTAAGAATTTGTGTCGGTACTTCACTGATGGTACGCGGTCAGCTGATTCTTTTGTTGGACTCGTGTCTTGTGTGGGAGGAAAGGTCTAGAGACGGTCAGTGGGTCATTGGAAAGCTATTGTTGCTGATAGCGAATTGAAGTTTTGGATTGTGTCCAATGTCCATTTGGGTTGACAACCTTCACAGAAAGAAGTATACTTACTTACTGTTGGACGTAGAAAGTTGAAAGAAAGAAAACATATTTATTTACAGACGCTTAGCAATTTAAAGTACACGCTATCTACGCTATACATGAATACAAGAAATATAAAGAGCCAAGAACTGCAAAACGGTCCCTGTTTCAGCGTAAAGTTAGTTGGCTAACAACTAACGCTGGTCTTCCGTCAGGGCCACGCAGTAATGCCACGGACAATCTTAACCACACTATACATAGCTAAAACTATTAATTTATATAATAATTTGGATTGCAAAAGTGAGTAAAAATATTTAGGTAGGCACCTACAGAAGTTTTCCAGATGCAATGACACAGGAACATAGGGCCTCCCTTGTATACTCCCCTGTACTAACAAAGCTATTATTAGATCTTGATTAGGTAGGTACTAACTAAAGCCTTGGCGCACATCTGGGCGATCTGTGATGGCGATCAGTTTATTTCAGCATAGGGTTTTACATACATCCGCACACACTACCGCGATATTGACAGCGATACGCTGATCGCCATCGCTGGTGATCTAGATGTGCAAGGCTTAAAAGGGCATTTCTACATGCTGGGAAAATGGTGGAACTATTATAGCTGTATCAATATTGTTTCAGAAAAAAGAGCCGAAATACTGAACATTCTCATTTCACAACGTCCAAATCGCGTACCTGACAATAAAATATCGAACTTTATAACACCAATCATCCCAATCAGAGTAACAGAGAAGAATATAAAAATTAAAACAGCTATAATATCTCACTGCGAAGTTATTTCGACCATTCACAGTAAAAACCAATTTAAAAATCAACCTGCGAAAAATTGCCCAAATTAGGCCTGACGTCAGGAAAACTGGCAACATTCTATAAATAAAAAAAAACACTAATCAGAGTGGATTTCGAAAATAGAGTGCAAAATCAAAAGTCATTAGCGTTGAATAAGTTAAAAAGTTAGCGAGGCGGATAATAAATCATTTTTTATTTCATATCTGTACCAATTTTTCTCCAAGTCTTTTTTCATCAATTTAACACGAGCAAAAAGTGGCACTCAATTGTAAGGTTTACGCGGCGATATTTTTTTTTATTATGGGCAACTCGTTTAATAATTTGGGCCAATCGGGATAGCCTTTAGCGATCGCGCGCCGCCCTCCTGCCAAGCTATTGGTTGGTTGTTTGGTACAGATTGTGCGATGGCGGGAAACGGATTTAAGTCTATGGTATCTCATTCTTACAATCGGTAGTGTTGTTCTTTTAAGTGTCGATGTTTTGACGATTCGTCGATATCGATGTAATAACAAAAGGTTGTGTTGTAAAATTAGATCTTAGAAAAGGTCATCCAGGATTGAAAATTGTACACCGATTGTGCAAATAAAATTAAAAGTGGGAATACCTAATTCAGTATTTTGCAATCCATATTTATATTTTGGCTGGGTCAAGTTCTTATACTTCTGCATGTGAAAATATTATTTTATGAGCTTCTCTATTGAGCTTTTTCAGCACAAGGATTTTACCACAGTAAAATATCTTGCTTAGTGTTTTTGGCTCTATATGAAACCTTTGTATTTGAACAGGGGCCTAATTCTCAGGCCGATCTCGATCATTTTGCAATTTTATTTTATTGCTTTTTTTCACAACCCCGCACTTTTTCTACGTTTTCCGTATATCGTAGCTGTCGAGGCTTCTACGATGAGGTCGTTGATGTATTACTCAAGGAAGTCTGCCATTCTCTCTTCGAAAAGAAGCAATAAGATAAAATTGCAAAATGATCGAGATCGGCCCGAGAATTAGGCCCCCGGGGGCTAATTCTCGGGACGATCTCGATCATTTTGCAATTTTATTTTATTGCTTGTTTTCGAAGAGAGAATGGATGATGTCCTTGAGTAATTCATCAACGACCTCATCGTAAAAGCCTCGACAGCTACGATATACGGAAAACGTAGAAGAAGTGCGGGGTTGTGAAAAGAAGCAATAAAATAAAATTGCAAAATGATCGAGATCGGCCCGAGAATTAGCCCCCAGGTCCTAGGATTACATGGTTTTCTGTGAAAGTTTTGAACGAATGTCTTATTTTTTTTATTTTTAAGAATAGAATAATATAATAATAATAATATCGTTTATTTCAGACCAACAAATGCACACATTACAAAAATGAAACACTTTGGGTCCATAGTAATAAATACCTTAGAGACTAACATACATAAAATAAAATAAAATTACTAATCAAATCTTAGGGGATTTTTTCTTTAGCGCACCCCTAAAGCGACGAAAGACGATTCCTGGCGGCCAGAAATCCGAAGTGAGAAACATGTCCCCATGCTTCGCAGGCACCTGGAGCACGTACGATTTGAAGGCCGTGTCTCTCACTCCCGATGGCTCTAGCCGCTGCAGATGTAGCTGTATTGGTGGCGGGTCCTTGATCCAGAAACGGATCCTCTCCTTTACATAGCGAAGGACCTCATCACCAGAAGTATTCGGGTCCAATCTCGAGAGGTAAAGGAGGATGGTCGGGTCCACAGCACGCAGGGTGACTTCTGTTGCTATGACGCTGGCGGTACCACGTTTATTTCGTGATGGTTTCTGTTTTTTCTCCACCAGGGTGAAACCATCTTTATCTACTTTTTTTGATGTACCAACGGGGATCTTCGGTTGTGCCTTCTGCCTCAAAACAGCGCAAGGCACTGGCGATGGTTGAGGCTGGCCGGAAGCTTGCGCATAACTTTTCTTCTTCGCCGGTTGACGAGCTGGCGGAGTAGGAAGAGATGTTTGCTTCAAAGGCTGCGGTGTTGGCAAGGCCGGGGCAATCGGGCGGTCAATAACCTGCACATCGGTGTCACATGTCGCGCTGCTGACGGGTGACGTTTGGGATCGGGTGACACCACGCTGCACACATACGTTACGTGCTGACGCGGGCGAAATCACTGCTTCGGTATTTTTGTTGCACAATCCTTCGACTTGCGTCTTCAATTCGGCGATAATTTTCTCCGAATTGCCCAACTTTGTCTTAAGATCTGTGACATCAGTCCTTAGCAGCATGATGTCCTTAAGCAACCTCGTAACATCGACATGGTCAAAGGTCACGGGGGGCAGCTTGTGGAGGTCTCGTGCTACGTAGGTGGGCACATCATCCGGGTCGGTTTCTAAGAACACCTTGAAAATGTCCTGCAGGTCCTTCTTGCCGCGTCCATCCCTCTGCCTAGTTATTAAGCGGATGGTGGTCACAGCTGTGTCGGCAAGCACCCTCTTCGCTTCCAGAATCTGGTCCTCGGTGAAGCTGGACACGAGAATTTGTTCCAGAGAAACCTGGTCCATAACGTCCAGCTTTTGTTGGACGAAGGCCAGGAATTCCTGCACTAGGATAGTGTCGGAGCGCTTGGGTGATTGCGCCATTGCGAATTAAATTTCGCAAACTCGCGGAAATTAAGTGGGTCAACTCACGAGCAACCTTAACATAACGACCGCTCTGTACGGTCTGTAGAATAGAATAATATTTATTTCAGACATTAATGCATCGATAAATAATTTGTTAGTAACAATGTAACTTAAAGACTAGTGTTAGTGATTTTAAGGATCATAAAAAAACTCAATATTTATTATGTAATGTAATATTTATAATGTTGGTGAATCGTAAATACAAAATCACAATTCACTAAGAGTAATTATTATAAAAACAAAATAGTTTTAGTGCCGGGGTCTGCCAAGAAAGCGTATAAGAGACGATTTCGATGCTTCGGAGCGAGGATGGTGGAGAAGAGCGTGGCATGGAGATGGTTGGAAGGATTTGGGGAAGACCTTATTAGCCCAGCATAATATTGACGATTCCATAATTCCATAATTCACAAACAGAGACATTTACAAATTAGTGATAGCAAAGGACATGTACATAGGCAAGCTTAACCCTAAAATGAGTTTTCTTCCAGCAAACCTTTAGTGCTAATAGACACCTAAAATAAAATGGTAGCAATGTATACATAGGTACTTGATATCTCAACTGTTTATTGTGTATTTTGAAAATATTTATGTAATTGTAAATTTGAGTACATTTATTTTTATAATAAAAAAAAAACATTCTTGAAGAAAAACATGAGAAAATCATTTATGTACCTATGAATAAACTACTGACACATAGGTACATACTACTAAGTAGGTACAATAAATACAATACCTAACCAATAAGGATTATATAAAAATTTATTTAAAGTAAAACCTAAATAAATTTTAATTTATTTCTATCGACACTACCCCATCCCTTTCGCAGGTAATTGAGACAGGCTCCACAAAGTTATAGTAAACGACGTTGACTCCCGCCGGCAATTTGCGTACGTCTATCGAAGAGCAATTTCATCAGAGTAATACTTAGCCAGGCCGATGGACCGACGACATTATAAAGATTGCGGGAATTTGGATGGAGAGGGCACAGAATTGTTCTTCCCAGAAATAGGGAAGGTCTTTGTCCAGCTGTGGACTTCTAGGGGTGATGTTAATGGTGATGAAGTATTTTGGTCAACCATCCGATGAAACGACGGCATTGTAACGTTTATAAATGATCAAGAACATTGTAAAGATCGTGAGAAGTCAGATGGAAAAGGCTTAAAGTCGTTCTTTCTGGAAATGGGGACGGTCTTTGTCCAGCAGTGGACTTCTTAGGGGTGATAGTCATAATGATGAAGTACTTTAGCCAATCACCCAATGAACCGATGACATTATAAAGATCGTGGGAAGTCTGATGGAGATATTAAGATCTTTTATTCTGGAATAGGTGAAGGTCTGGGAAAGTATAGACTTTCCCAGACCTTAAAGAAGTCCACTGCTTACTGTGAACTTCTTATGATAATGATGATGAAGAACTTAGCCCAACCACTATCCAATTGTCTAATGACATTGTAAAGATCGCGGACGGTGAGGCCTATAATTATAATTTGAGGTGGGTGGAGTTCAAGTTTTCGGCAAGTTTTATCATGCGCACTTGATGTACGAGCAGGTTTTTCCGCAAGTAGGCCGCTGGTGGGCCCTTTTTGCGTGACCCTTGACACGTGTTGCTCGAACTTTTTTAGGTTCTACAACACGCCGGTTTCCTCACGATGTTTTCCTTCACCGTTTTTGAGAGTACTGGCATAGTGCACATACCTACATTTTTCGACAGAAAAACTCATTGGTACACGAGTGGATTTGAACCCACGACCTTCGGATCGGAAGGCGGGGCCACTACCACTAGACCACCAGTGCTCTCCGAGGTGGGTGGAATAAGATCTGCACTCACGTCCCGCGATACCCCATCGCGGTACGTCGTCAGTGCAGAACTTAATAGGTATTCGTGCATTGACCCTTTACTAAACTCACCTCAGTTCTAAGCCGTCTCCATGGACTGGCCATGGGGACAGCTTAGAACTGTTTTTTTCTGGAAATGTGTGTGATTTTGACGATTATGTACTTTATCCCTTGGTACTACAGCTACTATTAGTTAGGTAATAAGCTGACTTAGCTCTAGGTTATAGTTTTTTTATTTTGAACTTTTTCTTTTGTTGAAGTAGGCTAAAAACTATTAGTATTATTACTACAAAAAAAATTGATAAGTAGGTAAGGTTTTATTCCTCATAACTACAATATTTTTTTGCTCCAAACAAAGCAAAGCTTGCATACCTGATAACATAAACATAGCTACATACTTTCTTGTTAATACTTACACACTAAGCTAAAAGCAACTTTGACTTTGAGCAATCAAGAATTCGGAACACTTAGTGTCATCTCTTGGCGAGTAGTAATAACTTTTACCTAAACTTGAATATTTTGCTACTCAACGCTAGATGTCAGTTTCACGCAACAACCGGTTTTAGTTTCATTGAAAAAACCTAGATGGCGCTGTGATAACTTGTTAGCTGTTGTGTATTTTATTAAACTTGTCTTCGATTAGCTTGTTACATAACCTACCTATGCAAGAATAAAACTGTAATAATCAATTGAAAAATTTATATTATTGTACAAAAAAGCGTGGGGTGCTTTTTATAATAACTTATTCTATAATAAACTATTGATAAAATATTTACAACAATCAAAATCAAGCCCCCCCCTACGCTTTTTGTACAATAATATAAATTTTCCAATTGATTATTACAGTTTTATTTTTAACTTTAGCGTTTTTTTTTAGTTTTTTAAACTATAATTTTTTTTTTACTTTTTAGTTTTTTTTTTCATATTTTCTTTTTTTATATTATTACATTGTCATCGACCTTTGACAGGTGTGCAAAGTTTGAATCAAATCTGTCAAAGTAGGACAAAATCGAGCTCAAAGGGGTCGGTTACATACATACATACAGGTGAAGCTAATAAAAGCGTTATAAAAAAGGTAAATGATTGAAGTGAAAATAATTTATACTAAGTAGTCCCTCTAAGAGAAAAATCGTTTTGCATACGAACCAGTTATATAACTAGCTTTTTTCTGTGGTAGTGCCTATTTTTGCCAGCAAGCAGTGATGCTCGCATTGCTGTGTTCAGATTTAAAGGGACCCTACAACTACCTGGGGCCTAATTCTCGGGCCGATCTCGATCATTTTGCAATTTTATTTGATTGCTTCTTTCGAAGAGAGAATGGCGGATTTCCTTGAGTTATTCATCAACGACCTCATCGTAGAAGCCTCGATAGCTACGATATATGGAAAACGTAGAAAAGTGCGGGGTTGTGCAATGCCAAAAATAAAATAATCGCTTAGAAAATCTCGGCCCGAGAATTAGGCCCCTGAGCTGAGGTCGCTTAGAGGTCGTTCATTTTTACACCGAAAGATGGACCGTTGTTTTTGCCGGATTTGTAGGGGACATAAAGTAGTAGGCAACAAATATTGCACATCGGCTAAATTTCGGCTTGATAGACAGTAGTGTGCGTCAGAAAGAGATAGCGCTCTACTAAAGCAGTACTAGTGCAATGTTTATTGCCTAAAACTATAATCAATGTGCTTACCTACCTACTTACATGCACCGGACACTATTTACATATTTGTCAGGTGTAAAAACGAACGTCTACCAAGTGCCCTCTCAGCCAGAACCCAGCAAATTAACCCTCGGCCTCGGGATGTTGTTATTTTTATGAATTTCTAGGTCTACCGTAACTCAAAATAAAAAAAATACAGAGAATCAGTTAATAATTTAATTTCAAAGATAATAATTGAGTACAATTTTGTTGTCAACATTTTTCATAATAAATAAGGACGTTTATCAAATATAATTACATGTTTAGGCAGGACTAAATTTACTTACATATAATTTATAATAATAACATTATTTATTCCTAACTTACATCGATTATATTTTAATATAAATTTATTTTGGACATTAAAAATAATAAATCAAAACCGTTGTAGACTTTTAATAATGCATAAATCCAGCCGAAATATGCATTACTGTAAAAGTCAGGAAGCATTAGATAAATTACCAATAATATTTTAAAACTTTCAATTTTACTTTTATGCAAATCAGTCAAATCTATTATTCATCTGAAAGTTCAGTGTTTTTTATATTTTTCAAAATCGTAAATTATAATATTATACTATATTTAAAATTCTTTATAATTATGTATAACTCTGTTTTTTATAATAGTCATTTTTCTTTTCCTACAATTTCACTTGATGTTTACACACTAGGCAAGCCATCAAGCCATTTTTCTAGTGTTTTTTGCTGTCACTGTTTTTCAAAATCACATTTTCTTTATCTATTGATTTTTCAATTAGGTTTGTGATGATGATGACGTAGAAATCATATGTCACTATCATGCCTTTTAAGATTTAGGTACATTATTATGTAGTCATCTGTCTTTGTAATCAGAAAATAATGACGTAAGAATATTACCTACAGTTCCCGTAGGAATGTCCCGCTTTGAGGCAAGTCTCGTCCATTCATAGTCATAGAAATCGAATACAATAAACTTGCCAACAACATTTGTTTCTATAATTGGATTCCGATTATGAAGAAACTGCAGGCAGTGATTAAGAATGTATCAACTTAAAAGGTAGCTTGAAAATTCTTATCGCTGAACATAGAAAAGAGAATTTAGGAAAGAAGAAAGAATTTAATTTTCATCTAACTGAAAAGTAGTGAAGTGGTTGAAAAACCAAAGTGGCACTTATTTTTTGGTATTGAAACGTCATTTATGAACTAAGATAATACCACGCGACCAAAGCCTAGAAAAATCGTAAATAAGAGAGATGCCACACAGCGGCGGCTACGCTGCGTCGTCGCAACGTATAGTCAATGCCAAACGAGCGATGCAGTTAACGCAGCTATTTCACCTTCTATTATGAATAAATACTGCGCTGTCGCTACGTCATTTCAACGCAGCACCCTTGCCCACCTCGTCTTCCTCCTATACTTGCGTGTTACGTCACCGTCCGAAATCGTGTGGCATGACGTTTAGATTTTGATACGATGCATGGAGCGTCACCGCTCAGTTGACGTAGCGCCAACGCTACGGTCGAACAACGTCCGTGTGGCACCGTTCTAAGACTGTTGATTTTAGTTCAGAACGAATGCAACTCCAGATTTTTGCTTTACCCAGCTAAAAAAGGCATACATACTTGGCACAAAATACACATAATACTTGGCACTATAACTAATCAATGTTTTAGTACAATAACATTATTAAATATTCTTATAAACACTACTGGAGCTTAACTACTGGAATACTTCAAGCAGAGGCTCCTGATTTCTTTCTGGCTTGTACCGCTGCTTCGGGCTGTCACTCTCCTCCTCAACATTGTCGCAAGGGATGTAAAGCTAGAACAAAAATAATACGTTGTAAAACTTGAGAAACTAACTTTATGGCCAGAAGAGAACAAACGCCTTCACCACACAAATATTTGTTCTCGATGGGGATGGAACAAACGGCCTACGGCGCAGAAGGCAGAGCTACTACCAACTTAGCCGTGACACCTGTCTCATAATGCTTAGGACACCCTGTAAGCAGCTTTACATCATCATCATCCTGAAGAAGTCCAATACTGGACATAGGCATCCTGACACATTTCCAGAAAGAACGATTCTGAGCTCTCTCCATCCTACTCCATGTCCCAGTCTGTACCTACTATTTTCGTATCCTATTATAACTTTGAATCGTAGCGTGTGCTGTCTTTGAAACTTTTGCTTTTGCCTACGTCTCTGTGAAGTGGCACCACACTGGAACTTCATTGCTATTATTATTATTTTTGATTTGTTCATGATCATACAAAAAAACGGTAGGAACTAAGCTTGACTAACTTCCCGCATCTATACATAATTATAATAATAATAGCCCGTTTATTTTCCTTACCAACTATACGAAATTCTAGTAATTGTACCACTGTTTTAATTATATTCATGCTAGGTACTTTTTCCTTTTCGTTTGGTTAGGAACCCCTCTTCGGGTAAAGGCCTCCTCCAGTTTGTTGTTGATGTGTGTTGTGTTGTGTTTTTTTTTTAATTGTCTTTGTAACAATATTAATAATATTGTTTTTGTTGTTTCTATAGTAAAAAACCTGTGCAATGCAAGCCAGGTGTTTCGCCTTTGTAATCTTATTTGTGTTCCATCTATACATACCAACTCGTTATTCAAAGACTTCCCCTCCAGCACGTATTTTAGCTTGTTCATCTGGCATGGAGTGATAATCTTCTCCAGGCTAGCGGATATCCCTCTAGTGATATCCCTGGCCGGGATATCCCTGGCTGATATATCTCTGGCCTCTTCCCTCCTATGTCCATCTCGCTTGCCGTTCGTCCATCCTCTTGAGTACTGGAAGGTCTGGGCTGTCACTGATGCTAGTGTCACGAAGATGAAGAGTAGGGTTTTGTTGGTCACCATTTTGGAACTGTGGGGATAAGAACACTTTAGAGATGTTTAAGAGGTAATAGCTACGCACTTCCTAAAAATAGATAGATTGATAGAAAATACTTTATTACGCACAACAAATTATAAAAGTACAGGTGCATAAAAAAACACTTAAAACTATTTGCCTCATACAATGGGCATACAATTATCGCTGGACAGCGATCTAAAATACTAGCATAGTGCCATAATTTGCATCATAGTTATAGTATTCCATAGATAAGACAATAAATCACCCGCACACTATATACATAAGACAATAAATCACCCGCCAAAAGCCTGAAATTTAGCAAACTTAGTACACCCATTTTTCATAAAGACACTTCATTCTACCCTCATTTTATTTTAACTCTTCTTTTGTGACTTCATCTTCTTTTTAAGTGTTAATTCATATTTTCACACTCATATATCGTCGTTGACTGTACTAGATTGCGTATTATAACATAATAGGAAAAGTTACGAGCAAAATAACCCTAGTATTCATAGTTCTGTCATAAAAACTGCATTTTTAAAACGTAAATACATCTAGAAATCTTAAAATAAAAGTTTTATTATTATTGTTCACTATGCTACTCTCGAACGGTGAAGGAAAACATCGCGGGGAAACCGGCATGTAAGAACCTAAAAAGTTCGAAAAACATGCGTCAATTGCACGAAAGAAGCCTCTTTGAGGCGCACTTTAAATCCTTTCACCACACCGGTTTGAAAGAACCAGTGACGATGAGAAGAAAAATAATTTTTAACACACTAAGCTTGTGCGTCGAAAGTACTTGTGTAAATCTAGTCTACGTTTATAAAAGTTTGTTTAAGAAGCTGTAAACCGTGACCGTTGACGTGGTTTTGACCCTGTGTGAGTGTTGACTAAATAAATCCTACGTCGAAACGTCACACACACAGTATAATACACTGGTGAGCAGTTGAGCACTCACACAGGCTCAAAATCCAGAGACAGAGACAGAGCCAGACAGTGCTTATGGTAGGCTTACTGAGCTGTGATTGGACGTGATGACTTTAGCACCGGAGATCTCATACTCATATTACTTATTGCAATTATCATATTATTATTATTACATGGTGAGGTCTAAAACTTAATTCACCATTTCCCAAAACTTGGATAAGTCTAATAAGTCTACGTAGTACCATAAGGCTTTACTAGTAATCCAGTGTCAATCCCCTAAGATGGCTAATTCTTCAAAAACGTGTGGGGTGGTTTGTGAATGTCTACAAGGCGTAACTTTTTTATTGATTTTATAGTGTTTACTGTGACCTAGTCAGCTCCGCACATATATTGACCATGTCTTTCTTGTGGATTAGGCCGACTAAGCTGCCAGGATGGTATCGGTGCTGGGCAAGCCTATTCCATCTAAAATCCTGTCCCAGGCATAGCACAGCATAGACATAGCATCCTGCAAGAAGGGGCATGAACTGAAAAGATTGAGAACAGCCATTCCATAAAAACATCTACGGTTATATTCTAAATACGAACCTACTCTCTGATGGTAGTCCATCAGATAAAAAAGAGATGTTGAAATGTGAAAAAAAGACGGATATTGGAAATATCAAAGAAAGTCATGGCATGGAGTTCTTCAAAAATGACGTTTTAAAAGTTGTAAAGGGTCGGTAACGCCCTTGTGATGCCTTTGGTATTGCAGACGTCCATAGGCTACAGTAACCGCTTCCCATCAGGGGGGCCATGTGCTTGTTTGTCTGCCTTGTTGTATAAAAAAAATCGTTGAAAGGAGAAATGTATTAAAAGAGTCATGTCGTGGTCGTCTTTAGACTAATGATGATGATGAATGTGACATTAACTTGTTCCAAACTTAAAATAGTCGAGTAATTTCCACGGAGAGTGTTAAAGTAACAGTTATGTAATTTCCACGTAGAGGGTCTACGACCGACGTAGGCACTAAGCTATGTTTACGGTACGCCGCTACATACTCGTACCTTTGACTGTATTATTTACGTACAATTTAGATTATAATAAGATAAAAAAAAGACTCAAAATATTACAAATAAAGTAGCCTCAGGCACTGTAGACATCTTCTTAGAATAACCCTTTCATATTTTGATTTGTAATTTTATGCATAAATTAAATAAATTACAAATCGATATTTTTAGTAGGTGTAGTACTATTTTAGCAGCAAGGATAAGGTTTAAAATCAGTCATGTATAAAATAACACAAAATTGCAGCTTTAAAAAAATACACAGTTATAAAACTCAAACTTACCTCTCGAATAAAAACAATCACTAAAACTAAACACTGACTGAAAATAACAATTTGAAAAACAAAATGCAATATTCTAAATTCAAAATTCAAACTTGGAAGGAAAATAACATTCTCGCTCAGGACCAATCGACGACTATGCTTGAAGAATTTCTCTGGTTGCTTTTATAGACGGAGCAGTGTTCTAGAATGGTCCCAGTTTTGAGATGTTGGTGGGCGATCAGTGGGCGATTTTACAAAAGGGAAATAATTGTTGTTACATTATGAACTTAAGTTATTGAAAAGTACCCTATTCCAAAAATATTTATATACATATTTCTAGTAAAAGAATATCCAAACAGATAGATATTCCCACAGATCTCCTAGTATTTTTCTTTACTTAGCCAAGTTCTTTCAATACCAAGTTCTTCCTAAGCCGAGTCTAGTACATACAAGTATGTATACTCACAAATTTAGTTAATAATTATTAGGTATAACTAATTATGAGCTCTTTTCATCCACAGACTTCCCACAATCGCTACAATGTCATCGGTCCATCGGGTGGGTGGGCGTCCTACGTATAGGCTTCCAGTTTGTGGTGGCATTCGAGAACCTTAATTCCCCAACGGTTGTTATTTCTTCATCGTTCTTCCTGGAAACTTATAGGGGCTTATGTCCAGCAGTAGATTTCTTGAGGCTAATGATGATGATGATAAAATAAATGTGTCATTATAATCATCCCTCAGATTCCTAAAATCTTACAAATATTTTGAGCCCATTGTAGAGCGTTCCACGGGTTCGAGCTATCATACCCCAATTCTTATGAACTGTGATTATATCAAACACAAAATAAAACTAATAAATTGTATTAAGCAATATTAAATACACCTTTTTGGTGGGATATGTTTTATTTTTACTTAGAACTCAGAACTTAGAAAGTACATATTTCATTTTAATTAAATGAAAAATGAATGACAAAACTTATCAGATTACAAATAATTGAACTGATTAAAAAGGAAGCATAATTTAGTTACAGAAGGAACTTCTGTAATGCTGACGATGTTCTATAGTAGCAGGGCTTTTTGTGTGTGGCTTGTCCGGGGAAGTGCTACCACCATGTTTATTTCTGCCGTCTTGCGTCAAGCTGATGGACACAGGGCAGTGCATCGTAGGGCAACTTCAGGGTGTGTGTGACCTACAAGGCAATGCTTTTTTGGCAATGGTCACCATTCAACATCATGTGCTTGGTGGGCCTTTTTTTTTACTAGCTGATTGAACAAGCATATGGCCCACCTGATGTTAAGTGGTAACCATCGCCTTTAACATGCAAAGCAATGCCTCGTTACGCAAGTCAGGAACGTGCCCTATGATGCACTGCGCTGCGTCCATCAACTGGAGGCATACAGATATTTAGCCTCAAGTGTCTGTAATTTCACCGGCACCCACACCCTTCAAACTGAAACACAGCAATGCTGCTTCACGGCAGAAATAGGCTTGGTGGTAGTACTTCCCCGGACGAGCCCTTCACAAAGAGCTCTACTACTACTAAAACGTGGTTGCTCTACCTACTACGCCCTCTTCACTCAGTTAGGTGTATAAAAAAAGTCATCATTATCACCTCAGCCCGGTATCACTCACTGCTGGGTGGTATGCCTCCTTCATTTTATAAGAGAATCCTCTGTCCTGTACGTTTATCGTCCAAGTTTTCCTGCTACCTTTAGGGCGCTTGTACACGCTAAGAAAAAACGCCGGGTCTACCCAAGAATTCGTGTCGTAACTAGAAAATAACTGTGTACCTACACTGCTCGCAGTGGTGCACGAAAAAAATCTTATCTGCGCAAGACACGACGCGGCGAACGTTGTTGCGTTTTCGTGTGTGGAAAAGACAAAATTCTTGTCGTCTACACGAAGAATTTGTCTTGTCTGCCGCAGGAACGGCAAATTTTCTTAGCGTGTACAAGCGCCCTTACGAAGTCGTCGATTCATCGCGCTGTTAAAGAAAATAGAACGATAAAGTTTTTTTCTTAAAAAAAAAAGCAGCCAAGTGCGAGTCGGACTCGCCCATGAAGGGTTCCGTAGCACGACGAACTACAAAAACCTTTATATTATGTTACTTGATGTAACATAATAAGGTTCTTGTAGTTCGTCGAAAGGTAAATTGCGGTTTACGGTTTATGACGTATAAAAAAAAAACTACGGACTAGATTTCGTTCAAACCAAATATCGTTGGTAGTTTGCATAGTAATGTATAACATATATTTTTTTTAGTTTTATCATTCTCTTACTTTAGAAGTTAGAGGGGGGGGGACCAACTTTTTTCCACTTTGGAAGTGTCTCTCGCGCAAACTATTCACGTTAGAAAAAAACGATATTAGAAACCTCAACATCATTTTTGAAGACCTATTCATAGATACCCCACACGTATGGGTTTGATGAAAAAAAAATTTTTGAGTTTCAGTTTCAAGTATGGGGTAGTAATAGTAGTAAGTAATTTATAGTTTTTTTTTTATTATTATATAAAAAACTTAATGCGGTTCACAGAATACATCTACTCGCCAAGTTTCATCAGTCTAGCTCTTACAGTTTCGGAGAAAAATGGCTGTGACATACGGACGGACAGACAGACAGACAGACAGACAGACAGACAGACATGACGAATCTATAAGGGTTCCGTTTTTGCCATTTGGCTACGGAACCCTAAAAAGGAAAATTTAATAAACATGGTCATAAAATACACAGCTAAAAACGTATCTACACCTCTTTACGAAGTCATCAAAAGCCTAAAGAAGTCCAGTGCTGGACATAGGCTTCCCCACATTTCCAGGAATAATGATTCTCAGCCCTTTCCATCCACCGACTTCCCCCGGTTTTGACAATGTCTTGGTGCATTTGGTGAGTGGGCGCCCTACGTTTCGTCTTCAGGTTTGTGGTTGCCATTCGAAATGGTTGTCGTTTTACGAACAATACAACCTATTATATTCTGTGCTTATGTTGCGCTATTATTCAGTTATGGGGTGAAAACTCTTATATTTTGGAAAATCATCTCCAAAATTGATAACGGGCATTGAAGTTTGTATAAAACATTATTAAATTCTAAAAGAAAACGTGATAAACAAACATGGTATCCTTATGAGCCATAAAAATGTACGCGATACAACGAATTATTGAAACTCAAAATGTACGGCATCGTACACTTACTTTTGCAAATAATCGTGGCTCTGTCTCAGTCAAAGGCAAAAAAATTTATCTACAGGGTGGTTCATTGTCCGGTAGTGCTGTAAGAATCGTCAGACGATCACCAGTGAAAAAAAACAGGGTGTTTTTTTGAGAAGAGTGGTGATGGCCAAGTCCGAAACCACGAGAGTTAGGGAAAAGTCGTGGAAAGTCATGCCCTCGATTCATAAGAAAACGATAACTAATTATTTTATTTAGAAAAAATACAGCTAGCGCCAAAGCGCCTAAACCTTAAATACAAGTTGACCACTTTACAGTTGCATCAACACTTTGCCCATCAACAACATCTTTAAAATTTTATAATTTTACTATTATGTATTTATCTATAAGACAGTTTGTATAACTTTTTGTTCGGTAGGCCTACCATGAGCTCTGTCTCTGGTTCTGCTTTTGAGTCTGTGTGAGTCTCACCAGTGCATCTGTGTGTGTGACGTTTTGACGTAGAATTTATTTAGTCAACACTCACACAGACTCAAAACCAGAACCAGAGACAGAGCCAGATCGAGCTCATGGTACTGAAACAAACTTTTAAGAGTGATACTTTTTTTACTCCTGATTATCCTAGTACCAAAATTCAGACTTGCAATTTGTGAATATTCTTGTACATTATTGGGCTTTATTAGACTCAGGCATACGTTTTATCTTCTCATATTGTTATATTCTATAATCTAGTTACCTACCTACTTTATACCTATAGAATTTCACTGTAGCAATGGCAGACCAAACTGTAGACTAAAAACGAAACAGCTTGTCGATTTTGATGCCAAGGCACGGTAGATATCTTTTCAGATCTTAAAAATTAAAGTAGAATTAATTTTGATGATAATGGTTCTCAAGGTAATAAGATCATTTTTTTCAGGAATTACAATCCCGGGTGTAGGCTCAATATTGTTTCAGTAATTAATAATCATTATAATTAACTTAGTTGACCTATCTCTAGATTGTTAGTAACAGTCTGCAGATAGCTCAACTGATCCTCGTGTATTTTGTACACTTATATACAAATACAAATAAAATACAAATACAAAGAAGTTTATTGCCAAATAAAAAGAAAACACATTATATAAGTTTTACAGTTTGACAATAGGAGTAGGCTCAGCACTAATTCTGTGCAACATACATAGATGATGCACAGGGCTGGTTTCATATAAATTGTAAGTTTATTTTTATAAATAAAGTAGTATAATAAATTGTTGACGGTTACTGCTTCTTTTTGTACCTACCTGTAGGCCTACCCCAAGCTCTGTCTGGCTCCGTCTCTGGCTCTGGTTTTGAGCCTGTGTGAGTGTTCAACAGTGTGCATTATACTGTGTGTGTGACGTTTCTACATAGGATTTATTTAGTCACTACTCACACAGACTCAAAACCAGAGCCAGAGACAGAGCCAGACAGAGCTGCGGTAGACCTAATGCACTGCCTTACACAACTTCAGTCTCAATTAGAAACATTTTCCCCGCAATTATGAGGTTAGTGTAGAGTTAATTAGTGCAGTTTTGAGGGTTGACTAATTAAAAATCAAGGAACAAAAACGGCCGTTTGAAGAAAACTGTTTTCGAACCGTGCTTAAATAATTTTCATTACATTTTCAATTATTGTACTGTAAACAGGTATAAATATTTTATTGGTAATAGGTCAAATTACATGTCATGGTAAAATATAAAATTATAGGTAAATTTATAAAGAAAAATCTTGTGCCTAAGCTACTTAACCTTTGTAGTAGGTAATTCATCTGGTTCCCAGTAAGCCTTGATGTGGTGTGTGGATTGTACGTGAAACTAATCGATCAATTAAATTTTAAAGTTATTTTTCATTGCTCATACTCTGAAAGTAGGTCTGAAGTTGCCTGAGGGGCCTAATTGAAAGTAAAACTTTTAGCCCTAGGGAGAATCGCTTTCTACTGACAGCTGTCAAATTATAAAAAAAAACAAGTTCTATTTTATTCAACCATGTTCCAACTTTCTAAAGTCTTTCTAACTGCAAGGAGGTTGTTCAACCAAATTCCAACTTTTTATTCAGCAAGTAGGTTGGAAACCCATTACAACGGTATGAAGTTTAAAAAGTCTAATTAGAGTGCAATGTAAAATTTAAATTTAAATAACATAAAGATAGTATTAAATAAATAATATATCTTCTAAATTACTTTATTAATATATCATCCATGTCAACAATATTTATAAAAAATATGATAAAAATTAGCACTGCCTATATACTATCCTCGTGTGTTGATTCCTTATACGGCTTAATTATTATATTCGTACTCGTACGTTCAACTATTTCTTTAAAATAACATAGATTTGAGCAACAATTTACCATTTTTTTAAATTATGAAAATGAAAATTTTGGCTGAATAATGCTGGCGAACCGAAGCCGAAGGCCCGCCAGAGAAAAATAAAAAAAAAACCGGGAAGGCGGCAATTCAATCTTCATTTTCACAAATTTTTCTTTCATGTTTTTATTTTTACTTTCCTTGTATTCGTAATGAAAAGCACAGTGTTTACCTCGGATGAAAGTCTTTTAAGTCCCTCAAGCTCCATTGGCGCCCTCGCTACGCTCTGGCGCCAAACCCGTCTCGGGACTCAAAAAACGTGACTTTCAACACTCGGGTAACAATGTACTATTAAACATTTTTGTTTTCGAAACTTTATAGCTCACTAGCAGTTGGTGACCGAGCTTCGCTGGGTATTTTTTATTGTTAATTTGTATTTTTAAGAAATCATATGAGTCATATCGACCCTTCTGGGATCAAATGTCGTAAAAGCCATTTTGGCCAAAATGACTTTTTATCACTTTCTTACTAAGTTAAACATCCTCTATCGAACTGTATATTTAAAATTTCGATATTCGCAAAAAAATGGTTTTTACCACCCTGAATTTTTACACCCTAAACAGGATAAATAAAAACAAAAATGATGTAACCACCTTTAAAATGTTTGAATCAATCAAAAAGTTGAGGTAAAAGACAAATCGCTGAGACGCATGGCCGATACTACATTTAACAAGCAATACATTGTGCAACGTTGTGCAATGTTTTTTTTTTATTTGTCGTAAAAGACGAAGTACTTACTTTATCGATCTAGAGGATTTTTTTTCTGCATGGTCAATACTACATTGCTTACAAATGCTCGTTTTAAAAAAAAACACGTCCTACTGAGTTGTGTGTGGAGTCCCTCGCAATGGCCTTCATACTTTGAAACAGCGAGAAAGAAACCAAAACCCTATGATTTGACTGTTATGAAATGTACAGATTTTATTAACTGGCAATGGCTAGTGGAAAAAACATTCACAAAAGAGACGTCAAAACAAATTAAATTTATAGAGATACGAGTGGCAACATTTAAGAAAGATAAGTTAGATCAGATTGAAATTAAATATTCTACGAGTATGAAAGATGAAGCAGTAACAGTAAGAAAAAATTACGCCATTTGAAGATAGTTTTAATCAATTACAACTTTAATTATATACTCTCACTTAAAACATTTGTCTTTTTTAACGACTTCTATAAACAACTACTAATACACTATGTACTTCTTCACTTTCTTCATGGTCTTCTTCGTCAGTTTCCATAAGTGTGTCGGTTTTATTGTCATCCTATGGCATCTCCAGGAACTCCCTGTGAAATCTTTTAGGAATAACTCCTTCTTTGCATAGTTCTTGCAGGTTCTTGTTTTTGCCAAAAACGAGCCATGCCATAGGATGACAGTAAAACTGACATAATTATTGAAACTGACGAAGAAGACCATGAAGAAAGTGAAGAAGTACATAGTGTGTTAGTAATTGTCTATAGAGTTCTTTAAAAAAGGCAAATGTTTTAAGTGAAAGTATATAATTAAAGTTGTAATTGATTAAAACTATCTACCTATAGGTAGGTATATGTTTTCTTGAATCATTTTTGTGTTAATTGTTAGGCTATTTACATATTTTTAAAGTCACATCACCAACTTCAACAAGTCTTTTACTGCTAAATAGTTAATTTGTTCTTCGCCAACAAGACTTTTACTGCATAATTTATTCGTTTAGTTTTTATAAATGCGTACTTGCAACAAATGGTAAAGAGCCTGCGTAGCTTAGAGCGAGTCGTGCAAAATAGTTGAAAACGATAGTCACGGTTAAATCGATATTATGAATATACTTGCAATAATGAATCTAAAACTTTGTATAAAGTACCAGACTGAACGTATTGACAATTATTCCGTAACAAAAAAAAATATTTATATATAATTAAATAAACACAGATAGGTAAAATTTGACAAATCGTATGTCGGCGTTATTAAAAAATGTCATGTTACACTGTTGATTTTATGAACAAACTTTAATTCGAATTAATCTCAAATGTTTAGTCTACAATTAGTCCTTTTTCGATTTTTAATAAATCACTTAGTTATTTAGTTATGAATTTTTTAAAAAAGCATCTCAAATCCGCCATACAAATTTACTATGGACGCGCGAAGTTGAATATATACGCGACGAACGCTCGCGGAAATTCAGTCCACCACGAGAGCTCAGAGTGGGAGCACGTCTCTTTGCAAGGCGACGCGAGCCAACTAGCAAACGCGATCTTATGTGTATGTACACACAGCTGCAAACAGGTAAAGTGAGGTAAGCCATTTTTTATTATCTATGCTTTTTATTGCTCAAAAAAATATGATGTACCTATAAATATTTACTCTGTTTAGGGAATGAGAAAGCGAAAAGAAAGATATTCTAAGAAGAAAAGTGGCGCTCTGTTCCGGAAAAAAAAAATCGATAAAAATATGTACGTATGTAGGTATAGATTATTTTCGTATTTCAAATTTGATGTTGGTATTGTTCCAAGTTCTTTTGGTCAGGCTGATTGCGAATCGAAAACCCAAGATGGCGGATTCATTTTTTTTTTATATTTGATATTGGTATCGTTTAATAAGTTTTCGAGGGCGCTGGTTCCGAATCTGCCATTCATTTTTTAATCCAAGATGGCGGATTCTTTTTTTGTCATAAATTTTTGATATGGGGTTTTGGGGGCGCTGACTCCGAATATGCCATTCATTTTTTAATCCAAGATGGCGGATTCATTTTTTTTATATTTGATATTGGTATCGTTTTAAAGGTTTTTGAGGGCGCTGGTTCCGAATCTGCCATTAATTTTTTAATCCAAGATGGTGGATTTTTTTTTGTCATAAACTTTTGATATGGGGTTTTGGGGGCGCTGGCTCTGAATATGCCATTAATTTTTTAATATGGGTATCGTTTTATGGGTTTTTGGGGGCGCTGATTTTGAATCTGGCATTCATTTTTGAATCCAAGATGGCGGATACTTTTTTTTCTTAAATATTTGATATGGGTATCGTTTTATGGGTTTTTGGGGGCGCTGGTTCCGAATATGCCATTCATTTTTGAATCCAAGATGGCGGATTCTTTTTTTTCTTAAATATTTGATATGGGTATCGTTTTATGGGTTTTTGGGGGTGCTGATTTTGAATCTGGCATTCATTTTTGATTCCAAGATGGTGGATGTTTTTTTTCTTAAATATTTGATATGGGTATCGTTTTATGGGTTTTTGGGGGTGCTGATTTTGAATCTGGCATTCATTTTTGAATCCAAGATGGCGGATTCTTTTTTTTCTTAAATATTTGATATGGGTATCGTTTTATGGGTTTTTGGGGGCGCTGGTTCCGAATATGCCATTCATTTTTGATTCCAAGATGGCGGATGTTTTTTTTTCTTAAATATTTGATATGGGTATCGTTTTATGGGTTTTTGGGGGCTCTGGTTCCGAATATGCCATTCATTTTTGATTCCAAGATGGCGGATGTTTTTTTTTTTCTTAAATATTTGATATGGGTATCGTTTTATGGGTTTTTGGGGGCGCTGGTTCCGAATATGCCATTCATTTTTGAATCCAAGATGGCGGATTCTTTTTTTTCTTAAATATTTGATATGGGTATCGTTTTATGGGTTTTTGGGGGCGCTGATTTTGAGTCTGCCATTCATTTTTGAATCCAAGATGGCAGATTATTTTTTTTCTTAAATATTTGATATGGGTATCGATTTATAGGTTTTTGGGAGTGCTGGTTCCGAATATGCCATTCATTTTTGATTCCAAGATGGCGGATGTTTTTTTTTTCTTAAATATTTGATATGGGTATCGTTTTATGGGTTTTTGGGGGCACTGATTTTGAATCTGCCATTCATTTTTGAATCCAAGATGGCGGATTCTTTTTTTTCTTAAATATTTGATATGGGTATCGTTATATGGGTTTTTGGGGGCGCTGGTTCCGAATATGCCATTCATTTTTGATTCCAAGATGGCGGATGTTTTTTTTTCTTAAATATTTGATATGGGTATCGTTTTATGGGTTTTTGGGGGCGCTGGTTCCGAATATGCCATTCATTTTTGATTCCAAGATGGCGGATGTTTTTTTTTTCTTAAATATTTGATATGGGTATCGTTTTATGGGTTTTTGGGGGCGCTGGTTCCGAATATGCCATTCATTTTTGAATCCAAGATGGCGGATTCTTTTTTTTCTTAAATATTTGATATGGGTATCGTTTTATGGGTTTTTGGGGGTGCTGATTTTGAATCTGGCATTCATTTTTGATTCCAAGATGGTGGATGTTTTTTTTCTTAAATATTTGATATGGGTATCGTTTTATGGGTTTTTGGGGGTGCTGATTTTGAATCTGGCATTCATTTTTGAATCCAAGATGGCGGATTCTTTTTTTTCTTAAATATTTGATATGGATATCGTTTTATGGGTTTTTGGGGGCGCTGGTTCCGAATATGCCATTCATTTTTGATTCCAAGATGGTGGATGTTTTTTTTTCTTAAATATTTGATATGGGTATCGTTTTATGGGTTTTTGGGGGTGCTGATTTTGAATCTGGCATTCATTTTTGAATCCAAGATGGCGGATTCTTTTTTTTCTTAAATATTTGATATGGGTATCGTTTTATGGGTTTTTGGGGGCGCTGGTTCCGAATATGCCATTCATTTTTGATTCCAAGATGGCGGATGTTTTTTTTTCTTAAATATTTGATATGGGTATCGTTTTATGGGTTTTTGGGGGCGCTGGTTCCGAATATGCCATTCATTTTTGATTCCAAGATGGCGGATGTTTTTTTTTTCTTAAATATTTGATATGGGTATCGTTTTATGGGTTTTTGGGGGCGCTGGTTCCGAATATGCCATTCATTTTTGATTCCAAGATGGCGGATGTTTTTTTTTTCTTAAATATTTGATATGGGTATCGTTTTATGGGTTTGTGGGGGTGCTGATTTTGAATCTGGCATTCATTTTTGATTCCAAGATGGCGGATGTTTTTTTTTCTTAAATATTTGATATGGGTATCGTTTTAGTGGTTTTTGGGGGCGCTGGTTCCGAATATGCCATTCATTTTTGATTCCAAGATGGCGGATGTTTTTTTTTTCTTAAATATTTGATATGGGTATCGTTTTATGGGTTTTTGGGGGTGCTGATTTTGAATCTGGCATTCATTTTTGATTCCAAGATGGCGGATGTTTTTTTTTCTTAAATATTTGATATGGGTATCGTTTTAGCGGTTTTTGGGGGTGCTGATTTTGAATCTGCCATTTATTTTTGAATCCAAGATGGCGGATTCTTTTTTTCTTACTTATTTGATGTGGGCATCGTTTTATGGGTTTTTTTAAGGTGCTGGTTGTGAATTTGCTGTGAATTTGTTGTTAGTATCTTAGGTTTTAACTGTGTTTCATCCTAGAGTTAAATAACTTTTGACAATGTAAGAAATATTTTTAATTACAGGTTAATTAATTATATTTTTTTTTAGAATATCTTCATCGGCAAGGGACCTAGATGAATCTGGAAATATTAATTGCGTAAGTTATTAAACCTTGTCATTGTAATTATAATAATAATATTATATAATAATCAGTGCAATTACTCTTTGCTTTAGAAATTGCCAAACAATGCAGAAAAACAATGCAATCCAATCGTTGATGGAGAACCTTCAGGAAGTGAAGATATCCCATTTAACAATGCCCATGTAAGTTAATTGCTTATAATCTCTTTGGAATGCATTATATTATACCTAGACTAGATAGATATTAAAACACACAGTTCATGTAGTATTCTTGTTAAATCAGGCATCCATTTTTTATTTCAGGATTTGTTGAAACATACGGATTTAGAATTGGTAATAGAAGAAGAAACTGAAAGCGAAAAGGAAATAATAATAGATGGAAATAGAATAGTAGATTTTGCATACATTTATAAACAACTCCAAGAAATCGCAAACCACAATTCTCCATTAGGTTGCAACTTGAGCTGCTTAAAGCTTACTAAAGAAATAAAAAAAGGATTTTTATCAATATTTTATTTCACTTGTCGAATGTGCCAAATAAAATTAGAATTGATGAATTGTAAAGAGCAAAGTAGCCCTGCAGACTTAAATCTCAATGATAATGCTGTAAGCAGTGTTATGTCAATAGGCGCAGGATTTGCTGGATTAGAACAAGTTTCAGCTACCCTTAATATTCCGTGTATGTCCGATAAGTTATACGCAAAGTGTCATACCAAAGTGTGTAGATTATGGGAATTAGCTAAAGATAAAAGCATGGAGGAAGCAGCTAAAGAAGAGTACGATTTAGCTGTTCTCAACGGGGAAGTGAATTTGAATGGAGTGCCGATGATAACTGTGGTCGCTGATGGCTGCTGGTCGAAGAGATCTTATAGAAAAAATTACACTGCTTTATCGGGTGCTGCTGTTATAATAGGATATTGGACTAAAAAAGTTCTATACATGGCAGTTAAAAATAAGAATTGCATGGTTTGTGCTCGAGCTGAGAATAAAAAAATAACAGTTCCAGATCACATCTGTTTTAAAAATTATACTGGTTCTTCCAGTGGGATGGAGTCAACTGCTCTGGTCGAGGGTTTCAAAACTTCTTTGGACATGCACAAACTAATATACTCCAGATTGATAGCTGATGGTGATTCAAGCACCCACAAAAATACTGAAAAATCAAAACCCTATGGAAACCTATTGGTGGAGAAGATTGAATGCACTAATCATTTATTGCGGAATTATTGCACAAAACTAGATGAGCTTACAAAAAATACAAGCTACCCATTGAAGTATAGAAAAGCGGTACAACATAATATACTGCGTCTAAGGCGTGCAGTTAAAGGTGCTGTTAAGCACATTGATGCAGATAATAGCAAAACTTTTGCACAAAAAGTTCTTGAACTGAAGCAAGATTTGTTGAACGGACCACTCCACGTATTTGGGGATCATAGCTCATGCAAACTCTACTATTGCAAGAAACTAACCGAAAATGAGTCACCAAACGAAGAAAATCTAGTACCAGAAATGAAAAGTAAAGAGGGTGGTTTTATATTTTCAGACATACTGAAGTTTACTTCCAGATTGGTGAACAATGCCACAAGCCTGATGCATAATGTGAATAGCAATATAGCCGAAATTTTTAATAGCGTCATTGCGAAGTTTATTGGCGGAAAAAGAATAAACTACTCGGGAAGGCAATCATATGCAGGACGGTGTGCCGCAGCAGTAGTCTCCTTCAATTCAAGACAGCCACTGTCATACCTGAGTGAAAAATTTTTACTACGAAGTCCTAACAAATTGATAAAGCGACTCGAAACCAAAAGAAATATCAAAAGATTGGCATCAGCAAAGCATAAAATACATAAATCGTTTACTTCTACAAACAAGAAGCCTGCTAATAGCAGCAATGACAGACACTATGGTGATTCGTGCGAAAAACCTGATATGAGTGAGGCTGATTTTGACTTTGCTAAAACTGAACATATGAAAAGCATAACTCTATCGGACGAAGATCGCCACTTATTAGAGAGAAGGACAATTTTGCAGGCTGAGTCAATTGAATGGCGTCAGGAGCGGAAGCTGCGACTCACGGCATCTGTTTTTGGGAAAGTGTGCAAGCGAGGACTGATTAAATGCGGACCTTTGGTCAAAAGTATAGTAACTGAAAAAAATTTAGATCATGTCAAGTCCATTAAACATGGCCAAAACCATGAACACATTGCTCGCGTACAACTTGAAACGCGTTCCAAAATTTCCGTTAAAACATGTGGATTATTCATCGACCAAGATTTGCCATTTTTAGGAGCCAGTCCAGATGGAATTGTAGACGATGACAAAATTGTAGAAATAAAATGTCCGTACTCGGCTAGAGGGATGAGCGTTGATGATGGCATAAAAGAAAAAAAAATTACTTTCTGGCAAAAAGACAAAAATGGTATCGTCAAGGTTAATAAAAAACATGATTGGTATTTTCAGGCACAAGGGCAATTACACGTCACACAAAGAAAAACATGCATATTTGCTGTTTGGACTGACGTAGACATGAAAGTTGAACAAGTAGAGGAAGATAAAGAATTTTGGTGTATGATGGAAGGAAAATTGAAAACATTTTATTTTGATTGTTTACTGCCAGAGATTATTGATTCTAGATTAGATAGGCTAATGGAAATCAAAGAACCTAAATATATTCTAGAAGCGATAAATAAAAAAATAGTCAAAACGACAGCGAAAAGGAAAATAATTGAAAATGAAACTAAAACAAACAAAAGAAAACTGCAATAAACTGTATTTAGTATGCAAACTGACTATAATTTTTATTTCTGAGTAATAATTATTATTAGGAGAGATGAAAGTCATGTGACTTTATGAGTGATGAATATGGATGTGGATGGATATGTGAGTAGAGGTAGACCAAAGGAAACATAGATGTGTGAAAGGTAACATCGGTAAGAGAGGAATGCAGCTATGACGGATGACAGAAGGGAACGCAGAAGGAAAACTCGTTGTGCTGACGCCACATAAAGGGAGATAATGGCAGGTAGAAGAAAAAGTAATGAATAATAATTATGATCTGATTTAATTAACATAGACAATATTCATCTCCCTCAGTCACTCAACCAATCAACAAAATAACAAAACCAAAACCAAAAAATGCGGCACTGGTTCCGAAGCTATTTTTTTTTATTTAAGTCAATTAAAAAAAAATAGCTTCGGAACCAGCGCCCCCAAAAACCCATAAAACGATACCCATATCAAATATTAAAAAAAAAAAACCGCCATCCTGGAATCAAAAATGAATGGCATATTCGGAACCAGCACCCCCAAAAACCCATAAAACGATACCCATATCAAAATTTAAGAAAAAAAAACATCCGCCATCTCGGAATCAAAAATTAATGGCAGATTCAAAATCAGCACCCCCAAAAGCCCATAAAACGATACCTATATCAAATATTTAAGAAAAAAAACATCCGCCATCTTGGAATCAAAAATGAATGGCATATTCGGAACCAGCGCCCCCAAAAACCCATAAAACGATACCCATATCAAATATTTAAGAAAAAAAAGAATCCGCCATCTTGGAATCAAAAATGAATGCCAGATTCAAAATCAGCACCCCCAAAAACCCATAAAACGATACCCATATCAAATATTTAAGAAAAAAAAGAATCCGCCATCTTGGATTCAAAAATGAATGGCAGATTCGGAATCAGCACCCCCAAAAACCCATTAAACGATACCCATATCAAATATTTATGAAATAAAAAGAATCCGCCATCTTGGATTCAAAAATGAATGTCAAATCCACAATCAGAGCCCCCAACAACCTCTAAATCGATACCCATAATTATCATTTATTTAGGATAAAAATGAAGCTGCCATCTTGGATCCAAAATGAATGAAAGTATGAAAGAAAGAAAATTTATTTAACATAACATAGGTACACAGAACGGAACATTGACAAAATCAAAACTAAAATATGAACAAAAAATTCTAACACAAATAATTGAGTAATTACTTGCTATCTTAGCACATAATAAAAAAAAACAACTACGTCCCGCGCTAGGTACATGTTATGCCAAATAGGCCCTGGCTCAGCTTTTGCTGCTTAGCGGGGTATGAACTTACCACCAAAAATATTATTCACAAATATGCAAATATAGTTGAAAATGAAACGAAAACCTGGCCTCTCAGCTTAGTTAGTAGTAGCTCTGCCTTCTACGCTGTAGGTCGTGGGTTCGATCCCCACGGAGAAGAAACATTTGTTTGGTGAATACAAATGTTTGTTCTCTGTCTGGGTGTTATATTTTTTTTTAAGTATGTATTAAAAAAAAAAAATTATATGCTAAGTATTAATTATCAGCTGTCTGGTTCCTATAGTATAAACTCTGCTTGGTTTGAGGCTAGATAGTGTGGAGTGGATTGTGCACAATATTTATTATTTATTACTATTATTAAAAAACCTAAAAGAAAAGTGAAATGAAAATGTAATTATTTTGTAAACTGACCTCAGATTGTTTTTTTTAGAGAGATGAATTTTACTTTCTGGCATAACGTAAACAAAATTTCGTCTCTATAAGTCACTCAACCAAACAACATTTTTTTTAAATCATGGGTTACCTACTTTTGCCACACTAGGTGTAAACGGCGTCGAGCGAACCTATCATTGTGTGCGTGAGTACGCACACAACTAGCGAGCCGCAGTAAATACCTATTTTCCGTCCGCCTGGTTTACTCGACTCGCTCTTAATGTCAGACATTTTGTAGTAACAGCCAGATATGGCGGTTTTTTTTGTAGTATAAGCCAACTAACTTCTAAACTGCAATAGCTACTCATTTTAGGCTTATAGAAATAGAGAGAACTCACAACTACAATAATATATAACTGAGAGGTTTGAATATAGTTCTAAAAACAAAGAAACTACAAATAAAATAAGTTTGACCTTTTTAGTTTTTTGGCGTTTCCCAAAAGTCGTGATTTGGCTTTTACGACATTTGATCCCAGAAGGGTCGATATTAGCTATAATGGCTTATTCTTACTGAACAAAGAGCTCTCTACTACTAAAAAGGTAGGGTACAGTAGTTATAGGTTAAACTTAAGGTAGAAAAGGGGGTCTATACTAGAATAAGTAAGTACCTTCCTAGTTTACTACAGAAATATAAATAATTGCTCCCTTGACTAATCAAGGCATAGTCTATGTTATCAGCGTAGTTAGTAATTAATCCATGATACACCCTATAATAAGCCAAATGACGCCCAATGGTATCATTATAATTGAATAGCTATGGTGGAATAGTGGTATCTCGTACGACTTCGTTCGCGTTAATATTTTTCCCTATAAACTTCAACCCCCACTGCACACGTTTAGCGGTTAAATTTTCAAAAATAAAATCGGTTGTCTGTAAAGCGGTTTACTGACGATAGTTAAACGTTACAACGTCATACAGCTGTCCACGCGGAGGCATCGCTCACTCAAGTAGGAGAGAGACAGATGTCGAACTCTGCCGAACGCGGATGCCGATTGTGCCTCTTTGTCGCTCGTTCCGCGCTCTCGCTTGCACTTCAAACCTTAAATGGAATGCCTCAGAG
Organism: Thera obeliscata; assembly: GCA_947578465.1. NCBI lineage: Eukaryota > Metazoa > Arthropoda > Insecta > Lepidoptera > Geometridae > Thera > Thera obeliscata. The sequence goes on along the minus strand of OX387919.1, from coordinate 20,358,712 downwards.
CGAGGTAACGCCGCATGAGTCATGTTTATTCGTGTGTACAGCCGGCTCCATCGAATTATAAGACGTTGTCACGTCAAAAATCATAAGGAACACACCTGAAATTACGACATTGGCACGGAGGTTGAGCATCTGTATGCCTCTAATAGACGCACGGAAGTGCATCGTAGGGCACGTTCCTGATGTGCGTGCAGAAAAGCAATGCTATTCAACACCAGGGAGGGTGGGCCAAAACAAAAAAAATAGCGATAGAAGGTAAATTGTTTTATAGTGTACTGCAAAGCTGTCGACCAAAGAAATTCCCACAAGTAGGAAATCCCAAATGTTTTAATTTATGCAAACTTTCCTTTCAATAGATAACTTTTCGATCAAAAACAACATTTTCTTCATTGGCGCCCAATTCCCCGATCAATTTGCATTGTAATTCGGTTCTTCTGTCTGCTAATGTTGATAATTCGTAAGGTACAGCCTTGATTCATGAGACTTTTCGTAAAAAATATTAAATTTTATGTTTTCGAAAGAAAAGGCCAAAAGAGCCATCACAATAATTCACCATAATTTTTCTACCACTAATTACTTCGTTCAAAAGTAGTTTACAACGCAAATTCTTATTCGCTATTTCATGTTTAGTAAGTACTTATTCAGTCTTGTTACAATAATTGTTCTTTGTTAAAGATAAGTTTTGTTTTAATTCGTAAATTACTAGTGGAATCCCGCGCGACTTCGATCGCGTTAAGCTTTTTCTGAACAAACTTCAACCCCTGCTGAACACCTTCAGAGGTTGAGTTTCAAGAATCCCTTTCTTAGTTTCTTACACTACACCAGGAATCTACCCTCCAAATTTCATATTCCTAAGACTTTTAGTTAAGGCTGTGCGTTGATTGTCAGTCAGTCAGTCAGGCAGTAACGTAAGAGTTTTATATATATAGATAATATTAAACCGAATTGAGAACCTCCTCCTTTTTTATTTGAAATCGGTTAAAAAGAGACAGGCAGGCGAAACGATCGAAACTGATCGAGTTATAAGTAGTTGCCCTTCAGTTTTAGTTTTGTCATACTTTGGTCGCTGAAGCCAACACACTGCCTTAGCACAAAGGCTTTGTAAAAATTCCTAGTTATTTTTTCTAAGAAAAATTCTACCTACTTTGTGAAATTATTTTTTTCTCGACTACCTTTCTTGACTGTGTAGGTGTAGGTATGCTGTAACCTAGAGTATGCTTTATATTAAAAGCGTGATAAAAAAAGACAGGTCAGTTCCTGGGAAGAGCTAAGCAAAGAGAATGTAAAAGGAGCTAAGTTGCGAGTCAATTGGCATTACTTTAGAAATGTTTTGTAATTACATAGGTACATAGAATACCATATAACACCCAGACAGAGAACAAACGTCTGCGTTCACCACACAAAAAATGTTTCTCGGTGGGGATCGAACCCACGACCTACGTCGCAGAAGTTAGAGCTACTACTATAACTTAGCTGAGAGCCCAGTCAATTTAATATCTTATGATTCGGGTTCATGCGCCTTAAAAAAAGTTTTCCTAGAGTAGAATTGTATTGTTACCTGTCACACTTAGCACGTAGAACCTACCTATAGGCCTACCACAAGCTCTGTCTGGCTCTGGTTTTGAGTCTGTGTGAGTGCTCACCTCGAGCACAGATTAATAAAGTTACTACGTAACAGATAAATCACTCCAAGGAAAAATCACAATACCTACTGCTATAATAACCTACTCCCTCTAGTAGCTAGACGTTGCAAGCCAAAATGAACCAAAGCTTACGAACATAAAGTTGACTTTGCTCTGTAGGTGCGCGCCGCCACGTGCTCAGCGTAGATTGCCAGGGCTGCCTCTTTCGATATATATGTCAGTAGGTATTTGCAGTAAACTTTATAATTGAAAGAAAAAGAATTTCTTCTGTTTTAACATGTTTTATTTTTTAATTATCAAGAAATTATACATAACTTACAAATGTTTTATTTTGATGTAATATTTAATAAATTTTTTGCCTTGGCGAAATTCTCGGTTATTAAACTTAATTGTGGAAAATATTCTGAATCGTATAAATAATTTAAGTAGGTATTCTTGTGGGAAACAAGGGCAAAGTCCGGTAACACAAAATATTTCCTCGCGTACGAACGCTCCGCGCGGCTGTCGGCAACCCACTGAGAAATAGGCAGTCGACTGCCCGGCGGCCGGTAGGTACTTATCGCGCGCAAGTACATGGAGTGAAAGAGGCCTGCCTCGAGTATTACCTCGAGGTATAGTATTATCTTATCTGTGCCTCGAGTGTATTATACTGTGTGTGTGACGTTTCGACGTAGGATTTATTTAGTCAGCACTCACACAGACTCAAAACCAGAGCCAGACAGAGCTTGTGGTAGGCCTAAAGGTAGGTTCTAGGTACTAAGTGTGACAGGTAACAATAATTCTACTCTATGAACACTTTTTTAAGGCGCATGAACCGAACCCTATGATATTAAATTGACTGGTCTCTCAGAGAGCTAAGTTAGATAGATAGAAGATAGAAAATGCATTATTGCACACAACAAATTCTATAAGTACAGGTACATAAAAACACTTAAAACTATTTGCCTCATAAAATGGGCGGTCTTATCGCTAAACAGCGATCTCTACCAGACAACCTTTGAATGGAATGGACTTATGATATTTACAAGTTAGTAGTAGCTCTAACTTCTGCGACGCAGGCAGGTATATAGGCCACTTACCTACTAACAAAATGCTTTAGACTGGCGGCGTTTAGTTACCAAAATAGTGGTTTGGCAAATATTTTGATCTTCCAAACGAGCACAATAATCATTTGATATCGATAGTCTTGAGTCATTTCAGAGGGAGATATCACTGAACATTGTTATCGTCCTTTTTCGAATATTTTTTTGCCTACCCTCGTATTATTTCGATGAATGTGCGTAGTGCGTAGGTAGACCTCAATACAAGGTTATTTATTTCGTGGTAAGTATGTTATGTACCCACATATTTGCATAAAGTAATAGGTAAACCTTGGTATTATGGGACTATAATATATTTACTTATAGTATAGGATCCCGCTATAGAAGGACCTTCACCGAGCTGGTTATTTAATGAAACGTATTTTATATTTAATTAAACATGCCAATAAATATATTCTATATGGGTTGCCTATCAAATTTCAGTCCAGGATATGATTAATTAATAATTAAAAAACTAAATTGTTTTTTTAACTTTCCACCGGTTTGTTTATTAGACAAATTGTATACCAATGAAATGAAATGAAATAAAATGAAATTTATTGAATATTCACAAACATCACAGTAGCATTCATATACAGTTAGGTTACAGCTTAAAATGTATTTATCCTGGCGGGATAACATTGGTACCCAAACTAGGATTATCCTGTGATATGGCATACCAATGCCCTCCCCCGAACTAACTAAACACAGCCTGTAATTAATTATGATTATGCATATAAATTAAATGAAAGAGTATTATTACTTAAATTAAAAAGTAAATTACTGGAGAATCACAATTTTCATAAATACAAATTATTTGAAGGACGAGTTCTAATAATTCACTTTACAATCAATTATAATTATAATATTAGAAAGAATCATGCGATTATTAATTAGGTTTGAAATTACAATATAAAATAATATACCATAAAAACAAACTAAAAGAAGTGCGAGTGTATGTACTATAATCATAAAGTATTTAATTTCAATTTTGAAGGACCTTTATAGTTCTAGACCTTTATACTAGAGCAGCTAAAATACTCTCAGTTGAGGTATAGTCCTGTTCCAAAAGCCAGTCTTTTACCATAGACTTACATTTAAAGAGAGAAAGAGGATAAAAGTTAATTAATTTATTCAGAATTTTATAAATGTAGGGCTTCATGAAGTAACCCTGTTGTAGTATAGACCCCATAGAATATGTAAACGTTAGGTTGCTTATTTTTTTCCGGTCACAACTCTCGGGTAGCCAGGTATAAACAGGTACCTAAATCGATACTAGCATTTTGCACCGGTATGTTTATTGAATAAAAATACTGGGGTCTATACTTTCGATCGGTATAGAATTTGTTTAATAAACAAACCAGTGGAAAGTTAAATATTTTTTTTTTTAATTATTAATTAATCATAATTATCCTGGACTGAAATTTGATAGGCAACCCTTAAAGAATATATTTATTGGCATGTTTAATTATGTATGTAATAGTACATTGTTACCTGAGTGTTGAAAGTCACGTTTTTTGAGTCCCGAGACGGGTTTGGCGCCAGAGCGTTAGCGAGGGCGCCAATGGAGCTTGAGGGACTCAAAAGACTTTCACCCGAGGTAAACACTGTGCTTTTCATTACGAATACAAGGAAAGTAAAAATAAAAACATGAAAGAAAAATTAGTGAAAATGAAGATTGAATTGCCGCCTTCCCGGTTTTTTTTTCTTTTTCTCTGGCGGGCCTTCGGCTTCGGCTCGCCAGCATTATTCAGCCATTATTTTCATTTTCATAATTTTAATCTATGTTATTTTAAATAAATAGTTGAAGCTATACACTAATCAAGTAATTTAGAAGATATATTATTTATTTAATACTATCTTTATGTTATTTAAATTTAAATATTACATTGCGCTCCAATTAGACTTTTTAAACTTCTTACCGTTGTAATGGGTTTCCAACCTACTTGCTGAATAAAAAGTTGGAATTTGGTTGAACAACCTCCTTGCAGTTAGAAAGACTTTAGAAAGTTGGAACATGGTTGAATAAAATAGAACTTGTTTTTTTTTTAATTTGACAGCTGTCAGTAGAAAGCGATTCTCCCTAGGGCTGAAAGTTTTACTTTCAATTAGGCCCCTCAGGCAACTTCAGACCTACTTTCAGAGTATGAGTAATGAAAAATACGTTTCATTAAATAACCAGCTCGGTGAAGGTCCTTCTATAGCGGGATCCTATACTTTTAAATAAGTTCAGTGATTTTATATTTTCTAAAGGGTCAAAATGGGCGAGCGGGAAATAGGTAGGTACATCGACGGTAGTCTTTGCCTTAACAAAGCAAACAATAATCATTAAGTAAGTATACTAGGTATAACATGCACAATTTGCGAGATTGCGCATGTTATATTGCGCTGCGTTGTCTCAAGAAACTCCTTGCATGTAATGGGTAAAATGTAGCGATGGGCGAATCCGGGAGATACTAATACTAATGTTTCGAAAACTCATATCTCTCGAACTATTCGAAAAACGCTGATACTAATATACTAATCTAGCTAAAAGTAGCTTATTATGGGTAAAAGTGTTCTGTGAGCAAGCCTGACTGTATGAAACGAAAGAATGAGTATTGAGTATGTATAATAGCGAACGACTAACGAAACGAATCAAGAAAGACACTTTTTTATTGAATGATATTAACATTCAATAACAGGTAATAAATATCAATCAAGCGTTCGAGTGGTGAATGAAATGAATAAACAGACAACAACATCGAACGAATGAATGCCTGCCGCTTAGTCGAACGAAACAAACGATAGAATTATGATAGGGACGGGAAGCATCATAATAAAACCTCAGTAATCTTGGATCAAAACGATTTTTTTAGTTGCCCACCAAAGGATTAACAATGATATACTTAGGCAAAAATTAAAAAAAAATTGCCTAAGAATTAGTACCTAAGTTAAAGTGGCAAAGTGCAGGTCATATAGCTCGAAAAATCAATAACTGTTGGGGAAAAAAAGTTCTCGAAAAGCCGCTACGAACCGGATGATGAAACATAGGACGCCTACTCACTCGATAGACCGATGACATTATTAAGATTGCGGGAAGTCAGTGGATGGAAAAAGCTCAGAATCGTTCTTCATCGAAATATAGAGGGAAGGCTTATGTCCAGCAGTAGACTTCTTCAGACTTATGATCATAATGATGATGACCTACTTATAATTCCTTCCATGGCACATGAACAATCAGTTCCAAAAAACTGAAAGATAGAGAGATAGAGCCATAGACAGACGACCGCCACAGCCAGCGTTTTCAACATAGACATTTTATCAAATGAAATTTTAGTCGTTGCCTATATATTTATTATTATTATTATGTAATAAAAACAAAAAAAGGATTATTATCAAAATAACTTTTTGCAATGAAAGTCACATGTCACATCCTTTACTTAGGTACTTTAGGCGAACGAACATTGCGTGAGCGAAAATGAATCAACCAAACTAAGCCCCGCCCCATTCGTCTCTCGAAAAATCTCTCGAACCATTCGAAAGCGGAAGTCATTCATGGACTAATTTCATATTCGAACAGAAAAATTAGTACCGAAAGATCTTTCGAACGCAGTTTTCATTCGAAAATGCGCATCGCTAGTAAAATGGGTTTCCAACATCTTTTGCGGTGAGGCGAACAGGGCATTTGATCAGTTATTTTCTAGATGGCGTTGTACGAACTGGAAACAAATTTTTTTGTTCGATAATTCCTCTTCCTTGGTTAAATCCAACTACGAAAAATCACATGGGAGCATTTTCCTGTTTCATTTCCATCACGTTTCATTTCAACCCTATCCCTGAGTCTTAACCCATGGATTTTGATCCCTCTTCCCTGTTATAACCAGTACCAACTACCAAGAACCACTACCGCCATCTAGGGTGTCATATGAAAACAAGAATTGCTGTCTCCGTTGTCACTGTCAAAATGTCAGAACAGTTTTCATTGGTTTTCATCTGTCTTATTCCAACCGTTCAACTCACTCGGTCTTTACTGTCAAAATTGAACGAACAAGCTTTATCATTCATTCATGAACGCGGGTCGAACGAGAAATCATGTCATGTCTGCCGTTTGTGTTTTTGGCGTAAATATTGTGTGAAAAATAATTACTTTGCTTGTGTCCACATAGTGAATTACGGTGCTACCCTGTGTTTTATGATGTGTGTGTTGGTGCTGTGATCTGTTCACATGAGGCTGCTGTACAGGACTGGTCCGATGGAGTCTCTGAGAAAATGGTTCTACAAACCAAAGGTAAAAAAGTCTAGAAGTATTTTTCTATTTTATTTTACTTTACCATGTTTTCTACGTTTGAACCTGGTCTCGTCATAAGTTATTTAGATATGTAGGCTATCTGAGGATGTGGAGTTTTTTGAAAAGCGGGCCTGCTATGTTTTTCTTTGTCGTCAAAGTCTGTCATGTCATGAGTTATGCTTTGTTTTGTATTTTCCTGTCCCTACTTCTGTTACGGTATGCGTAGTGTAACTAGTTTCTAGAGATCCTTATTCAAGTGGGTTGCGATTAGTATTACGTCATTACTTGTTTATAATCGAGGTCTACGATTATGATAATGAGAAAACACTTGTTTCAACAAACTATTTTGGTTCAACAATAATAAATAAATAGAGAGCTTGGTAGGGTCTTCGAGTAGTTTTGTAAGCCTACTCTCACATTGAGATCACAATCAAAACACACTAATATTCCATAATGGTTGCTAATAATTGTACTACCTATTAATACTTAGTTTTCTTTTTATCAAAACTTTGACATCGTAGAAAAAACGATACACTGACCTAGAAACAAAAACAACTCAATGGGTGGTAAAGTGCATTAGTGGCCTACTAGTAGCGTTGCTGCCTTCCGTTCCTAAATACCAATTATTTTTTCAGTCTATAAATTATGTGCACTGTGCCAGTAATCTCAAACGGTGAAGGAAAACATTGTGAGGAAACCGCCATGTAGTAGAACCTAATAAGTACAGAAAGTAATTGAATTTAAATTACAACACTCCACAAGTATAACTTTAAAAAACCTACAGAACCAGCTCATATAGATAATAAAAGAAAATATTGGCTCATATAGATTAACAAACTTATGCAATAAACATTAAAAATAATATAAAATTCAACCAAATTGAGAATCTTTTTTTATTTGAAGTTATTTATAAAGTTGCAATGCAGTCAGGGTCATAAAATTAACCATATTTGCACATTGTCCTGTTAATCATAAGCTCATTATTCCAGTAATTTTCCTTGGTTATTCCTGCTCGTCCCCACTCTTACCTGATTACCTCATGCTTATTATGATAAGTTCAGTTAATTCATGTTCAAAAAAATTTCTCATACATGTTTATTATACAGTGCCATTTTGAATGCTATTTATTTGTATTCAATAAGTTATTAAACTGTACAAAAAGAGACCTTATTGCTCAAGCACTGCATTTTCTACCAGCAAAACTGATCAGGGGAAAATCTAAGAGGTGGTATTTTAAAATTAGAGTAAGTAGTTATGTCTTAGTAGTCTAACCCCCGAATACTGAAACGCAACTCAGATTTAAGTACGTCTCAAGCGACGAATATTTGACAGATTTTCATTGAAAACTGTCAAATATTCGTCGCTTGAGACGTACTTAAATCTGAGTTGCGTTTCAGTATTCGGGGGTTAGGGCTTATGAATAATCAATCAATTAATTTGACAGATACCTGTCATATTTGACAGCGTTTAAGCTGATCGCCATCACCTAGATGTGCGCAGGCCGTAACTTAACATAATTTAACTTTGCTCGCAAAAATTGTGATAAACTAAGTATCAAATATTTGATTGGTTGATAATGATAAGTCATCTGTGTAACTGGGCTTAATTATAAGTAGATAAAAATGCCTGGTTAACCAATAAAATAACTACATTTAACAATTTCTCTCTAAATGTTGTGTAAACATTGATGTTATTGTCAAATTATGCTAATTGATTCTGATCTACTTTTCCATATCAGCTGTTTGGCAGATGTCTGTTATTATAATGGAGGTTGATAATAATAAGTGTAGAATTATTTATTACCTTCTGCCTACTTCAGTGGCATTCTTAGTCTCAATAAAATAGTTAACCCTTTTTTTTAAGTGTAACTTAATTATGTCTATGTCAGTATGTACTAGGAATTTGAGAAATATTTGTAAAACATTATTATTATTATGAGCCTTCTATGTCCCACTGCTGGAAAAAGGCCTCTCCCAATCCCCTCCTCTCTGTGCGGTCCAGTGCTAAGATGTTTCACTGTGGTCAAAAAAAAACGTGTGTAAAACATAACATAAAAAGAACCATTTGTTTTAGCTAAAATGTTAAAAGTGGTATTTCACTACACCTGTCTTGCATTCACCAGTGTAGGCTGTCTCAGTCATTTTGTATGGTTCAGACAGAGACAAATGCTGTGGTAACATTATCTATTCTGAGACTATGTTTGGTAATTTCAATATAGGTACCTACTACTAGGTATCTAGGCGATGGCGATCAGTATAACGCTGTCAAGTTTGTGACAGCGTTTCACTGATCGCCATCGCAGATCGCTTAGATGTGCGCAAGGCATTAGAGGTATCGTTAATTACGTGATTTCATTTCAACCAGCTTATCATATCATTTCAGCTTCTTTTTATCTTTTTAATGGAAATATTACGAGTACCCCTTTTTTATTATCAATTTAAATCCTAGTATTATGTGGGTAGGTAGTAGGTACCTGTATTTTAAGTAGGTAATAGGTATCTATAAAGTCTGTACATTGTATACCAATAAAATATAATTATGAACTCCAACACTAAATTCTTTCCAAAAAAAATTTAATGCCTAGAAATTTTAGATTTGGTACAATTACTATTTATAGGGTCTAGAGAAGCTTGCATAATGCTACGGCTACACTATCGCGATAACGAGAAGAAATGAATTTCCTAAATTCGTATCCAACAGCGTTGAAAAGGGCGTGAAAGTTTATACAGAAACAGCTTCACTCAAGCAAAGTATAGCAGGACTCCATAGCAAGTAAAAAAAGCTTTTGTGTCGTCTACATTTTTAAGAACTGTCCATTTCCATTCCCTACCTAAAGCTGTTTCTTAAATGAGTAAATGCAGGCTAAGGCTCTCCTGCGTATTGTGAACGTCATCGCTCGAATGATCTTTACGAGAAAAACCGCGAACGTAAGCTAGTCCACGTTTCGCAGCTTTTAAAACATCAAATGGCGATTAATCTCCAACCTTGTCGCACTCAGCCGGTGTGGATATCCTTTGTCTAGCTCGCTCACTTTCACTTTTTTTACCGCTTTCCCAATACCAGTTGAAACTCGGCCGTCTTTGCCAAATGTTTTGCGAACCCAGTCCGCGGCAGCAAGACGTAACTGATTTCTCTTCATTGTTTTATTGTTACAATTGTAGGGATCAATTTAATTGTTTAATTTGTTTTGACGCTTCTGAAGCGCTGGTGGCCTAGATAACTATCTTATTTTGAAGACGGACGTTCAGCTGGGGAATGTTTGCTTTGCGCGGTCACCATTTGGATATACCTATCCGTTTGTGGCATTCTCAATACAACGCTGCCGCGCAGTAGTGGCCTTGGATAACACTTACAAATGCCCTAAAATCAAAACATCGCAATAGATTTGCATATGAGGAGTTTCTGGGGCGAGTCAACACAATGAAAACGTGGATTCCCACCCAAGTTCTACAACTACTTAAGTTACCAAAACTACTTAAACCATTAATGGTACAGGGGGGACAAATCGATGCCAGATCTACTATCAATGGTACATTACATACTGGCTGAGTGAAATGACTTCTGGTGAAAAAATGTTCAGAGGCTTTATGACGAATGGAGGTGACGAATGAAAAACCCTGAAATTCCGATATCATAAAGCGCGAATTGTCAGCTGATTGTGTTGAACGATAACTCGATATCAATAGTTACTGATAACGTCTTGTTGATAATCAGTACATCGCTGCAGCAAAAGTTATTATGTTTACACTAGGCTGGAAGCAGAGGGCTTCAGCGTGCAGGGGTTGGGTAGGTTAGTCTTTCCCAGAGTGCCCTAACCCCTGCACGCTGAAAGATCTAACTGACTGAATGTAGCACATTTTGGAGTACCTATTTCTTCGCCATTTGAGGGTAGGTAATTTGAAGGAGGGTTAGATTTGAGAGCTTCCGTGCAATCAAAAGCTTCGTCTATAGAAGTCCTCCTAGTCTTTGGGCGACTAAATCTCTATCATTCGTCACTGCTTTGGAGGAAGTTGGTGAGATGTATACTTCGGCCAAATTAGACGTAAATTTTTATAAACAAGGCGCCTATCACAGGCACTTAACCCAAAACTATCTTGTTTGGCGTATTAATGGTAGACGGAATTGATATTCAGGCAGCGATCACAAATCGACGCCTAATGCAAATTTTGTCTAAGCATCATCACCAAGCAAGATACTAATGGTCAGTTTGTTTACACACATTCCACATCGAATTTGGCTTGAAGTTAGCATTGGAAACTCGCGCTACTTTGGTTGCTTGAATCTTTAAAACTAAGATCTCGAAGTATCATGCCAACAGCTACATTCTACCATCGCACTGCTCGCCATAGGCAGAGAGTTCATCCTCACACCTTAGAGCCTGGGTGGTCGCGCACCGTTCGGCTTCGGTGGAACTTCCTCCCGAGAACACTCAGGCTGTGGAATGATCTCCCTGCTGAGGTTTTCCCTAAGAACTCTAGCATGGGGTTCTTCAAAAAGGGCGTTTTAAAAGTTTCAAAGGGTAGGCAACGCGCTTGTGATGTCTCTGGTATTGCAGGCGTCCATAGGCTACGGTAACCACTTCCCATCAGGTGGGCCGTATGCTTGAGCCCGTACAGAAACAGTGCTTGAATCTGAGTCGAGCCTCAAGCACTTTTCTCACAATTCTCCATTGAAAAGTGTCAAAAGTCTATGTTTGAGGTTCGACTCAGGCTCAAGCTCATATAGTTTCGAGAGATTTCTTTAGGAGTGTGTGTGGAGTGTGGACTTCTCGTTCATAAATATAGATTTTAGTATTTAGTTAAGGTACCTGCTAGCTTGTTATAAAGGCTAGACATTGCATGTATAATAAATAACTCGTAAGTATACCCAACAAGCTTGTGATATCATCACGCCGCGCCTCTAACACGCGCCGTCACGCCCACATTGTTTTAACGTACCTACAAATACCCAAAGCATTTTTCGCGAACAATGCCAAGTTAAATTACTACAAACTACACGATAGTTTCTGGCAAAGGTTCGCACCTAGGGGAGTACCACAATTTTACTATGTAGGTATGCGTAAGACTTGTTCATATAAAAGTAGGTAACACGACAGGCTGCAACACTTCAAATGATGTTGTTTGAATTGAGGAAAATAAGAAGGAAAACACAGAAACTACAAAGGTATAATTTGTAATTTTATGGCACTATTATTATTATGAAAGGCGTTTATGGAGGTACCACTGTGGAGATAATTTTATGTCCATCTGGTCTTTCAAATATCTACGTATCATAAAAGGTTCTAGGCGCAGGGGTTACAGGTATTGCTTTTATATCGTCGCTTTCTAGACACTCTTGTCATTCCGGGATAAATAGCTTAGTATGATAGGCTTGGTCGCGTGGAACTGGCATCCTGACTCACCTAGTTTTAAGACATTTCAAAGTCATCCTTGTGATAACATTGGATACAGAAATATTTGATTTAGATATTCTAAAAAGTATATTGCACGGAAGTTTTGAAACCTTTATGGGTCATTCCAGGCTAACTGAAACCACGACCAAAATAAAAAACTTCATTAAATATACTTTATTTTAATCATAACGCATAGTAAAAACCCCATATTTAATGAATGGACAAAAACCGCTAGAAAAAACAACCATTTTCTACGACTTTTTCGGACTGAAACACTGAGGTGCGCTTATTGTCGCGTGGTACGTTTTTTGTTAATATACTGGTATAACTGATAACGTCCGTTTTGTTTGTGCCACAGAAGGTTTTGGCAAGCAAAAGTTTACGGAAGGATCTATTCTTTAGCCTGGCGAACATAAAACAGAAATATATAAGTCAATTACCGATTTATGACGCCTCGAAGATAGGTATGTCTCAAGTCCCGACCGTAACGCATAAATAGACGTTTAGTAGTTCTAGCCTAAAACTATTAAACCTGCATTTAAAATAACTTCCAGAAGTAATAAGAAGCTAGGTAGCTATTATTTAGGCATATTTGCGAGCAGCCAGGAGATAACCAGAATATTTTAAGGGTGATCAAAGTTTGGTCCCGACCGCCGCGCAAAAAAATGCGAGGTAAAAAAATTAAAATGCTTAGAGAGTGTTTTTGGGCATGTATTAGTGTGGCATAGCGTTTATAAGCGATAATTAAAACTTTTTTTTGGGCACCAAAATTTTGCCCTAACCGCAATTTTAATGCTTAGTAGAATTGTTGAAAATTTATTTTAAAGTGATGCGTTTGTCATTGTCGTGGCATGCGCGTTCATTTTCATATTGAATAACATGCATGAGTACGACACGTTTACTTAAATATTTACAAATTACTGACGTGCTTCCATACAAAATGGGTTTTCTTGTAACGACTATGGTTATGCAATCATATAATTATGTTCGTGCCTGGTTTGCATGTAAAATTGGTTGCTAAAAATGAGCTTACTTTGATAGCAATGATACAATCGCAAAAAAAATGCATTGGGAACATGCGTTTTAGTAAAGATAGATAGATACTAACAATAAAAAAACTAAAAGAGAATTTAGGTACGCGGTAATCTGCCAAGGAGAAGCAGATGGTGAAGTACAAGTGATGTTTTTGAAAGGAAGACGCTAAAACTTTCACAATGAACGAACGCGATATTTCGTATGTTAGATATTGAAAATTTTAAACGAACCTCTCTTAAAAGCATGCGGAGATCGTATATATTACGAATTCGATGAGAACATCCGACGTTTTTGAAAAAATATAATGTGTAACTTAGATAAACCATGTATGATGTGTGTTTAGACTTTATCTCTTATTATAATTTAATTGTTATTGTTGAATGCATCCTTAATAAAGTTATTTGATTGTATGAAAAAACTGGTTTTGGGTACTCGTCCCGACCGGAACAAATCCTAGTCCCGACCGCCCCACTTTTCAAAAAAATATATCTAAGTATTCTTATAGCAAAATGCTATTTTCATAATCAGGTTCTTAAGAACAACTATCTAGGTATCTATAAAAATAATGTTTAAGCTGTAGCACGTCTAGGGGGGCTGAACTTTACTAGTTTATGCTGGAATCCGGAGAAGGTGGGTGCGTACCTGTCCCGACCGCAGCGCTTTTTTTAGGTGAGATTTAACATAGTGAAATGCTTAAATGTGGGCATTTTACTGGATGATGTCCTTACACAACTATTAAACTACATTGCTGTATATTTATATTACCCAAAACTTGTATAATTACTAAGCTGCACATAAAAATATGTCAAAAAATGGAGTAAAACTGTCCCGACCGCCACCCTGGAATGGCCCTTATGTTATAACTTAGCTATAAGCGTGACCAAGGTCACGACCGTGTGCTGGAGTTCTCTTGCCATCTGCCATTTCACACGCAAGGCGTAAGCGCCTATCCCGTGTTTTCTTTGAAGAAACATTAATATCAAGTAGCATAGCACTTTCTAGGGTGTGTGGGGTATCCCCCTTGCCAGACCTACCATTGGTCAGATCTCGGATTGCTTAGTAAATAAATCTCAATGCTTGTGTTGATTGCATGCTTCCCGTTCTGAGTCATTTGTAACCAGGGTTGATAATCCTCTGACGGTAAACTCTCGACATGCAAATATATCTTTATGGTATAGCCACATGTAGTCAGGTTGGTCAGGTCTTAGGTAGTTCGGTTTTCCCAAAGAACGGGCATCCGCCGTGAAGGCCGAGTGGTTCCAACTGCGTAGTTTTTGAGTGGTAGTAATTGTTTAGGTATATGATAAACAACTATTAAAAAAATAACTTACATTGACCTTCTGACTTACATTGATAATATAAAGAAAGGCAAACTACGCGACTATACGACGAGTGCTTTACGCTAGTATTTGTAAACATTTTTAATTTCTATATCCTTCACCTCGACATTGGCCGCCACCGCCAGTGATTAGGTCGGCTCGGTACGTGCCTTCTAATCCAGTTTCAGACTTGGCAATAGGTCATTCATGAGTCATGACTCATGTGTAGCACCGATTAGGCTAATTAAGGCGCACACCAGCCTATATTTTGATAATAAGCCTATATTATGGTAAAACCCAAACAACTCGTGGGAATATTTGCGTTCACGAAACTCCTGTATTACGACACTTTTTGTTGATGAGAGTCTGAGAGATATAAAACAAAGCAAGAACTATTATTAATTCACGCTGTTACTGAGCCTCATGATGACAGACGCTTGAACGAACTTCGGACCAAACAGAGAAGTTTGAGTTTTAGCATGAATCTTGTTGAAGAACAATTCAAAAGTCGTTGACCGTGAGAGTTTTATGAAGCAGGTAAACTAGTGAACGACCCAGTTGGCAGTGGGTTAATTCATTGTTTTTTTCAAAATTAACTACCTCGGAATTATTTTCACTATAACCATATCAGTTTACATTGAAGCCGTAATATGGACGCTCCCTAAGGAAGCTATAGCAAAGAATAAAGGTTGCATAACGGGCTATAGAACGTTCCATGTTAGTCATATGCCTCATCGATAAGATAAGAAACATCCAAATTCGGAGACGGACCAAGGTCTGAGACATTGGAATCCGAATGGCAAATCTTAAATGGCATTGGGCGGGACATTTGGCAAGACATGTTGACGGAAAATGGAGTAGATAGAGCCTTGACAGTAAAGTCGCCTAGGGAGAACAAATGCAGCGTCGATAGACCACCTGCAAAATAGGTCGACGACATCCAGAAGTCCAAACCTTCTGGACCTAGACGCGATCGATTAATTTGGATTACATGGCACAAAATAGAGGAGGCTAATACATTATCCTGTAGTGGGTGGATACGGGCTAATAATATTGATGATTATGATAACCCCAAGCAACAGGACGACGATTAGAGATAGAATGTATTACGATGGGTATTAAGTTACTTTTAAGGTATGTTCAGTTCAGTCATTGTACTTCTCAACTTGTTATCATCAATTCTGGTAGAGATAGCGCCAATCTTTAAGAAATGTATGTGAATGATGTTGAGGATGAATGATTGTCAAAGATGTCATGTGTTTTGTTCAGACAACACTAAAGTATCGTAAACCAACTCAGTACTTGCGATATTTTAAACTGCTAATGCAAAGTTCGATTTAAATCATTTTTATCCAAGTGATATACAATCGTGCCAGGTCAATTGAATCAATCGTATTGTACCATTACTATGTGACTCATAGACCTGATTGTGTATACTGATAAAACATTGGTGTCTGTTGATGATACGCACAATGACTGTGTCAACCTCAGTTACAATGAATGGTACGCCTGTCGCCCTAGTCTTAGTAATTAGCTATAACACGCACTCTATGATTTAGATCACATTTACTAAACATGCAATTATTTGCATCGGTTCATCATCATCCACAGCCTGACTTCGCCCACTGCTGGATATAGTAGGTCATTTTTTCACTTTTGCCACTATTCAATGGTCGTCCTACTCCACCTATCATCACCAAGTCTTGCATCGGTTATTACGACATACAAAATTCCCTGTACGGTTTTTGGAAACAAGGTTCATTCAACTACCATTCCCACAGTCACGTCCCTTGATTTTTTTGTTGAGGCCTCTGTTGTAATGGTTTTCAGAAATTATAAAGTTCTGTAATCGCTTCCGATCAAGCAGTACCTGACTGGTAACGTCATGGTCTGCCGAGCGTCACCTTAGTAATGCCTCACTCGTACAATGGATATTTTTTTTTACGTTATTGTCAATGCAAATGTTTGAAACTAAATCGTAGCCTATTCCAACACCCATGTTTAAGTTAGGTTTATTGCCCAACTCTGTTTAAAGTTGATTGGAACATTTTGGAATCACATACGGTTGATAACTTTCTTCGTGATTTCCTAAGTATATTAACTACTATTACAAAAGAAACATTTTAGTATGATGATAGCTGTTCTTAATACGAGCGCCAGAAATTAATAACAAACGAAATCATTGTTCAGTCAATTCCTCAAAACCTACAGAATTAGTGACCTAGTCCATTGAACACAAGACAATCAACGGGCAGTGAAATCAGAAAAGGAACGGCTATTGCCATAAATGAAAGTGAAAGTGCGATCGACAGCTTGATTGGAGGACTGCCAAATACCTAGCAAGAATTCTTCGCGAATTTCTTAAAACCACTGCAAACAAGCCATCGTTTAGTTGCCTAATTAACCCACTAAATAACGATGGGCCGGCCTTAGTATGAATTACTGTAAATGAGGTCAGTAAATTTTTCCACCGCAAATTCGTTAGCTGACCTCCAGATTTAAGGCAGGATGCTCAAGAAATAACTAGTTCCACGCACAAGTCTTATAAACAATTGATAGGTTAACTGGAAGAGAATGCTCTCTAGCATTAAGTTCGCCTATGTACAATGCAATTTTTGTTTTAGTGTAATAAAGAATTTTCTATCTATCTATAATCTAACTGGAAAACCATACCGGAAAATTTTGAACCAAGAATTAGCTTCTTCAAGATTTTGTTCCTGAGTTGGTAATAGTTGGAAGCAATTTACAATCAACCAGATTTTTGAATCTAGGTTCTGTACATTTAAGTAGTTATGAACAAAGAGTCGCGGCTAACGGAAATAAACCTAATTACAAACCAAACAACGCTATCAATGAAAATAATGTCATTGAGCAGGCCATGTTAGAAATATATAATAGACATCCAGCTGCGTCCGTGAGGAACAGCCTTTGCCTTCAATGCAAGGCATTGGCCGAGGTAAAAATTAAGACTTCCTGTCATAAATTGCGATAGGTATTCGCACATGTCGTGGATAACGAGTGGAATAAACCCTGGCATCGACATAAGAATAGAGTTCGTCCTGGTATCTAAACCATATACCAGCCGAAATATTGTAAAACAAGAAAGTTGTGCCAATATTTACAAACAATGCTACAGCGAATGTTCTATTTATTTTCAGATTCTTGAGAAAAATAGCAGATACGATCATGCCTAGTGCATGCTTACAGAACGTGCATCCACTTCGTCCACCTAATGGGAATCACTTAGCGAATGTGACGTGGTATGGACTGGCGTTCCTTATTGCTCATGAACATACGACTTTTTAACGAGTAACAGTTCGTTGTATATGGGAGTCCGCAAATTAATAAGTTCATTGTTAATTAGTCGGAACTATTTCTTTATCTATTTGTCAGCAGGTTCTTGGGACTCTGCTTGACTTGAGGTTGATACTTTAGAATTAGTGAGATCTCTATATCCTTTACCTAATTGTGAAATCCCTTGCGACTTTAGAGCTTATATCATATGAAATTCATTTTATAGTATCTACATTGTTCCTATATCCTGTAGGTACCACCTACAAAGTCATAATAGCCCTTATGTTACTAGTCTATACGGCCAGTGGTTTAGGTTGTGAGTTGTCTACCGGTACTTCTGTGTCAGGACATAAATTCTTAGTATTAGATAAGCGTACAACACGCACATCATCCTATCAACAAAATTCTTCTGAAAATGTATTGAATAAGTTTAACCCAAATATACGAGTTTACTTACGTACAGAGGAATTCCAATTTTTGGCTTCAATTTCATTAACTGAACTCCCCAAGCTCCACATCTAATGCAGCACGTGCAGCTAAAAGCGAAAAGAAAAATCTGTACGGTTTTTACAGACGTGGTTTTGCATTAATGAAATCGCTGGAACACGAAAATACGTCTGGAACATGCCATGTTTGTATAAAACATGCAATTTGTTACATTCCGAGTTGATGAACAATCTTAAGTCTTGACTTGCATGTTTGATAAAAAGAAAGATAGTGTTCGCTTAAAAATATGTTTTTATGTCCCAGTTTGGGTCAAATTCTTACAATGAAGAAATGAACGGTGCCCGGTGAAGCAAGCTGCTGGCTTCTTGCGATTCCATTAGGAGGGGGGGACCGTCTAACACTTCATTCTTCATCCGTCTAACACGTCTTTCTTTTCGTAGTCGCCACTCGAGAACCTCTATTTCCACAGCGGTGGTCTGTATGGGTAATGATTAGACATACACGTAGACAGAGATCAACATCAACATCTCAACAAAATTTCACCTTTACAGAAAACCCAAGCTATCTGTATCTGGGTGCTGCCAGCGTAACGTCGGGTAAGACATGTTTATTTTATTGCCATTACACTAGCAACCGGTGCATTAAAAGGATCGGATTGCGAAAGAAACCTCATTACCAAGAAGCCAAAAATATCGAAACATGTATTTAAATGTACAAGAAATACCACGACACGTATATTTTTGTTCGCGTTATCACAAACCACAAACAATGCTGCATACTAATGACAACACAAATAATCTTTTATCACAGGAGTTTGTATTGTTCCACTGAAAAATTTTATCTATGTCGAAACGGAACTAGGTTGCAAGTTCCAACGTCATTAAGTCATGTGAGTTATGCTGGTGGCCAACTCCTGAAAGGTCAAACCTCCACCTGTCAGGCAACGCTACATTGCGCCAGCAAGTTACTAAGCTCGTTATTTAGGTACGTTATCTGAGCTCACGACGACACGATGATATAGTGTTGGAATGATGAGTAAATCTTTCAGGAAGTTTGATGGATTTCAAAGAAATTTGATAACATCAGCGTATAATATCTCTGGTCCAATAAAAGCGCAGCGTACTGTTGTAGCTCATGCTCAGGATCATACAAAAAAACAGTAGGAACCAAGCCGTAGTTTATCTGTTCTTCTAGGCTTGGTCACGTGGAACTGGCACCTATAGACTCACCTAAATTTAAGACGTTTCAAAGTGATCCTTGTGTTTCTTACTACTGAATAAAGACATCTTTGACTTAGAACAAACGAATAACCAGTGATGCGATGAATGATCGGAATGTTAAGAATCAGCTCAATAGTTTCCATACTAGGCAGGCAGACTAATGAAATGTGACACCACTTGTTCAGACTAGAGGCTATAGGCATACGGTTTGCAAATGGGGAAAGAGACTAGTTACCGATTGACAAATAAGACGCCTAGACATCTACACTTCTCTCGCTAAACATCGCGAAAATTAACAAGCATAAATTACCTATATGGCCAGGGCAATAAGTTCAAACTGTTGTTGGCACCAGTCCAATAATTGTTAATCCTGACTCTTGACCTAGAACGAAGCCCTGTTCAGAGGTCAGACGTCGTCAATACCTTAATCTGATGAAATTTGATTTCGGACGAGATAAAGTAAGCTTTGAAATGAAAGAGCGTCAACTGCTGGTTTTTCATGTTTTGAGGAGATGAACAGGTCACCATTATTTCAAGAGATGTTTTCTCATCAAGCAAACAAGTGCGGTTTTGGATAACAGGTTTCTAGTCATATACAGGGTGTAATCGTTAAGTGTGCACAGGCGATTATTCCGTAACTATTGCAGATATCAAAAAACTTTAAACTGATATCGAAAGTACTTTACCTAATGAGTAAAATGACATTAATAACTTTTTAAAAATAAAACGAGAAATATCCAAAAAAATTACATTAATCACTCCCATACATTTTATTTCTTAGTAAGTACAAAATTTTGTGTTCAAAGCATATGTTCGAAGTGACGTCCTCCTTGTGCAATACAATGACGAGCTCTATTTACAGTTTCTAAATGAACTTTCCTTAACATTTGCGGAGTAATTAAAGCAATTGCACGACGTACACGATTCTGTAACTCTTCTAGGCTGTGTACTCTCTCAGCGTACACGTGGTCTTTGACAATTCCCCATAGGAAGAAATCACAAGGCGTGAGATCCGGGGATCTGGCAGGCCAAGGGGTTGCACTATTATTGGCTATTAAGCCATTATAATTGTTTCGTAAGAAATTCATTACAACACAACTAAACTGGAAACTAAAACCTTTCTACTATCTCATACTAAATGTATGGGAGTGATTAATGTAATTTTTTTGGATATTTCTCGTTTTATTTTTAAAAAGTTATTAATGTCATTTTACTCATTAGGTAAAGTACTTTCGATATCAGTTTAAAGTTTTTTGATATCTGCAATAGTTACGGATAAATCGCCTGTGCACACTTAACGATTACACCCTGTAGATTTTTTAGCTCTTCTACTCTATGTCTTACGGGTATATTCATAATAGCCCCTTAGCAGTCATTTAGCTTAGCAGACCGATGAGTCTGTTGCCATCTCTATTTGTTGACATGAAAGTGACAGTGACAAGAGACATAAAGCGAAACGTTAAAAAGTGTCCGGTATTATGCATGAGGGGTTAATGTATGGCCACTATTGTCTATATGACGAGCTTGCCTAGAGATAGCTATTTACGTATAGCTCTGTAAAGCTTCAAGTGTAAATCATGATGATTATTATGAGCTTCTTATCAGCCTTTACATTATAATACCTTTGAAATATCAAAATTATCATTACGCTGATTTGATAACCTTCATTGTTTTTACCCGACAGCCCAGATGGAGGCAATGTTTTTCGAGAGTGTGTATTATGTGATGTAGGAGTATTATTTTTCTTTTCAGCAATAACGGCTTTATGGATTTTGGCAAATAAGATGTTCTTGATCCTGAGAGTGACATCCTATAGTATTAAGAACTCTATAAACCAAGCACAGAAGGTTATTCCAGAACTAGATGTCGCCAGAGGAAAAAATTGGAAGCTCTATCGCTGCGTGCTGTAACTGTTTTCGCTTCTAATTTTTGAATTCAATTCAATTTTGAATTTAAGTCGTATCTACCTACTTCAAATACCTCTACCTAATGTTGTCCCTGATTAAAAACTATACGTACTTTTGAGGTAAAACCATTTCGCGGAAAACCCAGTCGGAATCAGGGTTTTTATGTGTTTTTTTATTGAATTCTAGGTACTGGACTGGAATTCTAGGTACTGGAAACTACTGGATACCTACTTCCTTTGCTTTGATACCAAGCAGGATAACCAACCATGTTAAGCGTGCATTTTCTGTTGCTATTGGAGATAAGCTAAGTACTACCTACTTGCACTAGTTGAGAAATGTAACTTTATACACCTACAAGCTGAAGTTAGGTGGTTACTTCTGCTGTGTTACCTGACATCCACTGAGGCCGTGCCCTCTGTGGCATCACAACAGATGCAAGCATCGCTGCTTGGCTGTAGAAATGGGGACTTCCCCGTACGGATTTGGAATTAAAAAAAAATAATGACAAAAAGCTATAAAAATCCCTTGAGCGTTGTGTTAACTCGGTTTCGGTGTCTGCTTGAAAACTATATATTATTCACATAATATAATATTATTCACCTTGGTTTAAAATTCAGAGTATCATAAGATTGTCATATCACGACTAAGATGTCCTTGATGACCTTTAGAAACTATCGTGGTTTCCGTGATTTTGTCTAAAAGCAGGAAATATTATTATTTTTCATTTTTCGATATTTTAATGTGCCATAATCAAACTACTAAATCATGGCAGATATTACCGATTTTAGTGAAAACTATGACTGATGTCGTTGGTTTGTGTTTGTTTATTCTAAACCAGGGATTCCCAAACTATTTTGGACAAGTGACCCCTTTTCCAAAATAAACGGTTACCTGAGACCCCCATGGCCAAATTACCTAATTTTAAGATCAACCCCCTTATTCACAATGGTCCGCTAACTTAAAACAGCTGCTACAGTGTGTTATTTTTGCATAGATCACTCTCGACTTAGGTCAATAGAAGACAGAGTGAAAATTTGCAATGATTTAATTTAGCAGACTATTGTGAATAAGGGGGCTTATCTTTAGTTTTCCTATTGATACAAAATAGCTAGGTACTAAGGTACCAATTGGAAAACTTTGCACTTGGTTAAGTGAGTAAAGTTGACTTCATTTTCTCATCAATATTTAAGAAAATAAACGTACGTTGCACGAATTTTAGACTTTACATTACTACAACAATGCTATTTCCTACAAAAATATTAATTATTCTTAGTACATGTAACACAACATTAACAATACAGTACCTACCTACCTATCTTGAAACTTTGAAATAAGAACTTGTGTTAATTTAATAGGGGTCGATTTTTTGACCTTGTCGACCCCCAAAATCAGTTTTCGTTTATGTCGACCCCTTGGAAACCAATATCGACCCCAAGGGGTCGATATCGACCACTTTGGGAATCCCTGTTCTAAACGATTACTATGCATGAAGGGTATAACAAATAATCAACGCGTTACATGTTAATTAGGTATACCGACCTACAGCTGATTGATTTTAGTCTCTACCAAACATGTTTTAATATGTCATGTCGTAATATTGCCTTCGTCAATGTTATGGCTTCGTTGTGTTATGGTTTGATGATTGGGTCAAGTTCCCTTAGGCAACATGGGTGACCTTACCCACGTAATTCCTTATTCGCTGTTCTGTGACCTTACCAATAGTTCCTAGTGCGTAGTCTACTAGTCCAAAGCAAAGTAGTCGATTCCGCATATCTACGATACGGAATAAAGTGAAAAAGTCGGCGTCATCACTTTGTTCCAAATTTTTAAAGCTGAGTTCAATACAGCTTGATAAATTACTTTGGGAACCGATTTAGTTGCATTTGCAAGTTTAGGCCAAGGGATATGTCTTTTGTGAGATGTTCTCCTGCTTGGGGAGGAGTTAACTTTCCTTTCCAAAACTTTTATTTTAAACAAGCTCTGAAAAGTTTCTTACATTTCGGCAACAAAGAACCGGCAACCTTGGCCAGGCAGGACGTGTAACGTACTTGGCGCAGTGCAGACGCCAAGTTCACGGCCTTTTCTACACATGCCAGTGGTTTAATCCACCTTATAGTTTATCAGCTGGTAAGCTGGTGCTTTGTTTTCCTAAAATTGGTAGCTGTCTGCTTTTTCTACAGATAAAGTAATGCATCGAAAACTCAATTGTGCAATCAGATAGCTCATGCGTGTTAGATTGGTACTTACATATCACGCATTGGAATTATCTGCGAATATAACTAGTAAAGTCCCGGGTGAAATAATAGTAGGTATGTGATCATAAACTCACTGGCTCAGCAGAGATCGGTGAACTGACAGCAAAGTGGAATGACGATAGATCATAAAAGAAAATGACTGTTAGAAGCAAGAATTGTTGGATCTCGGTGGTTTACGAAATGTACAGTGTTTTTTATGCCAAAAGGGCATTACAGACTGACGATCAGAAAGATAAGAAAGCAGGGAGTACAGAGATGACGGCTGACAGAGGTTAATAAAAAAGGAAAACATACTAACATCCTATACACATAAAATAGGATAAGCAGGAATATTACGAGCTGACAGATGAGCAGAAGAACCTGATGAACATAATGATGCGTTGCTGGCTTTTTTTGAGAGACCTGTTTTAATTTGGAAGTCTGACAGAGTGTTTGCTTTTGTTTCAGAGGGACGACCGCTCGCTCCTAGCTCAGTTCTTCTTCGCCGATGATGCCTTGAACATGATCGCTGCGGAGCTGGACTCGTTCGACGGTCGCAAGGATCCGGACCGGTGCTCCACGCTTGTCAACCAGCTGCGGCATGCACAAGTTTGTATATTCACTATAGAGTTCCTCTATACTATAGCATGTAACTCATTCCTGTTGCGTGCAGATCTATCTTTTGTTCACATTGGAATGGGATCGGTCACTTGATGTTTTTCTCATACCCTTACCCTCAACACACACCACAAACACGGAACTTTATTAAAAACAGAAAACTTATTTTATGCAGTTATTTTGATTAGTTCTGACGCAAAACACTTACACGTAAGTATTGCACGTATTATTTTGATTAGTACTTTTTCATGAACGGAGGTGAATAACTAAATGTTTATTACCACTCTCTTAGTCATAATTTCATGACATAAGTAAATAGGCTTTGTAAAGGCCTGCGCACACCTAGGTCGCTGGCGATAGCGATTAATGAAACGCTGTCAAATGTGCGCAGGCCTTAAGTTAGTTACCTAAACAAAGTTTGAAGTTACTGGCACTTGAGGCTGAACATCTGTATGCCTCAAGTTGATGGACTCAGTAGCTATAATAAGTTGTGTAAAGATTTTCGTTGATTATTGTATGTTTTTAAATTCCACATTTTGTGAAAACGTTCAGATTTTATTATTGTTTCGTACTTTTATCATCATTATCACAGCTCAGTATCACCCAGTGCTGGGTTGAGACATTCTTCATCTTCTGCCAGGCTCCTCTGTCCTGCGCGCCTCCTTGTCCAAGTGTTTCGCGGAGTACTTACATAACGTATTTTAATAACCTTTATAAAAAAACACTTATAAAACACTAATCTTGGTTATCTTAACATTTATTGTAACACTGATGTAAGAGGTAGGTAGTGTAGGTATGTTATAGTTGTAATAAGTAGTTGCGTAAACCACTTAAGCGCGCTTGCGACAATTGAGTTTTATGCGTTTCCAATTGTTGTGACGTCAATATGTTTGTATTTGCAGCGTGATTAAAGTTTTAAACAATTAAAAAAACTGTGTGTGAAAGTGAATTGTGAACAATTCACACAACAGTAAGTATCTATATAGCCCCAAATTTAGCAGTACTTGAACAATGGGAAGCAGATAGCTGATAATACTCATATACATTTAAAAAAAACATAGAAAGATTACTTACAAAAATATGTATGCTCACCACAAAAATATTTTTTTTCGATGGGGATCGAACTCACGACCGGCGCACTTTCTCCAAACCGTCTGCTATCCGATATCTCGATCAGATAGTAAGACGAGGTCTTCCGCTCCCAACAGTCCCATTCACACTCGCCTGATGATTCTGTTTCGTTAATCTCTCTTCATCCATCCTCTCTAAATCTTCAGACACTACAGAGAATGAATCAACATGTTATTGGTATTTAGTATACGAATTTTCTTCATGTGATTGTTCATACCGATCTCCTGCCCTGCTATTATTCTGGCAACACGGCTCGATTGAGTGATCGCTGAATCCGCGTTCCCTTTTCAAAATTTTCACACAAAAATTTACAATTTACTTCGAATGCAGATATCGCTTGGGGGGGGGGGGCATTCTATCATCTATGAAAATCTTTCCTCCAAGATGAAAATAGAACGCGGATTCAGCGATCACTAAATCGAGCCGTGTTGCCGGAATAGCAGGGCTGTTCTACTCTTTGCATAAAACTCGACACAGTTAAGCTATTGTTTACTTTGTAAAGGACTAGAAGGGTCTTATTCTTATCTAATCAGTTGAGTAATTTATAATTATTATGTCCTATTTACTCATTATCTTGGACTCGTTTCCAGAACTAGATATTTATTGGAGACTTCTAATTATTCCAATATATTTCCCAAAAAAAACCGGCAACTAGTAACCATGTAATTAAAGTACGTCAGACAAAGTTGGTACTTTAGGAGCGGTCTAGTTTCTGCCACTAGTCTTTTCAGGTGGCTTTTTTGCGTGTCTAATGGAAGAAAGTTGCTATTCGCCTCGTTGTTGTCAAAGAAAGCCTGTTTTCTTGGTCTGCTCAGAGTGCTCAGGCGTCTGCGGTATCCCAAGGTAGTGTTCACGTTGAGATGCTCCGCTATTGTACTCCTGGAGTACCTACATGTCAGTGGACTAGTCTTTTCAGGTGGCTTTTTTGCGTGACTAATGGAAGAAAGTTGCTATTCGCCTCGTTGTCAAAGAAAGCCTGTTTTCTTGGTCTGCTCAGAGTGCTCAGGCGTCTGTGGTATCCCAAGGTAGTGTTCACGTTGAGATGCTCCGCTATTGTACTCCTGGAGTACCTACATGTCAGTGGACTAGTCTTTTCAGGTGGCTTTTTTGCGTGACTAATGGAAGAAAGTTGCTATTCGCCTCGTTGTTGTCAAAGAAAGCCTGTTTTCTTGGTCTGCTCAGATTGCTCAGGCGTCTGTGGTATCCCAAGGTAGTGTTCACGTTGAGATGCTCCGCTATTGTACTCCTGGAGTACCTACATGTCAGTGGACTAGTCTTTTCAGGTGGCTTTTTTGCGTGACTAATGGAAGAAAGTTGCTATTCGCCTCGTTGTTGTCAAAGAAAGCCTGTTTTCTTGGTCTGCTCAGAGTGCTCAGGCGTCTGTGGTATCCCAAGGTAGTGTTCACGTTGAGATGCTCCGCTATTGTACTCCTGGAGTACCTACATGTCAGTGGTTTCCTGCATCTTCTGCATTAGACAACCTTCGCAAACTCATGTTAAATAGGTTTGTCTGCAGAGAATGATATTCAAAGTGATTCTTGCAATCCAACTGAATAAATACACTTTTGATTTTGATTAAGATGTGCTCCGTAGTCTAGGTTTCTGGGCACTTAGTATCTGCTTTTGCTTTCTTTATTGATAGTACAGGCAAAATTGGATCTTGGACTTAAGGGGGTACGATTTCCATACAAACTTAATTTACACAACTATGGGCGAATAAAGTATTAATGTACACTGAAATAGCTGTAATAGGCTTTTACAGTGGTTCTTATTACCGGCCAGTTATATAAAGTTTGAGTGTCAGCCGTTGGTCGTGGCAGTCGGGGCTTCAGAAAAAGAACTAACCGACTTTTACGACTATTTTGAGACATATGTTTTAAGCTCATTCACGTATTCAATTTTTGATTCCAATGCTATAGTGACAAAATTTCTTAGGTGGACTCAAAACCTATCTATTTACCATGACGGAGAAACCCTAGACTGCCTTAAAACCTCCGTCACAGCTTTGTCTCTTTTTGTCGACTTTCAGGCACGACTCATTTTTAGGTATTCGAGTATTATTATGATACTTCGACCAAGTTTTACGCTCTGATTATCATTAGAGTGACCTTTATTCTGAAGCAAAACAAAAACAAAATAAAATGCAAAGGCTCGTCCAAGTGGTGATTTTTGTTTATTAGTCTTTGGTTTAGTGACGTCAGATATCAGGTACAGGTATTTTTGTGGTGACTGATGAAGGTTATGATGACAGAATTTAATATTTATATCCACGTTACTTATGGCTATTTCTGAAGTGCTCGTCCGGGGAAGTGCTTCATGGCTATTTTGCTGCCTGCGGGGGGGGAGGGGGGGCGTGAATCTACATAGGCACATGAGGCTTGACATCTGAATGCCTCCAGTTGATGACTGTGCAACAGTTTGGGGATCTGCGAGGGAGTAGATGGGTCTTGATTCAATAGTCCATGGTGTGCCTATGGATTTTCTGGTCGGAATATCTATGTGCACAATTCTTGTTTTGCTCGCTAACGGCGAAGGAAAACATCGTAAAGGAACCCATGGTTTAGTCAGCTCTGCACGTATTGACCAGGTCTTTCCTGTGGAATAGGCAGAATAAGCTGTCAGGATGTTATAGGTGCTGGCAAGCAATACGCTAAATTCCACCTAAAATCCTGTCCTAGGCACTATAGCTTCCCGTAAGTAGGCATTGAGTAATCACCAGTTGCCCTGGCGCCATATAAATCATCTACAGTAGTTAGATGCAGAGGGCCGAAACCACGACCTATAACGGCAGAAGGCAGAGATGCTTCCATCTGAGTTGTCTGTTGAAATTCATCTCGCTGTCGTCATAATAACCCGTTATTAGAAACTTTGCAGACCGATAAGATGCAAAACAACTCATTCGGAACGAAATAATCTTGCAAGGTAACATTAAATAATATCTCATTAAAAATGTTTCGGTTATTTCTGTAGTCTGTATTACGTCGTCAAACAAATGGATTTGATAATTAGCAATTCGAAAACCCGATAATGAAGAACGATTCATTTCAAGGCGATTTCAAAGGTCATCATCACCAGCTTGTAGAAGTTTTTAACAACAATTAGCTGATAGAACAAGCATAATGACTGATGTTAGGCGGTAAACATCGCCTATAACAAAGCATTGCCTCGTAGGTCTCGTCAGGAACGTACTCTTCGATGAACTACCTGGTTTCCATCAGCTTAGGCATAATTATGTTCAGCCTCACGTGCCAGTAATTTCACTGGCACCAACACCCTTCAAACCGAAACATAGCAACGCTGTTTCACGGTAGAAATAGGCATGGTGGTAGTAATTCCCCGAACGAGCCCTTCACAAGAGCTCTACTACTAAATATTGACCTCCCTATACATTTCCTGGATAATTATTTAGAGCCTTCTCCACCCATCGACTTCCCGCGATCCTCACATGACAACCAAGCTTCTTCAGGCTGATAATAATACCCAGATACGCAAATTAACATGAGTTGTGCTTGAGCGCTCAAGGTGTTTCGGTGTATGGAAATCGTACCGTGGAGAATTAGTAGTCGTGATGGTAAATATATTGTGGATACCTTGTGGTTAAAGGTGGTCAAGATTTTTGATGGACAAGAGCGAAAGTCTGGAGAAACGCTGCATGGAGCCATCCATAGGTTGACCGCCCTCACCGCTCAGTTGATAGACTTGGTAGTAGCTAGGGATTGCGCATATATTGCGCATATAGGGGTGGTATATAATTTGAAAGGCAAGTTTGCTATCATAGCAGACCGGCGGCGTTGACGTCCAAGTGAGGAGCTCCAGCTTAGAGAAATGTGAGGGAGAGCTGTGAGTAAATGGACAGACGAAGATTCAATAAAGCGAAATTGACTCCAAAAAAGCCAGCCAGCCATGGGTTTAATAATGAGTCCTGCAGGGCGACAAAGCCAGTAAATTTAATATTTCATATTCATTTAAACGTCCACAACTTTAACCTATCGCAATATTTTCATACACATAGGTAGGAAATTTAATTCTTCTTGATGCGTGTAGTTACAATAATTAATTGGTAGAAAGAACATTTTCTTTGTTCCTACTACCGCATTCGTTATCAGCTTTTTCACTAATTGCTTGTTTATTTAAATGTAAACAGGTAGGTAAATTAGGTATAGTTACTTATGTATCTAATCTACCTAATGACGACTCACATCATAAAGAGGTGCCTTGAATGACTCTTGCGCGTGTAGTAGCACTTTGAATTTTATGTCATTGAATCACAGTTTATTATTGATCGGCATTAGGATTTGTTTATACGCTTAAAATACTATGTTATTATAATAATATCTGTGATAAAATACATATGCTGGATTTAAATATTTTCGTATAGAACAGCTGTAATCATGACGTAATCAATAAACAGATTAATTCCATTATACAGCACGTGTTTTCTAATCATTAGAAATGCTTCATTTTGTAACAAATTGTACAATTCTGTGTGTGAACAGACTCGGCCTTCGACCTCAAGGCTTGTGGTTCGATACAGAAAGGTTTGGACCGACTTCCTGGTTTAATAATAACTCATAAGGTAATGCCTGAGTGCTCTCTAGTCGAGCGTTTTCCGGAGCGTAGCGTGAAGTAAAGCGTTTTCCCTCAAATCTTGACAAAACTTTGAAAAAAAAAATCTTGAAAAAAAAAATGACGATGCGTTCCAAGGTTTTTGTTCTTCATTTCATTGAAATAGGAACTTTGATCGTCAATCCAATGAAATCCAACCAAATCATATCTAGGCCAATTTCAGGCGTAGTTCTCTAACTCAGCCAGTAATAGGTAGGTTTTACAATCGTATAGGACAAAAGCTTGATTTAAAACATTGGCTATTAGATAAGCTTTAGAGGAGACTAAAAGCAGCAGAAAAGATGGGAAGGAGAAGAAATTCAGAAGTGATAGGATGGATTTAAAATCGTTTAAGACAAAGAGCTTCATTTAAAACATTGACTTAGATTTAAGAAGCTTAGAGAAAAAGCAGCAGAAAAGAACCCACTTGGGGTGACAGGGCGATCTAAGTCGCAGCTCCACTCGCAAAATCTATGAAACTCTAACGGTCTTATTACAAAAACATGACTTAGGCTAGGTTTAAACCGGAACTAAGTAGTCTTTGTTTGTTACGGTATCAAAGTTGGTTCCTGGTTTAAACTATGTTTGTATTACAAATCAATGACTAATGAAGGACTTCTTAAACCATGGTCTAAATAATATCCACAGATTAAATAGCTAAATGGGTATAAATCGTTCATTCCTTTTGGTGCCACATCTTTCTTTTACGCTCCTCTCACAAAAAGCTAAAGTCATAAGATCATACTACCTCGTTTTTCGTCATATTTTTTTCAGTCATTTTGGCACCTTACCGATCCAACGTTCCGTTATAGGTGTTTTTGGTATTCTCCTAATGCGACGATGGCGTTTAAACATTATTAAAAATACATCTGTAGTTTTATTAACGTTTTATTCTACTAAAAAAGTGCGATACACTGTAGAAGTTTATTTTTCACACAACAATAAGGGCGCGAAAATCCATATAAATGTTTCGTAGGAAAATTAGCAATGCCCTGGAACTTCCTTAGGGTCTCCTCTTGCTTGTTCCGGGGTCCGGGGCATCCTAGCCAAAACTTCAGTCACTTTTTTTCAAGTTATACTGATGAGTGGCTGTGAGACACCGTGCAAACCAGCAGTATCATCTTGAATCTAAAAATTTTATAATAATCATTTAGTAACATAATTCAAGGTCGGAAAAATATTATGAGAGCATGACTTTGCTTGTTTTTATATCTTACAAACTTAACATTTGCTGCACCCTTTAAGCAGTAATCAGGAATTCTGTATTACAAGAACAAAACATTTTGTAACATGGATTGCGATCAAATTCCGGCAAATCAACTACCTAGGTACTAAAGGGTAGCAGGAGATATAGTGAAACAACACCATGCATAGAAGTACTTCCAAATGACCATGCGAATGAATTAGCGCGAACCCTTCTGCCTACAAAAGTTATGCATGGTAACTTACCTACTTCATGTCGAAACCACTTGCATTTCAGGGCTCAAGGGGCTTCCTCGAGCATCGTGAGACAACTCTTCACGCAATAAATCTACACTTTTGACGCCGAAACGTTTTGTAAATCGATATTGCATATAAAATCTTCGTAACATAGATCAAATGGATCGATTCGTTCACGCTGCCTACTAGGGCGCTGGCCGGTACATCTTCAGCACATCTAAATCTTCGAAACTCATCACGATAATATAAATATTATTAATATTATTCATTTTCAATGATACCTAACCTCTAAACGATCTACTGATGACATGTCATTTGACGGTTTGACGTTAAACCATTGTTAAACTAGGGGTCTCTCGGGTTTATCTTTTAGTCATAGATTAAACCTGGTTTTGGAGATAGGCTATGATTTGTAATAAGGTTTTGTCAAAACCGTGGTCTAACTAAGGTATCATCTTTGGTTTATCTTTAGTCCTTGTTTTATAATAAGGCCGTAAGGGTAAGCTAGAGCTATGATATTGTGGTTAAAAAGCGACGTCTAAACATCTGTGAAAAGGAAAGGCAACAAATAGTGCACATCGGCTAATTTCGGCTTCATAGAGCGTAGTGTGCGCCAAAAAGAGATAGCGCTCTACGAAAGCAGAAAAGCCGGTGTTTAATATATTTAATGCCTATAACCGTTCCTGTCCTGTTCTAAACTCTAGCTTACTAGGACTTCATTAACAAGTAATCTCTCTGTTCCAGGATAGAGTGTTGAACATCACAAGCCAGATAATAGACCAGCTGCTGGGCGACGAGCGCGTGGCTAGAGGGTTCCGTGTCAAGTTTCCTGAAGATGTGCTGCAGGATAACTTGGCTGGACAGCTCTGGTTTGGTGCTGAGGTTGGTACTATTTAGTTATTTCGTTTTAAACATCTGATAACAGTGGGGTGATTGGGTATTTTTTTTGCAATAAAAACCAAGTCGTATCTGTCAGTTTTGGCATTATTTAGAGCTTCAATTGCTATAAAAAACTAAATACTTATCTTTGACAAGGAACGATTGTAACAAGTTTGAATCCTGACGAACATAGGAACTCCGCATTCTCAAACTAGTATGGCAACAGATAGGTAGTGGTCGAAAAATGATGGCAACATTATGTGATCGCTGTTTGTTTTGATTGCAACAGAATTACACGATCGCCCAGTTGAACTATTAGATGAAACCCTAGCTTATCTTAATTATTAATAATAGTCTTTAATTACATTAATTCACTGTTGAGAAGAATAAAATCAAACCTAAGGTAAAATTTTCGTTTCCAGTGCCTATCAGCAGGTTCCTCCATAATGAACCGCGAGGAGGAATCCGCCGCGATGCGTCCTCTCGCCAAAGCTCTCACGAGGAGTTTGGAGACGGTCAGATTCCTGTTGCGCGAGAGATGTTTCAGACCACGAGGGGTCGCACTCTCGCAGCAAATAGCCGCTGATGATATGCTGCAGGAAAGCTTGAAGATCTTTGACAGGTTCGTAGATTTTGCTGGTAAACCAAGGTCTTTTTGTTTTTTTATACAACTAACTGATGGAACAAACATATGGCCCACCTGATGTGGTAACCATCGCTCGCCTATAACAAATCATTGCCTCGTAGGTCACGCACGTTAGGAACGTGGCCTGCGTCTATCAGCATGAGGCATACAGATGTTTAGCCTCACGTGCCAGTAATTTCATCGGCACCCACACCCTTCAAACCGAAACACAGCAATGCTGCTTCACGGTAGAAATAGGCATGGTGGTAGTACTTCCCCGGACGAGCCTTTCACAAAGAGCTCCACTACTACTAGGTCTGCATAGCAGCTCTCAAAACTGGCATCAAACAGGGCAATAGCTCGTATAGTTGACTGACAATGATGGGAGAGCGAAGAGTAGGTCAGAGCTTGGAGACAGTTCGGTTCCTGTTGCAGAGAAGATATTTGACAGTGATATTTGATATTTGACAGTGAACAAAGCAGTACTTAGAAGTAGAATTGGGCAGGCCTTTATAGTTCGTTGAACCCACAACGGCGGTAAGTAAAGATTATCGATAGCGACCAATGTCGGAAGGTAATGATGCCCCTCTACCCGATGGACTGACGACATTGAAAAGATCGCGCTTAGTGTACAGATGGGGCTTAAAATCATTCTTCTGTGACTTCTTCTGCATCCGTTATTTCGTCTTCTTCTCGTCTATCTCTATGTGAAACTTACTCTGTGGAAATAAACACCTCAAGAACGACGGTCTTCCCCTTAGATCTTTAACGTAAAAATTACATAGAAGCATGGCCACATTCTGTTGGTGTATGGAGAGGGCTCAGAATCCAACTTCCAGGAAATGTATAGGGGAGGCAGTAATCAGTATTTCATACGAGACAGTTTCCGTACCCTTCCACTGGCCACTTAATCATATAAACTGAAAACTTTCCAGATTGTTCGCCGAATTCGAACTGTGCTACGTAAGCGCGATGGTAAACGTGAAAACGCCGCACGAATTCGAAGCGCAACAGCTGATCTGCGTACTCTTCTCCGAGAGCCTCCGCAGGGCTCTGAAGCAGAACCTACTGACGCAGGAACAGGTAAATTGGACCTTGTTCCTTGGTTACTAAAACTGATTTTCCCTAGCCCCATGCAATACCCAGTATGCTCCTATTGAAGAGTTCAGGTGGACAATATTCTGTTCATGCAAAAGCGGTTGACGACCGTCAAACAACTTCTTGATCGCTTATTATTGAAATCAAATCAAACCAAACTGCCGACAATAAACAATAATATGTCCATCCATTTACTGAAAACAGCTAGGAAATTATCATGGTAATAAAGATCAAAATTGCTAGATTCATTGTCAATCGAAAGAAGTCTATAGCATGCTTAGTATCTGACAGGCATTCTCATTATCAACTTAACAAAAAAACTTCTCTTTCTTCATGGCATTATGGTTGAAATTGCATTTTTTCCAGGTGGACTCATACGACCCCGCGTTGATGTTCGCAGTGCCGCGTCTCGCCATCGTCAGCGGTCTTCTTATCTATTCCAGTGGACCGCTGAGCATAGACAAACCACCAGGTATGATTTATACTTTAAAAGCAAAAAATCAAGCATATGAAGAGGCCTTGCGGGTCTTCAAAATGTTGTTTAGGCGACTGATCGAAGCGACGCGTGTCCCAAGGGCTGGTGGGTATCTGGCGCTGCGCATTACCATTGCTATCCAGCGTGGCAATGCCGCCAAAATCTTGGGGACGATTCCGTCTAGTACTGATTTGGATCAGTTGATCTATCCCTAGATCGTTTGTAACGGTCTGCAGATAGCAGTTAGTGTCCAATCTCTTGATAGTCAATGAGGGTTTCATAGGACGCATTTCTAATGTCACGTGTCAGTTATTGATCCCTCAAAAATAACCCACAAACAGATAAACTATTAATTGTTTTGTTTTGCAGAGGAAATGTCAGATATGTTCCGTCCCTTTCGCACTCTGCTACACAAGATCCGGTCTCTGCTGTGGACTCTAGAGCGACGCGAACTGTCGGCTTTAGAGCGATTGCTCGCCACAAACGGAGACGTAGCCAGCTTCGCGTCTGTCGAACTACCCTCAGGTAACTAGAGCGAGAGGTAACATGCTGCATCCCTCTCGCACTCTACTACACAAGATCCGGTGTCCGCTGTGGACGCTAGAGCGAAGAAAAAGCTAAAAAAATATGGTGTAACTTTTTTATCCCCAAAAACAGATATCCCATTAGCTTAGATCTCTTGGTAATACACAAGAGGGGTATTCAAGATCCAGTAGGAAACAGCTCAAGCTACTTAAAAACAAAGAAAAATGACGCTTACTGCAAAGTCATAAGAGCTAGCAGTGTATAGTCTGATGCGTATCCTTGTGTGCCTAAAACAAGATACCTACTCTTAGGAGGGGTAGTCAAAAATACGCCCAAAAAACGTATACATACATTTGAAAGAAAGAAAAGCATTTTATTGACCTACTCATATACACAGGAATACCTACACATAAAAAATTATAAAAAAGAAAATAATCATTAAAGGATAGGCAGGTAGGCAGCTGTCTTTAGACACTGCAGGTCAATTAGGCCCTGGCTCAGTATTTGGGCTGATTGACCGCCATTGCATCCTAATTCCACTCGACGAATAACTCTTAGGGACTGATAATAAGGCTCTAACGCGACCGTGGCTCCATCTACAGGTTTGATATTACAGTCAACTACTTACCTGCTCGATAACCAATCCGAGTGATTAGGATCCGAAGGCGTAGCGGTCAGCGCAGCGCCGTACTAAGGGGATCGTCGTGGGTTCAAACTGGCTCGGCTGCTAAATTTTGAGCTATTATAAATAATAAATAAATAAATATTATAGACAATCCACATCTATCTGGCCCCAAACTAAGCAGAGCTTGTACTATGGGAACCAGATAGCTGATATAATACTTAGATATTTTTTTTTGTGAACTTAGAATACAATATAACACCCAGACAGAGAAAAACATCTGCGTTCACCACACAAATATTTGTTCTTGGTGGGGATCGAACACTCGACCTACGGCGCAGAAAATACTGAGCCGGGGCCTAATTGACCTCTAATATTGTTACCCATTTCTAAGTAATATTGTAGGTATGACAGCTGCCTACCTGCCTATAATAATTATTTTCTTTATAATTTTTCATGTGATTTTTTTTTTTTTTTTAAGTAGGTAGGTATTCCTGCGTCCTGTATGCTAATAGGTCAATAAAATGTTTTTCTTTCTTTCTTTCTTCTTTCAGAAGGCAGAGCTACTACCAACTGAGCTGAAAGGCCAGTCAAAAAAAATAATAATAAAAATGTTTGTTATCGTTGTTTCAGCATCGGATATAATAGACGACCCAGCGTGCTCTTACCCGGATATCGGCGAGTTTGTGTCGCGGTTCTACGCGGACCACGCGAATGTACGCGATCTCTATACACAACCGAGGTAAAGAACAGAGGACCTTTTTACTTTAATGCCAAAAGAGATATTTCGTATTGCGCCAGGTCTATGTACACTTGTAAAAATGCGGTTAATAATGAATATTACCACAAAAATACCAAATTCCATCGAGATATAAGTACTACGTACTAGAGAAGCTACGTCAAATAACTGAATTGGCCTATTCTTCGTAATTTGTTCTCGGCAAAAAGGTCTTAAGCGCCATGTAAATCACGGCACTTACGCGTTTTCGAGAGAGAGCGACTGAGGCGACTGAGTGAGGTGCGGCGCGATCGCCGCAGTTGAACGACACAAAGTAGGAATTTACGGTGTCTTTTCTAGTACGTAGTACTTATATCTCGATGCTAAATTCACAAATTTATAAACAAGTAGGTACGTTGTACAAAAATGTTCAATAGTGGTTGGTTTTTGTAGTGGTGAATACCAAAAGGCGCCGCCATGACAGTTTTACCGCAGTGACTGGCACAAATAAGTGTCAGTGTCATGCCATTTGACAGCTGACAAATGTCAGTTTTACCGCAGTGACTGCTAACAAATAGGGTCGTTTGCACATTTTCAACCATCCGGTAGGAAGTGCGGGTAAGAATCGAACTTCTCGTTCTTTTTCTGGCCTCAACTTCGCGAGTCTTCAGGCCAGTTCAGCCACCGTACCTCGCAGTGCAAGTAAACGTAATATTTTAATTTACAGTTCGAGCGAGCCGACGATCACAGATGCGGACTATCTACCAGACAACATAGAAGTAATGACACCAATCCTGGACGGACTCCGTCGCCTTACAGAAGTCAGCGAAGAGACTGAGACAGAACCAGAAACCGACACATTCCAAGACAGAAGCCGAAAGACCAGCAAAACTGAAGATAGCAAAAGCGATCTCTCGTCACTAAGAAATCTATCCACCAACGGGCTTATGATGTTTGATCCTTTGTTGATCAACGCTATGACCGCTTCTACGTCTGATGCGAATCGTCAATTCCCCGATCATGATCTAGTGACGTCATTGAACGAACAAGTCACCGAAATCAATGATAGACTATCCTCAATAGCAGGTAGTGATGTAGATATAATAGAGCCTATACATTCTTTCTCCACAAACGATGTACCGAGTCTTATATCTACAGACGAAGAGGCGTTTGGATTTACTGCACCGAGAAATGAGCAGATTAGCTGCATGCCGTCAACAAGTCACGGGTATCTTATACCTAATGCGATAAGCCACGAACCAGTCTTGTCTCTATCACAAAATAACTCCACAATATTCAATCCAGAAGATGAAAACGAAAACGCTATGACAAACTCCGCTATGATCATGCCTGACCATCCAATCGATACAGACATAACTACTAATATTACACTATCGATAGCAAACGCGAACCTAAGCTCATTACTGCTAACGAATGAGGAGTATAGGGAAAATTTTGAGAACCACGACGATGATAACACAAGCTTTCATTCAGCTAAAATGAATATGGAAAGTCAGGAAGACGATAAAGTTAAGTTTATGCTAGGGTATGAGAGCGATCACGAATCGCCAGTCGATTCTGGCGTAAGCACAGAAAACACGAGCTTAGACCGATCGCCTGACGTTGAAAAGGAGAATTTCGTACAAAGTGCACCAGAAACGCAAGATACTCCCGAAGAAATCGCAAGACAGAGTTCAATAAGCAGACGAATAGCAGAAAACACGCGTAGATTCGAAGCTAGCTCCTCAATCCAACAGCATATCTTCACTTCAGACGATGACGATGCACCTTCTCCCATCCCACTCAGTCCGAAATCAAAAGCAGAAGAGAAGAGAAAGCTGAAAGAAGAAGCGAGAAAGGTTCTACACGATTGGGGAATGCCGATGCCAGAGAACGAAGAATTCAAATCTATAGACGATGTGATAGCCGAGCTTAGAAAACAAAGGCGTGAAAAGAAAATGGCCGCCGCAGCAGAAAACACAGCGACGCAACCCTCCCAAAGTAGTTCTAGGAAAGACGCTAGAAGGAAATCTACGTCGAAGAATAAAAGGAAACGAAGCAAAATGTTTATGGTTATTTTGGAAAGTCAAAACACGCAGAATCAGAACACTGTAAGGCTGAATTTGGATCATTATGTTGATGATGATAGGTGAGTTTGTCCTTTTTGGATTGAATGAATGATTGAATGGTTTATTTTGCGAAATAAGAACTTGCACTTATAATAATATTTTTATATAATAAAGACTGGGCTCAGATCATTTGGTAGTAGCTCTGCTTTCTGCGCCGTAAGTCGTGGGTTCGATCTCTACCGAGAACAAATATTTGTGTGGTGAAAATAGATCAGCTATCTGGTTCCCATAGTACAAGTTCTGCTCAGTTTGGAGCTAGATAGTGTTAGGTGCATTGTCCACAATATTTAATATTTTAATTTAAATTGGCTAAATTCCTTTTAGTTTAAAATCAGTGTTCCATTAAGAACAGTTTTTAGTGTAATGAAGAAGATGCAAA
Source organism: Thera obeliscata (assembly GCA_947578465.1). Taxonomy (NCBI): domain Eukaryota; kingdom Metazoa; phylum Arthropoda; class Insecta; order Lepidoptera; family Geometridae; genus Thera; species Thera obeliscata. The sequence goes on along the minus strand of OX387919.1, from coordinate 20,319,631 downwards.
AAAAGGCAATAGGCGAAAGCTAGTAATCTATATGCATAAACAAAGTTGAAATGAAACGAAAATTGACTTTGGAAATAAAATAGCTTATAATAAAAGGATTCTTTATTATACACGAGCCGGTATGACCGAGCTTCGCTCGGGTTTAAAAAAAAATAGTATTATTATTTGCCAATAGATGTCAGGAAGAGTCGTATCTTTATTGGCTTATTTTTAATTAACAACGCCTTCTAGCTTGCAGTTAGTTGCTCACAATCGCCAATAGATGGCAGGAACAGTCGTATATTGAGTTTATGTTTGATTATTGCAAAACACCAACTTCTCGTCATTTTCTAAAAATGAATTCTAGCTAGATCGATTTATCGCCCCCGAAAACCCTTGTATAGTAAATTTCGTGAAAATTGTTGGCTCAGTTTCCGAGATTCTAAATATATATATATATATATACAAGATTTTCTCGTTTAAAGGTATAAGATACATACAGATGTTATATATAAATTATAAAGCGGGCATGTACAGAGGCGAGCTTAACCCTAAATAGAGTTTTCTACCAGCAAACCTTGGAAGATAGAGAGAGTTGATTATAGTGGTGGGTGGGTACAAACACAGGCAATGGGAAATGAATTTTTTTTTTGGGATTGGGAAGGCTTTTTCATTTTTTATTGTTCTGTTACAGCAGTATCCCGCTCGATATAACGGAATGCGCCGACGATGAGCAAATCGCTCTAGCGTTACAAGCGCAAGAGTTAGACGCGAGGCAACAGGCCAGGGGGAAATTCAAGTAAGTTACAATCAAAAGATTCATTTTTCATCCCCTCATCTTGGAAAAAGTATTTTTGCTCTTCGATATCCGAGTGCAAAAGCCGTTTTTATATGTTTTTATAAAGTAAATTGAATTTAGAACATCGTGTGCACTAAGTTTGTGAATTCAAAACATCATTAAACCTATTTACTTCTACCTCCATGGTGAATTTAACCGGGGTGTCGTAGAACCTAAAAAAACAAATAAATAAAAACTTTATTGTTGACAATGTCCAAGAAAAGGCGGAAAGCATGTGTGTCTTTTGCGCGAAAGAAGCCTCTTTAGAAGCATCGAACATCCTTTCATCACACTGTTTAGTAGGAATTGTGACGCAGTAAACTAAAAGATTACAAGCGTTATGCTTGGTGTGAAAAATCCAAATTTTTACCTGACTACGGCGAAGCAAAAAAAAATATGATTATCGTTTTTGACGTATGTATTTATTATTCAGATCAAGCGAAGACCTAATCCACCGTCTTTTCGTCTGCATCGCCGGCGTAGCAGACCAACTCCAAACGAACTTCGCAGCCGACCTAAGAAACATACTCAAATCAGTGTTCCTCATGAATCAAACCCCGGATGAACCCGAAGAACCGATCGAAGAAAAAGAGAAACTGGAAAAGAAAGAGACGACTATAGAGTACGAGGTGTCTGAAGACCAGGTTATACAGAATGGTACGGGATTTTTAACCTTATTTTCTAGCCTGTAAAGCTAAAGCTTCTTTGGGGTTAAGTTCTTTGTAACACAATCAAATGTTCAAACCAAATGAGCCCACGTTAATACAATCAGTCGCCGACTGAGCGAATGTTACGTAGTTTTTTGCTTTTCCATACATATTCAACATTTCGTTTATATCAAGCTCAATTTGCAATGTCGCAATTTGTGTGGTGAACGCAGATGTTTGTTCTCTGTCTGGGTGTTATATTATATTCTGAGAATTTATTACAAAAAAATGTATAGAAGTATTACAATAGCTATCTGGCTCCCATACAAGCTCTGCTTAGTTTGGGGCTAGATAGTGTTGTGCAGTGCAGAGCAGAGCAGTCAAATAGTCTCGCGTAGCGTGGGCGAGTTCACTATTGCAGAATAAATAATTGCATCTAACTTTCAATGTTTTTCATCACAGGAAGTTCATTCGACAGCGTCTACTCAGCCGAAGAAGTGTACGCCGATAGCAACTCGGATTCCATCCAATCAGAGTCGGGCTCGCGTCTCGTTCGACGAAACACCGTCAATTCCACCACATTGAACGAACAAACAGAGAATACAGAAGTCAACGATGTTAGACGGAAGTCTATTGACAACGTGGCCAATTTACAAGCTTCGGTTTCTACAGGGGATTTGACGTTGAATAGGTAAGTAACTTCGAGAAAGAGATCAGCCGACGAATCCAACTCGGATTCAGCGTTCGGAAAATTGCGCACATATGTGCGCAATTGACGAGAATATTCTCGTCGCAGATATAACTAGCGGCACATAACTCTAGCGCTAAGCGATACGCGGAGGGGATAGCTGCGCATGCGTCGTAGTCTGCGCATGAGTGTCCTATTGGTACAGAGAGCGGAGTGCGACTGGAGAGCCAATCAGCGCTACGCACGCCCGCCCTTCATACCGCTAGACCCCCTCTGGTACTATTTTTGACTTCTGCGCAATAACGGTCAGCGCTAGAGTTATGTGCCGCTACCTATACCACAGAGTCTCAAGACAAAAGTCTATAATTAGTGCGTGTTTTACCGAACTGAGACGTGGTCGCTTACTAATGGCCTCACATACAAGCTCAAAGTCGCGCAACGAGCTATGCTGAGAGTTTCACTACCGACATAGCTCGTACAATTAGTAAGTTGAAATGGCAATGGGGTCATATAGCTCAAAGAACCGACAACAGTTGGGGAATAAAAAATCTTGAATGGCGACCACGAACCGGAAGACGAAACGAACGGGATTTTATCGCATATACTACCGTATTACCGTGTAATAGATTCAGTATGTATTATGATTGCGAAAGTTTAAAGTACTGTTGTACTAATTTGCATTTTGTTCCAGAGAGGAGCGTCGTGAATCAACCGGCATCGAGCGCGCTCCGGAATGGGTTCCTGATATAGCGGCGCCCGCCTGCATGCGATGTGCGGCGCACTTCACGGCATTCCGACGCAGGCATCACTGCAGGAACTGCGGTAAGCACAATTATATCGCTGTGTTTCGGTATGAAGGGTATGGGTGCCGGTGTAATTACTGGCACGTGAGGCTGAATAGCTGTATGCCTCCAGTTGATGGACGCAGGGCAGTGCATCGTAGGGCACGTTCCTGACGCGCGTGACCCACGAGGCATTGATTTGTTATAGGCGATGGTTAAAAACAGGTGGGCCATATTATGCTTGTTCCATCAGCTAGATACATAAAAAAAAATGCTGACTGCCTACACGGCGCAGTTGGTAGTAGCTCTGCCTTCTGCGCCGTAGGTCGTGGGTTCGTTCCCCACTGATAATAAACATTGGTGTGATATACACAGGTGTTTGTTTTGAATATACAGATATTTGTGTTATAATGACGTTATTTTATTTATTTAAGATGATCCTGTGCCACTAATTTAGCTTAGACGGGGCCTTATTGTCCAAGTCGATTCGTAATCGACATCGGCTTCATTATTGACATTTGAAACCAAGGCTAGACTTTTAACTGTTACTGTAAACTTTAGTGTTGTTTAACGATCTGACATAAGCAGCACCACCACCACCGAAATTCAAACCTAGTGAATGAATAGAATGTCTGTTGCTATGAAAGTGACAGTGTTAAAAGACTATGCAAGCCGCTAAAAAGTGTCAGGCATTATGAAATGAAATGAAATTTTATTTACCAAACGTCAGTTAGATAGTAGGTACGAGTGAATCTTATCTATGCCTAAAAGTAACTTTAATAATACCTAGTAGATGTAAATAATTGGTAGCATTATACTAGAATTATGAATTATATAGTTATCAAAAATACGTATTTTCATCAGTTACATATTTGGTTCCCATAATACAAGCTTTACGGCTTTAAACCGATTCTAAAAACGACCTCGCGGCAGACCACGGCAAAGGTGGAGGAACGAAATAGATGCCTACCTTAAGGATTGGTCCACAGTAGCCCAAACAAGAGAAGGAAGGGAGGCCTTTGCCCTGCAGTTGGACACAACTGGCTCTTTATAAATAGTACAAGCTTTGCTTCGAGGCCAATATTGAACAAAAGTATCAACTTAGTTTCAACCGTGTACCCTAGATGGCGTTAAACAAAACTTTCTATCCCTTCCAGGCAAAGTATTCTGCGCGTCATGCAGTTCAAACTCGTGCCCCCTCCCTCGCTACGGACAGATGAAACCGGTGCGGGTCTGCGAGGAATGCTTTAAATCTATCGCCGATATATGCAGACGGCAGTCTACACGATGAAACATTATCTATGCAACTAGTGGTGGCTTCGTCATCAGCAGAAGTCAAGTTGAGTTGGCTCTGTTATCAACAGAAATCAAGTTGAGCTGGCTTCGTCAGGGTGAAGAAGTCAAGTTGAGTTGGCTTCGTCATCAGGGTGAAGTCAAATTGAGTTGGCTTCGTCATCAGCAGAAGTCAAGTTGAGTTGGCTTCGTCATCAGGGTGAAGTCAAGTTGAGTTGGCTTTGTCATCAGTAGAAGTCAAGTTAAGTTGGTTTTGTCATCAGGGTAGAGAAGTCAAGTTGAGTTGGCTTCGTCATCAGGGTGAAGAAGTCAAGTTTAGTTGGCTTTGTCATCAGGGTGAAAAAGTCAAGTTGAGTTGGCTTCGTCATCAGCAGAAGTCAAGTTGAGTTGGCTTCGTCATCAACAGAAGTCAAGTTGAGTTGGCTTCGTCATCAGCAGAAGAAGTCAAGTTTTGTTGGCTTAGTCATCAGGGTGAAAAAGTCAAGTTGAGTTGGCTTCATAACTTAGGGTGAAGAAGTCAAGTTGAGTTGGCTACTTCAAAAGATGAAGAAGTCAAGTTGAGTTGGCTTCCTCATCAGGGTGGATAAGCCAAGTTGAGTTGGCTTCCTCATCAGGGTGAAGAAGTCAAGTTGAGTTGGCTTCGTCGTCAGAGTGAAGAAGTCATCCGCTGGAGGCCCATTGTAAGCATGCAGGAAGAATCAGTGATTTTCTGCAATCTTCACTATGTCGTCGGTCCATAGAGTGAGAGTCGTTGTCTTCCGGTGAGCGTTAGAGTGGTGTCTTGAAAGTCAAGGTTAGTTGCAATTACATTGAGACTTATTTTTATTAATCTATCTGATGGAACAAAAATGACAAATGTCGTCGGTCCATCTAGCGGGGGCCTACTGAAGTCAAGTCAAGGGATAAAATAGGACGAAAATAGTGTTGCGCCACTAGTTGCATGTTCAAGTTTAAGACGATCGCCTAAGTCGACTTTTTGTAGCGCGATTAATGTCGCGATTGCATCGTGGTATTTATAGTACCGTGGTTACATGGAGTCAAAAAATCATTCACTTGAATCGCAAAGATCACTTTGAAACGTCTGAAAGCTATGTGAATCTAGGAGCCAGTTCCACGCGGCTAGAGATATTATCGCGGAGATATCGCTACTGTATCGTCTTGGCGATCGCTTTTACAGTTGTCAGGTAAAAATGCGTAGAGTAATTTGTTAAGACATTTTTATCTCGTCCGTTACCTTATTCCCATTTTTAACGTGATATTTGTAATTTTATTCCAAAATGATTATTTTACTAACTTTAACATTAAATTGTTGACAATATAATAATAAAAATATGTATATTTTTCCATATTGACTGAGAAAGGAAAAATAATTAAGAGGTTTCTAGTTTTTTAGGTAGCTCTCTAATGTTGATACAATGTATAGTTATAATTTTGAAACATATTGAAGCAATGTTTTTATATCACAAAGTTTCATCAAAATTGGTTCAGTATGTTTCAAATATAGAAATATTTTACTTGATTCTTAAAACTCTTCCATTCTTTAAAATTTCAAGTTAAAAGTCTTAAAGTTAAAACATATTTTTGTAGCCTGAAAAAAGGAAATTTATGACATTTAAATGAAACATAATAAATACATCACTTTCTAGATTAAGTTATTCTGTAACTCCTGAATTTGCTTTTTTACTCAAATATCTTAACTATTTTAATTATAAAAATGTTATCACACATTAAAATGACTTAGAATGTGTTATGTTTTTTTATGAGTAGGTGAAATTTATGATTTTTTTTCGTAAGTTTTTAAAGATACACTCATTCTTATGATATGGCACTTGCTAACAAACAAATATTATTAGTTACAAAGTGTATAGAAAACAAAAATATTTTTACTCAGTGTTTTTACTCAGATTGCCTATGAACGCTGAGTAATATTATGTTTTTTTTTACGTGACCACCATTCTTTGGCCACAATCTCACGCGACGTTGAAGCAGGATGGTCTAGAAGACACCTATTCATTCTTGCCTTGAAGATGCCCAGATTGTAGTGGTCAGGAAAAACAGCCAACGGGAATAGCACCGAAACAGGGTAGATTAGACACACACAGAGGATGTGTTGTACATTGCCTTTTTTTCAAACTTGGCTGACATACTCCCGTAATTTTTATCACCGATTTCATGACTAGCAACCCTTGGACATTATCACATAATCACCATCTCAGCCCGTTTGCACCCACTGAGTATAGGCGTCCTGTTTATTACGCTTTTCTTTCCGATCCCTCGCGAGTCTCATCCACTCATTCCCAGCACTCTGCTTATATGTCTTTGAGCATATTTAATCAGACAATAAATTCTGGTGTCATAAGTATCAAATTGACAGGTTTTTTTTAAAGTAAGCAAGTGTCATGATCTCTCTCGCCCCAAAACTAATTTTATTACAAGTAAGAATAAGGAGATAGTTAAGATAAATCCTAAACTGAAGATTTTATTTTTTATTGGCATCGATTTTGTCTAACATTATTTTTTTTACTAAACTGGAAAACTGTCTGAGTGTGGTAACATTAAAAAATAATGTGTATTATCAAGTACTACATGCATATTAAATAATTTGAAGAATGTGGACAGAATCGACAGACTCATTTTTTTGTTATTACTTTTTATTATTACTGTTGCACATAGTCGATGCCACGGTGTTTTTTCTGTTGTTGCATTACTCTTAATTACAAAAGTCAGGATAAAAATGTCGCCGTCTCTTTTTTACTAACTGAAACAACAAGGACGGCTATATTTTAGCGTTGTTAAATAAGGATGCTACAACAAAAAAGACACCGTCATATTTTTATTTTTAAAAATAATTATCTAATGTTAAAATAAAAATTCCATAATTTTTATAACTAACGGTGTTAGAATAGATTATAGTTATGTAAATTTTGTAAAGAAAAGACGTCATTCAAAAGTTTTAAAGCTTTTTGTAAAAAATATAAAATAAGTAATGTATATCTAACTTTTATAAAAAAATACGATGCTATTGTTTTATTAAGTGGTTCGTATATTTAACGTGTAAATAAATGTCACATAATAGCCATAATTATGAGTTTTTGTTAATAAATAATTTTTCACGCTTTTAGGTACCCCAATCGACGTTATTGTCTTCTATATCTATTCCATCGCTCTTTATTCCTTCGGCACATCTTCTTCGTCTGGAAATTAACAATCGTTACAAATCTAAGGAAATTGGACAGAATAAACACAATACAAGGTAGGTACTGACCCCACATAAAGTGAGGGATGGGCATTATTAATGAGTAAACGAAAAAATTCGCCAGCAACTATGCTTCTGGACTAAGTAATTGTTTTTTCTTAAATATTTCACTCTGGACCAGTCTGGTAGATTACATCTAGCTCGTCACGCCATCTCCCTCGCGATGTCATCGTGGTATACCGCGTGGACGACCGATTTCCACTGGTACAATCAATGGACTGAGAAAGCTGGATAAAAGGAGGGAGGCCTTTGCAGTGGAAAATAAAAGGCTGAAAAAAAATTCACTCTCGTGAAAGAAATATCGCGTAATTGCTAAAACGCAGCACTGAAAAAAATCTCGCTCTTTTGACAATTTTTTTTTTTATTGTTTTTTGTTGCTGGACGCAGGAACTTTTGGCTCAAATCCTTAGAGGAAGGATAGTAGCGGCATCAAGTATAGACACCCAACAAGTCTGTGGCCACAAATACTAAAGAATTCGAATCCTTAAACCGTTATGAAAAGTGTGGCTCTCTTAGTACTATGGACGTTAGCGGGGTATACCTACGTTTGTGGCACTACAGAGCCATTGGACGTTCTAGTGGCTGAGACGTAGGAAAAGTTTCGAAGACAGCACACGCTACGCTTCAAAGTAATAATAAAGTACCTACACAAACTGTACAGTACCTACCTTGCTTTAGTCATCCCAATAAGGCACTCAACGATTTTGCCAGTGCAATACATGCTGGTGAATAAAGACGGGGCGAGGCAGATCAACGACTTCTCATCGACTATGCTCGAGCAGGCGACTCCGATCAGGACCTCTTCGGAGCCGATCCAGGTGATGAGAGGTCCACCGTGGTCATTCTGTAAAAAACAGTAGGTACCTATGACTAAGTATAACACTCCTGCAGGATTACATAGAGCAAACTCCAAATTTAATGAAGTTCCCATCGAGATATAAGTACTACGTACTAGAGAAGCTACGTCAAATAACTGAATTGTCCTATTCTAGCGCTAGATTTGCTGCGGAAGTGTATTTATTCTCGGCAAAAAGGTCTTAAGCGCCATGTAAATCACGGCACTTACGCGCGAGCTAGAGAGCGACTGAGTGAGGTGCGGCGCGATTGCCGCAGTTGAACGAGACAAAGTAGGAATTTACGGTGTCTTCTCTAGTACGTAGTACTTATATCTCGATGGAAGTTCCAAACAAACTAGAATTATTTATTGCAAATATGCACATAGGTACCTACTAAGTACCTAGGTACACGCAATCAGTTTAAATCTTTTTTCAAGGCTTACAGCCGACTGGTTGTAATCGCTGTAAACCCGTGTTTAGCGAAGCCCATCGTGGGCCTGACAATGCTGCGACACTAGGTAGGTACCTTATAAGTTACGAATTGCATACATCGTGCTAGTAACTTTACGTCACGTCACTTCATCACTTCTTCACTTTACGTCATTCGTAACGTTTTTCTGTAGATCTACCCGATCTACCTATTACCTAGCCCTCGAGCTAAAAGGTAGATCTGGCACACTTACCTACCTACAACTGACCTACCTGACACAAAGCTTGTCGTCGCGAGGGTACCGGTTGATATCGTTTTAATTCTGAAAGATTTTTTGAACCAGATTCTTTCGATTTATCAAATGCACCAGATTTTCTACGATATTCCATTTCGTCTCCGTTGCACTGAAATCAAACATAGTAAGTAGGTATGTTAGTTATTGAAGGTATATCCTTTGACCGACATTCTCAAGCAAAGGAGATCGCTAGGAGAGTCGGACAGGAATTTCACATACCTACGCTGCTTGGCGACGGAATTAGGCATAGTCTACCACTATATTTACTTCCCCGGACGAGCCCTTCACAAAGAGCTTTAATAATTGTCTGACTGCTAAATTACTTGGCAACACTCACCCCACTGCTGTTGCCGCTTCTCCTACCACACCCATTGTTGGACGTAGAGCCAATATTCTGCATATTGCCTTCACCATCCAGATTACCCACACCGCTGACGCATATCATGTGTTCATCTATCAACGTCCGCGCGTTTCCTCCGTCGAATTTCTCCTTGCAAACGTTTTTTTCTGCTATGAGAGACGCAATTTCTCGTAGGTATGGTGCATTATTGTCCAGAATATCTGTTTGCTTAAAGAAAACAACAAAAAATAAATATAAATCCAGAGATAAAAAACACAAACACTAAGGGCCGTATGCAGAAACATTGGTTGAGATTGAAATGAGACTCAAGCATTAATTCTGCATACGGGCCTTAGCCTTGAAACATACAAAACATTACAAACAATTCTAAAATTACTCCCACCCCACCCGAAAGCGACCACATCTGTCCCCTCTTTTAGGACATCGGAATCATAGCTAATACGGATAGGCCTGGGGATGTAGGAACAGTGGTCCAGCCAGCTCTGGTCTCTGAAATCGTATCGTTTCTCCACAAAAGCCACTGCTATGTCGAAGGTCATCCATCCAGAACGGTTGTTGTAATATAATTTGTAATCTGTAAGACATATTGCAAGTTAAGTTGGTAGAACTCTATAACTACCACAGAATGGCTGCCGGAGCCGAAAGATGTCATTCAAATTGCCGGTTCGGTGTAGCCCACTAGTAGGTATACACCCACTTAAGTTTTGGCCACTGTCAATGGCCTCCCTTATTTGAAATTGTCCAAGCTTATGAATCTTTGTCTGCAAGGATTTGGGCCATTGAGATCGTACTTAGTGTCATTTTCTCCAGGGTCTAACCTCGACGACGCGCGACGTTCAGCTTGCGAGACACAATTGTTTCTTATTTTGGCCCATAAAATACCTATTCCCCAGTTCACGTGTGCCCAATCTCTTTTGAGGTTTGCCGCTTTGACTTAATGTTATCCTAAACTTACCCTTTGGCACACAAGTCTTCATCACCCGATTTTTCCTGGTTCTAGTGCACTCATCATACTCAAGAGCTCGTCCGTTAACGTATTTCTTGTAGCCTGCTATGACGTAAACATGGCTGACCTCCATAAGGCATGTAGCTGATGTGAGGACCTGCCATGCTGAGATGAGAGCGCCACCACAGAGCCAGTTGTCATAGAATTTCGAAGACTGGTAGGATTGCACGATGTAAACCTAGAAATCATGTCAGCCTGCAGTTATCCACTGCTGAATTAGAGCCTTAAGGCTCTTATTCCAGCTCTTCTGGAAATGGGAAATTTCCCATTTCCAGAAAGAACCTCTTAACCCCTTTCAAATTTCTTAGCCCCTTTCATCCACCGATTCCCCTTGATATTGAAATGACAGTTTATTGACGGAACACTTCGTCTCCCGGTTCGTGGTCATGAACTGTCCCAATTCGTTGTCAGTTCTTTGAGCTTATTATGACTTGCCCATAGCCACTTTAACTTGTTAATTCTGCAAACCTTGGTTTTTCTTCGGAAGTCCTCATTTCCTATATCAAGTAGTGGAACTTCCAGCACAGCTCCACAGCCCAGTGTGACTGCTTTTATAGGTTCAATAGTTATCGGCCACGTTTCTTTTCCTCCTGAAGACAACTTACCTACTACCTACTTTATCATTATCATAATCTTATAAGTAATCTATGTAACGAGTTTGAACCAACTTCACGGAATCTACACAATGTCGTCTATTGTGTCCCACGATCCATAGTTTTTCACGGAAGCTAAAATGTGTTTTTAAAAATATCCATGTATTAGTTATTTCTTTATCTTTCAGTTTGTTATATTTATTTACACAAAGAAACTTACAATTAAACAAATATTTACAAAATGTACAAAATACACAAGAAACAGTTGAGCTATCTGCAGATCGTTACAAACGATCTAGAGATAGCTCAACTGATCCAAATCAGTGCCAGACGGAAGCGTCCCCAAGACGCTGGTGGCATTGCCATGCTGAATAGCAATGCTTATACGCTGCGCCAGATACCCACCAGCTCTTGGGTCACGCGTCGCCTCGATCAGTCGCCTAGACAAAATTTTGAAGACCCGCGAGGCCTCGGTTCCCCACGGACCCAGAGTCTCAACCCTCTTGGGGTTGAGACTCTTGGTCCGTGGGGAACAAGTTTGTTGATTTCAATTTGTATTATAGTTTACCATGTATCCTTTATCTGCATTTGTCTCTTTTCCTCCTGTAAGTCTTCTTTGACACAAAAACGCTGTTTTTGAAAAAAATTGAATCAAAAACAATCAAATAAATTACAAGCTATCTTATACTCCCTTTTCTCTACACTAGATTCTGAAGGTTAAAAAATAACTACAGAAATGGCATAAGGACTGTGATCCTGAGGCATGGTAGACATCCTCACAAATGCTTAAACCAGATTCCAGTTTCTGTAGGAGGATGCTTAAGAGCGGTACGTAGTCAAAAATAAATAGGTCCAAACCATCATTATAGCTTAGGTAAGTCTAAGCATGACTGGATTTGAACCCACAACCTATGAACATAGGAACGCTCACTCCCACTGGGGTTGATTTGAAAAGAAAAAAAAATACTTCGCTAATACGATACTCAACATTTTAAACACAGTATAAAAACTACTGAACTAAGTAATTGAATGGGTCGCATTTTACCGAAACTATCAGTTGACATTGAAAGTTTTTAGATAATTTCGAAATTCAATCATCTATGAGATTGCATTCTCTTGTTAGAATGCAATCTTATTATTTTTTGTTTTATGAATTTTTCTTATCAACTCTGACCTTTTTAACCATTTTAGTCAGCGGAGTCGTTAAAGGTTGACGCTCCGTTTTTGTATGGAGAAACTATCGTCGGGATTGGGAGATCCAATGTGTCTTCAAAAAATACAGCTATTAGAATAAATGCAGGTAACTATTTTCTATACAGAACACGCAACAGAATTCTATGGTCTTGTGCGTGTCTTGACTGTGTTTCAAGGCTTAATGTTTCAATTTTTCAATATCTTCTTTACTAAATATTATTTATTGTTCACATAGAAAAATACATTTAAAAACTTAAAATTAAGACGTGTACAATGGCGAGCTTAACCCTAAAAAGAGTTCTCTTACAGCAATCTTCATTTTATTAGTTGTCAAACCGTCCAGTCGACGTCATTGTCGTGGATGTCTATTCCACCCATCTTTACTTGTTCAGCACATTGTCTCCGACTAAAAACAAATTGATAAGCATGATTTATGATAAGCCACATGCAGTGAAGAAGAGAAAGATCCGAGTAAGCAGAATGAGAAGAGCTTAGTGTGAAAACTGAAAACCGAGATGACGAATGTTATGAAAGAGAGGAAGAAGAAAACCTTTTGTACTGCCTCTTGCACCGTGGACATGATGAAAGGAGAATTGGCCACTAACCTATTGCTAGTTATAGCAATCAAACACGCCACAACCATTCCCGTGCAGTAAGTGCTGGTGAAGACGGACGGGGTGGTACAAATCTGCGTATTCACGTCAACGATACTGGTGCAGGCCACTCCTATCAGAACCTCTTCGGAGCCGATCCAGGTCACGAGAGGTCCGCCGTGGTCGTTCTAGAAAAATATGTGACAAACAAGTGGAAATTCGTCGTCATGGCTGTCTGCAGGATAAAAAAACTGTGGAGCAATACTGCGCTTTGCATGAGCTGATCGAGTCTTGCTCCTCTACCTCCACATCACCATTGGATACTAGAACATTACTGGCACCAAGCAAAACTCCTCCACTATTTAAGGAGTTGGGCTTTCTGGGGTCAGGTTACCAGGGGGACATGCCAGTAGTGTAACAGAATGATATAAAAGTACTACGATAAACAAGCATTCTGGTCTTCATCAAGTCTTAAACAAGCATCTATCCCATCCAGATACCCCGGGTGGATTAGACCGAACCAGCTTAGTCGGTCTAATCCACAGGAAAACATGGTCATCATGTGTGTAGCTGACTAAGCCACGGGTTTCCTCACGATGTTCTCAAGACGAGAGCACTGTTCTTCTGAGTTTCTTGTACTCTTTACTAACTACGAACTGCTTTAACTATTACTAGTTTGAAACCTCTACATCCCTATTGATGTGTAGTCTGGGGCTTAGAGGTGGTAAAGTAGGGGTGAGGTTCTCCACCACCAGATTGGTAAACGCTTTACCTGACATAAAGATTGTCTTCTTGAAGGTACTAGTACTGGTTTTTTTTGTATCACATTGAGTTGTCGTTTGGAATCAATATCAAATTTGCACTGAAAATACATAAATTTCATAGAAATACGTTTCTCAATTTTTTTCTATTTTTCTACTTCCATTTTTTACTTAATGGTACACATACCTCGCTACCATTTCCACTTCGTCTGCAACCTTGCCTGGTCTTCGGGCCAAGGTGCAACATCTTTCCAGAACCGTCCAGATTACCATATTCATTTACGCAGACCATGTATTTCCTTATTACGCTTTTCACTCCCTCACCATCGAATTTATCTTTACATTTGTCTTTATCAACAATAAGACTTCGTATTTCTTGAAGGTGCGCTGAGTTGTTGTCAAGTACGTCGGTATTCTGAACAAGTGAAATTTAAAAAACTTGAGAAACCGACTTCATGGCCAAATTAAATTTATATGGAACCAATCTGGAAGTATAATCTTCCAGGCAATAAAAAAATTCATATCGGCTCATAAATGCCAATTTAAGTTATGCGTTAACAAACATTAAAAGAATACAACCGAATTGAGAATCTTTTCTTTTTTATATAAGTAACTAGCGGATGGAACAAGCATATGGTCCACCTGATGTTAAGTGGCAACCATCGCCTATAACAAAGCAATGCCTCGTAGGTCACGCACGTAATTAACGTGCCCTACGATGCACTGCCCTGCGTCCATCAACTGGGGGCATACAGATTTCAGCCTCACGTGCCAGTAATTACACCGGCAACCGTACCCTTCAAAAAGAAACACAGCAATGCTGCTTCACGGCAGAAATAGGCATGGGGTAGTACTTCCGCGGACGAGCCCTTAACAAAAAGCTCTACTACTACTACCTACTGCTATTTTAATTTAAAGTCTATAAAAAAACGGTTTACATCTTGGCTTCAGCTTAGCTGGTTGGTTGTAGCTCTTTCCTTCTACCTGCTGCGCTAAAACAACTGTGAGTCCTATCTACAAGTCCTATCCCTATCTACCGACAGCCCAGCCGACAGCCGACTGCCTGTAATACGCACAGTTCTCCAATAAGACCCTCCCCAACCGTAAGCCAACACATCTGTCCCCGGCAGCTGTAGCCTTTCATCATAGCTTATACGAATGGCATTGGGCGTGTAAGAGCAGTCTCGTCTCCAAGTCGTATCAGAGAAGTTGAATGGATGCTCCACTATAGCGACGCCTATGTCCAGGGCCATCCACTTTGACTGGTCTGTGGCACTTAAGTTGTACGCTAGAACAAGATTATTTATGAAAACCCGACTTCATAACTTAAGACTCTTGATTTGGATGTAACTTATATGGGACCGGTCTCAAAGTGAAACCTTACATATTTATTTAAATCAGTTCATAAATGACGGAGTGATGCCGTAAATAACACAAAAATAAACAACGAAATTGAGAGGTTCCTCTTTTTTTGGAAGTCGATTACAAAAGAGGATGGATCCACTAAGGATCGTCGGTGGAACTCCGACCGAAAATGTGTTATAAGTTTGAGGTGCGTGTCTGTTTGTATATTTGTTTGCATGACTGTCTGATCTTGTATCTCTCTAAAGAATGAACAGCTTTGCACTCATGTTCAGCAGTAGACTTCTGAAGGCAAGATAAATACTCCTTATAGCAGGTATCATGACTCACTTTTAGGTACGCAAGTTTTCACCACTCGATTTTTCCTCTTCTTCGTACACTCATTCAAGTCAATACCTCTTCCGTTGACGTATTTATTGTAGCCGGCTATAACATATACCTTAGACACTTCTGTGAGGCAAGAAGCTGAGGTGATGACCTGATATGGGGAGATAATAGCACCTCCACAGAGCCAGTTGTCGTAGTCTTGGGATGATTGGTTAGATTTTACGATATAAACCTAGAAAAAAAACCATCGCCTATAACAAAGCATTGCCTAGTAGGTCACGCACGTCAGAAACATGCCCTACGATGCACTTCCCTGCAGTAATTTCACCGACACCCACACCCTTTAAACCAATAAACATGCAGCAATGCTGGTTCACGGCAGAAACAGGCATGGTGGTAGTACTTCCCCAGACGAGATCTTCACAAAGAGCTTTACTACTACTCCCACCACCATCGCCACCGTCTTCTTGATCGAGTGAGCGAAGCGAACGAAGATCTTACAAACAACTTGGGCAATTTGGCATTTTATGTGTGTATGTATGTATGTATGTTTGTCCGATGATAACTTTCGAACCGTTGATCCGATCTGCATGAAATTTGATAAGTCTCACAATGGTCCCGTATTGAAGGGAACAGGTGCCAGTGTAATTAAGTACCTTTTGCTATTTTTAAGAAATAACTTTACCATAAACTTTTTTTTGGATCGTGTATGTTCTCCTCCAGACAGTCTTCTTAGGCACAAGCATGCTGCTGTAAAAAAATCATTATTTGATGTACGGTTGTAGGCAATAAATATTTCATATCGGCTTTTCTGCTTTCGTAGAGCGCTATCTCTTTCTGACGCACACTACGCTCTATGAAGCCGAAATTAGCCGATGCGGAATATTTATTGCCTATATATTTTGATACCAACAATGTAAAGAGCATAGAACTATTATGAGAATTGGATTGAGCTGCATTATTGTGGAAATTGTGTAGATATTGAACTAAACAGTAATTTCCCGATTCATTTATACGTGAGATTGCATTTCTTTGATGAAAATATATTTTTATTAGCTGGTCTAAAACAATAAATAATGCGGACAATCCACACAACACTATTCTAGACCCAAACTAAGCAGAGCTAATACTATGGGAACCAAATAACTAATATACTCGTAATACTTGTATATTTTTTTTTGTAAATACATACATGGAATACAATATAACACACAGACAGAGAACAAGCATCTAGGTTTACCACACAAATATTTGTTCTCGGTGGGGATCAAACCCAGAACGCCCACCAGCGCCTGAGGCAGAGCTACTGTCAACTGAGCTGTGAAGGCTGTCAAGAACTGAATGATGAAATCATCAATAAATCTATGTTCTCACTGACTGAAATATCATATGTATAGACTACACACAGCCTAATTGCTAATTACGACTTAATTAAGACTTGGCAGAGTTGGCAGGGCGTATTGTGTCTTGGTGCGTGTGACCTTCTTAGAAAAACATAGGTACATTCCTGAAATTCGACTCCTAAATTCCTTGTGCCCAAAAGACTGGTAATGTTACCTCTTTGAATAGCTAAGATAATTCTTTCTTATATTTTTATTGATTTGATAGTGTTTACTACACTTAAGGAACACAAAGACACACACTCATAGATTTGTTTTTATTCTTTGTTATAACGTTACATTATTTTATAGGCAGATAAATGACATCGTGTTAAATTAGAATGCTTTATTCATATTATTGTTAAAAGCCGTCAATAACCTAAAAGCTTTAAAACTCTTTTTCCGACCAATCGACATCGGTTTCCTCCATATGAAACCCTCTGGTAGCAGCTGGTTCATCGCAATAAGACGGAGCTCTTCGAATCTTCAATGTGTTTCTGTATATCAAAAAGATTAAATAATAGATTAAAAAATACTACTACCACTAGGTATTACTAGTCAGTTAGTAGGTAATAAGTATGTCTTTTTTATATGCTAGTGGATCATGCATAAGGTACAGCTGATGTAAGGTTATCAACATAAAAATGTGTGTTCCGATTTTGAGACAATCGACTAGCTTAGAGCGATAATGGTGAGACTTGCCACGGGTATTTATCACGTATTTTTATTTATTTCAAGATATCGCATCTAGATATTTTTTGTTATCGCTAGTTCTTGTGCCTTGTTATCTGTGATGTATGTATGTAGCTACTACAATGCGTTGCCTACCATAAAATACTTTTCTGAACTTACTGCTCACGCAAAATGCAGTGAATGAATAAGCTCGTACAGGAAACGCTAGTGTATAGATACGGGCTAACACACTGCATCTTCTTGTTCACTAAGAAAGCAGAGCCCACTCCGACCACATAAGGCAGCCCACCGATCCATAGGACCAAGGGATTGCCGTGGTCATTCTGAAAGAAATAGGTAATAATAAGTCAAAGTTGATGTATCGACGTTGAAGTCGAAACCGAAGTTGAAATCAAAGGCAAATAGTCAATGACACAGCTGAAGTAAACAAGTATTTTTTTAATTCATTCAAAAAGACAGATCACTTCATTGAAAAATTTAATGTTTGCAATTCAAGTGCAAAAATAGAGAATTCTGCTTGACTTATATTATATTGTATTCTTTGAGAATCGAAAAACAATTTGGATTACTTGCTCAAGCGAAAGCTTGAAAGATCATGACTGGTGGTGGTGGTGGTCTCGTGTAGATCGTGTGTCTTTGCCAATGTGAAAAGATAAATGTTTAGTAATTAACTTGCCTGGCAAATACCATTTCTCCTAGTGCTGCCAATAATACTATCATCCAGAGTTTCGTTAATTGCATATTTTTCAGTGGAGTTAATTTCTGAAAAACATTCCGTCTTATTCACACCCTTACGTTCCTGAAAATAAGTGGTAGCTTTCATGTCTTTCTTAAATAGGTGAAGAAAAGACCGAACAAAATTAGGCCTACCGACGATTCAACGAAGAACTTAGCACACCAACCAGGACGTCTGATAGCAGCTTAGACAATTTAGATCTAAATTGTCTAAGGATAGCAGGCCTGTTTTCACACCGGTTTTCAAAGTTGGCAGTTTGCTTACAAATCACTCACACACAGACTATTTTATAATGTTAGGTAATTTTGAATTTAGAACATAATCTTGCAGTCATTCGGTGTGCATGAAATACCTACGAATATATTATTGGCCTTACTTATAAAAATATGTCAAAAGATAAACAGTGCTTAAACTATTGCCATCTCTTACCGTTGGGTTAATGACAAACAGTGACAGGGTTAGCTTTAAGCAATGATTAAATTTAAATAACGTTTATAAGTATGACTGTAAATCTCAAAAAACCTGACGAAAACCAGTCCAGAGCACCATGGTCGCTCCTCCAAGCCACCAAATGGACCACTTTGAAGTCGAAAGCCCGTATTCTGAAACAATGCTTGAGTCTGAGTCAAGCCTCAAGCATAGATTTATGACACTTTTCAATGGAGATCTGTCAAAAAATCTTTGTTTCAGGCTCGATTACGACTCAAGCACTGTTTCGGAATACGGGCCTATATTTTGTCTTTGAAAAGATGCCAGTCAGATTTCTTAACAAATAAAATAATAAATAATAAATAAATAAATATTGTGACAATTCACACAACACTACCCAGCCCCAAACTAAGCAGAGCTTGTAATATGGGAACCGGATAGCTGATATAATACTTGAATACATTTTTTTTTGTAAATACATACTTAGAATACAATATAACACCCAGACAGAGAACAGACATTTATGTTAACCACACAAATATTTGTTCTCGGTGGGGATCGAACCCACGACCTACGGCGCAGAAGGCAGAGCTACTACCAACTGAGCTAGAGGCCAGTCTGAAATATCCGTCTGGAGTGGATTTATTTATTATTTATTTATTTAATTTATTTAATTAGAACGGTCTTTATTAGTAATCCTTATTATAATATTATAAATGCGTTTGTAACTCTGTCTGTCTGTCTGTCTGTCTGTCTGTCGTCCTGTCTGGCTTTCACGCCAAAACTACTGAACCGATTGAAATGAAATTTGGTACACAGATAGTTGAGGGCCTGAGGAAGGACATAGGCTACTTTTTATTGCAAAAAAAGGGTTGTAAGGGGTTGAAAATAGGGGTTGAAAGTTGTATGGAAGTATCGTCATTTTTAGAGCTAGAAACTTATAACTTATTTTTTAGTCTGTTGATTTGATATAAAAAAATATGACATTCAAAGTTTGTGCTGGGGGGGTAGAGGGAGGGGAGTACAGGGGGGAGTGTGGAGGGGAGTACAGGGGGGAGTGTGGAGGGGAGTACAGGGGGAGTGTGGAGGGGAGGTGCGGGGGGAGTGTGGAAGGGAGTACAGGGGGGAGTTGGAGGGGAGGTGCGGGGGGTGTGTGGAGGGGAGTACAGGGGGAGGGTAGGTGCGGAGGGAGTGTGGAAGAGAGTACAGGGGGAGTGTGGAGGGGAGGTGCGGGGGGAGTGTGGAGGGGAGGTGCGGGGGGAGTGTGGAGGGGAGTTCAGGGGGAGTGTGGAGGGGAAGTTCTGGGGTAGTGTGGAGGGGAGTACAGGGGGGAGTGTGGAGGGGAGGTATGGAGGGGAGGTGTGGAGGGGAGGTGCGGGGGGGGATGCGGGGGGAGTACAGGGGGAGTGTGGAGGGGAGGTGCGGGGGGAGTACAGGGGGATTGTGTAGGGGAGTCTGGGGGGAGTGCGGGGGGAATGTGGGGGGTGTTGAGGAGAGTGAGGGGAGTGTGGGGGGAGTTTGGAGAGGAATGCGGGGGGGATGAAAGTATGGCGTAGTACGACGCCATATGTCTAAGTTTAGTAAGAGGGCAGACGACTGTGTCACGTGCATGCGAATATGACGTTGTGAATTACTGTTTTATCCGCTGCAAATTAAAAATGCTACCCATAGACACTACCTATACCACGCGGACGAAGTCGCGGGCACAGCTAGTAATAAATAATTTGGATGATGTGATGAGTAGGTAATCTCATTAAAAGTCAGTTTTACATACCAAATCTTCAGTTCTTCGCCACTCATCACAGCTATATTTCAAAGGTCTACTATGTTTAATGTGTTTGCCGAAGGCATCGAAATTTCCTTTATCTCCACTAGCACAAATATAGTTATTTCCAATTCGGTCTCTCAAATACTCGCTTTCAAAGTATTCTTTGCATATATGCCGGGGTAAGATGACCGAAGATGCGTATCTCAGTTCTGGTGAATTGTAATCATTATTGTCTCCTTTCTGTAAGTTCAAATTACCTTGTCAAATCTAGGGCCTTACTAACAAGCAGTAAAACAGTGATGGACTTTCGTTATTCTTAACATTACCATCGGTATAGGGAAGTTCATTAGGCGTCTTCTATAAATTTACACGAAGATCTTAATAATTCAGATGATAATGTCACGGGAATTCTCCAAAACAGCTGTCTTCTGGTGTCACTATTCAAGAGTTTTAGAACCCTGAGTATCTATAGGTATGTTTATTTACCCTGTCTATTGTGGTATCTTCATTTTGTGTTATGTCAGTTTTTCTTATGTCTTGATACTGATTATGAAAAATACGAAAATTACACCAAATAGCTCTCCACAGTCCGTTGCACGCATAAAAAAGATAGGCCAAAGAAAAGATGGATGAACAGTGTGATGGATCAAATCAAATCAAATCCAAGTTTTGTCTTTAATAAGTTAAATTCCAAGAATCACTTTGAAACGCCTGAAAGCTAGATGAGTGTAGGTTCTAACTCCACGCAACCAAGCCTAGAAGAACAGGCAACAAACTACGGCTCGGTGGTGGCGATGACATGGATAAGAAAGAAGAGAATACAAAGATGAGGGCTGATAAAGGAGAACATGTTGTGCCGACCGTGCATAAAGTGGGATAAGAGCAAAAAGAAGGAGAAGGAGAGTCTGTTGCACGCATTTAAGCTTGTGTGAAGCTAACTCAAAAAACTTACTGGTCTGTAATAAGTAGTATGTCCCCAACCAAAGACAACAACATGCGCCGAACTTTCTTCGTACTTCGAGTTGTAATTTACATTTGCAGCACTAGGCAGATATGAGCAGTATTTCAAGAAATCGCTGTCGAAGAAGTCTATAGGAGTATGAGTTCTTGCTATCCCAATGTCGTACTTCGTCCATTTGAACTTGAGTTCTTCGGCTGTTAAAGAGTTTGGATTTGCTGCTTTACCGTACTCTGAAAGCAGATAACCATAATTCCCCATTATCGACTTACAAAATGTATGAAAATTATAAATAATAGATGATCACGATAAGTCTAGGATGAGTCTGGTGTGAGTCACAGCTGGGTAGAGAGGGTATAGATCTTTTTTCGTTTTTGTTAGCTTCAATCCTGTGATTTTACTGCAGGTTAACTCTTTATTCGTTATCAGATAAGACTTACCTTGGAAGACGGCATTCTAAGGCCCGTATTCGGATACAGTGTGTTGAGTCTGAGTCGAGCTTTCAGCATAGACTTTTTAGCAGTTCATCCATTGAAAAAATTCAGACTCAAGCACTGTTTCTGAATACTGTTTTCCCATATTCCGTCATGCTAACCGAAGACTGAACGTACCCTTCTTTTTTTCATCATCATCAACCTCAAGAAGAGAGCCGACCTTTGTTTCATTTGGTAAGAGAAGGGCACTTACCACTATGCAAACAGTAAGATGTAATCTTCTTATTCATGTTCATTGTACAGATATCGAGTTTTATATTTTCAGTGTTCACATACTTCGTGTAACCAGGTATGACATACATCTGTTTAGGGCCACTTTCGAGGCAGGATGCCGAAGTCAGGACAATAGAAGGGTGGATGATGGTGCCACCACAGAGCCAGCCTGGAGTATAATTGACTGCTTTTACTATGTACACCTGAAAGAACGTCTATGATATGAGTTGGGATTGAAATAAGTGTCACCGCACACAGGCCTCCAGCCACAATCACAAAACACCACCACCAGCATATTTCCTGTGGTTTTCATACATTCATACACTTCGCCAGAAAACCCGGCATTTTGAATTTGGAGCGTATCTTGCATGTAGGTATCTGCATCGTTTTTGATTTGGAAATGTCAGTCCTTGAAACTTACCACAAAACTAGTGTCAGCTCCTTTGGTTACTACTGAGCTATTGGTTATCCGTCGTTCACATTTACATACTAAAAAAAAACAATACAAAACTTTGTTTCTTGTAAGACACAAAAAATATAATAACAAGCAATACGTGACGAAAGCTTATGGCGCTGGGTTTCAGTGGCGCCAAGGAGTTGTCTGTTATGGATGTGTAAAAACGGATAGGTATGGTCACGTCCAAATACTACATTTGCCTCATAGTATTTTTTTGGCATGCATAACCTCGCATAGACATCCACAAAGAGCCTTTAATCACCCACAGCCCGGCTTCACCCACGCTGTTGGGTAGGCTTCTCTCTAAATGTGCGAGTAGTAGTTCAGTATTATCTATCAATGAATCATTTATTTGCAAAAAATAAGTAAGACCAAGCCCCGTAACACCAGTTTCATAAGTACGTATAGGCAGCATCAAAAGTGGATAAAGTTTCAGATTTCATAATTATAAATATTCACTACTTTGTTGAAGCATAGATTTTCATACTCTCAATGTTATGAAACGTTACAAACATTAATTATTAAATCATTTTTGAAACTGTGTCCGACTATTACTTACTTTAGACTTACTTTTTACAATTAAACTCAACAGTAGAAATATAAACAAGGAGACTTTTCTTGTCATAGCCATATTTTTTAAACTTTTTTATGAATGTCATGACTTTGTTAAGATTTTAGGATTCAGTGTATTTTAACTAAAAACGGAAAAAATAATGATACGGACTAAATTCTTAGACTCGACTAACTCATTTTTTGGGTAGTAAAAAAGGTTTTTAATATTTCTTTAAGACGATACGCAGAGGAAGATGTTTTTTCTATGTCTGAAATAAGTAAGCCAATATTTATCCGGAACCCTCTAAGTACAAGCTGTTCTCGTGCTTGTCCTTGTTAGTTTTCTAATCTAAACCAATTCGTATAGGTACTAGTTAGTTCTATGTCTAAAACTAATTTAAAATACTAACGAGCCGTGGTTTACATTATTGCAAATCAATATTTTTATTTGTCTTAGGCCCGTATTCAGAAACAATGCTTCAGTCTGAGCCGAGCCTCAAGCATATGAGGCCTCTCAGCTCAGTTGGCAGTAGCTCTGCCTTCGGCGCCGTAGATTGTGGGTTCGATCCCCACCGAGAACAAATATTTGAGTGGTGAACACAGATTTTGGTTCTCTGTCTGTCTGTCGTTCTCTGTTTAACCAAAGAGCCATCTGTAACGAGTTCTTTGACGCATTAGGGACAGTTTAATATCATTAAGTATACTGTTGCATATAAAAACATAGCTTTTGAAAAACACATTTAATGGCTCATTATGAACGCTATAATTCTCTTCCCATTACTCTCCCAAGTATTATAATTTCTCGTACATAATGCTGAGGTTTTCAGTGCATTGCAAGAATTTTTGCAATCAAATATTTTCTCAAAAACTTGTTTTCTTTTATTGTCCTTTGTCAAGTTTTTGGAAATTTTCATCTTGCCAATCGACTTCTGTTTCCTCCATTCTATACCCTCGTTTTGGATCGTCGCATTGAGAAGCAATTCTTCTGTTTTTAACTGTTTTTCTGTATATAGGCATAATAATTTAATATTAATTTAGTTTTAACTCACCATCACAAATCATCATAATCAGCCTGAAGAAGTTTACTGCTGGACATAGGCCACCCTTATACCCACGAAGAACGATTCTAGAGTCCTCTTCATTCACCCACTACCCAAAATCTTTGCAATGTCGTTGACATAGACTAGTCGTTTATTTATTGACTACATTAGCACAAATAAACCAGTAAAGAGCTTTTTCTTCTTCTTGCTCTTATCCCACTTTATATGGGAACGGCACAACAAAGTCTCCTCTTCAACTCTCCTCTATCAGCCGTCATTTTCGTATTCACTTCTTTCTTATTCATGTCATCTTTCACACTGTATATCCATATTTTCTTTGGCATACCTCTACCAAAATATCAATCTACATTCATAAACCAGTAAGAGAGACCATAAAGAGCAAAGACACTAAAAAAAAAAGGATACAAATATAGATGCATCGATACTGGAGAAGTGCGTCGTGTTTCTGTGTACAGCAGAAACAGGGTCTTGACTCAGCATAATGCTTAACTACGGAGAGGAAGCTATGCGCTGATCAATCGTTCATATTGTTGATCAATCTAGTATCGTATACTTCATCTGGTTCTTTCGCTATTTGAGAATATTTATGGCTGTCAATTCTTCACGCTTGGAAATTTAAAAATATTAAAAATATAGGTACTAACTGTTCCTCCAATATACAATGAATGAAGAGACTCATGCAGACAACGCTGGAATACAGGTAAGGACCCACACACTGCATCTTCTTGGTCACTCTAAATGCTGACGCTACTCCGATTACGAAGGGATGCCCACCGATCCAACGCACCAGAGGGTTACCGTGGTCGTTCTGGAATAGTAGTAGAGCTCTTTGTGAAAAGCTCGTCCGGGGAAGTACTACCACCATGCCTATTTCCGCCGTGGAGCAGCATTGCTGTATTTCGGTTTGATGGGGTGCCGGTGATATTACCGGCACTTGAGGTTGAGTATCTGGGTGCCTGAAGTTAATGGATGCAGAAGTGCATCTTAGGGCACGTTCTTGACGTTTGTGACCTACAAGGCAGTGTTTTGTCATAGGTGATGGTCAGGCGGTCATCGGTCATTACGCCTGTTATCAAACCAGTTGCCGTTTATAAGATTACGGGAGTGATGCAAGTGTATTTTTTTTTATGATTAAACAGGGTTCTCAGAACACTAACCTGACAAAGACCATTTCGTCTTGTGCTTGTAACATTAATCATATCTGTAGCGGCAATTTTTCTGGTTTTATAACTCTTGTCTTCAAAACATGCTGACTTACTTCCATTGATAACAGCCTGAAAGTTATAGAGGTCTTCACTAAGCTATCGCAAAGCCGAAAAAATATTTTAAATTTTTTTGAACAAGGTTAAAGTAAGTATTTCAAATCAGTTTAAAAAATATATACCTAGGATACTTTTATTTTTTTCTATCTCAGAAATTGTTTTTTAAACGATGTTACAGATATAACTAAAATCCTGCAACAAATAAAAAACCCTCTTTCGAACATTTGGGCAAAAATACATTCGGAAACCTACATTTTGAAATAGACGTGCTGAACCAAATAATGGTACTTTAGCTTTATTTTTATCTGTCTTCAGGACTCTGGAACTTCTGGTCTCGTGTCATAAGTCATGCTTACCGAATTGTTGGCACTTCGTCTTCCATGGCAGTTCTTCCGAGCTGGAGTGGCGTACTCCAAGTATTTGCCAGCTGCATTGTAGGCACCTTTGCCGTCCGTGCAAAGAAAATGATTCATTACACGAGTAGCTACGTACTTACTGCTGAAAAATACTGTGCATTTCGTTCGTTCTATTAACTGAGAGGACGCGAACTTTAGATATTGTTCATTGTAATCAGTTAGATCTCCTACCTGGAAAGTTGTAACAGCATAAACGAGTGCACGAGTGTCGTGTCATTAGGTAGTTTTTCGAACTAGTGCAGAAAAAGAGGGTTTCATCCCCTCCATCTCGGAAACAGTATTTTTGCTCTCCAATATATGAGTGCAAGAGCCGTTTTTATCGGCTTGAGGATAAAGTAAAATAAATTTAAAACATATAAAAATAAAGTTAAACCTATTTACTTCTACCTCCATGTTGGCAAATATATCATGCAACCTTTATTATTTTGGTAAAAACTAGACTCTGAACCTTCTTGGTGGTGTAGTTTTTTTTATATTTGCTTTACGCGTGCCATTTTCTTTTTTTTGCATTTAGTCATTTCCTCGCTGAGGTGGGATGAAAAGTTACGTGTTGCACTCGAGTGCAAAGCTTTTTCAACTTTGCAAGAGTGCATAATAAATAATTATTTAATTCGTCTTATTATAATCGTGTAATGGACGCACATGTTTTGAAGTTTTCATGTTAGGACATAACCGGTTTTGCCAGTTTACCTGAAAAAAATCTATGTAACTTACCGGTCTATAATAATTAGCATGCCCCCATCCATATACAACAACATCAGATCCTGCCCGTTCATACCTAGAATTGTAGTTTGTTTTTATAGAACTAGGCATATAAGAGCAGAACTTGATATAATTCGCGTTGTAGAAGTCTATGGGTGTTTCTGTTCTCGCGATTCCGATATCAAACTTTAGCCATTTGTATTTAATCTCGTCGGCTTTATCATTATCACCCTCAGTTGCGTAAGCTGAAATATTTTGGAAATTATTTTAATAGTCTGTGTATCAACTGAAACGTCTTATAGAGGCCTGTTATCAAACCAGTTGTCAATTTGCAGGATTACAAGTCTGTGTGTGTGCAATCAATCTATTTTTCCTATTTTTTACTTCTCTTGCCAGCCTCTTGGTCAAAAAGACCGTCATTGTGGCGTACTAGAGAAAAAAAATGCATTTCCTTTCTCTTGGGGTGAAATGTTCCGTCTAGTGACAATGAACCTACAAAAACGAAAGTCTTCAGTCCTAAGTAGAATAATCATGAATAAAGACTCGACTTATTACCGTTTCATAAAAAAATAACAACATTTTATTTTTGAAAATGGAACTAAAATTGGCGATCTACCAAAGAGGTGGAATGCATGCAATGCGTATATAATGGCTTCAAAAGAAAAAAAAAACATTGGCGCGAAATCTTTTGAATTTTCTTCAGCTAATTCATATTGTATTGGATTATTTTATTTTCTCATATTCATTGCTCATTTTACTTACATTTATGTACACAATACGATATAATCCTCTTCCTCATACGCCGCGTACACGAGTCTTGTTCCAGCTGTTCTGTCATTATATACTTTCTATACCCGGATATGACGTACATCTGCTTGGTACCAAGTTCCAAGCACGATGCTGAAGTCAGCACGAGAGATGGATGGATGATGCTGCCGCCACACAACCAACCTGGATCTGTGTCAGTGGTTTTTGCAGCTACAATGTATACCTGTTAAAAGAGTTAGTAGCAGACAACAAATATTGCACATCGGCTAATTTCAGCTTTTTATGGCGTATAGTGTGCGTCAGAAAGAGATAGCGCTCTACAAAGCCGAAAAGCCGATGTGCAATATTTATTGCCTACAACCTTACATGACAATCTTCTTCTTGTCGTGTCACAAGTTCTTTCAGACCAGAAATGATTTTAAGTGCGCCTCAAAGAAGCTCCTTTCGTGCACTTGACACATTTTCGAACTTTTTAGATTCTACGGTTAACATTTTTGGACAGAAAGACCAAGTATTAACAGCTTTCAGGGCCCAGTTGGTATTAGCTCTGCCTTTTGCGACGTAGGCTCTGGGTTCGAGCTCCACCGAGAACAAATATTTTAGTTTTTTATATGTATAATTTAGTTTTAGCAGGAAGAATCAGCCTACCTGGAAAAGTATAGAAGGGGCTTGATGGGAGGATGATGAATATTGATTTATTTTGGACTAGAAGATGGTTCAGCAGAGTTTTATTTACCACAAAACTAGTGTCTGAATCACGACCTACTGAAGAGCCGTTAGTTAGGCGGCGTTGACATGATGTCACTAAAAAAACACAAATATAATATTAAGAGACATCCAGATGCAACGAGACTGATGATGATGATGATAACTACAGGTTAAAATAAAAAAAAATGGGTAGAAAATTTAGTACGAACATTTTGTAAATAAAATCAAATTCAGAATTATTCTATGCATTTTTTTATAAATTGAAACTGACTTTTTATTTTCGTTGTAAAATATCAAATATTTAACTATCAATCAGCTTGATTGGAGTTAGTACAGTTTAGGGTTCTCCATCTTATTGAAGTTTGCATTAAAGCTAAGAATCTGTCGAGTCTAATAACGTAAATAACTCTTTGTCAATATACTAATAACCAACATTGTTTTGCATGAAAAAAATGGTGGCAATAAATAAACAAATTGGCAGTAAACGCCGGGGTACCTCAGGGGTCGGTTCTTTCTGCAACTTTATTTCTGCTACACATCAATGATTTGCTTCTGCCCGGTATCGTGGGGTATGCTGATGATAGCACAGTTGTAGAAAGATACACTTCCGATGCCCGTGCAAGCGCGTCTACTATAGAGACCCTAAGACAGGCTATGGTGGAACGAGTGAACCACACCCTAGTTGGAGTTTCTGATTGGGGTGTTGCTAATCTGGTTTCATTCAACACCATAAAAACTCAGGCGTGTCTCTTCTCTGCTAAAAAGAGACCTTTCCTTTTTAAACCCACTTTCCGGGATGTATCGGTACCAATATCTGACCACATGGACCTCTTGGGTGTGAAGTTATCTTCTAACTTGAACTTTGGCTCCTATATAGAATCTAAGGCTAAAGTGGCAGCTAAAAAACTTGGCATCCTCTCTAAGGTTAGACGGTACTTCACGCCCGAACAGCTTCTGAATCTATATCAAGCTCAAGTTTGGTCGTGCATGGAGTACTGTTGCCACCTATGGGACGGATCTGCCAAGTACCAGCTCGAAGCTTTGGATTCTATTGAGCGGCGCGCCAGGAGGCTCATTGGCAATGACGAGCTGTTTGACTCCAAGCTCTATAGCTTGGAACACCGTCGTCGAGTGGCGTGTTTATCGGTCTTCTACCGTTTACATTTCGGGGAGTGCGCACAAGAACTGCACGACCTTATACCCCCATCACCCTTTTACCTCCGGACATCTAGGCGCACGGACAAGTGCCACTCTTTCATGGTAGATATTCCACATTCTCGTACAAAGTGCTTTGACTCCACTTTTATAGTACGAACTGCCAAGGAGTGGAACTCTCTTCCATCGTCAGTATTTCCGGAACGTTACAATTTGGGAACTTTTAAGACAAGAGTGAACAGGTGGATTATGCTCCATCTTAGGCTGCATCCTCACTTTCCATCAGGTGTGATGGCAGCCAAATGCTTAGCTATCTATATTAAAAAAAAAAAAAAAGTTACAAAAAAGAAAATTATAGGATATCCTCACAGTGTCCAACTCCTAAAAAAACCATGAAGCAATAATTGATAACTTTTATTTTGAGTGAGTTTAATTGAAGGTATACACAACACAACACCAAGTATACGATCTATATAGAGGTACACTCATCAACGTTGTCTAGGGATATTCCATTTCGAATAAATTTTCAGATTTTTCGAGATTTTGTAACTACTTTAATTTTTATTAATAAATAATTATTAAACAGTTGTTTTTTATTATTATTAATAAACAATGTAAAAAAAAGACTCTTGCAATAAGTACTTATACTAGTTTCCTAAAAAAAAATATTTTCCGATTTTTTTAAAATTAACAAAAGTTGAATATCCCTAGACAATGTTGATGTATGTACATATGTATTATCATAAAATATGTACACTAATAAAATTCAACGATGTTTAAAAAATGGCCATGCAGGACCCTCAAGGCATAAAATCTACAAGCACTTATTATAATCTGAAACTTTATTTATGCTGCCAAAGAACGATGATATTAAATATTTTCTCATTTTAAATCAGCTCGTTGCTTATCAACAAAATAAGAATTACATTTTCAAAATTCAATTACTGAAGTTAAAATTTTGAGAAGTATAAATGAAAACTATCTAGATTTAGGATAAATACGGCATTTTGGTTTAAATTTGCCGAATAACATGACTTGTCTATTTCTATTTCTAACCGAAACCAAATAAAAAAGCAGTTTCTCAATTCGATATATTTTTTGTCATCGCATAACTTCGCCACTGAAAGTTTCCACTTCTAGATTGGTCCTATAGAAATTTCATCAAAATCGGTTAAGCAATTAAAACTTCACTTGTAAAAGTTTTAATCAAAATGGTGTTGATTTATAACTATAATAACTAAAAATATTTATTGATCAATTTTTGCATGATATCTACGTCACACGTACTTAGTGACGTGGGGTGCAAAACTCATCTCAAAGCACAAACTATTATAGAGGGAGTCCCACAGTTATGCAACATAGAGGGACCCTTGAATATTGTAGATGGAACATTTTCCGGAAAGAAGACATTATTTGAATTAAAAATTTTTTGAATAAAATTACTGTGAACCTGTCTTAAGAATTAGTTGTTACAAACGAAACGAATAAAAAATAACTGTTATTGGAAACCTTATTTAATTTTATCATTAGCGTGAAAAAACACTGCTTTACAAAAACCTCCGTTATACTTTTCCAGGAATAACGATTCTGAGCCCTGTTTTTTCTGAGCTCCACCGACCGACCCTATCGTTTCACCGTCATCGGTTCATCGCGTAGGCTGGATGGTGCTGCGTCTTCCAATTTATGATCGTCATTCGAGAACCTTTCAAGTCTTGTCCCTCCACATCCACATCTGTGTCACCATCCGGTCCACTGGAACATTGTCGCCATCAACCCAAAGTCCCACTCCGCTATTTTAAGAAGTTAGGGCTGGCTGGGGTGAGGTTAACTAAGGGACAAAGCACAATGCACCCCATCGCGGTACGTCAGTGCAGACCTTATTTCCCCAACTCAAATTAGAATCTTTATTCGTACACGGTTCTCGGTTCTTCAAGCTACGTAACCAGCCCATTGGCCACACAAGCATTTAATTTTCTTTTCCCATCATTTTCAGGTTCCTTAGTCATATAGACCGTAGTCAGATGTTGTTTTTTTAGACCTATCCAGATCCTCACTCCAATCGACGTTGGTTTTTTCAATCTTAAATCCTCTTTCGTTGTCCGGAGCATCGCAATACCGAGGAGTTCGGCGGGTTTGTACAGTGTCTCTGCAATCAAAATGGTTCATCATCAGAAATTATCTGTAGTGAATATGGTTAACGTCATCTCTCCCTGACCTCATAAGACATCGATTTAGCATGGGTTTCTTCCTTAAACGATCTGGGCATCAATTCTAGCAACACAAAAATTTGAAAATGGAACGCAGATTCAGCGATCACTCCATCGAGACGTGTTGCTGGAATTGATGCCCTATAACCGTTTCTTCTGTACTTATTCGTCTTCTCGTCGCTCACTTGTCTCTCTCGTTTCTTAATCATCAATGACAGTTTTAATGACAGCTGTAAACCTATTTCCGCGATGTTTTAAGCCTCGCACACATGTAAGCGGTCTTCAATGACGATCAGTGAAACACTGTCAAATAAGACAGCAATATTTGACAGCGTTTTACTAATCACCATCGCCATCGCCTAATTGTGCGCAGGTCTTTATGGATTCACCTAACGACCGTATTGAAAATTCTCATGTCTTCAAACAAAAGCAGGAATAGGGGTACCTACTGCTCACAAGCTAGTTTTCTACGGGTGAGTCTAGAAGAAAGTGGGTCTAGTCTGGACTCTTAATTAGGACTTACTGCTCAGCCAGTACACAGCGGACGAATCTACTGGTACAATGAACGCTGGTGTAAAGATATGGTCCAACGCACTCCATCTTCTTGTTCACCTGGAAAGCAGAGGCCACTCCGAGGACATATGCGTGACCGCCGATCCACCGCACAAGAGGGCTGCCATGGTCATTCTAAAAATAATAATTTAAAAAATAGATGATCAGTGCTCAAAAATGTATTGTGTTCAAATTGGGAACACAACATTATGGTACTTATTTATGAAACAATGTGTACCCATTAAAATATTAGAATAAATAAATAAATAATGTGGACAAGAATAGTTATAGATTAGAGGTAGATCGAGGTTCTAAATTATTTCAAAAGAAGTAGCCTATAATAACAAAAAAAGTTGAAGTTACCTGGCAGATACCGTTTCTTCTTGTGTTTAGAAAAATTATATTGTGTGTTTTGTTGTTTAATTTAGTTTCTCCATAGTGTTTGTCGTAAACACATGATGTATTCTGATGCTTGAATTTCTGTTATAAATGAAAAATATTAAAAACCTTGCGTTGTTCTTGAATTATGAGTAAAACTGTTTCAAACTTTTGTGCAACCAGAATATGAAACAGACACGCATAGGTATTTCAGATAAAACAAAATACAAAGACTAAAATAATATAAAAATAAGTGACGTTTATGTTTACATCATTATGAACGTAACAATTTATCTATAACACGAGTATACTAAACATAACATTGATATGACAACTAGCAAGTTTTCCTCACTAAGGGCCACCTTATGTTCCGCAAATAACAACTGAAACGTAAAGTTAGGCCTCACGTGCCTCTGATTGCATTATAAATGATGGTATTATACTTGCCGAATAGTTACCCGAACTTCGCCTGCTCCCACACTTGTATCTTTCTGGTCTTGCCTTAACAATCTGTTGTCCGTACGCGTCCATATTGCCTTCACCATCGGCGCAAATATAACTAGTGATGATTTTAGTCTTCATGTAACGGTTCTTGTATCTGCTGTCACAGTTATTTTTGTCCAATATTTTGGATGATGTGTATCTCAAAGTTCTTGAGTTGTAATCGTTTTTGTCTAAGACCTAGTGGAAATAAGCTGGTCAATCAAGAATTAGCAGGGCTATCGGGAGGCTCCATATACAAATTATAACTATGACCATTGGCTGTCAAATTGTGTACAGATCGGCTTACACACACATTCATTTCTTCTTAGGTTTGAATGTATGGGTCAGTTTTGATCATGGCCATTGACATAGCCATATGAACCTCCCGATACGCAAGTGGTTTGTATGAAACTCGATAGTAGTCAAGTAGTCTTTATGTGGGGTCCCACACATTCATTTCTTCTTAGGTTTGAATGTATGGGTCTGTTTTGACAGCCATTACCAAAACCATATGGAACTTCTGGTTGGCCAGTGGTTTGTATAAAACTCGATTATAATTTATCATCTTTTCGACATGTATTTTCAAACAATAAATATAATCTAATCTAATCTAATCGATAGTAGTCAAGTAGTCCTTATGTGGGGACGGTACTACAATAATTATTCTTCTCTTCCATTCCCTCCGTCTGTCATCTCTGTATTCATTCCTTTCTCATCCATGTCTTCTTTCACACAGTTTATCTATCTTTTCACATCCACATCTATGTTTATCGCTCAAAAGTATCATAAGTAATTAGAAGACTTATGACATAAACTCAACTAAAAACATACCGGTCTATAGTGAGAAGCATGTCCCCATCCGCAAACCACAACATCAACCCCTGCTACTTCAAATTTTTTATGATAGTTCACTAGAATAGAGTTGGGTAGATATGAACAGTATTTCACATAATTACTGTCAAAGAAGTCGATAGGCGTTTCAGTTCTCGCGATGCCTATGTCAAAAATTGCCCATTTGTATTTCCGTTCTTCACTCGTATGTTTTTGGTCAATGTTGCTCTTGAGGTTTCCGTATTCTGTAACAGGAATTCTTCAAAAACATTGAGCTTGCCCAAAACCTATCGAGGTTCATGTTGTAGTGCCATCATTTATAAAATGACACGACGTTAAAGTGTGTTTTGAGTGAAAGAACTGCTTTCCAATCCTAAGGCTTAAATACAAAACTACTCCGAGTTTCTCTAGCCAAAAATGTATTAGCACTCAAAAAACCAGTACTCTCAAACGGTGAGGA
This sequence comes from Thera obeliscata, assembly GCA_947578465.1. Lineage (NCBI taxonomy): Eukaryota > Metazoa > Arthropoda > Insecta > Lepidoptera > Geometridae > Thera > Thera obeliscata. The sequence continues at coordinate 20,285,728 of OX387919.1, read as the reverse complement.
AAACATCGTGATGAAACCGGTATGTATGTAGTACCTAATTTGAAAACATGTGCCAAGTCATACTAACGGAGCTTTATTGAGGCGCACCTAAAATCCTTTCACCACACTGGTTCGAAAGAACACGGTGAAAATGAGTTTATGTAAGTCACGTCCACTCACCAGAATGAACACAGAAATGCATTATCCGTTTTTTCATATGCCTTGAGCAGTGATCCGTTTCAAGATCTTCGGTTCTCACGTACATTCTGTACCCGATGATGGCATACATCTTCGTGACAGTATGAAGGCAGGATGCCGAGGTTAGTATTAAACTGGGATGGATGATACTACCTCCACATACCCATCCTGGAATGCTGTCTAGAACTCTTGCACTCACGATCGAAATCTGAAAATTATCAAAGCTGTAAGGTATAAGGTACCTGGTGCATTAGCATTGCTATTAAGCGTGGCAATGCCACCAGCGTTTTGGGAACGCTTCCTTCTGCATTCATTAGATAAGCTATGTCTAGATCGTTTGTAACGGTCTGCAGTTAGCCCAACTGTTTTTTGTGTATTTTGTTCAATGAATTGTAGTTTTTTTTGTGAAAATAAAAAACATTTGATTTTTACCATGAAATTCGTGTTTACACTGTTGTCTACTGATGAGCTATTAGTAATACGTCGCTGGCAAGCCGACCCTGAAACACATTATATTTAAATAATTTTTTTTTTGGTAAATACATACACAGATAACAATTTAACGCCCAGACAGAGAACAAACATCTGCGTTCACCACACAAATATTTGTTCTCGGTGGGGATCATTTAGATGCCCAATCTCAACTTCAGTCAATCTTTACTTCAGTGTCTTTGTTTTAGAAAAATAAATGACTCTTGACTGACTGACTTTTTGGGGTCACCATTATTAACTTACATTTAAAACTCAATAACAGAAGTAAAAACTTGTGCATAATTAATTGAAATATCAGGTTTGGGGTTACGCGTTCTGTTTGCCTTATCGTCAAGAGTAAGAATTCAAATCTGCACATCTCATTTACTTTTCCACTGGACCGTGCGTTACTATTTTACTGTTGAGGTAAATTGCAATTGAAAATAACAAGAAATAAAGAAAATGTGTGTTATAAATACATACCACATCGTCGCCATTTGGTGGATCGTGCATCGTAAGAAACAATGAACAGATTAACTTTTAATAAGGGCCTGTGGCATCACTTTAAAACAGAAAATTATGATATTCTTTGTATTTGCCTCTGGTTCTGTATAAATCTAGTAAATCATAGTTTAAAAATCTATTATCTAGATTCTAGATGATAGGTACTATCAAAGGTCAGGGATGTTCATAAAACCTTTAATTATATTTTCAATAGTGTTAAATTTTGTTCAACTTTTTAGCAACTTTCTCTCAGCGCCGAATAGAAAATGGATCAGAGGTAGATAAAGATATGCCTTTTGCTGTAAGTGTTCTCTGTTATAATTTGATTTGTCACTGTTTTTCCATTGTCCAGTGGTAAGAAACAACGATAGTTTAATAATTGCTTAGCAGATGGAAAATTTGTATGAGTTATTCGTTTAAAGTAACTTATTCAGCTTTGTTTTAAAAAAGAGCATCGCTTCCAGGTGTACTTGTTAAAAGCCGCTCCGTCTGAGAGGATGTACAAAGGTTGGACCTGTGGAGGCTCCATCGTCAGTCCAGATCTCATCATCACGTCAGCTGCTTGTGTGGAAGACGTGAAGCATTTGTACGCTATTGCGGGATACAAGAAATTCGTGGAAGCTGAGGATATAGACATTGACAAATGCACAAAGACAATGAAAAAGAAGGTGATTTTCACTTGTGTGCCAAAAGGTAATACTAGAGACAAGAGAAGTTAAAATAATCCAAAGTCATAATTGGGTAGTTTTACAACAGTTTTTGGTAGCTTTACTGGCAAATGTAAAGTAAACTTCCCTGAAAAAATCTCTCTTGAAATTGAAATCGATACGAGCGTATAATAACGCGGCAAGCGCACATTTATAATAATCCTGCAAAATGTGTTCCAAATTCAAAATTACTTACAGTAAAATACACTAGTAGCTCTCAAACAGACTGTATACAACATGCAGGCAGCCAACTGCACCCTGCTATTCCGTCAACACGGCTCGATTGAGTGATCGCTGAATACGCATTCCATTTTCAAATTTTGCAAACAAAAATTGATAACTCACTTCGAATTCAGCGATCGCTTTATAGTCACTTCTAGTAACATAAATCACTCAAGCGGTCACAATGGTCCGATAACAGGTCCGCTATTAAGACGTCCTGGTTGGTTAGGTATCCTAGTTCAAGTTAAAATTGTTTTACAGCATACGATTTAGAATTTACAAAGATAGAAAAATGGGCGATCACAGACATAGCTGTGGTAAAAGTGGAGTCTCCCTATGACTTTGAAGACACATCATACCAAAAGATATGCTCCTATATCCCGACTACAATCAGAGTGAACTACGAAAGGAAGTACCAAGAACCAGGAGTTGAGGCAATGGCTTTAGGATGGGGCCACACTGCTAAATGGAGATCGGTAATTTTCTCAACACTTCATCATCATCAACTTATATCAGTCCAATGCTGGTAGGTCTCTCCCAAGACGTGCCACTGAGCCCGAGCTTCGGCTCTTCTCCTCCAGTGCTTGCCAGCTACATTTGGCAGAAAGTAGATTTACCAATACACTTGATAAGGCAGATCTCTCTCTATAGTTTTTGAGAGGCCTATAACCTTTAGAAGACTTACTCTCTTACTAAATTTGTAACATCAGTACCCGAAGTCGGAGTATTGCTACCACATTTCGTCTACCAAATGTTGTTTTCGTGTGAGCCCGTGTCTCTCTCTTTTGTATAGAAAATTGATAAGACAACAACTCGTTCCGATCGTTTCTACGTACGTATTTTTGTTGTCTCATCTTTTCTCCATACAATAGAGAGAGACAAATAGGCAAAACGAATACAACATTTTGTAGACGAATTGTTGTAAATGAAGTGGGACTTGCTCTTCAGTACCACAACGAGTTTTTATTTCATTTTTAGTTTTCGGTTTTCCGTAATGTCAGTTTTGTATGCTAGACGCGAGAGTTCTCAGCGTGCTCGATAGGAGTATTTAACGCATCTTATAACAAACGGCATAATGGTAGACAACAATGGAAATCACACTGAGACTTGGGCTACTTTAAAGGAACAGAGTGTCTCCATAGCCCTTAGGGTATGTTTCAGGGTAAATGCAACCCTCCCATTCCCGCCTCTGAATTGCGGTTTGTCAGTCCCAAAGTTTGGAAACAACTAACCTTGAGTTACTGTCTATTTCTATTTTACTTTGAAAGGTTACACTACAGTCTGCGGCGAAGTTGCCAACTCCCTGAGTCAATGATCCCAGTTTTGCGTAGAAACGCTACGCTTACAACTTACAACTGTTTATAGTATAGTGATCATCATCCTGAAGAGGCTATACCTAGAAAAGACATGCCTTCTATAAATACATACATTTCTAGTAGCTATTTCCATCCACTGACTTTAAGCGATCTTTTCAATAGCTTTAAGTTATAGGTTTATTAAGGTGTCTTGCACGTCTTTCGGTTTATGGTCACCATTTGAGAACCTTTCTAGGTTCCTAGGTTTTTGGTTCTTTACAAGATATATACCTATCTTGAACTGACTTTTCTAATTTTTTTTGGCTGAGGGCAAAAAATAAGAAAAGCTAAGTTTCAGTTGATGTTTAAGTGGAAATTACATTAACTTATCATTCTGAGAACTAACTAAGTAGATGATCTTGATTCTTCTAATGAACTTTCTCTTTCCAGATTCTATCACACAGGGAAACTAAAATTATAATATTATAGCTAACCTCTTTTTCAGACCAACGATGAAAAATCTTATAATTCCGAAACACTACGCTACGTCTCCACCTCTATATTGAACAAAACCGCTTGCAAAAAACATTACAAAACTAAAAATGAAACGCAAGAGAATAAAGAACTCCTGCAAATAATAGATAAATACATGATATGTACGCTACACCCCGGTAATATTAACGATCGTGGGGAAATAGTCTC